>VDFB02193867.1:364585438-364642491 GCA_007258455.2 Sequoia sempervirens
TTTGCAGTTAAGTTCAAATGCTATTTCGCATTATTATCATTACTCATTGAGTAACAGTTATGCATTTTTAAAGGAGAAATAGAGTTTTCAGAATGCCATTCAGATGTTCCAGAAATGACAGAAATATAGAATTGAGCAAATGAGAAAAATAGCATTTTTAAATGCTTTCATTTGTTTCATAATGGGACTCATATTTTACAAGGCTTCAATTGATTTCAACAATCAGAATGATATTACAACATTGCATATAAATTCATTTTCTTTTCAAATGAAACGGAAGAATTAAGATCAAAAATCCACACAAGCTGTGGATGTGACTATTACAATACATTGCTAATAGCACATTGCACTACTGAAGATGTAGAAAGTATAACATATAAGTGACAACATAATCATCATTGCTTGATTATCGATGTTCGATGTTAATGGTGCAGCTTTGTCTTCTCGAGCTCCATCGACCTGTAAGAGGAAAAGAGGGGTGTCAGTGGCTCTGATTATGATGTAACCTATATGAGGCATCCACAATAGTACAGCCTACTATTAACCATGCATTGAAAGAATAAATCAAGTGCAGTACGAAAGAAATAAGCTGAGGGAGAGTAACAATATCATGATCATCATGTTCTATTTTTTATGCTAACATTGTTTGCTTCCTTATGTAGGTATAGGTAAAATCACGAAGCTGAACATTATTCGAAGACCAAGCATGTGGAGAAAAATGGGCTCCCACAAGGGTAGAGCTTGGCATGCTACCCTATTCATTAAATGGGCTTATTTTAAAGATACATTATCATGTTCATCAAGAGAAAAGAAATACAACTGAAGGAGTAAAAGTAGAGTTATCCATCGAGTAACTAAACCAACTGTGCATTCATAACGATCAGGTTTTTTTTCTGAAGGCTACAGGTGAACAATGAATTTAGTTCACTTAAGGAATTCTGCTGAGTACATTTACATCAAACATTGCTGCATACTTCATATTCTGTGATACTTGTTGATCATAATCATAAATGTCATACAAGCTTCAATTCATCAATTCATTCTTTGCACAGTCAAGGATAGTGAACATGCATACTTTATGCCTTAACGGAGGGTTTTGTTTTGATTTCCATCATGAAAGAGAGCTGATTTTGAGAGCAGTTTGACAAGTGGAACATAAAAATGCATGAAGAGTACCATGTTACAGCTGAGTACAAAGCATAGATCAGGTACTCAAATGATAAATAAACTATCAATTTCAGCTTGACTGGCAATGTAGTGCAGAATTAAGGGGATGCAATCAGAAATGGTCATTCTAGAATAATGAGGGAAGAGAAAACATAGTAAGGTGTCTCGAAGGGCTTAATCATGCATGGAAGAGGTCAGGTAAAGTGTAGTCCACAATAACATTACTATGTTTCACTCTAGAGCCTTTACATAAAGTCCAAGAGTAAAAAGAAAAAGTAGTTGTGTGATAGGGTTAAGGAAATTCAGAAGAACACTGCTATGCATACAGTGAACAAGCACTGAGATAGTATACATTAAAAGGTCCTTCTCTTCATAACAAACAACCACATAATCATGTTGGAGGTAAGAAATTCAAATGCCTTAGAAGCCTAGTTTATCATGATTAACTAAAAATGCAGAAATTGGAGAGGAGTCGAAATCAGTTATAATAACAAATGCCAATTATGGGTTTTTGCAACTGCAAGTGAAAAGAGACTATGGTGATGGAGCTAAGTTACATGAGAATGTTAAGGATAACAGGTGTGTTTCCAGATCATCAGTTCAGTCTTCTTTCAAAAAAATAATATCAAGCAAAGCATTACTGGTTATTTGAGTCAAACCCATAAGACTAAATGCAAATGAGTACACAAAATTTTCACCATTTTCAATCTCCATGTGGGTATTCCTATTTCAAATAAAAAATATTTGTTCTGGAAACCTAGCCAAATACATTTGCACTGGTAAATTTTCATTTTTAGGGTTCAAGTTTCAAAATGCAGAGGTGACCCATGTAAAGAGAATGCAAGAAAATGCAAATGCAAGTTTCCTGAGGTGGGTCGAGCATCAAAAGAAGAGAGATACAGTTTTCTTCAGAGATATACAAATACCCATGTTTCAAGAGTATGAAATAGAGCCATTCTCAACTATCTATGATACCCACATGTGGGTTTGTTTTCAAAACACAGAAAAAAGCAATAATGGAGATAACCCATATTGGGTTTTACATAAAACAACAGTAGAATACATAAAATGCAAATTTCTATGATGAATCGAGCTTCATGTGAAGAAAATTCAGTTCTCATTCTACTTCCCATGATACCCACAAGTAGATATATCCTTAGTAAGACATAATGATCAATTTTTTGTTCTAGTTCGAACCCAAAATATACAAAGCAAAGCTTTCTATGAATCACATCTGGTGCGGCCTGAACATGGCCAAAATTCATGAGTAAAGAAGAAATTCTTTAAGCCTCAGAAGAGAAAAATGTTTAGCAAAGGAAATTACCAGTCCTTGTCAATGAAAGAGCACTATAGCCACGGCCAAGAGTTCCAGATGGAGTCTAGAAGACAATATTTCAAGCCTTTAGAGGATAGCCCAGCTCTC
Organism: Sequoia sempervirens; assembly: GCA_007258455.2. Taxonomy (NCBI): domain Eukaryota; kingdom Viridiplantae; phylum Streptophyta; class Pinopsida; order Cupressales; family Cupressaceae; genus Sequoia; species Sequoia sempervirens. The sequence goes on from VDFB02193867.1 coordinate 364,588,029, forward strand.
AATGTGGGTCGAGTTCATAGAGACGTAAGTGTAAGCACAAAAAAAGCAAGACAAAGAGATATTAGAGTGTGTAAAGCCATGGCCTTAGGCCACAATGAACAAAAGTGAGAAGCCGTGGAGCTATGAGTAAATGGCTTACCCCTGCACAGTAGAAGAAAACAAAAAACACAAGGCGAGCTCTCTCATAGAGCCTTCAAAGGAACCTGAGCTCGTAGGAGAATGACCAAGCAGGCCGAAGTCACAGGAAATGCAAAGAAAGATCTGGAATAGGTATGACAAGGCCACATCCTTAGACTCTTCTGCTATTCCAAAATGAAGAAAAGGAAGCTTCAATACAAAATAAAATAAAGCTTACCCACTTAAGCTTGACCACTAAAGAGCATGGAGAAGTTTACTAAAGCACATGAGGCTCGGTTTCGACACAATCATGGTGGCGCTATTCTTCTAGGAAGATTTTCTTTCCTTCAAACTCATGGGTGCAAAATGAAATGATTTTTAAGGTTTGTCATTCTTTTCTCATGCCTTAATTCGAGTGACATCATCATCATTTAGAGTCTTCGGTAAAAGCACATGTTGAATTTTGAATGGAGGTCAAAATGTTTAATCTTTGCATTATAATTTATCAAAGTTTGAATGTTGATATTTGAAAGGGGGGCCGAATTTCCTTTGTTAGGTCGAAGGTTAGGTCTTTAGGATTTATCCTTTTGCCTTAGTAAAATATGAGGGCTTGAATATAGATTATCAATTAGGAGATCAATTGTGAATATCTTATGACTTAGGGTCAATTATGTTTTAGAGTTCTAATTTTAATTGATTTTAGAGAAATCAATGAGAATTAAAGATATGAGTGAAGTTAATATTGTGTTAACATTTTTATGATTTTGTGAGAAAATCATAATATTGTAATGGAGAGATAAGGAGCTTTTTTTTTTGTAAAAGATTCTAAATCTTTAATTGCAAAAAGTAGACAAATTGTGCAAATCTGCAATCCTGTAAAGTAGAATTGTAAAGCGATATCCTATAAATTGCTTTATGATTTCTTGCTATTTTTAGCATATTTTTTTATTGACTTTTCCTCTTGGTCGGATTTGAGACCTATCTTGGAGATATAGGATTTTTTTGAGCTTTTAAAGCAAATCCAGCCTATTTTTAGAGGCTTGACAATGTGATCATAAAAACATTGTGCTTTTTATGCTTTTATGCAGTTTTTGAGGCAGTTTGAAGCCTTTTTCCTTGAGCTTTTTTATGAGCTTGGATTAGGGTTTCTTGAGAGTTATGTTTTGATAGACTTAGTTTTTTAGCTCTCCTCTCTCAGTATCAGAGTTCCTGCTCAGATACAATTTTGGAGTTGTGAACACATTTTTGTACTCAGTTTTAGATTATGGCATTTTCCTTCAGTTAAATAAAGATAGCATTCCTACTTCTCATTTATGTGTCCTTTTGCAGTTTTAGTTTGATTTTATCTTGCGATTTATGTTTAAAGAGTCCTTGATTTTTCCTTAAACTATAATTCTTAATGTAGAAAGTTTAGAATACAGGTTGCACCTTGTGCTTCAAATCAAGTCTTCATGCAAATTATTTATGTATCAATTGTTCATGAGAAGTTGTGAAATATTGCATCTTTCTGAAATCTTTTTGTGAGGAAGAGATCATAATCATCATTAAATCATTATTAGGTTTTGAAGGTCATCTGTTAGAAATAGGTTTTGATGTTGAGTCATCTTTTATCCCTTTCCTCAGGGGTTGTTTTAGAATAGGATTTATCATTCAGAGAACCAACTCACTCTGGAGATACCTTCTTCATTTAGATCACCCACATCTGAAGAAGGTTTCCATGTTTCAGTAGATTGCTGAATATTGCATTCAGCAGGGTGCAAATCTATTGACAACAATAACCATTCTAGGAAGGGAAAATTGCGCTCACATTATAATGTGAGCTTGTTATATCTTGCACTAAAAATGGTAAATAACACATTATACATGTGATGTCGTCCCACATTCTGCATATTCTCCTTTTGCATGTGCTCCAACAAAAAGTAGTTTTTTGATGATTGAGTGAAGTGTTTGTGCATGATTTTTAGATTCCACCACCTTTTTCATGATCTTTCCACCACCTTTGCATGAAATAGCAGAGTTTTCATGTTGAAAGGCATATAATATCAATTGAATTTTGAACTGTATTTTTAACTAGTATACAATTGAAGTTTGGAGGGGAACAAACTTTTGAAAAAGTCCAATTGTTGAGGAGTTTGAGGAAAGAAGAACCAAATGCTACATAATTGGGTAGAACTCCTTTATTTGAAACTCTAGTTTTTTAGGTATGTGAAGTCTTTGTACATTTTTTTTCATTCTATTATGGGTTGCATCATTTTTGTTGTTTTGCATATTCCATATTCATCATTGTTTGTCTATCATGTTACAACCTTAGGTTGTCAATGAAAATTTTAAATTACACAATTCTATACACTTTCCAATTACATTTTTAAACCACATCTCTTTGAGGCATTTTTTTATTTAACAATTGACTTTATGTATGCTTCCAAGGCTTTCATTGAGGTATTTTGTCAAAAAGTTATACAAACTAGTTGATTGCCTTGTCTATGCTACCAAATTTTCCATAAATGTCTCTAAAAATTTGGAATATACTCCTAATGCAATAGGGGGAGGCCTGTAACACACAAACACACAACTCCAATCTACAAACACAATTTTCAATTTACATTTTCATTAGGGCCTCTTCATTCAGCATATTCAAACTATTCCTTGTAGCATATCAAAGTCAGTCAATCAAACATAATTCCACTCACACAACCTTTCAACTCACAACACAACACACATCAGGGACCCATTATAGAGCCTTTGAACATATCCAACAATCACCAATTATTTTTTTGTACCAAACTACACAAATCAAGTTTTCTATGCTTTTAAGTGCCCAAATTAGCCCACTTTTACAAAGGGACCACCTTCAAAACTTGTCCAAATCGCCTGAAACCTTGGGGAAGCACTTTATATCTATCAAAACTTCAAATTATAGTGCTATATTGTAGAAATTCAATCATTGACCACCCAAACCATGAAACCCTCTCCCTAGGCTTAAAAACCCTAGGTTTTATTGAAAGTAGAACTTACCAAACACTCTTGTTGACGTGTGTTTTGGCAGAACAATTTGAAAATAGAATATTGCTACTCTGTTTCTCTTGAAAGAGAAAGATGATCACATGGATATCTCAACTCCCAAGGTCTTTGTAGTTGGGTCTCAACTAAGCCGATGTCCCTCAGTCGTCAAAGCAATAGTAATATTTAAGGGGCATGTTGGTGTTGAGCTTTTGGATTGTTTTGGGTTAAACATAAACTTAAATCTACTCTAACCGCAGTTTTGAAAGAAATAGAAAAAGATGGACCAGGGCTTTGGGATAGAAAAGAATGATACTTCATCCAAATTAACTAGACCTATCACCTTCCAAGGAATTCCTAACTAAAAACTGTAGAACAAAAACTAACTTGTGACTAACACACAGTTTCATTCATTCACAGTGTTGATTTCAACAGCAGATTGAAAGTCAACATTTAAAAAAAACATAAAATAAAACTCATTCCTTGAAAGCTTTCAAATCAAATGATTAACTTAAGACAAACACCATTCTGGAACACAACATGAAGTAGATTAAGATCTGGTTGCTTCTACTACTCATAAAACAGATAAGCAACTTTTACAAAGCTGGCACAATCACCAATGTACAAAAAATATATGGCTCCAAATTGTTTCCATTTACACTAAGAAGACTTAAAGATACATTAGACTTATACTTAATCTAAGTCCTAACTACCAGTTCTACTCTACCCTTAGAATTCCTAACTGTAGAAGTTCTCTATCTACCACTTTCTAACCCTTTACAAAGAGGCCAGAATGGTATATATATAGAATGCATCAAAAAGAATGCGTTTTCCCCCTGTATTAGCATTTACAAAATATCTACTCTTAGGGAGGGGATCGGCTCTCAGATATTTCTAAAGAGAGTCAATGTTGCATTCAATGTGAAGCCCTGCTGTCCATGCTGATGAAGGATTTCTGGGAAGGATTTGTAGATCTTTTTCTACTGTAGCATTAACTCATCTATTTGTGTGTTCATACTCACACTCCTTCTGAAATCTGCCTTGAATGCTCTAGAATATCACCATTAGTATTGATCTACCTCCTTGCCATTAGTCACTACAACTATCCCTATGAGTCATAGTTCCCTCATTCCTTTAGCCTCCTTCATGTTCCAGACTCCTCGGCATGCTGACCATCCTCTGGAAGCACCATCAGGCCTCCTTGCAAATCTGAACATTTCACCCGAGTCAATCCATTTCCATCTATTCTCAGAAGGAATCTATCTGGTTTGCATTCTATCGGTCTCCTTCAAGGTGGTAGTCAATCGGTCAATAGCCAATAGGTTATTCATTTAGCCTTCTCTCTGATTGGTCGAGCATACGCCACACGAGCTCCTTAGGTGGTTAAAGGTGGTTCGTATTGAATCACATGTCAGTGAGACACTCATTGTGTCTCCTTGATGCGATTATCACTTTTATCAACCATCGGCATAACACTAGACAGTCAGCAACACGTCTCAACGAGTTGAAGAAGTCATATCGAGCTCACAAAGACCATCGGCATGACAATCGCTAGTCGGCAGGACATCATAGCGAACCCCAGGATCCGTTGGTGAGCTCATCTTTCATGTTGGGGAGACTATCACTTGTCGCTGTGACCTCATGGCGAAGTCTTCTTATTCTCCTCCAGCTGTCTCTTCTTCTCCGAGCTCAAGCTCTTTTTCTCTTTTGGTAAGACTCCGGCATAGTCGCCTAGACCTCCTGTCGACTTCCTCCTTTCTCCCCACTCGCTCATTCTTATGTCGGGGAGACTTCATCACTTTGGGGAGATCTTACCTAGAACTCCTCTTTTCTTACTGAGCCCACTTTGCATCGGGAAGACCCTACTGAGTCGGCAAGATGTCATGTCGAGCTCAGGATCTTTCTTCGAGCTCATTATGTATCAGTAAGACCTCTCAATATCGGGGAGACCTCTCATTGAACCCCTTTATGCTTCTGGAGTCTCCCCGATTTCCCTTTGTTTCGGCATGACCCTCATGAGTCAGTGAGACTTTACACTGAGCCATCTATCCTCTGGTGACTTTATTTCCTTTTGGCCAGACCTTGTTGAATCGGCAAGAGATTATGCCAATAGTATGTAGTGTCACCGAGACTCTATTTCTTTCAGTGGGGTCCTCTTTTTGTCGGCAAGACATTCCATGGTCGGGGAGACCTCATAGCAACCCCTTTTGTTTCTCGCTAAGCCCATTCTATTTTGGTGAAGCTCTTTGTAGTCACCCAGACCTTATGGCAAAGGAGAAATCATTTGCTGATACTGCTTTACTTTGGTGGGACCTCCTTTCTTCGCCAAGACCTTATGACAAGCTTTTTTTCTCCCTGAACTTATTCTTTCAGCAATAGTCACGGTGATGCCAGACTCCATGGGCGAGCTCATCCCTGATGTCGGGGAGATTATAATGTTTCGGGGAGACCTTACCCCAAACTCCTTTCCTCTTGTCGAGCCCTCCATTTGTCCCAGTGGGGTCCCTTTTACTTCGGTGTGACCATTCCGAGTCGACAAGAGATTACACCGAACCCTAGGTCTTTCAACGATCCTCTTCATTTCGAGGAGACGAGCTCCTCTCAACGAGACATCTTGGTGAGACTTTCTTCCTTTAGGGGATACCCAACCTAGTCGGGGAGACTCTTGCTGATTTATTTCTCCCCCTAGCTCGCTTGATTCAGTAAGAGCCCGCCTAGTCGGTGAGACATCATACCGAGCCCTTCCCCTCGCTTTCGCTAAGACCCTCGCTTGTCGTCGTGACCTCATAGCAAAGCCCCTTTATTTTTTTGGAATCTCCCTGATTTCCTCCCATTGACCCTCTTCCACCAGCTTCTTTTCATTTTAGCATGACCTTCCATGGTCGGGGAGACATCATGACGACCCTTTTGTTTTCTCCCTGAGCCCTTTTTGTTTCACCGCTACCACCTTACTTCAGCAAGAGTTCACCCCATCAGTGAGACATCTTGCCAAGCTCACTTGTCTCTCGGCGAGCCTCCTTCATGTTGCTGAGACTTCCTTTGGTCGGTGAGACTTTACACTGACTGAGGCTTCCTGTTGCTGAACTTTGTTGTCACCGAGACCTTCGTTGTGGTCATACCGATAGACCCCCCCTTTTGTGCCCTGTCGGCGTGACCAAATGTATTTGCTGAGACCTCCCTTCAAAGGAAAGTCTCTCGCCAAAAGGCATACCTTTTATCAAGGGTCGGTGAGACATAAGACACTTAGGGAGACCCTTCACCGAAGACATAACTCTTGCCGAAGTGTTAGCCTGGCCCTTGCTAGTCAGTGAGACTTTATGAATTCGTCGATACTTCACCTCGAAGTCAAAATCTTCCGCTGATATGTATTCCCTCTGCCGCCAGTTGGTAAGACTTGAGGATCTCGCCAAGACCCTTCGCCAAAGGAAAAATCCCATCTTGATGGGAAGCTCCTAGTCGTGGAGACTCTGATTGATGTCTCGTTGATTGATGATTGAACATGAATTTCACTCAGTATGACATCTCTGGGGTCTTGCCAACTTTTTCCTTAACTAATTTTTAGGACCAACTGGATTGAGGCATGCCTTCCAACTGAGCTCCCCTAGCAAATATCACCATGTGTAGGATTTAATCCCACAAAACAAATGCTTCCATTAGTCCCCAAAGCATATGAAATGTATTAAAATAAAATATTTTGTTGCTTATGATTATTTCATTCAATTTTCAGCAAGAAGAAAACCAACTCAAGCTGAGACAAAACCAAAATTAAATTAGATAGATTAAAAGTCAAAATTATGAGGAAAGTAGAAGAATATTAAAGAGGAAAGCAAGTAACCAATAGCAAAAAGAAACCAAAAAGAGAAAGGGGGACCCATTTCGTTCCAACTCAAAATGGGGGTGGTTATGCAAGGCATAACAAATGGTGACTCGGCTAGGAAAATGGTTTAACCATTTTCATGAATCTAAAGGATTTAGCTACCCAGAAATCCTGGTTCATGATCATCACAACTCTAGTTGGGTCAGTTTTAACAAGCAAGGTTGAGCTAGAATCTCAAATGTAAGTCAATCAGTGGCTACCTCAGAATCTATGTGTGTGCTTGATTGCACATCATCCTTTCATAAAGTTTTCTTCATCTTTTGGACAACAGTGTGTAAGATTTGAGCTACATGAGTTGATTTCCTTTGGCTGTTGTGTAATGATATCCTAGGCATTGCTCTGCTGCCAGTCAGACATCCATTGCCCCGACGGAGATACCCCTAGTTTTCTCACAGCATTTCTCTACTGCCAGTCAGGTGTCTATAGCCCTAGTAGAGATACTGGAATCACCCATTCATATTGAATCCTATTCCTCTTTAAATATTCTTTTCCTTTCTCTTCTTTTTTTTTGAATTTCAGATATTTCACTTAGATCTTTTTCAATATGTCAATTTTTTAACATCTAATCTGGGTTGAAAACTACCATGGACCTCATAACAGCACTTGGGAGATCGGATTTTCACTCAAATCTTACACACTATCACCCTAGGAAAAATGTACCAATACAGAGGAGATGATCATAATGATTTGTGAAATATTCAAAGGAGCTAAAGAAGGTTACTTACTTTGCACCTTGTTTTCAATACTTTCAACAACTTTTATTGACAATGGGGATCAAACAAAGAATTTAGGGAAAAATCATCCAATCAGCAACCTGAAAAATCCCTAAACCACTTCTCTCCTAATAACCATGATATGCTTGAGATAACAACCACCATTTTAAGATGGGAAAGAATAGATAAACCCCCAAGGACAAGCAAAACATAAACAAAAAACAAAGGAAACAAAAGACAGAAAGAAGGACAAATAGACAAACAACAAATATTTACCAACAAACAGAATATTTACAAATAGAGAAACAAACTATCTACAAACAAAAACAAAAGGAACAGAAAAAAGGAAAACAACAGAACAAAGGAAACTAACTAAACCAAAAACTAACACTAACCAATCCTACTCCTAAACTAACTCCAAAGCCAAACTTTGCAACCATAAGACTATAATAATTTGTACATTGACTTGACTAATTTTTCATTATGTGCAACAATCTTAACTTACTAGGCACAGTTCTAAACCTAGCAAATTTATCTTTATACTCAGAAATATGAATTTTATAGGCAATAAGTTCATTTTGAGGGCATAGAGCTTGAAATATTATCAGTTGTGGGTTCTCAGTTTTGTCATGATTTACCCACAAACAAGTTTTACTATCCCCAATGCCATAATCAAACTGAAAATTATTAAAACATAGAGGATAATGAAAGGACACCACCTGATTCTGAAGATTTCTAGTTACCAATGCAGGCTTGTGTTGTATGATCTCCTCTTCACGAGGTCTCAACTCATGGAACATCACTGAATCAAGGTTCATCTTGCAGTTAGGATATTCACTCACCAGCATCTTTGTATTCATCTTGGGCACAGAGTCAAAAATTTTCTAAATTTCTTGAGATGAATCCTTACTTTGAACACTCCCTAAAAACATGTCATTCCCAAGGGTTTGAGAACCTGCCTCCAGCTTATCATAATTGATGTCAGGGATACTGGCACATGGTGAACAAGGATCTTCTTCGAACTCATTTGAATGAACAGAGTCAGAGCCAGGAAAACTTTTCAATTCATACTCATCCATATCATCAACAAGAACATGCCACTTAGCATCAAATTCATTAGTATTAAAAACAAATTGATTAGTGGATACTAAGCGAGGACTTTCTTCCAACAACACGTTTGAGCAATCAAAATCAAAATAGAGAAGATACTCCCTTGTATCATTCTCTTCATTATGTTGAAGAGATTCAACCTCTAAGATAACCTCTTGGTCATTTTCTTGGCATTCCTCTGCTTCATCCAAATGTACCCTGTCATGAATTTCCTCAAGGAACAATTGACTGATCTGCATGTCTACTTGAGCTTCTCCCCTCAAAACTTCATGTTGGCATTCAACTCCTTGACCTTGACCACAAGATTCATTGGCAATCTCATCTTGAAGTGTGTTCTCTTCTTCAATCCATTCACTACTTAAATCAGCAAAGTCATCCTCTTGCACTAACCCATCAAGGTGTGTCTCTTCCTCATTGACCATCATGAAAGCATCTATGAATGCATTGATGAATCCATTCTCCCCTTCTATCAAGTCTACACTAGGTAGAGGAGTTTCATCAGTTGTTGAATCCACCTCACTATAAGGATCAAGGTCATCAAAAGATAGCGAAGAATTGAATCTCCTCACACAGTCACTCTCATCATTTCGGATGGACCGATTGCCATTTTCATACGTGCCAGTTGTTTCATCCTCTTCATTGGGGGGATAGGTACTCCAAGGATCCTCCATAAGTATTCCTTCAATAGTGATCATTTGCTTGAAATACAACTCCATCCTTACCAGGAAGACATGGCAGTCCATCTGAGCGTGTTGATCAGTTCGATGTATCCTACATCCACTTGGCCCAACAAGTTCTGATAGTTTCAAATCTCCTAGCTCCTCTAATTTCTCCCTTATTCAATTTTTCATGCGAGGGATATCTACCCAGTATGAACCATGTTCCTTTGTCCATCCCTCATCACCCTGATTGTGATATTGATCAGGAAAGCTGTTTGGTGAGAATGATTGCACTTGGGTAGGGACGGTGGGTGAAGTAGCATAAGGCTACAGATGGTGGCAGTTTGCAAGCACAAGAGGATTATAACCCTAGGTTTGGCTATCTAAGTTTCTAGTGTCGCCTCCAAATTGTGCCAGCAAGAAAGCTTTTTTCAATGCCTCATGCAAGGATGTAGCTTCACCATAACGTCTAACTTTGGTTGCAAATGAGGGGTCTAAACCCCAATAGTAATGTTCTATCAGCATATGATCATCAACAACCAAATCCAAGGATTGAACCCTTTGATACATGAACAAAAATCTATGATTAAATTGACAAATGGGTTCTAATGGTATCCTTTTTGTGGTTGTAAAATCATGTAATGGGTGTAGAGCATGAGGATCAAACTGATCTAAGAATGAGATTTCTAGTTCTATCCATGAATAAAGAGATTCTGATGGCAGCTTATCATACCATTGTCTTGATCTACCTTGAAGTGTTCTGATGAATAATCGGCAGATGATATCTTGATGTTGAATCTAAAGAAAAATTAATATACGCCTACAAGTTTCAAGATGTTCAAAAGCATTTTCCCCAGTGCTAGAAAAAAATAAAGGAAGCCTATTATATAGATGACCGGGGATTTGATGGGAAAATCCTGGTGTATACAAAGGGCTACCCATTAGAGCTGGGATTTCCAAGAACTGACCCAATCCAACTCACAAGGATCCACAATAACTCATAGGCCCTCCTTCTAGCACCAGTTCCTGTTGATGTGTGTTTTGGAAAAGCAACATGAAAACAAAATATTGCTACTCTATTTCTCCTAAAAGAGAAAGATGATCACATGGATATCTCAGCTCCCAAGGTTTTTGTAGTTGGGTCTCAACTGTTTTGATGTCCCTCAATGGTCAATGTAATAGTAATATTCAAGGGGCCTACTGGTGTTGAGATTTTGGACTATTTTGGGTTAAACATAAACTTAAATCTACTCTAATCGGGGTTTTGAAAGAAATAGAAAAAGATGGATCAGGGCTTTGGGATAGAAAAGAATGATACTTCATCCAAATTAACTAGACTTGTCACCTTCCAAGGAATTCCTAACTAAAAACTACAGAACAAAAATTAACTTGTGACTAACACACAGTTTCATTTGTTCACAGTGATGATTTCAATAGTAGATTGAAAGTCACCATTTAAACAAAACATAAAATAAAACTCATTCCTTGAAAGATTTCAAATCAAATGATTAACTTAATAAAAACACCATTCTGAAACACAACATGAAGTAGATTAAGATCTGGTTGCTTCTACTACTCATAAAATAGAAAAGCAACATTTACAAAGCTGGCACAATCACCAGTGTACAAAAAATCTATGGCTCCAAATTGTTTCCATTTACACTAAGAAGACTGAAAGATACATTAGACTTCTACTTAATCTAACTCCTAACTACCAGTTCTACTCTACCCTTAGAAGTCCTAACTATATAAGTTCTCTATCTACCACTTTCTAAACCTTTAGAAAGAGGCCAAAATGATATATATACATAATGCATCAAAAAGAATGCACTGTCTCCCTGTATTAGGGTTTACAAAATATCTGCTCTTAGGGAGGGAGTCAGCTCTCAGATCTTTCTGAAGAGAGTCAATCTTGCATTCAATGTGAAGCCTTGCTATCCATGTTGATGAAGGATATCTGGGAAAGATCTGTAGATCTTTTTTTGCTGCAGCATTAACTCATCTATCTTTGTGTCCATACTCGAACTCCTAAAATCTGCCTTGAATGCTCCAAAATATCACCATTAATATTGATCTACCTCCTTGCCCGTAGTCACTATAGCTGTCCCTATGAGTCATAGTTCCCTCATTCCTTCAGCCTCCTTCATGTTTCAAACTCCTCGACATGCTGACCATCCTCTGGAAGCACTATCGGGCCTCCTTGCAGATCTGAACATTTCACCTGAGTCGATCCATTTCCATCTATTCTTAGAAGGAATCCATCTGGTTTGCATTCTATCAGTCTCCTTCAAGGTGGTATTCAATCGGTCAATAGCCAACAGGTTATTCATTTAGCATTCTCTCTGATTGGTTGGGCATATGCCACACGAGCTCCTTAAGTGGTCAAAGGTGGTTTGTATTGAATCACATGTTGGTGAGACACTCATCGTGTCTCCCCGATGCGATTATCACTTTTATCAACCATCAACATAACACTAGACAGTCGGCAAGACATCTCGGCGAGTTGAAGAAGTCATATCGAGCTCACAAAGACCATTGGCATGACAATTTCTGGTCGACAGGACATCATAACGAACCCTAGGATCCATTGGCAAGCTCATCTTTCATGTCGGGGAGACTATCACTTGTCACTGTGACCTCATGACAAAGTCTTCTTGTTCTCCTTGAGCTCACTCTTCTTCTCCAGGCTCGAGCTCTTTTTCTCTTTTGGTAAGACTCCAGCGTAGTCGCCTAGACCTCCTGGCGACTTCCTTCTTTCTCCCTGCTCGCTCATTGTTATGTCAGGGAGACTTCATCACTTCAGGGAGATCTTACCCCAAACTCCTCTTTTCTTACCAAGCCCACTTTGCATCGGGAAGACCCTATTGGGTTGGCAAGACATCATGCCGAGCTCAGGATCTTTCATCGAGCTCATTCTGTATCAGAAAGACCTTTCAATCTTGGGGAGACCTTTCATCGAACCCCTTTATGCTTCTGGAGTCTCCCTGTTTTCCCTTTGTTTCGGTGTGACCCTCATGAGTCAGTGAGACATTACACCGAGCCATCTATCCTTCGGTGACTTTGTTTCCTTTTGGCCAGACCCTATTGAATCGACAAGAGATTATGCCGATAGTATGTCATTTCGCCGAGACTCTATTTCTTTCGGTTGGGTCCTCTTTTTTTTGGCAGGACATTCCATGGTCAGGGAGACCTCATAGCGACCCCTTCTGTTTCTCGCCGAGCCCGTTATGTTTTGGTGAATCTCTCTGTATTTTCCCAGACCTTATGGCGAAGGCAAAATCATTTGTCAATACCCCTTTACTTCGGTGGGACCTTCTTTCTTCGCCAAGACCTTATTACGAGCTTTTTTTTTCTCCCTGAACTTATTATGTTGGCAAAAGTTACAGCGAGGCCAAACTCCATGGGAAATCTCATCCCTGATGTCGGGGAGATTATAATGTTTTGGGGAGACCTTACCCCGAACTCCTTTCCTCTTGTCGAGCCCTCCATTTCTTCCAGTGGGGTCCCTTTTACTTCGGTGTGACCATTCCAAGTCAGCGAGAGATTACATCGAACCCTAGGTCTTTTAGCGATCCTCTTCATTTTAGGGAGATGAGCTCTTCTCGCTGAGACATCTCGATGATACTTTCTTCCTTTAGGGGATACCCAACCAGGTCAGGGAGACTCTTGCTGATTTCTTTCTCCCCCGGGCTCGCTTGATTTGGCAAGAGCCCACCTGGTCGGTGAGACATCATACCGAGCCCTGCCCCTCACTTTTGCTAAGACCCTGACTTGTTGTCGTGACCTCATAGTGAAGCCCCTTTATTTTTTTGGAGTCTCCCTAATGTTGACCCTCTTGCACCAGCTTCTTTTCATTTCGGCGTGACCTTCCATGGTTGCGGAGACATCATGAAGACCCTTTTGTTTTCTCCCTGAGCCCTTTCTATTTCACCACTACCGCCTTACTTCAGCAAGAGTTCACCCCGTCAGTGAGACATCTTTCCGAACTCACGTGGCTCTCGATGAGCCTCCTTCATGTCACTAAGACTTCCTTCAGTCAATGAGACTTTACACTAACTGAGGCTTCCTGTTGCCAAACTCTGTTGTCACCGAGACCTTCATTGTGGCCATACCAATAGACCCCCCTTTTGTGCCCTGTCGGCGTGACCAAATGTATTCGCCAAGACCTCCCTTCGAAGGAAAGTATCTCACCAAAATGCATACCTTTTATCGGGGTTTGGTGAGACATAAGACACTTAGGGATACCCTCCACTGAAGACATAACTCTTTCTGAAGTGTCAGCCTGGCCCTTGCTAGTCGGTGAGACTTTATGAATTCATCGAGACTTCACCTCGAAGTCAAAATATCCTGCCAATATGTATTCCCTCTGCCACCAGTCGGTGAGACTTAAGGATCTTGTGAAGACCCTTTACCGAAGGAAAAATCCCATGCCGATGGGAAGCTCCTAGTCATCGGGACTCTGATTGATGTCTCACTGATTGATGCCTATGCATGAATTTCACTGGCTGTGACATCTCTGGGGTCTTGCCGACTTTTTCCTTAACTAATTTTTAGGACCAACTAGATTGAGGCATGCCTTCCAACTGAGCTCCCCTATAAAATATCACCATGTGTAGGATTTAATACTGCAAAACAAATGCTTCCATTAGTCCCCAAAGCATATGAAATATATTAAAATAAACTATTATGTTGCTTATGATTATTTCATTCAATTTTCAGCAAGAAGAAAACCAACTCAAGCTGAGACAAAACCAAAATTAAATCAGATAGATCAAAAGTCAAAATTAGGAGGAAAGCATAAGAATATCAAAGAGGAAAGCAAGTAACCAACAACAAAAAGAAACCAGAAAGAGAAAGGGGGACCCATTTCATTCCAACTCAAAATGGGGGTGGTTATGCAAGGCATAACAACTCCAAAACTTGAAAACTATTAAAACAAGTCTAAAATACCTTGCTAATGCTCAATCTAACATAAAATAACACTTCCCAACTTAGAAACTTAATTTCACTCACCAAAACCTCATTTTTCTTAAGGAAACCTCAACAATTTCTCATTTGGTTTGACGCCCAATCCAAGGATCATCCTCCATTCAAGTTTCTCATGGCCTTTGATAATGTTTCCCTCCTAAAACAAACCACTTCAACTTTGAAAACTAACATTTGAAAGAGGTGACCATTGGTCTCCCTCTTTAATACTCTTTTACAACCCAGGTGCAGGAGCACCTACACCTCATCCTCCTTATTTGATCATTTGATGGTAATTAGGAGGTTAATAGTGGATGAGTCTTTGAGCATGTTTTGTTTTGAATAAGGTCAATCAAGACCACTAAGCATGTCTTAGGTTGAGTTTTTCAATTTAGGTGTTAAAATGTGTAAAATGTTGATCTTGCACTAAAGTATCTTTGTAGCCTTTGAAGGAAAGTTTTTGAATTTACATGTAAAGTGTGCAATATTAGTGTTTTTTGGATGTAATAAAGCTCATTTCAATCCATTGGTGTGTTTTTAGTGAGTTATAGGTGTTAAGGGTGCAAACTTACAATATGAGTAATATTGTTGTTATATCATGTGTAAATGATGTAAATTTGGCCTTCAATGGTCATTAAAGGTTTGAAATTCAGTTGCAAGGTAGTTGGTCAGTGCGATGTGAAAAAGAAGCCTTTAAATGGCATGTAGACATAGAATGTAAGTTCGATTTGGAGTTTTTGAGAAGAAAATACATTGAAATCTTAGGTTTAGAAGCAATTTTCTATGTTTTCATGTTTTTTCCTGGCCTGTAACTCATGTAAAGGACCCTATTATGTCTTATTTAAGTGTAGGATGCATGATTTGAGTTCTAGGAAAGAAATAGGAGTAATAAACCTACTACTATAGTGAGTTTTGTGAAAAAAAATGCATGTGAATGAGGGATTAGGCCTAGGGTTTGGAAGAATCTCTATGGGAGGTCATGATGTTTTGAAATTTTAGGAATGTGTAGGGTTAATGTCCTTTTTTCAAGTTGGTTCTAAAGTCAGGGAGGTTGTGGAAGTAGCATATTCAATAAACCCTCTTAAATAATGCAGAAAACAAGGGTTTGTAGGTTTGGCATGAATTTTTCTATACCAGTGGAATATAGTTGTGGTTTTGGAGGTTTGGGAACCTAAGAAATGCTTCCCCAAGGTTTCAAGGTCCTATGATAAGTTTGAAGGAATGTTGCTTTGCAAATTAGGCCTAATTAGCCTAATTAGGTCAACTTAGAAGGGGTGTTTTTTGGGATTTGGTCCAAAGGACTTGTACTTGACATTGAGATATGTGTAATAACCCTGAAATGGGTGTCTAAAATCATCAATATTTTTTCTATTGTTTTGGAGAACATTTGAGTTATAGGGAAAAAACTAAGTTTCCACTACTATTAGGGTTCAAGGGGTGAAAGTGTGAAATCTAACTTCTGATGATTGTCAAGAGTTTAGGGTTCTTTGGTTTGTTAAAATAGGTAATCTTAATCTTTTTAGATGCCTCTTAAAGGAATTTTTTCAAATTGGTTGTGATTGAGCCTCCCAGGTCTACATCAAACCCTTCACTATTTGTTAATTTCACAACTTAGCACTTTTTGCACATTTTGAAAATTCTACTACCTATTTAAACTATTTTGGTTTCCATCTTTATTTATAAATTACCTCATCAATAAAGCTACCTTATCACCTATGTTTTCTATTTATGAAGCCTTGAATGACATATATATTTCATTTATTTTAATGGATACATTTTTTGAGGAACTAATATTTGTCTCATTACCATGCTACAGGTAAAATTATCCACCATGCCGAAGAACGGAACAAGGAAGAAAATAATAGAGGAAGAGTATGAAACCTTCAAACAAAAAGAGAGAGAAAAGATGATGACATATTGTGAAAAGAATAAATTGGAAACGATTGACGAAAAGAAGCCAATTGAAGAGGAACCTCAACTGTCAAAAAGAGAAAAGAAATTGGCAGCACAAAGGGAACGAATGAGAAAGAGTCATGCTAGGATAGATGTAGATACCATAGTTGGAGACACACCCTCTACCTCAAGTGAATATGAAGGGACACCATTAAGCATAAGCGAATATGGAGGGACACCATCTACCGCAAGTGAATATGACTGGACACCATCCATCGCATCTCAAGTTGAGAGTACATCATCACTCATATTTGATGAAGAAGGTATGCCATCATCCCCACATGAAGATCAAGGTATTTCTTCTACTCCACCCTTGATCAATGGTACACAATCTATCCCACCTCAATTAAATATTCATGAAATTGCTAATGTTGAGATGTATGTACCTAGGAGAACACCACCTAGAATTTTGTGTAGAAAGCCAAAACTTTTGATTAATATTGATGAGGATATTTTGTAGCACATGGAAGGTAAGATTCCAAAATGAACTTGTAGAAGATATGGTAATAATATTTGGAAAATCTTCTTTGAAAGGCTAAATGAGACTACAAGATGTCAACTATTTGTTCAAATGATGCGGGGTTTAAAGTACAGGAACATCATGAAGACTCTTGGGTTGAGAACATCGAATGCATCAAGTGAAAACACTATTGTGAAGAATCTAATGGATGCTTATGAGAGTGTGGGTAAGACCTCATGCTCAAAGGATAGTAATGTCACCCAACATGTCATTACATCGACTTTGGTAAGCTATCAAACAAAGAGATCTCTTCTCATTAGAAATACAAGTGAACAAATGGGAATTAGTAGAAAATTTTTATCAAAAGCCGTTCAAAGGTAGAAAAGAATTGAGGGCACCAATTCAAATGAATTATGGGCATTCTCAAGAAGACTGCCACATAAAGATTAAAATTATTTTGAAGCATTGAGAACACTAATTAAAGAGTATTGGAAGAATAATACAAGGCCATCTCCAAATCAAAGGGATGTCGTAAGAAGGAGAATCAATAGTCGGAACCGTGAGCCACGTCTAAAGAATTTTTTGGATACAACTCAAAACCAAATTTTTCATTAATTTCAAAATGATTATCCTCAAATTAGTATTTCTCAAATATTTTTTGAAATGCTTAAAACTTTTTATGTCAAGATATATCACACATGCACTACTTGTTGTTGTAGACTACATATTTAATTTTCTAACCATTATGATGTTTATCATTCTATATGTCTAGATTTGCATACTAACAATGTTTTATAGGATTGTGGCATAGAAGCCCCACCAAAATCTTCAATAGAGTTCTTATCAAAAAGTTTATGTCAAATAGAGAATGGTCAAATATTCTATAGGACAACATGCTTGGATGGTTCATGTGAGTGTTACGATGGCTTGCAACGAATGCCAGTATGTCAACATATGGAAAGAACATATGAGGTGGGACATAAACTAGTAGATTTTGGGAAGTATAAAATAGTGGCATACATTACAAAAAATGGGTCTCAAGAAAAACTGTGTTATTTGGTTATTAAGAAGATTATGGTGTATTAGTTTATGTCTATGTTTCATGAAAATCTAGTGTATGAGTATGCAAGGCATACCCATAGAGCTCGATGGTTGGACATGAAATTCAAGCTATGCAAGGACACCTTTCTAGTTGGTAGCATAGTATCAGTGGTTGAATTTGTAGTGAACTACACTCTATAGCCATAGAGTGAGGTGTAGTCACAATATTACAACTCCACATAGGTTTCGATATTTGTGCACATAGCATTCATTCATACAACTGATAGTACAGAGGACCAAAGGAAGGTATTGAGGGAGTATCACTTTTATATTAGTGATGATCACACACATTCTCTATATTTCATGCAAGGTCATTTCTAGATGTTCTACAGTGATTTGGCTTGGATGGGCATAGCATATAGTCGACATATAATATGGTTGGATAATTGTGCAGCACAATTCAAGAATGTGTGCATGTTTTACTAGTTGTGTAGGATGCATCTCACTACAGGTGGTCAACATATGTGGAACTTTTGTGAGGTTGGGCATGGAAAGGGGGAGCATGATGGTGCAGGAGTATGCTTGAAAAGAGTATTAGCATGAGAAGAGTTAAAGTATAAAGATAATGCAAAGTTGACAGATGCAAGATCAATCATCGAGTGGTGTAATGCTTCAATGGGTCTAGGTAATGAAGGTACGTCTTTAGTTCATAGATTTTTTTGGTTGATGGATGATACTAACATTGCACCATATGAGGATTTTTTTATACTAACAGGATCAAGTGAGCTACACTCTTTCCTTAGTTCAAATGTAGGTTCATGGAGTATCGATACATGTAAGATGGTACACTTTTGTTCTTCATGTATAATGCAAGCCTAGAATGATTGTGAGTCAACAGAGTGGGTTCAAAAATGGTTGACAACTTATCTTAGCCCACTTCACACGTAGTGGCCTTCAATGAAATTGGAACTAACACAGATGGAATCATTAGTCGACTTTGACTGCATATGAAATCTAGTTCAACTAGGTAATATATCTACTTGCTTAGTTTTTGAAATTCCATATTGTTATCTTATTATATTTGTAATGTTGACTAATTTGAAGAGATATGCCACACATATCAATGTAGGGAATGTTTATGCAGTTATTGCATATGAAGAGAATGAAGAGGGAATGGACTATTACTTGTGTCATTGTGTTGAGGCCAAAAAGAAATTGGAAGGCCCGGTTATAGATGGAGAAAATATTGAATACCCTAAGGCTCAGTTGTTACTGCAACATGGCTTAGAAGGTACCCACATAAGAGTGTTAAACATTGGTTGTTTCAAGACTTTGGCATGCATCGTAAGATTCTTCATTACTAAAACCTTATTGTGGCATCCAATGTTTGTTTTACCAAATATGGGGGTAGACCTTTGAACAAGACCTTTTGGAAGGTTCGCGAGTCTAAGCGTGAGGCAATACTTGACATAATAAAGAGTAGAGCAGACCCAGATGGTTCAATGGATTAATTTGTAAGTATATGCACAATGGTTCTTATTAATTTATATTTTTATCCACATTAATTTGTTTGATGCCAATGCTATCATCTTATTTTAATTTGTGTATCTATAAGTAACCCGATAAAAATTGATTGGTGTCCCCTTGCAGAAAATGCAGATTTATGAGCCATCCAAGAGAATCTCAGGTAGAAAACTAATGCAACATCCATATTTTGATGATCTTGACAAATCTCAATTATGATTAAATAATCCATTACAAAAGTGAGTGCGAAGCTTGGTGAGGTAATTTCAAGTTATTCATTTGAATTTAACCTTATCATGAGCACATATGATGTAGACATTATAAGGGCATCTTGAATTTCAAGATATTCTATTCATGAAAGGTGTTGTGTGCAATACGTATCTTGGAACTCCCAGTGAAGATGTATGGCCAGGAGTGACTAAGTTGAGAGATTTCCATGCCTATTTGTAAGTGCCTTCCATCTATTTTCATTTCATTTCCATTTTCAATGAGTTATTTCTTTTCATTCTCTTACTTTGCATATCTATAACTAAACTAGTAAAAATTTATTGGTCTCTCCTTGCAGAAAATGCTGATTTTTGAGCCATCGAAGAGAATCTCAGCCAAAAAAGCAATGCAACATCCTTATTTTGATTATCTTGACAAATCTCAATTCTGATTTGAATCCATTATAAAAGAGTGTGTGAAGCTTTGTGAGGGAATCTCAAGTTACTCATTTGAAGTTAACCTCTAAATGAGAACCTATGATGTAGACATTATAAGAGAATCATGAATGTATGAATGACATTGCAAAATATATGTGAGAACAGATTACCTAACGCATTGTAATGAGATTTAATTGTAATGACATTTACTAAAATATTGAAATTTGGTGCAGGGGCACAAAGGTTATTGAGCAAATTTGGTTCACATAAGTCTTTTAAGTTGGTTTTTTGTTTTGAGTTTTTTCAATTGAATAAGGTCATAACACATCCATAATTGATTTATAATGTAATAATTCATGTTAGTTACAAAAAGAATAGTTAGGCATGATTGGAAAGATGTAGAATCATCTGTAAAGGATATTTAAAGCTTGTTGAAGGCTATTTAAGTCAATATTTGAACTTGTAGCCTTTTGAAGAAAAATCTTTGAATATGGTTGTAAATGTACTATTAGTGAGATTGAGATTGTTAACCTTTAGAGAGTAGGACTTGGGAAAAAGGAATTTGATATGGCTATTGTTTTCAAAGACTTCAAGCGGGATGTAATATGCATTGATGCCATTCCTCAAACTTCACTTGATGGCATCAAGGAATGGTTGAACTCCATGGTTATAAAGTATTATGAAAGCATAATGAAATTGTACTAGTAGCCAATTTTGAAGACTATTACTAATGATCCAAATAAATTTATTGAAGATGTTCATTGGGAATTTTGAATATGGAAGCTAGTGATTCTGATTCTGATAATTCATAAGAGTTAGATCAAGGATATGAACCCTTTGATGTAGAAGAGGAATCATAATAAAATTTCATGTAGCCACCATCAAGAGTGTTACAAGCCAACAAGATGGAGGGAATTCTTATATAAGGATAATTTTCAATGTTACAAGTACTGGCTTTAATACCAACTACAATGGCAACATTGAAATTCCCTAGTAGTATTTATGTTGATGAAATTTCCTGTAGATGCAAGGATTCAAAGCACATCAACCATGTGGTATAAATGATTAAATCCCAGAGATTATCTATAGCAATGAAAGAGTCTGAAAAGGAAGAGAGAGCTACACTGGTGACTCAGGAGAAACTTCTGCTTTCAAAAAAAAAAGTCAATTAGGTTGGCAGACATGTGGATCGGCCCAAAATTTGGTGGAAGAGGAAGAAAGATGATTAGGACTCTGGAGGCCCACCATACTAGATTTCGGTATTCAACCATGAGAGTAGAAGAGAGATAATATCATGTATCAAAACATTAAGCATGCATTCTTCCAACTAGAGGAGAAGAAGATGATTACTTTGCTTCATTTTCATTTGCATAACCATATCAAGGCGTGGGAACCAAGAAGAGCAAGGATTCCCATTTTTATGTGGAGGTAATGGATGTGATCCAAATTTTAGGAGGGGAAAGAAGGTAAATGTATGATCTTGAGGAAATTGAGGAAGAACAATGAGAGAGGGACAAGAAAAATAAAATCAATACAGAGTTTCAAGGATTTTTCAAGCAAGTAAGAGAGCTATGGGAGTAGCCTCATCTAAAATATTTTGAACTAGAGTTTGATATGCCATTTAGAGAGCTTGGTTTTCGTAGAGTTCCTTTCAAAGCCTCTACTTTTATTGTTCCTATTGTAAAAATTTTGGTAGATTTTTTGGGATTACCTTTCTTAGTAATCACTATTAGTGAGATTGAGATTGTTAACCTTGAGAGAGTAGGACTTGGGAAAAAAGAATTTGATATGGCCATTGCTTTCAAAGAATTCAAGTGGGATGTACTCCGTACTGACGCCATTCCTCAATATTCACTTGATGGCATCAAGGAATGGCTAAACTCCATGGTTATAAAGTATTATGAAAGCAAAATAAACTTGTACTAATGGCCAATTTTGAAGACTATTAATGATGATCCAATAAATTTATTGAAGATGTTGGCTAGGAATTTTTGAATATGGAAACTAGTGAATCTAATTCTGATAATTTGGAAGAGTCAGATCAAGGATATGAACCCTCTAATGTAGAAGAGGAATCAAAATCACTCTCCATGTTGCAGGTGTTAGCTTTAATACCAACTACAATGGCAACATTGAAATTCCCTAGCAGTATTTATGTAAAGGAAATTTCCTTTAGATGCAAGGATTCAAAGCACATAAACCATGTGGTACAAATGATTAAATATTAGAGATGATTTGTAGCAATGAAAGAGTCTGAAAAGATAGAGAGAGCTACATTGGTGACTCAGTAGAAACTTCAGCTTTCAAAAACAAAGCCAATTAGGTTGGTAGATGTGTGGATCATCATGCCAACATTTGGTGGAAGAGGAAGAAAGATGACTGGAACTCTAGAGGCCCACCATACTGGATTTTGATATTCAACCATAAGATCAGAAGAGAGAGTTGATATCATGTATCAAAACATTAAGTATGCATTCTTCTAGCCAATAGAAAAGGAGATGATTACTTTGATTCATTTTCATTTGCATAACCATATCAAGGCCTGGGAACCAAGAAGACCAAGGATGTTGAGTTTTATGTGGAGGTAATGGATGTGGTCCAAACTTTAGGAGGGGCAAGAAGGTAAATCTATGATATTGATGAAATTGAGGAAGAATAACAAGAGAGGGATAGGAAAAATAAAATCAATATAGAGTTTCTAGGATTTTTCAAGCGAGTAAGAGAGCTATGGGAGCAGCCTCATCTAAAAGATTTTGAGCTAGAGTTTGATATACCATTTAGAGAGCTTCATTTTCATGGACTTATTTTCAAAACCTCTACTTTTATTGTTCCTATGGTAAACATGTATTATAACCTTCAATTCCTCAAAGGAGAGGTTATTGGTTGATTTGTAACACATTTTTTATCAAGAGGAATGTTATTTTCCAGAAATTTACTAGTTTTTTCTCACTTTTCTTGTTGTTGTATGGCCTATACAAACACTAAGATGATCTTAAACATATTGGATGTTGTATATTGATGAATTATCTTTCATTTTCACCTATTTAGAGGTTCTAACTCTTTGTATAGTGAAATTTATCTTGTTTATACTGCTACTACCTACTTTCACAGTGTTCTTAGATTGAAGGGTTTCATGATGTAATTCAACCCATTCCACTTTTTTATGCCTACTGTAACCTATAGAATGGGTCCTCTAACTTGTAAAATACATGCCTAACCTATTTAGAATGTTGTGGAGTCAAGTTTGGGTGTTTTGGATGATGTTCTAGGGATGTAGCAAGGTATTTTCATGATGAAAATGAGGGTTTCAAGTGGTGTTTTGACAAATTGTTGGAAGGACTGTCCATGTAAAGTATTATTCACCATGTGCAGGGTTTGGTAAGTGTTTTTGGTGCTTTGTTTGGGTATGGCAGGTGTGGGAAATAGGAGTTTCATTAAAACCCCAAGTATTTTGCTTGAAATAGAGGGTTTGTTGTATTAGGGTTCTAGAGGTCTTGGACCTGGAAAAAAATAATGGAATTGGAGGTTTTGACACATAACATACTATTTTTTAAGGAGCTTGAGTGAAGATCTAGTGTTTAAAAGGTTGTCTCTTTGTAAATAGGGCTAATTTAGTAGCCTTTATACCAGGTAGTCTATTGGATCTTAATGATGGTACAAAGAAACATGGTATGATCTCTTGGGAATTTTTCTTAGGGTCTATGTTAAAGCTTGATTGATGTTTGGTTGGCCATTGGATGACCTTCTCTAAAAGATAAGCCCATTCGATGAGATTTGGAGACTATAAGTTATGCAAGGGTTTATTGAAAACCCATACTCGAAACCTTCCCATAGCCAACCAAAGCCTAAAACACCTTTAGAGAGGCCTGTACAAGCTTAAAATTTTAAGAGATATCACTGCCCCCAAAGATTTCTTCAAACCCTAGTAGTAAACCACCATTTTCCACTCAAAAATGCACCATTTGACGTCTATGGAATCACCTAAAAACCCTCTATTTGCCTCCCTTTCCCACAAAACTTTGAACACATATTTTATAACCATAACTAAGCCTTTCCATCAAGTTATAGAAGCATACAGTGGGTGAAAGGCTTAATATGACATTTTAATGCACTTGAAACCCTTAAAATAGGGTATACAAACTGACCCTTAGTAATTGGCTTCTAAAATGCACAAAATCACTTGAAATCCAACCAAACCAAAAATAAAATGGAGTTAAGTCTACTGCCCACCGAATTCCATAAAAAAGAGAGCACAACCACCTTGTACAGAACCGTACAGTTCAATGAAACATCAAATCCCAAAGTGCAAAAAGCTAGCAATCTTTGATGGGGTATTACTCGGATACCATGGCACTTATGAAATATTCATCTGAACCTATGGGATCAATTTGGGGCCATCTACAATAATCTCTCTCTGTTTTTGTTATCTCAGAGTGGTTTTCCCATGGTTTCCAATTTTCAGTTGATGGAAAAAGTGTCAAATGCAAGTAGTGAAAACTTGCAAAGTGGTGCAACTTTCGTTCTGCAACTCATGTGACCAAACAGACTGTTCCAATTGATTTGAATAGGTATTTTTACACTAGGCATGGTCCTCTTTCACACCCAAACATGCAGAATTGTTTCGCGCTATGTTCAACCAGATTGATCCCTTAAGGGTCCAAAGTGCAAAATGGCTGCAAACTTTAGCATGTTGCTACTTGGATACAGTGATTCTTAGAAACTTCTCATCTAATCCTATTGGATCATGTTTTTCCCCTCTACAATAACCTCTCTCAATTTTTGTTATCTCAGAGTGGTTTTCCTGTGGTGTTTGGTTTTTAGTTGATGGAAAAAGTGTCAGATGGAAGCAATGAAAAGTTGCAAAGTGGTACAAATTTTGTTTTGCAACTCATGTGACCAAAAAAAATATTTCAATGCATCTAAATAGGTATGTTTACACTAGGCATGTCCTCTTTCACACCGAAACACGCGGAATTTCTTTGAGCTACGTTCAACCAAATCAATCCCTTAAGGGTCCAAAGTGCAAAATGGCTACAAACTTCAGCATGCTATTACTTGGATACTGTGATTTTTAGAAACTTTTCATCTTATCCTATGGGATAATATTAGGCCCCTCTACAATAACCTCTCTCAGTTTTTGTTATCTTACAGTGGTTTTCCTATGGTGACCAGTTTTCAGTTGATGGAAAATTGTCAAATGCAAGTAGTGGAAAGTTGCAAAGTGGTGCAAATTTTGTTCTCCAACTCATGTGACTAAAAGAACTATTTCAGCATGTCTAAATTGGTATGTTTACACTAGGCATGGTCCTCTTTCGTATCCAAACACGCAGAATCGCTTCGAGCTACGTTCAACTAGATCGATTCCTTAAGGGTCCAAAGTGCAAAATGGTTGCAAACTTCAGCATGTTGTTATTAAGATACCATGACACTTAGAAAATTCTTGTCTAATCTTATGGGATCATGTTGGGCCCCTCTACAATAACCTCTCTCGGTTTTTTTCATCTCAGAGTGGTTTTCCTGTGGTGTCCAATTTTCAGTTGATGGAAAACGTGTCAAATGCAAGTAGTGGAAAGTTGCAAAATGGTGCAACTTTTGTTCTACAACTCGTGTGACCAAACGAACTATTCAAACATGTCTAAAAAGGTATTTTTATGCTAGGAATGGTCCCCTTTTGCACCCAAACACGTGGAATCGCTCTGAGCTACATTCAACCAGATTGATCCCTTAAGGTTCTAAAGTGCAAAATGGTTGCAAACTTCAACGTGTTGTTTCTCAGATACCGTGATGCTTAGAAAATTCTCGTCTGATCCTATGGGATTGTGTTGGGCCCCTCTAATGTAACCTCTCTCATTTTTTGTTATCTCAAAGTGGTTTTTCTATGGTGTCCAGTTTTTAGTGGATGGAAAAAGTGTCAAATAGAAATAGTGGAAAGTTGCAAAGTGGTGCAATTTTCGTTCTGCAACTTGTGTGACCAAACAAACTTTTCCAACGTGTCCAAATAGGTATTTTTACACTAGGCATAGTCCTCTTTCACACCCAAACATGTAGAATCACTCTGAACTATGTTCAACTAGATCAATCCCTTAAGGGTCCAAAGTACAAAATGGCTGTAAACTTCAACATTTTGTTGCTCAGATACTGTGATGCTTAGAAACTTTTCATCTAATCCTATGGGATTTTATTGGTCCCCTATACAATAACCTCTCTTATTTTTTGTTATCTCAAAGTGGTTTTCCTATGGTGTCCAGTTTTCAATTGATGGAAAAAGTGTCAAATGCAAGTAGTAGAAAGTTGCAAAGTGGTGCAAATTTCGTTCTACAACTCATGTGACTAAAAAAACTATTCCAACATGTCTGAATAGGTATTTTTATGTTAGGAATGGTCCTCTTTCACACCCAAACATGCAAAATTGCTTTGAGCTACGTTCAACCGGATCAATCCCTTTAGGGTCCAAAGTGCAAAATGGCTACAAACTTCAGCATGCTATTACTCGGATACCATGATGCTTAGAATTTTTTGTCTAATCCTATAGGATCACGTTGGACCCCTCTACAATAACCTCTCTCAGATTTTGTTATCTTAGAGTTGTTTTTCCATGGTTTCCAATTTTTAGTTGATGGAAAAAGTGTCAAATGCAAACAATGGAAAGTTGCAAACTGGTACAACTTTCATTTTGCAACTCATGTGACTAAAAAAATTGTTCCAACACATTTGAATAGGTATTTTTACACAAGGCATGGTCCTCTTTCTCACCCAAACACATAGAATCATTTCGAGCTACGTTCAATTGGATTGATCCCTTAAGGGTTCGAGTGTAATATGTTGAAATAGGCCATTTCGCCTATTGTTCAGGTTGTGTCTCGGTGATATGGGCCTGATGTAAGTAGGATAGGGAGTAGGAATAAGAACATGGCATTGGTAAAGGCATTGGAAGATATTACTAATGCTGCCCCTGTTCAAAATTCAAAATTGAGGCCCCTTAAAAGCAAGGCTAGAAGAGTTGAAAAGAATAAATTGCTTGAAAATAAGTTAGAATAGGTTGGAAATAGGGTGAGGTTGTGAAGCTTGATGTGTTCAAAATTTTTGCAAGGATAGGGGAGGTAAAAATTATGTTATGGCATGATGGCCTAGTTGCGAAAACAGGGGTTTTGAATGAAAAAGAGATGTTTGAGGGAGTAAAAGTGGGTAAAGTGAAGAGGCAGCATAATTTGGTAGTCAATTAAGTTTTTGTAGGAAAAATGAAGAGTGTTGGAATAGGTTTTGAGGTTCGATTTTGGGTTCGGGGCTTCAAGTTCGCCGGTTAGGCCAATATTTTTTGGAGGGGGGTTCAGTTCATTTTGGGTTCATTGGTACAAAAATCATGTAAAAACAAAATATAAATATATATGCAGCCTAGAAGCATGCATTAGGATTAGAATATCACATAACATCATATAAACAACAAAACCACCATAAACTTGAATGTCATTTAAAACATACATGATAAATATTCATCATTGAAACTTGAATTGTGGTAGCTTGATCTACAAAGTCTATTGATGCTAGGGTTCAATTTGTATGATTTTGAAAAAAGAATCCAATTGAGTAGAGTTATCAGCGTTCTTCATAAATCATAAGAATTTTTTTAGTACACTAGTCATTTTGATGTGTTCTTGCAGTCTCAAACATTATTTTGTATCATTGTTACATTGGTCTTGAGAGTGGTAGCTTAATATAGCTCCACAATACAAAATATGGTTTACTTGTGTAGTGTAACAATGGCATAGGCAAATTTTTCTTTCAAAGAACCAAAGGGTGAGTGCACAATTGAAGTGTATAAACACATATCTTTTTGTAATATCAAGGATGCTTTTTGAAACTTCCATGCATTGCTAATCTAAAAGGAAAAGTCTTATGTATCATTTGCTTAATTGTGTTGTTCCAATCAAATGATTAAATATATTGGAATCTTTTTATCAATCATTTCATAGAATACCAATTGAAAACATGTTTTTTGCTTTTAGATAAAGTTGTTTACCATCAATCAATTAATTTATTCAAGAAAAACCATGAAGGATAGCAATGATCAATGTTATGGCTAACCAATTAATAAGTATACACGTGAATAAGTCAAGCATGCACATGTGAATAAGGGAAGCACAAGTAGTCACAAACATGTATGCCTTGAAGTATACACACGAATACATAGTATACACAACTTAATACAAAGTATATGCACGAATACAAGGTCTATGCATGAAAATGCATAAGTCGCAAAGTATATATTGGAACACATGTAAGTCACAAAGTATACACATATGTTGTAAAGTATACACTTGAATACACATAACTCATATCTATTGAACCATGAATTTTCAACATGCAAATATGGACACCATCGATAAAAAATATTTGTATTAACCAAATATCCATGTACGCATACATCAATATATGTTGATATAAGTATAAAATATAGGTACAAAAAAGCCATATAGGCTTACGAGAATGCCATATAGGTATACAATGTCAAATATATCCAATACAAAATATGTAGAAAACTGCCATGTAGGCATACAACAAAGGGCTCTAGAATCAAAATTCATTGCTCTCTAGGCTCTCAAAATAAACTCTTGCCCTTTTCTGGTCGATTGGATGGTGATAGGTCTATCACTCATTTCTACTACACTCAAGGAGTGCTCCTGCTGCTCCTCCGACTACTATTAAGTTCTTGGTGAAGTTTTAACTATTACAATAAGAAGTAAATACATTAATATACAGAAATTACATTATAAAAAATGATATATTTAAAAAAAATCACTTACGGCCATCTCACGATCACTCTCCACGAGAGAAATATTTGCAGGCTGATGATAAGGTGTGCTCAAGCCCTGTATAAACCATCCAAATAGAAATTAGACTGTGAATCAATAATTTGGTTTGATTTTTCACTTGAACTAACATCTATAGCAATGAATGGAAATTAAAGTTTAGTAATTTTCCTCATACCTCCCCTGTCAGAGCCATCGAGGATTGTATAGTGGATGAAACACAGATATCCATTGCCCTTGTAACATTTGGAGGTGTTTCCACAACAAACATCTGAAAATAAAACAATAAGTTATTTAATCACAAATAAGTTACAATAGAGATCCACATCATGACTTATAGTGTATGAGATCTAATGAACAAAATTTTGAGTACTTATTAAACTATATATTTCTGATTATCATGCTTACTTTTTCCCTATCCATATCTTGTTTGAAAGGATGTGTTTTTAGGATTTTACCCATAGCAACAAGTCAGTGAATCATTTGATTAAATGCTTTCATAGACATGTACGATAACTGTGGCGGCATAGAGAAGGCAGTGAACTGTTTGAAAAAATGCCTTAAAAGAAATGGGGTCTTGTGGTGATGGAATGCCATTACAAACAAATGCACGTCATGCTATTCTATCACCATAAGAATGCATTTCTTTTGGGAATTTTTTCAAAAAGTTCATTTCCTTCTCTATGGTATTATTGCTTACTATTATGCTTTGATAGATATTTTTCCAAGCATCCATAGTTTGTTGGAAAGCACCTATTTTAGGCTTTTAGCCATAGCAGCAAGGAAGCTCACGAGTAGTTTGATAAAATGCTTTGGTGCACATGTATGAAAAATGTGGTATCATAGAAAAGGTGGTGAGAATTTTGAAGAAATTCCTTGAACAAATGTGGTCTCATGGTGATGGAATGGAATTCCATCACCATGAGACCGCATTTCTTTGAGGCATTTTTTGAAACTACTAACTGCCTTGCCTATGCTATTGCTTACTATTATGGTTTCATATATCTTTTCGAAGCATCCATAGTTTGTCGTGTAGGTGCACCTTTGCAAGCACATGCCTCCATGTGAAGAAATTGCATCGTGTTGCTTATGTTGACTTTCTAAACAACTATATTGTATTTGAAATTTTGTCATCTATCAAAATCTAATTATTAGTTATGGAATGTGAAGTAATGCTTTGAGTTTGAATGATGTGCAATGCAATGTAACCAATGATATGAATATAAACTACACAAATCTATTAAGTACAATTCATTAGTTAAAATCTTTATTCTATTACCTGCATGAAGGTTTTAGTAAATCCATTAGCACTAGGAGATGTTCCCTTGAAACCTCCAATATTACCCTGTTCAACATCCAAAATCACATATTAAAATACCATTCGTAAAACAATGCTATTAACATGTAATAAATTTATAATTGTTTACTAGTTACATACCCTACCAATAGGTGTACTATAGAAATAAGTAGGTGGAGGGCTGGTGTATCCAGTATCAACACTGTGGCCCTATAATTTTATTAAAATCATAAAACTAAATTACTTAATCTTGCATTTCAAAATCAAAATTTAATAAATGAAATTCAATGAACATGCTAACTTTTACCTGAGTATCAAATCCATACACATCATGAAAAATGTTAGCCACCCTCTCCATCTCCGTAGCTGCATACGAATCCTCTGCAGTTGTCTCCTGAGTGTCGATGGGGTCATATGAACAAGTCGCCCCGCAAGATTGACACATCTGGGTTTGAAGGCCACCACTCGAAGACTCCCCTAGATGTCACTATAGAATAGGGCTAGTATGATGGATGACACTCTAGGTCAAAGTTTTGATTTCCTAAAATGTCTCTACGTTGGCACTTTCCTTCGCAATGGCAGGCATAACAATGTGCTCATGAGGCGGCCTAGCGAGAGCTTGTCTCCCTTGCCATGTAGGATCTGGCTGTGCACCAAGCCTATCCTAAGCTGACCCCCCACCTCTCCCCTAGAAGTCCCTCATATCAAAATAACTTTGGATTTTTTTCAATATGAAATCACTGTATAGTTTCCTAAGAAAATACTCGGGGACTTCACAATTGTTGCACAGTTGCTCATCAAAGACCCTGTACCACATATCATAAAAATGGTTCCTAATCTCTTGGTGGTGGCACCAATGAATAGGAAACCTCTTTGCATTGAGGCTAAGATTTTGATTTGTGCATGGCTTAGTGAATAATGAGCACAAATCACCTCTTGTAATTTTTAAATCCTTTACTTGTTTATATGATATTTTATCTGCATAATATGCCCTAGCTGCCTACCTCCTATCTTTCCATCCAATTATTTGTTTGTTAATTGAATCTAAATTTTTTAGCATATCTTTCAATGAATTTACGAGGGTCATTCTTTATGTGGTTGAACCATTTGGATCACGCAACCTACTAATAAAATCCTCAATTTTTTTTTTGTTGTTCTCAATCTCACTCATTAAATTTTGTTGAGTGCTAGGAGGGTGTTGAGGGATTGGTGGAGGAATTTTTTGTTGAGGATGTTGTTTTTCAGGATTTGGTTGCTCTTTTTGTTGAGGATTTTGTGGGTTTACGAGTTCATTTGCATCTCCTACAAATTCAAAAATTTATATATCAAGTATAACCTAAAACTAATAGAATCAACCTAAAACTAAGAAATTCAAAACAAACAACAAACAATACTTACCTCTCCCACCTCTTCGTCATTGTGGCACCATCCTTGCAAATAAATAGAAACTCTTGTTGAAGATTTGTGCCCAATACCTCCTCCTAGAACACAAGCGTGAAAGTTGGGGGTTTTGGTTACGAGTAGAAAAAGAAAATAGTCGAAGTGAAACTAAAGACTTTCACCTTTTTTTTTTTGCTTTTAATGTGCTATAACACGAGCACATTATAACATGCTCGCGTTATAGCATTTTCAAACTTTTTTCAGAAAGTGGCCATGAAATTGCTACCCAACTTCATGCACCTACCCCATATCTTTCAAATGGCTTCGTATTTTCTCAAAAAAAAAATTGCAAGTTGGGGACAATATCAAGAGCTTTCACTCCAAAATTAAGATTTTTTAGAGATATTTTTAATTTTTTATAATTTTTTTGTTATTTTTCATGAAAAACAACTTTGAGAGAAAATTAGAGATTTTTTCTTATTTCTTTATATTTTTGGAAATCTCTTTGAATTTCAATAGGTGTTTTTTCATTATTTTTTTAAGTTGGATAAAAATAATTAGACAAAAAATAGATCTTTAAACATTAGGGTTTTACAAAGATTTGCTTATATCTCACAAATGGTTGTAGATCTTTTCACAAATTTTTTTTTGCAGATTTGAGATGATGTCAGGCATTTTCAATCAAAAAATCAGAATTTTTGGACCTATTTTTAATTTTTTACAATTTTTTCATGATTTTTTATAAAAAATTAATATTGGGTGCAAAACAGAAATTTTTTCAGATTTCTTTACATTTTTGGAAAGCTCTAGAAATTTTAGTAAGGGTTTAGTTTCTATGTTTTTATTTTTGATGCAAAATTTTTTTTCCAAAAATTAGATTTGTCTTGACTAGCTAACCCTCTAATATTAGTGATCAATTATCTTGTTAGGGTTTTGGCTTTATTGCTGGTTTTGTGAATGTGCAAAAAAAATAAACACTTCAAAGGAAAAATTGGTTCAAGTGGACAAAAAAATTGGAGCTAAAGAAAGTCTAGGTGCACACATTCCATCTTTCATCTCTAATCATTGCTTGTCAACACACTTCAATTTGGGGCTTAAAATGAACATCTTATTTTCAATCACACTTTGAAATTGGGCTTAAAAAGAACCATTGTCTTCCATCACACATTTTGTCTTTGGGTTAAACAAACAAGTGCTTCCATTTTTTTCTTATGCACATTTCATTTCTAAAGGGAAATTAACAATTGTGAGTGTGAATAAAGTGTGTGCACGTCCTCCAAAACACCTCACTTGGTTCACTTTTTTCATACCCTTCTTAGGAGGATTTCTTGGAGAAAAAACCCCTCCAAGGGATGACCTCAATCAAGGTGTGAATCCAAAGACACGCCTATTTCGGAGTTGAAATCTTGTCACTCTTGGCTAAGCCCTAGATAACTTTACAACTTTGGGAAGTGATGGTGAAGGGTGGGTTACCCCTTTCTCCTGGCTATGTGGCATTATTTTTCTTTCAAATCATCCTTAGTCAGCCATGTGCATCCTAGCTTAAGACCTAATTGGCCATACCCACTTGACTAACATTAGGCTTGTTGATGTGTATTCAAGTTTTTTCTTAATCATAACATTTAATCTTGAAAGACAAATTCATCATTGTGTTTGGTGTGTGTGTTCATGCATTTACATGTATGATCTTGTGTTTGATATTTCCCAAGTCAAACTTCCAATAAACACTTGCCACATCATCCAAATTATCTAATCTTGTCATTCCACATCATATCCTAATCATCATCATCTCTTTAATCTAATCAACATCATTTTACACACATGACAACATTAGAAGACATAACACAAAAGCTTATTCACATACTTCACGTAGCTCAAATGAGATAATCACCTTTAAACCAACAAACCATGCAAGGAATCCATGACATGATCCAAAAAATTCAAACAAACCAATAACCTCAAATTCAACAACTCATAGCACAAGCCCAATACCTCATGGCCACTTGTCAAATCCAACAAGCACATCATCAAGTCCAATCACCACATCAACAAATTTCGCATCAATATTATGTCACCTATATCATCATATCAACCTCATCCATCCACATATCATGTTGCCCCTTCATCAACCTATCACACCTCTTCTAATGTCAACCCTTATCCATATCAATCTACCTCTCAACAACCATTATCCTATGAAACCCCTCCATTATTGTCACAACAACAAATCATACCACAACAAGTCCAAGCACCATTCCAACCTCAACACATTCAACCACAATCCTATGTGTCACTTTCATCATCATTCCAACCTAAATCATCTACCTATCATTTCAATTCCACATCAACATACCCACCCATATCACAACAAGAACATAGGAGCCCAAGTCCACCTTGGCAACAAAACCAAGAGCCTTTCAATTCTCATGCTCCATTTGACAAGGGGGACACCAATATAGTTCATACACCCTATAAATTTATCATACCACCATCCAATCAATTCCTATCCCTAATCCACCATGTCCTAGTCCTAATCCATTGGCCTCTCCACCTTCTAACCCATTAAACTCTTCATTACCCCCAACATCATCTCTACGCCCTAAATTCAAAAATTTCAAGAGTAAATCTATGAATTACCCAAATCCACCCATCCACTTACAAAGGATGTGACCCAAGGGCTGCTAGCAAGGAGTCAAACATTTCCATGTCATCCAACTCATATGTTTGAACCTACCAAAGACTCTTCGAATACCAAGCCTATTCCTCCAACCCCATCATGTAGTCTCCCCCTTGATCCTATTCAAGAGTCTTCCCCATTGATCCTAAGTCAACCTCCATCATGTCTCCATGTTGTTAACCATCTAGAACATGTTGATCCCATTCAAGATTCATTCCCTTCCACTTCCATTCAAGCAACCCAAGAGGTATGTCAAGAGCCTAATCCTAAGCATGTGGAAACATCAAGCCCTAGTCCTAATCAAGATCAAATCACTTTCATCCAACCTATCCATAACCAATATATTTTCTATGATCAAGATATTACCTATGAAGAAGCTATCTATGAGAAACTTGATCCTATATCCATCCATGAGCAAGATATCCCAAATTCACCTCCACTTAGTCCTATCCATGATCCATCAACATCCACTTCCCTTGATGACACATATGCCTCCCAAGCACACATAGAAGATCAAAAAAAT
Source organism: Sequoia sempervirens (assembly GCA_007258455.2). Lineage (NCBI taxonomy): Eukaryota > Viridiplantae > Streptophyta > Pinopsida > Cupressales > Cupressaceae > Sequoia > Sequoia sempervirens. The sequence goes on from VDFB02193867.1 coordinate 364,622,776, forward strand.
ACCTCGGATCTAAGTGAACACAATGCTAATCAAGATCCTAATGATGCTCCATCACCCACTATCGACCCCATTGCAAGTCCTCCATCATATCCTATTGGTCTTTCCACCCTCATTCATGAATTTTCCTCCTTAGAACAAAAACAACCATTATCTTCCCTTGCTTCATTTTCTCCATCCAATAAGGAACTCGTGTCTAGTGTTCCACCTACACATAGTCACATTGTCCATTGCATACTCCAAAACATGAACCACCGACGTAAGGGTTTAGAACTTCATGAACAAGGTATTTTGGATCCCATCCATGTAAAAGTCCCTCCACACTCTTATGACCTTGGATATACACCCCAAGGACACCAATTTCAAGATTTGGTACTTCCTCCATGCCTCCTAAGTCCACCTTCCATCATAAATCTTATCATATCCCTAAAACATGTGTTTCCATCCTTCCTCCATCATCCTACAAATATCAAAAGAATGACCATACACCTTCCACCATCTAATTTACCCCCACTTCTTCCAACTCCACATATCCTTTCATCCACCTTGCCACCATTGCTTCCAACACCTAACATCCCAATCATTCACAAATGCCCTAAATATCCTAGTCATGACCAACAAATGCACACATTTTGTAAACATAAAGCTTCCACTCATTCCATCCACCCCATGGGATTAAAAAATAAAAATTTTGGTGCCTCCTTTCATAACACCAAAAATCCTAAGGGTCCTAGTCCCTTAGGGTACAAATGCAAGAAACCAAAGAAAAATGCATTAAAAAATCCACCCAAACCCATACCTCCGAAAGAAAAGTCAAAAACTAAAATGATATGGGTCCCTAAAGAAAAATGAAAGTCAAATGAGGCATCCACCTCTCAAAAATCCCAACCATCTTCCTCATCCCTTCAAAAATATGATTCCATACAAAAATATCAAATTCCCCCATCCCACATGAAAAGAAAAAATCATAAAAACACTAAGTCTATGCGGGTCCCTAGATGCTTACGTCATCCATCCACTAAGAAAAAATTACCATTGCTTCCTACGCCACCATCCACTCAAAAGCTTCAATGTTTTTAACGATGTGTGCAAGCGTTGGTCATGATTCCTTTCCATACCTCCACCACCCCATCATTCAACTATTTTCGTACATATTTCACTCACCCTATTCCTATGGTCTATTCTTTTGCATTAACATTTCACCCATCTTCCTTGCATTAGTCCTACATAATCCACATCATAATCCACTTTTATTTCTACCTAATCCACATCATAATCCATTCTTGCACCTTTCATAATCCACTATCTACCTAATCCATCTCACTCTCATGCAATCACCCTACCAAAATCGATGAACATAATGACTTGACATGATCCATGCAATGACATCACACTCTAATGGGACTATCACCTATCATGGAACTAGATTCTTGAGTATCTCTCATCCATATTCCACCTCTTCTATTCAAAAAAGTCAAAAAGGTCAAAAAATTCAAAAAAAAAATAAAAAAGTAAAGAAAAATCCCTTCATCCAATGATGAAGACCTAGTAAACAGGTTCCTTGGATAAGTACCATGACGAAAACCTGGCAAACAGGTGTCATGTGTAGATTGATCTTCTATGCAACTTACACTTGGGGGCACAATGTCTCATCCAACCTATCATTTTCATCCTATCATTCCCTATCATATCCTACCATTTACATGACATCTTACCATCCTTACCCACACCTACATAAACCTATCAAGTCCATTCATCCTCTCTTCCTCCTTTTGATCTTGATAAATATTGGGAGCAAAAATCTTGGCACATGTTTTGGCTATCTCTTGACATACCTCATCCTTTCCAACCAATCATATCATCATCCTATTGTCATAAGCTTTGTCATGAAAAATCTTGAGTATTGTACCTAGAATGGGGCATGTTATTCCTATGTGACATAGTCCTTGAGATCACATCCTTCCCATCTTACCCATACATCCATTCCATCCATTATCACCTATCTATCCTACATCCACCTAGACTTGGTCCCCCCCCCTTTGTCATTGGTATCTAGAACAAATGCTACACAAATTGTCATCCATTGACATTCCAAAACATTCTAAAAAGACAAAAAAAAATTGAAAAAAGGTCTTGAAAAAAAATCCCAAAAAAATCAAAACATTTCAAAAATCCAAAACAATAACACATTTCAAAAATACCAAAAAAAAAGTATCCCCAAAAATACAAAAAAAATGGAAAAAAAATCCTAAAAAAAGACAAAAAAATTAAATACCAACAAAATTCCAATCAATAAAATCAAACCAATTCATTTATTCCAATCAATTCTTCAAAACAATTCAATGCATCAATTCAACTCCTTCAAATTAGTCTTCAAATTATCAACCCATCATTATCATCAAATCAAATCATTTCTTCATCAATCCAATCAATCTAAATCATTTCAATCACATCAATTCTTCTATTCAATTTATCACATCCTTTCATCCAATCAAATCATCAAATCAATCGAATCATTTCAACCAATAATCCAAATGCAAGGAAATCCTTAATCCATACCAATCAACTCGATCAATTTTTCCAAATTATCCAATCACATCCTTTGGTCTTGATCCTAATCTTGTTGTAAACCTAATCAATAAAATTCAATCAATCAATCAATCAATCACCCTTGTGTTGATCTAGGGATATATTGTTCCCCGCAATGACAACACTATCATCATCAATCAAATTCAATCAATCAATCAATCATCATTGTGTTGATCTAGGGATATGTCATTCCCTGCAATTACAAAACTATCATCATCAATCAAAGACAATCAATCAATTATCATCATCCTTGTGTTGATCTAGGAATATGTCATTCCCTGCAATGACAACACTATCATCATCAATCAAAATCAATCAATTAATTACTCATCAGTTTGCAGCTTCACATGGGCAATACCTTGTTTATTTTTGTATCATTTGTGCATGCTTTCTTGCTTGATTGTGTGTGTTGTCATTTTTATCTTACATTTGCATCAAATCCAAATTATTCTAGCTAATATTCATATCTTGTATTTAGACAAGCTTGTATTATGCTGGGGCACAAGACACATCGTCACCTTGGTCCTTATACCTTGGCACATCATGTCTAGTGTTATATCAAGCATCATGGTTGTTCACTTTCTTGTAGCATAACATATCATTCATCTCCTTCATCCACTTCCTATAGATTGCATCATTTATCTTGTCCCTCCTTATCATTTCATTTCGAGAGCATAGTCGTGTTTGTCCAACCTGCCTATCCTCTCAAGGGGGCATAATCATCCTATTCTTATATCATCATCATCCCACTCTTATTTCGTCATCATCCTATATTTCTATCATCATCCATTTTCCTCTATCCATACCTTAGCTTCTTTGAAATGATGTTACTCGACACAAAGCTCATTGTTGGCCTCCTACAATGATTTAATAACTAATCCCTTACAGCCATGATTCAGAGATTGGACATCTAACCTGAATAGCTATTTCAATCATCATGAAGGTGCATTTAACTTGTCAACCCAGGGATGTGAACTTGAAATGGGTCAGCATAGTATGTGCAATAGGAACTCAAAGTAGCCATTTCATTCTATAGCTAAGGAACACACAATGTTGAAAGTAAATTTCTTAGAAGGGAATACCATAAATGTCAATCATAAATCAACAACTACATCAAACTAAAATGCATAATAGTAATAAAAATCTGAGCAACAAACAGGGAACTACTCTATTTGCTTTGGCTATAGGAACAGTCACAAAATGAAATTCTAGTGGCTATAGGAACAATCACATAATGAAATTCTAGTGGCTATAGGAACAGTCATAGAATGAAATTCTAGTGGCTATAGGAATAGTCACATAATGAAATTCTAATGGCTATAGGAATAGTCACATAATGAAATTCTAATGGCTATAGGAATAGTCACAAAATGAAATTCTAGTGGCTATAGGAATAGTCACAGAATGAAATTCTAGTGGTTGTAGGAACACTCACAAAATGAAATTCTAGTGGTTATAGGAACAACCGGTGCCATATTTCTAACTAGTTACTAAACAACAAGTAATACTAAACTAGTACTAAACTAAAAGGATGGATTACTCACCAAGTGGGCCCCCTTGGATAAGTATCCTCTAAAACTAATGAGAACTCAAATGCTCGAACATAGAACTTTATTTTATTCATTTTAAATCATAAGTACAAAAGAGCAATGTATCTGTATTGAAAACTTGAGAGTACTAGTACAATATCAAATCATGCAACCTCCTGGGGAAGGAGCATCAGATCTTTATTTATACTATCAACTAAACAAGGTAGTCAACTCCATGACTGGGAGGATTCCATTTAGGGAAAATAAAGAAAGTGGAGTGGCGGCGGTTACACGTGCATTGAATCTAGTCAGACATGCAATTCCAATGTAGATCTAGCACAATAGTAACGCCCACATCTGCTCAACCAACATTAAAGTCCACCACAAGGCAGTTACTTTCAGTTTGCATGAGGAATCTTCTTATGTCGACCTCCTTTGACCTTTGAGTGATTCCTTTGTTGGACATTATGGTGCATGCCCAGTTGACGGTGTCTTCCTCAAATTAACATCTTTAAATTAAATTCGCATGGCAATGTTAGTACGCACAATAACTACATATCTATAATGACCTTAAGGAACATTCATTAACCACATACAAAATAAATATAAATAATCCACATAATATGCCAATATCAATAAAACTTGTAGAAATAGGATTAAGCCTAATGTCAATGGTTTGAGGGAAACATTATGAAAAAATCAACATTTAACATCAAATTCCATGACAACTGCTAGCAAATAAACTATAGATTCTTCCCAAAGTTGGACCAGAAACTAGGCTCATCACTCCCCCCAACCTAACATTTTTTTGGTCCTCCAGCAGGGAAAGGGTTGTTCTTCTACTTGGTCAAAGCTCTAAACTTTGCAACTGATAGCTATCCAACATGAGTGGATGTTGTGCGTGAATCAAGATCCCAATAGAATCCTTCTAACATGTCAAATATGTTCCATCTCTATTTTTCTATAGCAATGTCATACTAGTAGAACCTAAAGTTTGGCACAGGCCACATGAGAATGGGTGGCTAAAAAGTTAGGGGAAGCCAAAATTCCCTTTGCATTCTCCCAATCTAAATATACCTATCAATCCTTTTTTAGCATTGCAACATAATTGTGGATGGAATGGGGCTCAGCCTATTTCAGCTCATCAGTTTGGCTATTCCATCTTTATGATAGGTATCCTATCATAATTCCCTCCTTTGTTGTTGTCTTTACCTCATATTCACTGTAAACTGCCTCAATCCAAGGCATAATCATGTTGCCATAACTAGGTTTGAGAAGCATTATGTGTCGTTCTCTATAAATATCCCTTGGATTGCTTGATTCCGCCTTAATGGCTAGAGAAATATTAGACTCAAATTGCTTATAATCCCCATGTTGTTGTCCCCAACTAATCTCATTTTGTACCCAAGACATGAATGCCCTTAATTGGAAATCCCCAACATACAATAGCATATACCAATCATGTTCTTTATTTATAGCACAATTATACAAGTAGAACTCGCATATTATTTCTTCATTTCAGGGGAGGCAATCCTATAAGCATTGAAAAATTCATTAGGAGTGTCAATAGAAGGATTCAAACCTAAGACAATCCTTGACAACTTAAAAGAGAAATATTTCTCTTTTAGGTGCAAAGCATAGACCCTTGGAGGGGCTCTGCATTCCAAGATATGTGGTACCATGGTTGCCATATCATCCATCCTCTTCTTCAAGGTGGCAATTTTTGCATCTTTATCTTCAATTTCCTCATCTCTCTTTTGAATTTCCTTCTTCAATTTCTATTTTTCCTTTTTCCATTCTTCCTCCCTCCTTTGTATTTCTTCCCATAATTTCAAATTTTCCATATGTACTATAAAATCAGGAGGATTATGAATTCCTACCAATATTTTTGTTGATGGTTGCTCCTCATATAATACTATCTGCATGGACTCAAGCTATCCAATTGTCTTTGGCTGTGGGGGTATTGTTTCTTCTCCCACTTCTTGTTCTTTTTGTGGCTACAAGAAATCCTACTTTGGTTCTAACTATTGCTATAGGGCTTCTTGCTACAAGACTTCTTGCTCATGCTGCAGGAAATCCTGATTTTTCTCAAACTTTTTTGCAATGTTAGCAAGATCAGCCAGTGTTATATTTGCTTCTCGCTCAAATATGTCTTTTTTTTTTACATTCTCCTGCCCCATTGGAGCTTTAGTGTCCTCATGTGATGTCTCACTAGGATTAAGGATTTCTTGTGAAGGCATACCAAACGCTGGCCTAGCTGGTCTTGATTTCCTAGGAGGGCTCTCACATTTTTCTTTGGCTATAGGATGAACAGTGTCAACCTTACTCTTCTTAGAAATTGGCACCTTTCTTTCTATAGGCTATGTTTTAGCTTTCCCTTTTCTCATTTTTACTTCTATGTTCTTCCCTAGTTCTTATTAGGGTTTCAAGGGGAACGTCATCATCAGAGTCTGTTGAAGAGCTTTCTTTTTCTGAGTGCATTGATTTAGAAGGACTAATGTCTATGGTTTCTTCTACTGTAGAAGGGTTCACACTAGAGCCAACACCAGAGGTTGAAGCACCAAGAGTGGCTTCAGCCATGCTCAATCTCCTACTAGACCTATGGGGTTGAGGTAAAACCCTAGGTTGCAACTACTCAGGTCTAATTTGATCAACATTTATAAATTCTTCCCAATTCATTCAAGATACATCATGTAGAGACTTCTCAACTAGCAATTTAATCAGACAATGGTGGGGATAATATAATTATCCCTACCTTTTTGGGTCTCGGTTGTCATGATTGAGAGAATATTGTATAGCATGTTAGGCACATTCATCCTCCTTTTGTGCCTCATGTGATTCAAAATCTTCAAGTGCACCGAATGCAAATTCGACTAGCAACCCTCATAGGTGATGTATTTGATAACATAAATGGCTATCTGCTTCCATGGTTCAGATAGAGACATTCTCTTTACACCTTGTTTATCTATGCTCAATGGAGGGTCGTTCACGAATTCAATTCCTAGCTAATCCGCATCTCCGAAATAAGGTAATTTTCACCATCACAACCCTATGACCTCTACAATTCTTTCCTCGGTTATGACTTCCAACCCTTTTACTATGGCTTTTCCTTTAGAAAATTTCGGGTGAATTCTAGTGCAATTCCTTCATCAAATCCATCTAGTTTCAAGAAGTAATATAACCATCCAGCTTAAATTTGGCTAGGCATTGTGCATCCTACAATAAAATATTATGCACCATGGGTTCATTTCAAATTATCCAACCTCCCATTGTCTACAATCAAACAAATACTCTATGATTTCTTTCTTGCAATTTCGTCTAAAAATCAAGTTCACCTTCTTGTAATACTTCCTAAATTTCCAATGCCAATATTGACTAATTTTTCGCTCCCTTTTGTTTCACCTTTTTGCTTGCAACTTAGGATTACGATAGAGTCAATAATGGAAATAAAAGGAGTTATAAAGGAGAATTATGATGGGAAGAAATGGTGGTTGCAGTTAGTGCCACTTCACACATGCGAGCCATCCTCTTACTCATATTTCAAATCGGCTCATTTTAAATTTTTTGACGTAGCCTAGCATAAATTGACATATGGGAAATATATTTGCATTTTTTTCTTTTGCCCCCAACCTAAATTTGGATATGTGCCTACACATGCAAAATCGGAGTGGTGATTTGACAGGGAATAATGACATGTTATGTGAACGTCTATACTAATGTATAGTGATTAAATGAATGCACTTAAAAGATGATTAAAATATAGCAATTAATGTGCACATACCTAAATGTGTGGAGGATTCGTTGCAAATATTGTGGAGAAAGTACCACTCACCTTTTAGAGGAATAAATTGAGCAGTTAATGAAAATGAAGTGGAATGAGGTGAGGTGGAATGAAGTGATGGAAGAGAGAGAAAGGTGGTGATGGATGGGTGGATAGGCGAATGAGCAAAGAAATGGAATCCCACGTAAGTGGAAGTATTTATTATGAAAAGTACGTACCTTAATTAGCCAGAAGGAGGGATACTAGGTCCATTCCCTTCGGATGCAGTAAGCTCAAGTGTTGAATGTTGGGTGAAATGTTGCAGGAACTTTTCTTTGGAAGTTGGCTTGTGATATAATCTAAGGCGATGACCATTGACAAGTAACTTGAATCTAATGGGGTCAATGGTAGTAAGTTGAACAACTCCATTAGGAAAGACCTCAGCAACTTCATATGGTCCTAGCCACCTTGTCTACAATTTTCCTACATTGTCATGATATCTTGAGTCATAGAGCAAGGCCCAATCTCCTAGTTGGAATTTCTTGTCCTTGATGAATTTTTCATGACACTTGATTCTCTGATTCCGCACTACCTTTGTATGATGTAGGGCTACTCTTATTATTTCATCCAAAGTATTTAGCTACATGATTCTTTCTCTTTGTGGCTTAGAAATATCCATCCCCAAATCTATTGCAATCCTAAGAGTCTTATATTCAAATTCAATGGGCATCATTGTTTTTTTTTCCATACAGCAACTCAAATGGAATGAAGTCTATAGTTTTTTTTTCAAGTCTTCCTATAGGCTCAAATAGTTTCTAGTAATCTATTTTCCCAATCCTTTCTATGGATAGCTATCGTTTTGGTCAAAATAGCTTCAACTTCTCTATTGGTCACCTCAACTTGGCCATTAGCCTTGGCATGATAAGGAGTGGACTTCCTATGCCTTATGTTGTATGCATTAAATAGTGCTACAACAAGGGTTGATGTGAATTGAGCCCCTTGATTTGTCACTATTTCTCTTGGAACTCCATATCTTGTGAAAATCTCTTCATAAAGAAATTTTGCAACCTTGTTATCTGTTGCATGCTTCATGGCCTTAACTTCTACCCACTTTGTTACATAATCAATGCATACCAAGATATAAGACTTACCATTTGATGGAGGGTTAATGGGTCCTACAAAATCCAATCCCCACTTGTCAAAGGGAGTGATTACTACCTAATGGAAAAGTGGCATCTCATCAGATCTAGTTAGTCTTCCCATTCTTTGACATTTATCACCTTTCCTAGTATACCTTCCTGCATCCTTGTGGAGTGTTGGCCAGTAATATCTTATGTTCAAAATCTTTATTGTTGTCCTCTTGGCTGAAAATTGTCCTCCACATGGTTCATTGTGGCATGCATGCAATATGTCATATGTCTCATCTTCTCTCACACATCTCCTCATGACATGGTTTGGTCCAGTATAAAACAAACATCCAACAATCTAGGAGAAAGGAAAATATTTTTCAATGAGTGCCCTTTTTTTCTTTTGGAGAGAAGTGAGAAAGAACTCTACCTATGACCAAATAATTGGCTATGTCAGCATACCATGGCATTTGTATACTGAGGGAGAATAGATGCTCATCAGGTAAAGATTCATCTATTGGTTGATTATCTTATGATGTAGGTAGCCTTGAAAGAAAATCTACAACAACATTGGTCCTCCCTGGCTTATCCACAATGATTATATCAAACTCCTACATCAACAATAACCATCTTGCCATCCTACCTGTGATCAAAGTTTTATTCATGAGATATCTAATGGCTACATGATCAGTGTGCACAAATAATTGGTAACATGTTATTTAATGTATGAATTTTTTCAATGCATAGATTACTTCCAGCATTTCTTTCTCCGTCACTGTATAATTAAATTTAGCTCCTTGTAATTTTTTGTTGACAAAGTAAATGGAATTTTCCATAGCTCTTTCTTTATGTCCTAAGACTACTCCTATGGCATAATCTATGCATCAGTATGGATGTGGAAAGGAAGCTCCCAATTAGATCCTTTGAGTAAAGGAGCATGATTCAAAGCTACCTTCAAGTTAGAAAATGCCTTGTCACAAGCTTTAGTCCATTGGAACTCAACATCTTTAGTGAGAACAGTATACAATGGTGTTGCTACCTTACTGAAATCCTTGATGAAACACCTATAATATCCTACATGACCCAAGAAACTCCTAACATCCTTTTGTTTTGTAGGTGTGGGAAGATTTGTGATTACCTCAATCTTTGTAGGATCTACTTGAATTCATTCCCTTGTGGGAGATTTAGTGGCCAAGAACTACACCTTTCTGCATCATCATAAAGAAATTTTCACTATTTAAGGACAAGTTTTGGTCTTCACATCTCTATAGGACTCTCCTGAGATTTTCCAACATTTGATTAAAATCAACACCATAAGTGGTAAAGTCATCCATATAAATTTCCATGCAATCATGAGTAATGTCTGAGAATATACTAATGGTTTCCCTCTGAAAGGTTGCAGGTGCATTACATAGGCCAAATGGGAGTACCGAGTAGGCATAGGTCCCCCATGGATAGGTAAATGTGGTATTCTCATGGTCCTCTATTGCAATTTGGATCTGGTTGTAGCCATTGAATCCATCTAGAAAAGAAAAGTATTGCTTTCTTACAAGTGTGTCCAAAACTTGATCAATGAAGGGTAAGGGAAAGTGGTCCTTCTTGGTGGAAGCATTAAGTTCCCTATAATCAACACAAACTTGCCATTTCCCTCCTTTCTTGGGCACAATCACTAATGGAAACACCCACTGACTATCTAAAATGGGATAGATAAATCTTGCATCTAGTAATTTCTGTAGTTCCCCTTTTACAATTTCTCTTAGTGCAGGGTTAATTCTTCTTTGTGGTTGTTTTATTGGGGTGCAATCATCTCTGATGTAAATTCTGTGTGTACAAAGTTTAGGGTCCAATCCCTTCATATCATGATAATCCCATGCAAATGCATGTTGATGGGTGCTTAATATAAGTTTTCCAATAGCAATTGTTGTTCACTTAATTTATTGTTAACATTCAAATATTTTCCTTCTGACACCTGCATTTGTGTAGTTAACTCTATCATGGTTGTTTCATTAACATGTGGTACCTTTAGTTCATATGGAAGAAATGTATGGGACATACTTGTTGCTATAGGAAGTCTATCTACAAGAACAGTGGCTGTAGGGAGAGTGGTTGCAGGAAGAGTAGGAAAAAGTGTCTTGACTGGAGTAGCAGAATGAGAAGATGATGCTTCCTCCACTTCACAATGGTTCTGAATGATGTTAGCCAATACTTCATCCTCATCTTGGAGCTGCATGAAAGAGCTTCTACCTAACATCATAAGTTGTGCCATAGAATTAACTTCCTCGGCCTCTTCACCAACATGTGGCCATACGAGATTATCTTCATCATGAGATGGCTAAGCAAGAGGATAAAGAACAAAATTTTTAGTGCTCTTCCCATCTGAAATGGTCATGTCACCTGACTAACATCCAATGTATGCATCTGTAGTTTCCAACCATGGCCTTCCAAGAATAATGGGATACCCACCTAGTGTAGCTTTAGGAGAAAGAATCATAAAGTCTATTGGGTACTCACAGGAGTCTAAAACTACCACAAGATCCTCCACTATACCATTAGGCTTAACAATAGAGCTATTAGCAAGTTGTAGGATAGTAGGAGTAGATCTCATGCTTGTAGTGTTTAGTTGTTACAGTATGTCTTTGGTCATTACATTTATTGTTGCCCCTAAATCAATCAAAGCATTCTTTACTTGGATCTCGTTTATAATAACTACTACCACAAGACTACCTAGGTCATTATACTTGGGAATAGTTACTTTTCCCAACATGATGTCAACTAGCTGTCCCACCACATGAATTTTAGTTTTGTATTTCTTTTTCCTACTTGGCTTCTTGAGGTATACTTCCTTGATTTCCTTGTCATAGATTGGAACATCCTTTATGGCCTAAAATAGAGGTATCTGGACACATATATGCTCTAGCTGATTCAAGATATCAAAATGTGTATCCTCCATTTCTTCCTTCTTCTTAGTAACTCCCAATCTATGAGGAAACAATGGTTCTTATTCAGTTTGGTTGAATTGGACTGGTTCAAGATTTTTAGGTACACTTGGCTAAATTGGATCATTCAGAGGTTCCTCCTCCTCTTCCACAGGAAGATCAGTGATAATGGGCTTGGAAGGGGCTAGTAGAGTAGTTCCATAATGCAAGTGGATGTCACTTACACTCACAACATATGTAGGAAATTGATTTGAAAAAGTAGAGTATGTAGGTTGTTGTGGTTTGTTATTTAGATTTGGTGTGGGTTGAGTTGGTAGCTAAGTAGGTTTAGGTGAATTTGAGTTTGGATTAGTAGGTGGAGGCATTATAGCAGGCTACTGGGGCTGAGTAGGTGGTTGCATGTAACTGGTTATTTGGGCAGGCCATTGTTTTCCTCCTCTCCATTGATTTGTTTGTTTCCAATTTCCTAGAGGTGGTTGACACTACCCTTGAAATTCTTGTCAATTCCCCTGAGGTTGCTTCCACTAGGGTGGAGAATTTTGATTTTTGGGCCAAGCATTTGGAGGGTTACTCCAAGGTTGTGGTGGATATGCTCCATAGTTGGATGGATATGGGCGCTACCATTGGTTACTAGATGAATAGGAATTAAAATATGGCCCAACATAATATAGTGGATTTGATGGAATACCTTGTCTTGGAGCCCAAGGCTTCCTTTGTGCAACATAGTAGAATTTTTCTTCTTCAATCTAGATTGGTTTGAATTCATGTGGAATCTACTTTCTTTCTAGATTAGCTACCATCTTGCATATGTAGTCCCTCTTCTTTTTTCTGCAGTGGGGGTAATACTTTGTCAACATTCCTCTGCCTCCTCTTGCTTCTTCTTGGCCTGAAATGTATCTAGTTGAGTAGCTAGATTATTTATAATGTCTTGATTAAAGTCTAGCAAAAAATGAGTAATCTCCATTCTCGAGACTCGACTAGTAGTTGACTTACCCATGGAAGATTAGTAAGCTCCTTTCTTTGAAGCTTCCCTAGAGTAGTTCTAGCATATTTTATTCATATCTTCCCAAGGAACTTGGGAGATATCTCCTCCTCCCATGAGGTCCAAGGAATTAGTGCAGGTATCATTGATTTCTCTCAAGAAAAGAAACTTTTGTGAGTTTTCATTGAGTGTATTATTAGCTCTCAAAAATGCAGGTAAAGATACCTCAAGAGGCTGCCAATCTCTTGATACATTTTAGGGTAACAGACAAGGTCAAGAGAACTCAACCTTCTACTCTTCAGGTGCTGCTAAACCTAGGCAGGTGTACCTTTCTGAATGAAGCAGACTTGACTTATGAATATCTTTCTTGTACAATGATTTGTCCACAAATGAAGACAAAAGTGAACAAATGAAACCAAACTTGATAGCAATCTTCATATCTAAATCCTAAAATACTTAATTGACAGCTATAAAGAAACTAAGTGAATTCAAATAATGAAATTGTAGAGACCAGTGCCTTATTGGGTATGTAGAGTCAAATGAAATATAAGTGGGAAACTTATTCTAGCAGAAAATCAAATTGCAGGCATATGATCTATTCATAACTTGTATAAACAATGCAAGACTATGACCACTAAGCTCTTCTTTAATAATCCAGATGAATCTTCCTAATTGTTGTGATCAACGAAAAGGATTTAATCTCTACTTGAGAGAACTAGTCAATTAATCACACAAATACAACAAATGTGCATTGATTAACCTAAAGTAAACTTGTTACATCAATTTAAACAACCAGAAAGAATCAACTTGAAGACAACTTCAACAATATTTCTAAATAAGTTCAACATACAATTGACACTAGAAATAACCTGCCACACTAACTGATTTTTATTGAATTCACCATTTGAAAACATGCAACATAGTCTCTAGAATGAGAACTTTATTCTACTGTGCCCATTCCTAATGTACTGTATCTATCTATAATCTGATCCCCTTTTCAATTACAATCAGGGTGCCTATAAATACACCAGCATTAGAAAAACCATACGCCTCAAATTCATGTTGGCCACCGTAGAATTCAGGCTATTCCATGTCAGCCAGCAATGGCCTTCAAGTATTCTACATGTCAGCCACAAGATTTTTATTCTATTTTTTATCAGTGAGACAGTCAGTGAGACATATCACAAACTATGCCGAAGGAAATTCAAATGCTAATCACTTCCCCTACTCCTTTTGGTTCTCCCAAACCCTGCGACGTCAGGGAGACATCACGCAGATCATTTTAAGTTTCATCGAGAGCCTCATGGTTAAACCCGTTGCCGTAACCTTATGTCATTGGTGAGATGTCACATAGATTTTATTATGTTTTTCCGATACATACTTTGCTTCCTATATGTCATTGTAACCTTCTACCATCGAGGAGACCTCATATCGACAATGTCTCATCGAAAACCCTCATCATACATTCTGGTTGCCATGACATTAGGTTTTTCTCACCGATGAGCGCCCATCATCACCTTTGCCAAGACAATAGATGTTGAGATTATGGATGCACAGTCCTTGAAGCTGCAGTCTTCAAAGGAGGACCTTTGAGCCAAGAAAGATAATCAACCACAAAGAAAAGTGTTGCAACTAGGCATGCACAATAGAGATTCTATACTTATATGATATTGATATTGATATTGGATATATTACAAATGAACAAGATGCCTGATTATATAGGCAAGAAGGAAAACCTAAGATGCATGAGATGTTGCCATGTGTCTTGATCTAACAAAATGTGACAACATGCGAACCCTATCTAGATGATCATTAAATGTTGAGATAAGTTCTAGAAGGACAACTCATCTTCTAGAAGGAATCTTATCCCACCAAACAAGGAAGGGAATATTATCCCATTTATTAAATGATTTATCTAATAATGCAACCTAGGAATTAAGTAATTAAATGCAAGGCCTATTAATCCTATGCTAGTGTAATAATTAATTAATTAATTATATCTAATACCCCCATAAGTTCAACTTAGGGAGGAAAATGCAATGATTATATAGATATGATGATGGGTCCTAAATACTTTAGGCCATGTTAGGTACCCATGTACATGAAGATGCAAAACCTCCTACAACCGAGAAAAGGGGAAACTCTAGTAGGAACAAAATCCCTCTCCAAAAAGGAGATGAAAAAGCAAAAAATGTGAGATAGGATGGGAAGGATGGAGGACTCCCAAATATCCCCCAAGTACACCATCTGTCACATGGATACAATAGAGAGACTAAAGAGCCCCCCTAGAAGATGAGATCACCTGCAAGAAAGGGAAGTGTCTGAAGACAAAACAAGATCCAACATGTCGATAAACAACTTGTCTCCCTTTCGAAAAAAAACAAAACCAATTGCAAGTGCAAAGATGCTTCCCATTCCAGATAGGAATTGAAGGAAGGAAAGATGAATGTGGATGACGATGGTGTCTCTGAACTCTGCTCAAATGCCTCCTTACCTGAGGAAGAAGAGGCCACAATCAATGAAGAGAGTGACAACTAGATGATGCGTAAACAGATACGTAACAATATCCAAAGATGGGATGGATGAATATGATGGAGACTTGATAGCCCCCTCGGCTGAAGCTTCAAACCATTGAAAGAAGTCCGGGCTAAATCCAATGGTAGATATAGAAGAAACCTTAAGTCCATAATGGAATGACAGGGAAGAAGTCTCAGATATGAAATATTTGAATAAATGAGTGATATCCCCTCAAGAATGTCCTCCAAACCTGTAGAAGTAGCCAAGTCAGTGATACCTGAAACAAAGCCATCTTGTGATGCCAAGTCTGAAAAACTGAAAATGTGTCTTGATGGATGGTGATGGTGGAAGCCTTAATCAATGACTCTGGACAAGGAATCACTGATTGTGAAGGGATACCAACTATCTTTGATGAAGACCGAAAGGAACCTTATCAACCTCTTCGGAAAGATCAAGGAAATCAACTTCCCGACAACAATATTAATATGGAAAATTGATTTGAAACCTGACATTCTAAATCATGACCATTGGGGAATGGTGGAGTATTGGAAGCTCCATATATCTCCCAAAGCTTAGTCCAAAGAATATGAGGATAATCACAATGATCAATAGTACTTAGAACATCACAATCAACTTGCATCAAAATGATCTCCAAAACAGTGTACCTGCTACAACTCCAAGCAATTTGATGAATACCTTCACTTGGATGGGGAACTATACCAAATAGATGTGGCAACAAATCAAGTGAATGAAGATGGTGGCGAATCCTATCTCGCCATTGCAGAGAAGTTACCCTTGTGCAACATAGTCAAAGGAGAATAATATGCAGTTCCATAATGAAAATTTCTCCACAAAAAACAAAGATTAATTAACCTTCGCCAGTGAAATAAAGACTTCAAAATATGATTTACAACTGAAGTGATGCAACCCAGAGCAAAAAAATATTTTCCCAAGCTTCAGGATGACTAGGTTATTGAGCAAATGTGCCAAACTAAAAAAAATCTCATGCAAGAGTACCTAAAGCTAAAACTAATTAAGGGGCTAGATTGATAAAAAAAGTCTCTGAAAAATCTTCCTGATGTCATTGGAATCACTAAAATCTGATAAATGGTTGAGAAGATATGCAGCTTTGAGTCCAGATTAGCGTTTTGTCTTCAGTTAGATGTAGAATTTTCTATGAGTAAAATTTCATAGAATGGATGTCACCATTGGAATGTATATGGAAATACCTTTCCGACGGTATATCATTTGCCAAATTTTGATATCCTGGGTGAAAGTTGTGATAAAATTAAAAAAATGCCTTGATTTGGCACTTAGCAGGCTAAACTGGTGCAAAAAATTAAGCACCCGAAGCTAAAAAAATCAGCCCCTGGTCGCTGATATGACCAAGGGGCAGGATTTTGCAAAAAAGAGGGGCCGCCGCATGGAGCGGCAGTTGGGCAGAGCTGGGTAGTGTCAGGGCAGTGCCGCTGGTGGAGTAAAGCCCTCAGTCGTTAGCAGAAGCCTGGATCGGCCAACGGTAAATCTTTGTCGGCAGGGGCCAGGAGGATGGTCGGTGGTAGAAACACTAGCATCGGTGGGAGGAGATCACAGTCACCGATAGGAGAAGCAACCAGCGATGGGGTGTAGCCGGTAGATGGTGAAGACCCCGGCAAGTCCAACGGTCGGCGGTGATGGAGCCGGCAAGAGAATGGAGTGGTCGGCAATGAACAGTGGGGACCGACAAACAAGTACCCTCGTACAAAACACTTTTCTACAGATTTTAATATTTATTTTGAATGGCCAACAAAAAACAAATATATTTTATTTTTAATATTGCTTTGAAAGCAATTAAAAATCAATATGCCGACAATAAAATATGCAAAAAAATAATCCTTATTGCATGCTGATGAAGAAAAATATGATCCCAACCTATGAATAAAAATGGAGGTCGATGAAATAATTTTTCTGCAAACTATAGATAGCCCCAAAAAATTTTTTTGCCAATAATATAGATTAAATGCCCTAATTTTTTTTGAAAAAAACAAAATGGCCTACGTATAAAAAAAATTTCCTCAGAGGACAACTGTATGGGATGATTTTTTGCTGCAAATTGTACGGATAGTACGATTGATTTTGCAAACCCTAAAAATACCTTTGAAGCTCCCAAGTTGATGTATCCAATTTTGATGAAAGGGCAAGCGATCCTAGGGTTTCGAGGCCTTTTGAAGACAATGGTGAGCTCGGATCTGACTCAATCTGCTTCAAAAATCAGCTTAGTCCCTGGGTGGAAACAAGTAGCCTTCAATGGAAACCTTTAGCCTGCGGAGAATCTCGCACACCAACTTTCTTGATCGAGGGTTGGCGTTTCACTAGATAAGCTCTGATACCATGTTGAGATTATGGATGCACAGTCCTTGAAGCTGCAGTCTTCAATGGAGGACCTTTGAGCCAGGAAAGATAATCAACCACAAAGAAAAGTGTTGCAACTAGGCATGCACAATAGATATTCTATATTTATATGATATTGATATTGATATTGGATATATTACAAATGAACAAGATGCCTGATTATATAGGCAAGAAGGAAAACCTAAGATGCATGAGATGTTGCCATGTGTCTTGATCTAACAACATGTGACAACA
The DNA here is from genome assembly GCA_007258455.2 of Sequoia sempervirens. Taxonomy (NCBI): domain Eukaryota; kingdom Viridiplantae; phylum Streptophyta; class Pinopsida; order Cupressales; family Cupressaceae; genus Sequoia; species Sequoia sempervirens. Next base: position 364,640,838 of record VDFB02193867.1, read on the forward strand.
TGTGAACCCTATCTAGATGATCATTAAATGTTGAGATAAGTTCTAGAAGGACAACTCATCTTCTAGAAGGAATCTTATCCCACCAAACAAGGAAGGAATATTATCCCATTTATTAAATGATTTATCTAATAATGCAACCTAGGACTTAACTAATTAAATGCAAGACCTTGTTAATCTTATGCTAGTGTAATAATTAATTAATTAATTACACTAACAATAGATGGTTGAGATGTCTCAAAGAGTTCATTTAGTCACACCAAAAACTCCCAATTCACTTTGTGTCGTTGTGACCCAAGATATCTCTCACCGAAAGCCATCTTCCACTTGTCTTCGCTGAGACATTTCAAACTCGGGGAGACATTACATAGAATTCTCCTTGTTACACCGAAAGGCCCAAGCTCACACCTGTTCACCAAGAAACTTTAGATTTCTCACCGATAGAGTCCTTATGCCCCATGTATATCGCTATACCTTCCAACCTTTGGGGGGACCTCTTGTAGACATCATTTTGTTATACCGATAGTTCTTTTTATCTCTTGAGTTGCTGAGATAAGATCACACTCCTGCCAACAAGATACTTCATCGCCTTCCATCGGCGAGACTGAAGGTCACTCGCCGAGACCTTACGACGATCGCCCCAACCTATACCGATATGCACCCAAACTTTCTGGTCGGTGTGACAAAATGAAATCACCAAGACACTACGCTGATACCACCAAGCTCTCGCCGAAGACTACCATAATGCACCTGCTGCTGAGACATCAATGTTTCGGTAAGACGTTAGCCTAACCACCAAAAAAAATGCTGATAGATGTCACCACTGTCACCACAACCACAGAAACGTCTCGCCGATAGACCGTAGGAGAAAACCAGTCACTGTAACAAAGAACATGTCTTGCTGATACACACGAAACATAAGATATTAGCAGAAAAACATAGTGGGTCGGGGAGACAATGGGAGACCTATGCCAATATAGACAAAAATGTGGAAAACCCATAGATAGATGATTTAGGGGACAAATATGAGCCAAAATATGAGCAAACAAATTATGAAATGAAGGAAATATGCATAAGGAAAGACTCATATGGGGAATTAGGGGGAATGAAAATATGCAAAAATCATCAGATTTTTATAGTTCCAATAGTGGCTCCGTCTGGGGATGAATGATAGTCAAATCATTACAAGGATCCAAAATCTTGGGTGAGCAAACTAGACATAAAATGATGAACCAGTGAGCAGCAATGGAAAGAAAGGAAATGGAAATGAATGCAAAGTGAAGATGAACCATAACTCTAAACTACTGTGCATGGAAAAGAATTTTAAAGAGGATAAGCAAGAGTTGTCCATGCACGGGCAACCCTCAATCCTCTGTATGTTAACTTCTCTTGTCTTGAGCTGTTACAATTTGAAACTCAAATCATACTTTCCCCTATCAAATACCTAGTTTTGTTTTGAGTTCATCAGATTTCTCTTGAAGACACTGATGCAATCTTTCCTATCACTAAAAGTTTTTAGAGAATCACTATGCTCAGCTTGACCCAAAATCCATTCACCATTCTGTAATTTATATTCTTCATCATCAGACAAATCTCTACCATCTTCAACATACAAAATATATGCATATGAAATACAACATTCTTCATTTTCTTTCTC
>VDFB02193867.1:364642591-364660988 GCA_007258455.2 Sequoia sempervirens
CATTAGAATGAAGTTGACAATATCAAGAACATTCCTTCCTCAACACTCCCCAAGTTTTATGGACTTTTCACAAAAGATCTTGATACCTTTTTGTTTGAGTTTGATATACTCTACATGAGTTATGATTATACCACTAATGCCCATAGGATTAAGCTATTTCGTACCACTTTGAAAGAGGCTTCCTGAAGATGGTTCATGAGCCTAGGCAGAGATACTCTAGAAACTTGGGAGGACATGAAGACAAAATTACTTGAGAAATACAAGGAATATTGGAGGGGAAACAACATGAGAGGAGGTGACATTTTTAGGATGCAACAAAAGGTAGATGAGAGCCTGGAAGATTACATTGCAATTTTTTTGTTTTACCTAAAAAAATCTCCACACCATACACTCAATGAAAACTCACAAAATTTGTAGGCTTCCTTAAGATGGTTCATGAGCCTAGGTAGAGATACTCTAGAAACTTGGGAAAACATGGAGACAAAATTCCTTGAGAAATACAAGGAATATTGTAGGGGAAATGACATGAGAGGAGGTGAAATTTTTAGGATGCAACAAAAGGAAGATGGGAGCCTGGAAGATTACATTGCAAGTTTTTTTTTTACCTACAAAAATCTCCACACCATACACTCAATGAAAACTCACAAAAGTTGATTTCTTGAGAGGAATCAATGATACCCACACTAATGCCTTGGACCTCATGGGAGGAGGAGATATCTCCCAAGGCAGAGGTACTATGGAATCTTGGGAAGACATGAAGACAAAATTCCTTAAGAAATATAAGGAATATTAGAGGGGCAACGACATGAGAGAAGGTGACATTTTTAGGATGCAACAAAAGGAAGATGAGAGCCTAGAAGATTACATTGCAAGTTTTTTTTTTACCTAAAAAAATATCCACACCATACATGTTGGAACTATTAAAATCTAATGATTTTTGCATATTTTTGTGCCCCCTAATTCCCCATATGAGTCTTTCCTTATGCATATTTACTTCATTTCATAATCTGTTTGCTCATATTTTGGCTCATATTTGTCCCCCTAAATCATCTATCTATGCTTTTTCCACATTTTTGTCTATATCAGCATGAGTCTGTTCGGGTCTCCCCGACCCATTATATTTTTCTGCTAAAATCTTATGTTTCAGGTGTGTCGAAAAGACATGTTCTTTGTTACGGCGACTGGTTTTCTCCTACGGGCTATCGACAAGACATTTCTGTGGTTGTGGCGATAGTAGTGACATCGATCGACATTTGTTTTGGCAGTCGGGCTAACATCTTACCGAAACATTGATGTCTCAGTGACAGGTGCATTATGGTAGCCTTTGGCGAGAGCTTGGCAGTATCGACTAGTGTCTTGGTGATTTCATTTTGTCATGCTGACTGAAAAGTTTGGGTGCATATCGGTATAGGTTGGGGCGATCGGTGTAAGGTCTTAGTGAGTGACCTTCGGTCTCGCCGATGGAAAGTGATGAAGGATCTTGTCGGTAGGAGTGTGATCTTATCTCGGTGACTCAGGAGATAAAAAGAACTATCGGTATAACAAAATGATGTCTATAGGAGGTCCCCCCAAAGGTTGGACGCTATAACGATATACATGGGGCATAAGGACTCTATCGGTGGGAAATCTAAATTGTCTTGGTGAATAGGTGTGAGCTCTGGCCTTTCGGTGTAACAAGGAGAGTTCTATGTAAGGTCTCCCCGAGTTTCAAATTTCTCGGCGAAGACAAGTGGAAGATGGCTTTCGGTGAGAGATATCTTGGGTTACAATGACACAAAGTGAATTGGGAGTTTTCGGTGTGATTAAATGAACTCTTTGAGACATCTCGCCGACCATCTATTGTCTTGGTGAAGGTGATGATGGGCATTCATTGGTGAGAAAAAACTAATGTCACAATGACCAAAATGTATGATGAGGGTTTTCGATGAGACATTGTGTGCCGATATGAGGTCTCCTCGACGGTAAAATGTTACAACTAAATATAGGAAGTGAAGTATGTATCAAAAAAACATAATCAAATCTATGTGACATCTCACCGATGGCATAAGGTTACGATGACGGGTTTAACCATGAGGCTCTCGGTGAAACTCAAAATGATCTACGTGATGTCTCCCTGACGTCGCAGGGTCTGGGCGAAACAAAAGGAGTAGGGGAAGCGATTAGCATTTGAATTGCCTTCAACATAGTTTGTGATATGTCTCGCCGACTATCTCATTGATAAAAAATAGAATACAAATCTTGTGGCTGACATGTAGAATACTTGAAGGCCGTTGCTGGCTGACATGGAATTGCTCAAATTCTATGGTGGCCAACATGAATTTGAGGCGTATGGTTTTTCTAATGCTGGTGTATTTATAGGCACCCTGATTGTAATTGAAAAGGGGATCAGATTATAGATAGATACCGTAGATTGGGAATGGGCATAGTAGAATAAAGTTCTCATTTTGGAGACTATGTTGCATGTTTTCAAATGGCGAATTCAATAAAAATCAGCTAGTGAGGCAGGTTATTTTTGGTGTCAATTGTATGTTGAACTTATTGAAAAATATTACTGAAGTTGTCTCCAAGTTGATTCTTTCTGGTTGTTTAAATTGATGTAACAAGTTTACTTTCAGTTTATCAATGCAAATTTGTTGTATTTGTGAGATTAATTGACTAGTTCTCTCAAGTAGAGATTAAATCCTTTTCATTGATTACAAAAATTAGGAAGATTCATTTGTATTATTAAAGAAGAGCTCAGTGGTCATAGTCTTGCATTGTTTATACAAGTTATGAACAGATCATATGCCTGCAATTTGATTTTCTGCTAGAATAAGTTGCCCACTTATGTTTCATTTGACTCCGCATACCCAATAAGGCACTGGTCTCTACAATTTCATTATTTGAATTCACTCATTTTCTTTATATCTGTTAATTAAGTATTTTAGGATTTAGATCTGAAGATTGCTATCAAGTTTGGTTTCATTTGTTCACTTATGTCTGCCTTTGTGGACAAATAATTGTACAAGAAAGATATTTATAAGTCAAGTCTGCTTCATTCAGAAAGGTACACCCACCTAGGTTTAGCAACACCTGAAGAGTAGAAGGTTGAGTTCTCTTGACCTTGTCTGATACCCTAAAATGTATCAAGAGATTGGCAGCCTCTGGAGGTATCTTTACTTGCATTTTTGAGAGCTAACAAATTGACGACTCTACTGGGGAATACATCAGAAAATTTGGTTGAAGACCACATTATAGAGTCATTGGAGGAAAATTTGTAATTTGAGAAGCTTTCAGAAAAGGTGATTCCATTGGGAAAAAGATTAGAAATAATGATTTTCCTACTTTTGAAAAAGTAGGTGGTGACTCTAAAAGAAACATTGCATTTGTTCAAACATGAGTGGAGGAGAATCTCAGTTCTGGGGAGGTCATGCTGGAGCTCCTCATGGCCAATAGTATGTGTCATATTATCATACATAATACTATGGTTCGATGTACCAGCATCAGTACCCACATAACGCCCCCCCTCATCAGCATACAACAATGATCAGACAATTTGATTTGGCGGGGATTCAATTATCCCCTTATCCAATGGATGGTAGTTGGAGAGGTCTTGTTCCAAAGTTTACAGGGAGTGATGCAATTACTGCTGAAGAGCATTTAAGAAGTTTCAATGCTTTCATCCAAGATTTGGGTGTACCATATGAAGATTTACACATGAGGCTATTCATGATATCACTTATTGAAGATGCTAGGGATTGGTTCAACAGCCTACCAGCTGTCTCAATTGATTCTCTCCAAGGATTTCAAGATTAATTTCTTGAGCAATTTGGGAATCTAAGTGCACCATATTTTTCTCTTCGTGAATTAATACACATTCAGAAAGATCAAATTGATACAATTTATGATTTCAATCGGAGATTCAATAAGTTATAGAATAAAATACCTCTCAGATCAAAGTTGTTGGATTCTATAGCACTGAGTATTTATTTGAATGCATTTAACCCCAAGATAGGGTATGAGATGAGAAATAAATTCCCAAGAGGTTTGGCTGAAGAACAGAAGATGGCACAAACAATTGAAAACAATAGGAAGGCTGCTGGGATAATCAGTAAAAGAGACATTCCTAGGGTTTCTCAACAAAGCAACGCATACAAGAACAAAAGGACGAGGTTGCATGACATGCCTTATAATACAGACTGGAAGGACAACAAACCTATAATAGTTAGGCCTGGAAAGAAGGAAGCTCTTGATCCATTGAAAAAGGGAACCTATATGGTAAGTAACAATTACTTCTGTGATTTTTGTGATATGCCACATTCCCCAGACTATTGTGTTGTAGCCCAAAAAATGCAAGAAGAGGGAATGCAGATGGAAAACAATGAAGAAGATCACACAGTATATCTGGCTTCAGATACTTTTCACTAGGTTGAGGAAGATGAAGGTGTAGGGAATCTTCCTTGCACAACATATTGTCATAGAGAGAGCAGTGTTGAATCCAATGAATATTCTGATTCTTATGATGAACCTGAGGATTTTGATCTACAGTCAAGGGATTCTTCTACTTCTTATGAGGATCTGGATGAAGAGGTAGTGGGAGATGTTGATTCATCAGATAGTAAGTATACAATACCTCTGGCTGCAATTGAAAGTTATGAAGATACATTTTATCATGATGAGGTTTGTACATTTGAAAGTTATTTCCAAATTTTTTCAAACTCATTGTATGATGAAGAGTTAAATGAAGATCAAATGATTTTTTGCCAAGGTGTGTCAATGAGTATGTTTCAGATATATTCAAATCCATTCTATGAAAAGGAGGAAATAGTTTCAGACAAGAAAAATGATGGAATAAATAACTGCACTAATGATGTTTCTGATTTCCCATTCTCTGATGGTATTGGATTTCTATCTGATGATGAAAAAAGTGAGGAGTATAATTGTAGTGATGAAAATATTGAGACTTGTTCACTTGTCAGTGAACAAATTGCAGATTTGTTTACTTCTGAATACCAGGGATGCGCACATAAAGATGATCTTGAAGTTTTGTCTCCAGCCTACTTTTTTTTTGACAGTGAAGAATCTTTGTGTAAAAATTCTTATGACTCCCTGTGTATTTCTTGGAATGATGGTGATACTTTTGGTATTGATCAAAAGTCTGCTTCCATTCAGGATGAGGTATGTGATTTTGAAATTTCTAATTCATGTGAAGAAGACATTTGTTTGCATACCAAGGATGATAGAAGTCTAGATTTTATTGGTTCACATATGCATGATATGGAGGATATGAGTCATGATCCAGTATTGTCTCCGAATAGAGATACTAAAGAGGTGCAGAGGGTTTCTGACTTGTTTTCTTCAAACAGTAATGATATGACAGAGTATTTTGTTTTTCAAGAGAAGCACTTTGATTGTGAAATTTTTATACAGCTGGGAGAGTGTTTCATAATACATAACAGTGAGAAAGAAATGAGGAATGTTGTATTTCATATGCATATATTTTGTATGTTGAAGATGACAGAGATTTTTCTGATGATGAAGAATATAAATTGCAGAATGGTGAATGGATTTTGGGCCAAGTTGAGCATAGTGATTCTCTAAAAAAATTTAGTGACAGGAAAGATTGCATCAGTGTCTTTAAGAGAAATCTGATGAACTCAAAACAAAATCGAGTATTTGATAGGGGAAAGTATGATTTGAGTTTCAAATTGTAATAGCTCAAGATAGGAGAAGTTAACATACATAAGATTGAGGATTTGTTTTGGCGGTCGGGCTAACGTCTTACCGAAATATTGATGTCTCAATGATAGGTGCATTATGTTATCCTTCGGTGAGAGCTTGGCAGTATCGGTGTAGTGTCTTGGTGATTTCATTTTGTCACGCTGATCAGAAAGTTTGGGTGCATATCAGTATAGGTTGGGGCGATCACTGTAAGGTCTCGGCGAGTGACCTTCGGTCTCACTGATGGAAAGCGATGAAGGATCTTGTTGGCAGGAGTGTGATCTTATCTCAGTGACTCAAGAGATAAAAAGAACTATCGGTATAACAAAATGATGTCTATAGGGGGTCCCCCCAAAGGTTGGAAGCTATAGAGATATACATTGGGCATAAGGACTCTATCGGTGGGAAATCTAAAGTGTCTTGGAAAACAGGTGTGAGCTCGGGCCTTTCAGTGTAACAAGGAGAATTCTATGTAAGGTCTCCCTGAGTTTGAAATGTCTCGGCGAAGACAAGTGGAAGATGGCTCTCGGTGAGAGATATCTTGGGTTACAGCGACACAAAGTGAATTGGGAGTTTTCGGTGTGATTAATGAACTCTTTGAGACATCTCGCCGACCATCTATTGTTAGTGTAATTAATTAATTAATTATTACACTAGCATAAGTTAAATTAGGTCTTGCATTTAATTAGTTAAGTCCTAGGTTGCATTATGAGATAAATCATTTAATAAATGGGATAATATTCCCTTCCTTGTTTGGTGGTATAAGAATCCTTCTAGAAGATGAGTTGTCCTTCTAGAACTTATCTCAACATTTAATGATCATCCAGATAGGGTTCACATGTTGTCACATGTTGTTAGATCAAGACACATGGCAACATCTCATGCATCTTAGGTTTTCCTTCTTGCCTATATAATCAGGCATCTTGTTCATTTGTAATATATCCAATATCAATATCAATATCATATAAATATAGAATATCTATTGTGCATGCCTAGTTGCAACACTTTTCTTTGTGGTTGATTATCTTTCCTGGCTCAAAGGTCCTCCATTGAAGACTGCAGCTTCAAGGACTGTGCATCCATAATCTCAACATGGTATCAGAGCTTATCTAGTGAAACGCCAACCCTCGATCAAGAAAGTTGGTGTGCGAGATTCTCCGCAGGCTAAAGGTTTCCATTGAAGGCTACTTGTTTCCACCCAGGGACTAAGCTGATTTTTGAAGCAGATTGAGTCAGATCCGAGCTCACCATTGTCTTCAAAAGGCCTCGAAACCCTAGGATCGCTTGCCCTTTCATCAAAATTGGATACATCAACTTGGGAGCTTCAAAGGTATTTTTAGGGTTTGCAAAATCAATCGTACTATCCGTACAATTTGCAGCAAAAAATCATCCCATACAGTTGTCCTCTGAGGAAATTTTTTTTATACGTAGGCCATTTTGTTTTTTTCAAAAAAAATTAGGGCATTTAATCTATATTATTGGCAAAAAAATTTTTTGGGGCTATCTATAGTTTGCAGAAAAATTATTTCATCGACCTCCATTTTTATTCATAGGTTGGGATCATATTTTTCTTCATCAGCATGCAATAAGGATTATTTTTTTGCATATTTTATTGTCGGCATATTGATTTTTAATTGCTTTCAAAGCAATATTAAAAATAAAATATATTTGTTTTTTGTTGGCCATTCAAAATAAATATTAAAATCTGTAGAAAAGTGTTTTGTACGAGGGTACTTGTTTGTCGGTCCCCACTGTTCATTGCCGACCACTCCATTCTCTTGCCGGCTCCATCACCGCCGACCGTTGGACTTGCCGGGGTCTTCACCATCTACCGGCTACACCCCATCGCTGGTTGCTTCTCCTATCGGTGACTGTGATCTCCTCCCACCGATGCTAGTGTTTCTACCACCGACCATCCTCCTGGCCCCTGCCGACAAAGATTTACCGTTGGCCGATCCAGGCTTCTGCTAACGACTGAGGGCTTTACTCCACCAGCGGCACTGCCCTGACACTACCCAGCTCTGCCCAACTGCCGCTCCATGCGGCGGCCCCTCTTTTTTGCAAAATCCTGCCCCTTGGTCATATCAGCGACCAGGGGCTGATTTTTTTAGCTTCGGGTGCTTAATTTTTTGCACCAGTTTAGCCTGCTAAGTGCCAAATCAAGGCATTTTTTTAATTTTATCACAACTTTCACCCAGGATATCAAAATTTGGCAAATGATATACCGTCGGAAAGGTATTTCCATATACATTCCAATGGTGACATCCATTCTATGAAATTTTACTCATAGAAAATTCTACATCTAACTGAAGACAAAACGCTAATCTGGACTCAAAGCTGCATATCTTCTCAACCATTTATCAGATTTTAGTGATTCCAATGACATCAGGAAGATTTTTCAGAGACTTTTTTTATCAATCTAGCCCCTTAATTAGTTTTAGCTTTAGGTACTCTTGCATGAGATTTTTTTTAGTTTGGCACATTTGCTCAATAACCTAGTCATCCTGAAGCTTGGGAAAATATTTTTTTGCTCTGGGTTGCATCACTTCAGTTGTAAATCATATTTGGAAGTCTTTATTTACTACTGAAGGTTAGTGTCTTTGTTTTTTGTGGAGAAATTTTCATTATGGGGCTTGCATATTATTTTCCTTTGACTATGTTGCACAAGGGTAACTATCTGCAATGGCAAGATGGGATCTGCCACCATCTTCATTCACTTGATTTTTTGCCACATCTATTTGGTATAGTTCCTCATCCAAGTGAAGGTATTCAAGAACTTGCTTGGAGTTGCAGTAGGTATAATGTTTTGGAGATCATTTCAATGCAAGTTGATTGTGATGTTCTGAGTACTATTGATCATTGTGATTGTCCTCATATTCTTTGGACTAAGCTTTGGGAGATATATGGAGCTTCCAATACTCCACCATTCCCTGATGGTCATGACTCAGAATGCTAGGTTTCAAATCAATTTTCCCATGATGATATTGTTGTGCAGGAGATTGATTTCCTTGATCTTTCCGAAGAGGTTGAAAAGGTTCCTTTCAGTGCTTCTTCTTCATCAGAGACAGTTGGTATCCCTTCACATTCAATGATTCCTTGTCCAGATTCATTGATTGAGGCTTCCACCCTCATCATCCATTAGGACACATTCAGTTTTTCAGACTTGGCATCACAGGATGGCTTTGTTTCAGGCATCATTGACTTAGCTACTTCTATAGGTATTGAGAACATTCTTGATGGGGTATCACTCCTCTATTCAGAGATTTCATATCTGAGACTTCTTCCATGTCATTCCTTTCAAGACTTGAGGCTTCTTCAGTATCTACCATTGGATTTTCTTCAGACTTCTTTCAATGGTTTTGAGGACACTTCCTTCAAGGGGGGCTATCAAGTCTCCATCATATTCATGCCATCTCCATCTTTTGATATTTTTCAGCATCCATTTCTGCATCATCCTGGTTTGTCACTCTCTTCATTGATTGTGGCCTCTTCTTCATCAGGCAAGGAGACATTTGAGCAGAGTTTAGAGACACCATTGTCATTTGCATTCATCTTTCCTTCCTTCAATTCCTATCCGAAATGGGAAGCCTCTTTGCACTTGTAGTTGGTTTTGTTTCTTCTGAAAGGGAGACAAGTTGTTTGTCAGCATTGGATCTTGTTTTGTCTTCAGACATTTCCATTTCTTGTAGGTGATCTCATCTTCTGGGGGGGCTCTTTAGTATCTCTATTGTATCCATGTGACAGATGGTGTACTTGGGGGGTATTTGGGAGTCCTCCATCTTTCTCATCCTATCTCACATTTCTACATTTTCATCTCCTTTTTGGAGAGGGGTTTTGTTCCTACTAGGTTTTCCCCTTTTCTCCGATTGTGGGAGATTTTCTGCATCTTCATGTACATGGGTACCTAACATGACCTCGTAGCCGGGACCCATCATCATCTTTGTATAATCATTGCATTTTCCTCCCTAAGTTGAACTTATGGGGGGTGTTAGTGTAATTAATTAATTAATTATTACAGTAGCATAAGTTAACTTAGGTCTTGCATTTAATTAGTTAATTCCTAGGTTGCATTATTAGATAAATCATTTAATAAATGGGATAATATTCCCTTCCTTGTTTGGTGGGATAAGATTCCTTCTAGAAGATGAGTTGTCCTTCTAGAACTTATCTCAACATTTAATGATCATCTAGATAGGGTTCGCATGTTGTCACATTTTGTTAGATCAAGACACATGGCAACATCTCATGCATCTTAGGTTTTCCTTCTTGCCTATATAATCAGGCATCTTGTTCATTTGTAATATATCCAATATCAATATCAATATCATATAAGTATAGAATCTCTATTGTGCATGCCTAGTTGCAACACTTTTCTTTGTGGTTGATTATCTTTCTTGGCTCAAAGGTCCTCCTTTGAAGACTGCAGCTTCAAGGACTGTGCATCCATAATCTCAACATCTATTGTCTTGGCAAAGGTGATGATGGGCGCTCATCGGTGAGAAAAACCTAATGTCATGGCAACCAGAATGTATGATGAGGGTTTTCGATGAGACATTGTCGATATGAGGTCTCCTCGATGGTAGAAGGTTACAATGACATATAGGAAGCAAAGTATGTATCGGAAAAACATAATAAAATCTATGTGACATCTCACCAATGACATAAGGTTACGGCAACGGGTTTAACCATGAGGCTCTCGATGAAACTTAAAATGATCTGCGTGATGTCTCCCTGACGTCGCAGGGTTTGGGAGAACCAAAAGGAGTAGGGGAAGTGATTAGCATTTGAATTTCCTTCGGCATAGTTTGTGATATGTCTCACTGACTGTCTCACTGATAAAAAATAGAATAAAAATCTTGTGGCTGACATGTAGAATACTTGAAGGCCATTGCTGGCTGACATGGAATAGCCTGAATTCTACGGTGGCCAACATGAATTTGAGGCGTATGGTTTTTCTAATGCTGGTGTATTTATAGGCACCCTGATTGTAATTGAAAAGGGGATCAGATTATAGATAGATACAGTACATTAGGAATGGGCACAGTAGAATAAAGTTCTCATTCTAGAGACTATGTTGCATGTTTTCAAATGGTGAATTCAATAAAAATCAGTTAGTGTGGCAGGTTATTTCTAGTGTCAATTGTATGTTGAACTTATTTAGAAATATTGTTGAAGTTGTCTTCAAGTTGATTCTTTCTGGTTGTTTAAATTGATGTAACAAGTTTACTTTAGGTTAATCAATGCACATTTGTTGTATTTGTGTGATTAATTGACTAGTTCTCTCAAGTAGAGATTAAATCCTTTTCGTTGATCACAACAATTAGGAAGATTCATCTGGATTATTAAAGAAGAGCTTAGTGGTCATAGTCTTGCATTGTTTATACAAGTTATGAATAGATCATATGCCTGCAATTTGATTTTCTGCTAGAATAAGTTTCCCACTTATATTTCATTTGACTCTACATACCCAATAAGGCACTGGTCTCTACAATTTCATTATTTGAATTCACTTAGTTTCTTTATAGCTGTCAATTAAGTATTTTAGGATTTAGATATGAAGATTGCTATCAAGTTTGGTTTCATTTGTTCACTTTTGTCTTCATTTGTGGACAAATCATTGTACAAGAAAGATATTCATAAGTCAAGTCTGCTTCATTCAGAAAGGTACACCTGCCTAGGTTTAGCAGCACCTGAAGAGTAGAAGGTTGAGTTCTCTTGACCTTGTCTGTTACCCTAAAATGTATCAAGAGATTGGCAGCCTCTTGAGGTATCTTTACCTGCATTTTTGAGAGCTAATAATACACTCAATGAAAACTCACAAAAGTTTCTTTTCTTGAGAGAAATCAATGATACCTGCACTAATTCCTTGGACCTCATGGGAGGAGGAGATATCTCCCAAGTTCCTTGGGAAGATATGAATAAAATATGCTAGAACTACTCTAGGGAAGCTTCAAAGAAAGGAGCTTACTAATCTTCCATGGGTAAGTCAACTACTAGTCGAGTCTCGAGAATGGAGATTACTCATTTTTTGCTAGACTTTAATCAAGACATTATAAATAATCTAGCTACTCAACTAGATACATTTCAGGCCAAGAAGAAGCAAGAGGAGGCAGAGGAATGTTGACAAAGTATTACCCCCACTGCAGAAAAAAGAAGAGGGACTACATATGCAAGATGGTAGCTAATCTAGAAAGAAAGTAGATTCCACATGAATTCAAACCAATCTAGATTGAAGAAGAAAAATTCTACTATGTTGCACAAAGGAAGCCTTGGGCTCCAAGACAAGGTATTCCATCAAATCCACTATATTATGTTGGGCCATATTTTAATTCCTATTCATCTAGTAACCAATGGTAGCGCCCATATCCATCCAACTATGGAGCATATCCACCACAACCTTGGAGTAACCCTCCAAATGCTTGGCCCAAAAATCAAAATTCTCCACCCTAGTGGAAGCAACCTCAGGGGAATTGACAAGAATTTCAAGGGTAGTGTCAACCACCTCTAGGAAATTGGAAACAAACAAATCAATGGAGAGGAGGAAAACAATGGCCTGCCCAAATAACCAGTTACATGCAACCACCTACTCAGCCCCAGTAGCCTGCTATAATGCCTCCACCTACTAATCCAAACTCAAATTCACCTAAACCTACTTAGCTACCAACTCAACCCACACCAAATCTAAATAACAAACCACAACAACCTACATACTCTACTTTTTCAAATCAATTTCCTACATATGTTGTGAGTGTAAGTGACATCCACTTGCATTATGGAACTACTCTACTAGCCCCTTCCAAGCCCATTATCACTGATCTTCCTGTGGAAGAGGAGGAGGAACCTCTGAATGATCCAATTTAGCCAAGTGTACCTAAAAATCTTGAACCAGTCCAATTCAACCAAACTGAATAAGAACCATTGTTTCCTCATAGATTGGGAGTTACTAAGAAGAAGGAAGAAATGGAGGATACACATTTTGATATCTTGAATCAGCTAGAGCATATATGTGTCCAGATACCTCTATTTTAGGCCATAAAGGATGTTCCAATCTATGACAAGGAAATCAAGGAAGTATACCTCAAGAAGCCAAGTAGGAAAAAGAAATACAAAACTAAAATTCATGTGGTGGGACAGCTAGTTGACATCATGTTGGGAAAAGTAACTATTCCCAAGTATAATGACCTAGGTAGTCTTGTGGTAGTAGTTATTATAAACGAGATCCAAGTAAAGAATGCTTTGATTGATTTAGGGGCAACAATAAATGTAATGACCAAAGACATACTGTAACAACTAAACACTACAAGCATGAGATCTACTCCTACTATCCTACAACTTGCTAATAGCTCTATTGTTAAGCCTAATGGTATAGTGGAGGATCTTGTGGTAGTTTTAGACTCCTGTGAGTACCCAATAGACTTTATGATTCTTTCTCCTAAAGCTACACTAGGTGGGTATCCCATTATTCTTGGAAGGCCATGGTTGGAAACTACAGATGCATACATTGGATGTTAGTCAGGTGACATGACCATTTCAGATGGGAAGAGCACTAAAAATTTTGTTCTTTATCCTCTTGCTTAGCCATCTCATGATGAAGATAATCTCGTATGGCCACATGTTGGTGAAGAGGCCGAGGAAGTTAATTCTATGGCACAACTTATGATGTTAGGTAGAAGCTCTTTCATGCAGCTCCAAGATGAGGATGAAGTATTGGCTAACATCATTCAGAACCATTGTGAAGTGGAGGAAGCATCATCTTCTCATTCTGCTACTCCAGTCAAGACACTTTTTCCTACTCTTCCTGCAACCACTCTCCCTACAGCCACTGTTCTTGTAGATAGACTTCCTATAGCAACAAGTATGTCCCATACATTTCTTCCATATGAACTAAAGGTACCACATGTTAATGAAACAACCATGATAGAGTTAACTACACAAATGCAGGTGTCAGAAGGAAAATATTTGAATGTTAACAATAAATTAAGTGAACAACAATTGCTATTGGAAAACTTATATTAAGCACCCATCAACATGCATTTGCATGGGATTATCATGATATGAAGGGATTGGACCCTAAACTTTGTACACACAGAATTTACATCAGAGATGATTGCACCCCAATAAAACAACCACAAAGAAGAATTAACCCTGCACTAAGAGAAATTGTAAAAGGGGAACTACAGAAATTACTAGATGCAAGATTTATCTATCCCATTTTAGATAGTCAGTGGGTGTTTCCATTAGTGATTGTGCCCAAGAAAGGAGGGAAATGGCAAGTTTGTGTTGATTATAGGGAACTTAATGCTTCCACCAAGAAGGACCACTTTCCCTTACCCTTCATTGATCAAGTTTTGGACACACTTGTAAGAAAGCAATACTTTTCTTTTCTAGATGGATTCAATGGCTACAACCAGATCCAAATTGCAATAGAGGACCATGAGAATACCACATTTACCTATCCATGGGGGACCTATGCCTACTCGGTACTCCCATTTGGCCTATGTAATGCACCTGCAACCTTTCAGAGGGAAACCATTAGTATATTCTCAGACATTACTCATGATTGCATGGAAATTTATATGGATGACTTTACCACTTATGGTGTTGATTTTAATCAAATGTTGGAAAATCTCAGGAGAGTCCTATAGAGATGTGAAGACCAAAACTTGTCCTTAAATAGTGAAAATTTCTTTATGATGATGCAGAAAGGTGTAGTTCTTGGCCACTAAATCTCCCACAAGGGAATGAATTCAAGTAGATCCTACAAAGATTGAGGTAATCACAAATCTTCCCACACCTACAAAACAAAAGGATGTTAGGAGTTTCTTGGGTCATGTAGGATATTATAGGTGTTTCATCAAGGATTTCAGTAAGGTAGCAACACCATTGTATACTGTTCTCACTAAAGATGTTGAGTTCCAATGGACTAAAGCTTGTGACAAGGCATTTTCTAACTTGAAGGTAGCTTTGAATCATGCTCCTTTACTCAAAGGATCTAATTGGGAGCTTCCTTTCCACATCCATACTGATGCATAGATTATGCCATAGGAGTAGTCTTAGGACATAAAGAAAGAGCTATGGAAAATTCCATTTACTTTGTCAACAAAAAATTACAAGGAGCTAAATTTAATTATACAGTGACGGAGAAAGAAATGCTGGAAGTAATCTATGCATTGAAAAAATTCATACATTAAATAACATGTTACCAATTATTTGTGCACACTGATCATGTAGCCATTAGATATCTCATGAATAAAACTTTGATCACAGGTAGGATGGCAAGATGGTTATTGTTGATGTAGGAGTTTGATATAATCATTGTGGATAAGCCAGGGAGGACCAATGTTGTTGTAGATTTTCTTTCAAGGCTACCTACATCATAAGATAATCAACCAATAGATGAATCTTTACCTGATGAGCATCTATTCTCCCTCAGTATACAAATGCCATGGTATGCTGACATAGCCAATTATTTGGTCATAGGTAGAGTTCTTTCTCACTTCTCTCCAAAAGAAAAAAAGGGCACTCATTGAAAAATATTTTCCTTTCTCCTAGATTGTTGGATGTTTGTTTTATACTGGACCAAACCATGTCATGAGGAGATGTGTGAGAGAAGATGAGACATATGACATATTGCATGCATGCCACAATGAACCATGTGGAGGACAATTTTCAGCCAAGAGGACAACAATAAAGATTTTGAACATAAGATATTACTGGCCAACACTCCACAAGGATGCAGGAAGGTATACTAGGAAAGGTGATAAATGTCAAAGAATGGGAAGACTAACTAGATCTGATGAGATGCCACTTTTCCATTAGGTAGTAATCACTCCCTTTGACAAGTGGGGATTGGATTTTGTAGGACCCATTAACCCTCCATCAAATGGTAAGTCTTATATCTTGGTATGCATTGATTATGTAACAAAGTGGGTAGAAGTTAAGGCCATGAAGCATGCAACAGATAACAAGGTTGCAAAATTTCTTTATGAAGAGATTTTCACAAGATATGGAGTTCCAAGAGAAATAGTGACAAATCAAGGGGCTCAATTCACATCAACCCTTGTTGTAGCACTATTTAATGCATACAACATAAGGCATAGGAAGTCCACTCCTTATCATGCCAAGGCTAATGGCCAAGTTGAGGTGACCAATAGAGAAGTTGAAGCTATTTTGACCAAAACGATAGCTATCCATAGAAAGGATTGGGAAAATAGATTACTAGAAACTATTTGAGCCTATAGGAAGACTTGAAAAAAAAACTATAGACTTCATTCCATTTGAGTTGCTGTATGGAAAAAAAAACAATGATGCCCATTGAATTTGAATATAAGACTCTTAGGATTGCAATAGATTTGGGGATGGATATTTCTAAGC
Source organism: Sequoia sempervirens (assembly GCA_007258455.2). Lineage (NCBI taxonomy): Eukaryota > Viridiplantae > Streptophyta > Pinopsida > Cupressales > Cupressaceae > Sequoia > Sequoia sempervirens. The sequence continues at coordinate 364,658,666 of VDFB02193867.1, forward strand.
CACAAAGAGAAAGAATCATGTAGCTAAATACTTTGGATGAAATAATAAGAGTAGCCCTACATCATACAAAGGTAGTGCGGAATCAGAGAATCAAGTGTCATGAAAAATTCATCAAGGACAAGAAATTCCAACTAGGAGATTGGGCCTTGCTCTATGACTCAAGATATCATGACAATGTAGGAAAATTGTAGACAAGGTGGCTAGGACCATATGAAGTTGCTGAGGTCTTTCCTAATGGAGTTGTTCAACTTACTACCATTGACCCCATTAGATTCAAGTTACTTGTCAATGGTCATCGCCTTAGATTATATCACAAGCCAACTTCCAAAGAAAAGTTCCTGCAACATTTCACCCAACATTCAACACTTGAGCTTACTGCATCCGAAGGGAATGGACCTAGTATCCCTCCTTCTGGCTAATTAAGGTACGTACTTTTCATAATAAATACTTCCACTTACGTGGGATTCCATTTCTTTGCTCATTCGCCTATCCACCCATCCATCACCACCTTTCTCTCTCTTCCATCACTTCATTCCACCTCACCTCATTCCACTTCATTTTCATTAACTGCTCAATTTATTCCTCTAAAAGGTGAGTGGTACTTTCTCCACAATATTTGCAACGAATCCTCCACACATTTAGGTATGTGCACATTAATTGCTATATTTTAATCATCTTTTAAGTGCATTCATTTAATCACTATACATTAGTATAGACGTTCACATAACATGTCATTATTCCCTGTCAAATCACCACTCCGATTTTGCATGTGTAGGCACATATCCAAATTTAGGTTGGGGGCAAAAGAAAAAAATGCAAATATATTTCCCATATGTCAATTTATGCTAGGCTACGTCAAAAAATTTAAAATGAGCCGATTTGAAATATGAGTAAGAGGATGGCTCGCATGTGTGAAGTGGCACTAACTGCAACCACCATTTCTTCCCATCATAATTCTCCTTTATAACTCCTTTTATTTCCATTATTGACTCTATCGTAATCCTAAGTTGCAAGCAAAAAGGTGAAACAAAAGGGAGCGAAAAATTAGTCAATATTGGCATTGGAAATTTAGGAAGTATTACAAGAAGGTGAACTTGATTTTTAGACGAAATTGCAAGAAAGAAATCATAGAGTATTTGTTTGATTGTAGACAATGGGAGGTTGGATAATTTGAAATGAACCCATGGTGCATAATATTTTATTGTAGGATGCACAATGCCTAGCCAAATTTTGAAATTGTGGATGGGGTATGTGCAGGATCATGATGGGCCAAACAGGCCCTTAAGTGGCAATGAAAATTCAGAAAAATCAGAGTTAGGCAACTTGACATAAAAATTTGAATAAGGTATCTATATTATTTCAAAAACATGTAAGAATAAAATCTATGGGAAATTGAATGTAGTTTCTAAACTACTAGGTTTATTTTTTTTAAAACAAAATCTATTTGGTGAAAATTTGAAATTTCAATGCAGTATTACTTAAATTTCAGGAAAAAATAAGAAGTAGGTGTCTATCTGACCACCCTAACCATAATAAAATGATAATATTTTTAATGATATTTAGATATAAGAGGACTCATGTCCAAATGTAGGCATATATTTTTTGTAATTTTTTTCCAAGTAAATAATTAATTATGAATTTTTTTATTACAACTTTTAAAAAATATAAAACTCATTATGTCTAACCACCTTAACTTGGTTAAAACCTCATAAAATTCAAACTTTTTTGTAAATCCTATCGTATGTGAAACATAGAATGTGACATGTATTTTGGATTCAAAATATGATCTACCGTTGAAAGTTATAGATGTTTTTTCAATTAGCTATCAATTAGGACTTTAGTCATAATTCTAATAGAAAATGAATAATAATTATTTATTAAATTCGAAGTAAAGAATAATTTATATTGGTGGAAAGCTGAGAGTCTCTTCTACAAACCCTTTTCGTTTCATCAATTTTGGCTAAAAATAAAGTCGTCAGCCACATGGACGAAGTCTAGAAAAAAAAGGTAAGTTGTCAAACACGTTTTTTGCGTTGACTTCTTAGGATTGGCATGTCCAAGCCAAATACCAAAGCAAGCCCGAGGCTAATCCCTAGGCAATAAATTATGTGTCAGAAATATCGGATATTTGTTTCAAATTGGATATTCATTTCAAATCGGATATCCATTTATTTATTACATTTTATAAATCATATATTATAAAGTGTATAATTTTTTTTTAAATCATATATAAACCAAATCAGATATCCATTTCAAAACAGATATCTGATTTGGTTTATATATGATTAAAAAAAATTATACACTTTATAATATATGATTTATA
>VDFB02193867.1:364661088-364682903 GCA_007258455.2 Sequoia sempervirens
CATAAACCTTTACCACTATTGACTACCAATAAAATTAGATTTTAAAAATCTAATTAATGCAAATTTCATTCAAGAAGAGCTGGGACAAAGTTGCAGAAGTCCTCTCAATCTTCTTCCATCAATCCTCCCTCTCTTCTTGCCTGGTGTTTTCATGGGGAGGAACAATCCTCCATGATCAGCTCCATCTTCTCATCCCATGCCTTTCAATTCTCCAGATTGAATCCCAGCCTCTTATCCCGTATCCCTGTGCAAATGTGTTGCCGTGAAAGCTATAAATACAGCTCTTTGGCTACAGGAAATGGATCCCAACTTATGCAATCTTACTCTGCAGGTTTTTCAAGCATCCAACATTCAACATTCTCTCAACATCCATCCAGCATCTTAATCATGGCAGCTTACAGTAGTTTCTTTCTTAGAAGCTTTGTTGTAGAATCATTTTAGTCGCACATTTAATCATATAGGAATAGAATAGCTTAATTCTTATTCTCTAAGTGTCATTTCAATAGTTTAATTATCTTCTAAATCTGGAAGCAAAGTAGATTAGAGAGATCTTTAGAGTTAGAGAGCAATAGGATAAATTTATGAAGATTTCTAGTTTAAATTAGTTTAAATTTCTTAAATCTTAGATACAATATCCTATTTAGAAGTGTAGAAGCATGTTTAGTTTGTTTTCCCCATTCTACCACTTACAATGTCTATTTCAAAGGCTTAAAAAACTATGAGGCAAATGCAACTGGCAGGGGAAAAATTTTCATTGAGAATTTCATGTTTTTGTAGTGATCCAAGATACCAACATGGCAGGATGTGCACACATTAGAATCGTTGAAAAGACATCAGCATTTTAAAAGACATCAAATGCTATAGGGGTGCCATCATTGCTGCAGAAAATGGATTTTTTAAAAGGGCCTAAGAAACTTCTAAGGAAAATGGTACGCATGAAGGAAGGAGGTCCTTCTTTGGTGCAACAAATGAACATCTAATGCCACTATTAAATGCTATTGAAAGCCTTTGAAAATTACAAGCTAATACAGAGGAACATGAATTCATCTAAGCATAGTGGACAGAGGAGTGTTGTTCTCTATCACTAGAGTAGGAAATTAAAAGGAGGTTCAATGGCTTTTCTGAAGGGAATTGGAACCTAGATAAGGGAAAGATCCATAAGAATGAGTCAAGGTTTTCTTTGAAGGAGATTTTCATGGTGAGAATGCATGGTTTTGAACTGGGTATTGATACCCATCAAAGCATAAGAGAATGGCACATCAATGCCTCAAAAGGAAGGGCATAATCTGAAACTAGTATGGTGCTGCCTATGCATCAGCAGATGAACATAATGTATTTGTTGAAAAGGGCTAAGAGACTTTTGAAACTCCCAAGAAGTTGTATTTTCTAGCGCCAACAATAGGTTGGAGAGGGGCTCGAGCCATCATTGGTTGAGAAGGATAAACCAGTGGTTGAAGAAGCACAAAATGAATTTAATGATGAGGCTTTAGAAACCCTCAAGGAAGACTTGTTCCTAGAGCAGCCATCGTGCTGATAAAGACACGAGCATATGAATTTGAAAAGGCTTAAGGAACTTATAAGAAAATGTTTTGATGGATGAAAGAGGCTCGATGAAGACAGAGTCTTGCCCTTGGGAAACTCAGGAGGGAATGGAGAGTGAGTGAAAGAGGAAGTTAGCCTAGCCATTATACACCTATTCAAAAGCTCGATGCATAGGGGATAATGGAATATCATACTTGATGCATGCACATCCATCAAAATGTAGATAGAAGGGCTTGAATGCACCCTGTGAAGTAGATCCATCGCCATTTGCAGTGAAATGTCGAGCACACAGGAGAAATTAGAGCAACGAATAGACTGAAGAAGATCAACGACAGAGAAAGAGTGTGCATATGTAGCTTGATCTCGACTGTCGCCCGCCAAATCATGATCCAAAGATGCAAGCTTGTTAATTCTCACAAAATTGTGGGCGGGCGATATGTGGCAGTAGGTCTAGGTCAAGTCATGGGTGTGCAAATATTAAAGGGGGGACAGTGATGAATATTTTAAAATATTTTTCTTCTTTTAAAAGGAAAAAAATAAAAGCTAAATATGGTGAGAAGGAGAAAAGTTGGTGGGCCCATAGCATTTCAAATGGAAAAACATTTGAAAATTGAATATTGCCAGTGATGAAATATTTAAATGATGGGTCCAATCAGTGAAAAGATAGTTACCCCATAGAAATTTAAGGAAGAGCCTTCATTAAAAATATATGAAGAAAAAGGTGTTTTAATGCTGGAGATAAATAAAATATAAAGTGCCTTATAGTAGGTCTCAAATATGCATTAAAATATGGAAAGGGCATAAATAAATGGGTCCACATTTTAAATGTGGCAAGGAGAGAAATTTTTAATGATAAGTGAATTTGATATTCACTTTGTTGGGTAAGTATTTTAAACAGTGCATAAAGGGGGAATATTTTATAACTGTGTTGAATATTTTATTGGCTCAAACATAATATAATAGCACCAGGAATAAAATAAGGTCAAAGCTCAAATATTAAAGTTGGAAAATTTAATAAGTGAAGGTAAAATATAAAGTGAATGTGAAAGTAATATGCAACAACAGAAATTAAAGTGCAAAGGAGATAATGTTTTACTTTGTTAAAGTAAAATATTTGCATCCAAAGCATTGCATAAGGGTAAAACATAATTTTCATGAGTAGAGAGGCATTTTTCACACAACAGGTAGAATGGAGTGAATTTCTCCACATGGGCATATTTTCTATTGAAGAACAACTAACAACAAATGCAAATTGAGAGGAAAATTTAGTTTGTTCCAAATAGAGGAGAGATTCTTTTCAGTTTGATGATCAATGGTGGATGATGTTTTTAGATAATATCTATGGATCAAATTGATCTTAGGGTGGCTTCCATTCTTCTTTTATTCTCTTCTGTTCTCATTTCTTCTTCTAGTTCTAAGGTTTTGTATGGGGCTGGGGTAGATAGAAAAATGTCAAGTTCTAAGTCATAATTTGAGTCTATAAGCTGTAATTTCTGATTTCATGAGCAAATATAGCTAGTTTATGCAAATAAATCATGAAAGTGTGTGCACATTCATGAATATCTTCAAATTGTCTCCATACTTGTACAATTTAATCATATGAATTCAATAATACAAAGTATCTTTGAGTTTTTCATCTCAAATTTCATGAGATTGTGTTATTTGTTTATAGGTCTATTTCAAAGAAATGGTTAAATACTTTGAGCAGATAACAGTGATTTCAAGTGTGCAGGTTGGATTTGGTAAGGAGAGTTTGATTGATAATAGGAGTGGGATTGTTGGTGTAAGACACTAACAGTTGATGCAAGGCATTAACAATTTAAATCCATGGTTGAATGTCATTTGTTGATGAATAATTTTTATGAGTTTGACTCCATGGCCCAGAATTAGGCATTGATTTATCTTGCAGCTTAGTGCATCTTAGAGACATTTTATAAATTCAAAATTATTTTAAATCCCTGTGTTGTAGTTATCTCATGCTCCAAATAGTTGATATTACTGATGAACAACCAATTATATTTGGTATTATCCTATTATGTTGAGCTATTAAATGAGATTATCTGTTAAGCAATATTCTATTATGTATGTGTTTTAATTTGTTGATATTGCTAAAGGGATCACCCTCCCAGGTCCTATAGAGCTCAAAGTGTAGGAGGCTTTTAAAGTCCTCATGAATTGGTCCAGGTCCTTCGAGCTACCCTTGATTGGAATTGGCAATTCCATAGGTAGATTAGATGACAAACCTGGTTATAGTGTAAAAAACTAACCAATAGGTACGTTGATGGTTCTTTTGTTAATTTAGAATTTGTATGAATAGGGATTAGTATTTAACATTAAGTATAGTATAATGTAATTGTGAAATGATTTGAACTAAGAAGAAAAACAATTTGAAATAAATGTTTGTTTTGTGTAGGGAGATGGAATAAAAATGATTATATATATATATAATGTTTGAAACTAAATAATATTGAGTATACCTTCAAAACATTAAATGAATTTTTATGCATGTTTATAATATAATTTATAAACTATGAATATTAGTGGAAATTTAGAATCAATATTTAATTCTTTACTTTCTTTCTTTGTATATAATTTTTTTTTTGGTTTTTGAAAATTAATGAAAAATTATAAACAATATCGAATTCTTTGCTTTCATTCTTTGTATAAAGTACAATGATTAATTAGATAATGTAAATAGTGTAGTAAAATATTTTTTGTAAAATATAATAATTATGGATTTTTTGTTTTTATTTTTATTTTCTAGTGAAAATGTAGAAAGAATATCTGATTCTTTGCTTTCTTTCTTTGTATAAAGTGCTTTATTTTTTTAATATATATATATTTATTTTATATTGGTTTCATCAAATAGTTAGATCTTTTTCAATGGTCAACCATCATTCTACCACATTCTCAACCGTTGATCATTAAATTCAACTGGTAATGTTCATATAGGGAATGCCTTCAACGTAATTAATATTATTTTTATTTATTTTATATTAGTTTCATCAAATAGTGAGATCTTTTTCAATGGTCAACCATCATTCTACCACATTCTCAATTGTCGATCATTAAAGTTAGCTGGAAATGTTCATATAGGGAATTCCTTTAGCATAAAAAAGAGACTAATTTAGAACATGTAATAGGCATAGACAACATCTTAATTTTGGAAAGGATTACAAATATGAGACATGATCATAGATTTTTTAAGAAAGAATAATGGTAATGATTATATCCAATTGAATTCTAAGACTCAACAATGCATTTTTCTAACAAGGTTTGAAATGCACAATCAAAATGTAAGTTTAGAAGTGACATAGAGGAAAACATCACAAAACTTGAACCATCTCAAGAAGATTTAAACAAATCCTAACCTACTCTTTTTAGTTACACATTTGCATTTACTTGTCTTGTACTAGGATTACTCTATTTATGTTTGTGTAAATATAATGTATTTGATTAATCATTTATTTAGATTATCATTATATTTAAAAGGGGGTAGTTCTTTTCATCCTCTTCATCGAAACTTAATCTCTTAACCTACTTTAGTTTTCCTAGGATTAAATTAGTTTCTAATTTTTGTTTCAAATATTTTTATTTTCTATTTTTTATATCAACTTTGAATATTATCTTGATTTACAATAATTCATCTTTTTCTTTTATATCAAGGTCGTAACCTACAATCCATTGAAGAGAAGCCTTATGTTAAATCCTACATTAGCTTTGAATCAAATAAAGGAAATTAAATTATTTAGGATCTAAATACTACCACTTTGTTGCATAGACGGTTGTTGTTGCACCATAAGATTGACCCGTCAATGCTCGATACAACTGCCAGAGTTAATGAATCCATGAGAGGTAGTTAATTCATGTCACAGAATCGAGCACTACGTTGCACAACAAAAGGAGACCAAGGGCACACACCTTGCAACAATCCACCTAGTGCAAGCAAGGGGTTCAAACCCATGACCCAGGCTCTAATACCAATTTTTACATAGACTATTCCCATTGCACCAAAAGATTGACCTGTTAATTCTAGGTACATCACCAAATTTAATGAATCCACGAAGGTAGTTAAGTCATGTCACAAAATTGAGCATTGTGCAACACAAGGAGACCAAGGGCACACACCTTGCAACACACTTACTAGGGAGGATGTTTTTTTATCATGGCACTCATGGAAAAACAAGACATGACTCACTTAGATCAAACCTTGTTGATTTGGATAATGGTCCTAATCATTTGGATTTAGTAAGAACCCTTCATAATTTTAATGGTTAAACCATATGGAATGAAAGCTAAGAGGTCTCATCAAGTTAATTTAAGGGTGTCTTGTACCCCACCCTCACAAGAATCTTCTATTGTGCACCCTCTCACCTTCCCCCACATTAGTTGGTATGAATTTTCCACAATCCATGAAGATGTAGAGCAATATTTTGGATACAAATATGTGTGCTATTTAATCAATGTTTCAGATCACTTTCCTCTTCCTGATGATGGATCACCAAGTGTGATAAAAAATGTTGATTAAAAATTATACAGTATTGAATCCAAAAAATTCTCCCACATTGTCCATACCACATGTTCACTCTTCTCCTTTGACTCCTCATTTATTTTCCATATTCCTATTTCTTTTTAATCATCTTAAATTGTTCCTACTTCTTTGACTTAACCTACCATTATATTTCATAACTTCTATATCATCATTCTACCATATTCCAACCAATTTTTATACTCAATCTATCATACCCTATGGTGCCACATCCACTACTATTCCCACTTTTACTCATAATGTACACCTTTCAACCATTAGCACTGTCATTAAAATAATAAATGAGTTCTAAAATATGGCTAACACATTACCCATTTGTAATATAAATGACATTGCAAAAAATTAGGTAGGTGTGTTCTATACCTTGCATAATAATAATTTATTGTTATTTTAATATTAAATTCTCATCAATTTTTGTGTCGCATTAGAGAGGAATCTTGATATTTTCCTTGTAAAATTGACCTCCCACATGAAATGTCTCTTATGATGTATTTGATTCATTTACATTATATGCATTTACTTGGGGGTTACAATAATAAATTAATGGAGCTTCTTTGATTAAATATATATATGATTTGATAAAAAAATATTCCTTTAATGATGAATCATAAAGTGTGATCTAAAATGTTGATCCAAAAAGATCACATAGTTTTTATAGAAACTTTTCAAATCACATTATAATAGACAATGGAAACATAATATCTTTGAAAAATAGATATACTTTGTGTGTAAAATCATCTTATAAGAGGAATTATTGCACCGAATTAGAGTGCTTGGTTTGACTAGGTGGACTCTTTGATAATAGGGGTAAACTAATATCATTCTATTCAAGGGTGCATTTGTAAGATGTGGCACATGAATCTAATTAGAATATTGTTAACTAATTTTTCCCTCATGTTTATGGGCTATTCATATTGGAAACCTTATTTGTTCTTAACTTTACCATTTCTTATAAATCAATTGCACTTTACATTGTATTTGGACAAGTTGTAGTGACATGTTTGGAAAACAAGTGCATTTTGCTATATTGTTTACATGATTGACAAAAAATCATATAATGCATTAAAAACAAGCTATTTGAAGGTGCATGAAGTTATAGTAGACATAAGGTTAAGGTTACACAATAAAAAATAAGTACAATTGTCTATATGTTGTAATCATCTTCTTTTTTGTAATATAATAAGTGGGTTTACATTTGTTCATGAAAATTTTATTAAAAGGATTTTCCAATGCTAATATTATATTTTTTTATTTATGTATTATCATTGTTTTACATTTTGGTGCAATATTATGGATTTATAATTAGTTTAGCATAACTTGTCTTTATTAGTTAACTACATTTTCTTTCATTCAATATTAGAGTAGGGTTCTAAGGTTTGTGTTGAGGAAATTTTTAGTATTATAATATTTATTTTCAAGTGGGACCTTTGTGTAGGTGAATCTAAAATTTGATCATAGGAAATGGTGGGCATTATAACTTATGAATATTGAAAATTTTAATGACTAGAAATTTAAACTATGGAAGCTCAATATGGATGATATATTTATTGAAAGAGACCTTGGATTATTATTTTAGAAGGAACACCATTGGGTATAGATGTATATTATTGTGAAAAAAATGTTAGAAAGGAAATATGCTTAATCTAATTTTACCTTTCAAATGCAGTGTTATTGATTGCCTCAAGAAAGGACACCACTAACAAGATACATGGGAAAAGATAGGGTATTTATATCAAACAAATTCCAGTGAAAATTATTTATTTCCAAAAGAATTTATACTCCATTAGTATTAATTGGATATTGAAGGGGATTACAAGAATACAATCATGATTTTGAATGTTGAAGCTTGCCCTAGTTAGTCATTATGTGACCTCATTGATTCTGCTTGCTTAAACATGATGGATTTAGGAAAATACAAGATAAGGCACATTTATCGAGAAGGGAATTTTCTCGTGGATGGGATGACCAACTTATAAGCCTTCATTGAAAATATTAAAGTTTGGGATGATTTTCTATTGATCCTGAAACATGTGATAAAATTCATTATAAATGAAGTGACCTCTTGAATTGCACAACATGCCAAAGATTGATTTGTATCTCTCTCGAGATTATTATGATAACACATATCATCTTAGTTGCATAAAAGATAATTATTGCTTCCCATTTTTGGCTCCTCTTTTCAAGCTTTCCTCATCTATGGTTGCTAGAGTCATCAAAGGTTGGTTTTAAACTACTCTTCCATTTCTACCCCGTTGACCGATATGGGTGGGGAATTGGTTTAAGAAGAGCCAAATAGTTGACTCTTTGAGAAATAACCTTGAGTTATGGAATATCCTATAGAAATAGAAGCTCTCTTTGTTTCTAGAGTCATCAAAGGTTGGTTTTAAACTACTAGTTAAGATAATAGTTTCTAGAGTCATCAAAGGTTTTTTTTAAACTACTCTTCCATTTCTACCTCGTTGATCGATATGGGTGGGGAATTGGTTTAAGAAGAGCCAAATAGTTGAGACTCTTTGAGAAATAACCTTGAGTTATGGAATATCCTATAGAAATAGAAGCTCTCTTTGTACATTGAAGCCATGAAGGCTCGTGATCCTAACCTTTCTACAAATAATGTGAATTCCTAGAAGGGAGGCCTTGTCAAGGTTCAATATCTCTCCTTTTATGTTTCTATGGAGCTTATTTTGGTGTCTATGGGCCTCCATCTTAAGGAAGATAATATTCCTGAAAAACCTAAAGTGAACTACCAAAGAGATATGGAGAAATTTTTAAAGAAAGGTGAGAAAGTTAATAGGTTATAAAATAGTTACAATAGAGAGGATTTTCTTGGTGTGTGGAAGAAGATAACCAAGGTGCTAATGAGGTATATTACCCTTAATGGCCAGTTTAAAATATTTCATGGTCATTTGTTTCCCATGTTAAATCATTTTTTCCACAATATAAAAATTTAATTTTTTTTTTGGATCCACTCCTCATTGGAACATTCCGTCAAATTTATTCAAGAAAATGGGAATCCCCTACCCCATTATTAGGGTTTGATTTTTAGATTCTATTGGCATTATGTGGCTCTTTTTCTAGCCTTATCCTCCCTCCCTCATATTTTTAATCTTTCCCTTGTTCACAAGTGTGATGTTGATATTTCAGAGGGAAACATTGTTACCCATTACTTGATTACTTATTCCACCCCCCTCAATCACCCTAGAGTAACAAGGTCTAACCCCCCTCAGGCTTAAAAATGAAAAGCCTTTGTGTTTGAAGTACCAACTCTCTCAAGTAAGAAAAAAGGTGTTATTTGAGGAACCCACCAAATTCCCATTTCAGATGATAATTATGGATCCTCTTAGTCCCCATCACCAAATTCTACCCCTAAAGACTCCCCTCCTAGTTCTCATCAACTGTAATTTTTTTTTCCAGTCCCACCTATTCCATTAAGTTGAATATTAGCCAAGCTTAAGAGCCTAAGGATGCTCCTATGGACACCCCTATCCCTTGTTTGAATTGTGACTTTGTGAGAGATAAATTAGATGAGCTTTGAAAAGATACTAACATTCAAAACAACATCCTCAAGTGGTTGTTGACCCAGTTGAATATGATGAAAGATAAAATTTAAAACTTGGAGATTATTGTTAGTAGGTAAAAGGGAAAAAATAGAACATATCAACAAAAGACCATGGTACTAGTAGATATAAAAGCCACTAAAAGAAGTCACATCCCTTCTATAAAGAAGGGGGATTCACTACTCACGAGTTCTCTTCATCTAGAGAGCCTCACGGGGTAAACTTCCCTAAACTACCTCAAGGAAAAATGTGGGAGTTCTAGAGTTAGAAAGAGTAGGTCATGAATATTTTTTGGACAAGCTGACAAGCTCTTGACCAAAGGACATTAGCATAGCACACTAGAATCCAAGAGGTGCGTTGGCATCTTGTACGAACTAGAAAGTGAGTTTATCACATAAAATGATAGAGTGGCTACTTCTGCTCTAATTGCAAAGAAATATTAGAACGTGAGAAGGTAACAAAATATAACGAAACTGAAATAAAGTGAAACAAAAATGATAAAGATAAGGAGAAGAGAGGAAGTTCTCACAACCACGCAAGTGATGAATCCTCCAGCATGTGAATGACTTCAATACCTACATGTGCAAGATCTAGAGAAAGTGTTGCAGTTGTGTGTCACCAAAAAATGTATAGTTGACATTTTTATGCTCACTTGAGTCTTTCTTATGGACTTTGGCTTGATTTTTCCCAAGTTTAATGTTGTAATGTGGCCAACACTTTCACATTAGGTCTTGGACCCTTTTGAATCATTAAGGCTTCTAGGATGTCTTGTAAAAGTGTTGTGAAGTGTTGTAACCCACTTTCACACTTTTCTAGGACCCTTTCATTATAATTCACTGAAATAACCTCTTTTTATCACTTACTAGTCAAGTCTTATCTCAAAGTGTTGTAAAGAGTTGTAACAAACTCTCACGCTTTTCTAGACTTTTCATCAATAATTCAACACTTTTCTAGGACCCTTTCATTATAATTCTCTTAAATAACCTCTTTTTATCACTTACCAAGTCTTATTTCAAAGTGTTGTAAAGATTTGTAACAAACTCTCACACTTTTCTAGACTTGTCATCAATAATTCAACCCTTTCTCATGTTTAAATGACCCCTTAATGTAGTTTTTGGCCATTCTTAAGTGTATTTTTTAGGACATTCCCATTATACATCATTTAATGCACTTTAATCTCTGAAACCCAGTGAAATTTCCCTGGTGGGACCAAGTCGCCACCTGGGGCAACTTAGTCCCACTGGGCACAAAAATCAAAATAATTTTAATTTCTTGGTGGGATTTTATTCTCTTACCCTTGAGGTCAGCCTGTAATGTGTTACTTTCAGGAATTAATGGAAGATCAAGTATAAATAAGGGTTTTTCTCCTCATTTTTCATCTTCTAACATCTCCTAATCTCTTGCAATCTCATAACTTATTAAGCATTCAATCTCTCAAGAATTCAAGCACTCTAAGCATAATCAAGTCATCCATTGGAGCACTTCATTGCATATCTTGAGATTTCTACATCAAGGGTTTGGTAAGTTTATGAAATTACATGTTATTTATTTATCATTCTCTTCTTATTTCATTTTCTTTCATAGGGTTTGATTACCAAAGTGGGGTTTGACCAAGGCAAACCCCTATACTCTAACCCTTAACCCTTTACCCTCTCTTTGCATGTGTGTTTGTAGGTCTTGTATGCATATTTTTCAAGGATTTTGGTGTCAAAAAGTGGTAAAAAATCCATCAAAGTCAACATAACCCTAATTGAAGCTTGGAGACTCTTTTCAGCCCATTTTTTGTAGAATCAAGATCAGACACCTGTTAGAAAAGCAAGTGCAAACCAGAAGCTATAGATTCCTATCATGAAATTCCAAAAATCCCCAAGTGGATTAAGTTTCCATCTATGCCAAATTTTTCCCACTTCTAGGCCTAAAAAGTGGTTTTTGCATTTTTGGATACCCATTTGGCAGATTCTTGTTTTGGCAAATTTTTTGCAAAACTGGACTAAGTCACCCAGCTTGGCATAAGTGTCCCAGTCATCATTTCTAGTCAATTATACAGGATTCCATATCCTCTTTGCATTGAACATAAGATTCCAAGTGCTCCTCTCCATTTCTATTTAATTATTTTATCATTTGCTTGCATTCTTAGGCGTTTTTGCATATCACAGTGTGTTTTGCAGCACTTTGCATTTCTTAGGTGTAGCATCAATAAATCATTTTTTTTCAGTTTATTGCATTAGGACATCATAATTAGATACATTTCATCTCTTTTACATTAATCTTGAGTGTAGACTTTAGCATTTTGGCCCCATTATTCCTCTCCTTTTAAGTGAAAAACCTAGAAGAGTTAGAGGAACCCTTGGGGAACCAAAATCATTGTTTACATTTTGGTGAACCCAATGTTTGAACATTTTTCTTCTAATTTAAAGAGAGTCATAGGTGTTATTTTCATGAGCATTCCATTAGGTGTTGTGTTGTTTAAATTGCATCCTAGGGTTTTAAAAATTGCATTAGTGAAAAGTTCATATAGCTTGCATTTTTGCATCATCTTTCATTGAAAACAACATAAATTTTGCATTTTCATAGTGTAGTTGCATCTGTACATCTGGAAAACATCAAATTTCATTCAAACTTTTTGAAAAAATCACAAAAAAATCCTCACTGGGACTAATTCGCCACACCGGGTGACTTAGTCTTGCACATTTTTCACTGTAATTTCTAGCATTTTCTGGGAATTTTCTATATTTCTATTTTTTGATATTTTCTTCTATTATACTTTCTATATTTTCTATTTATTGCATTTAGTTTACTTTCATCATGGATTTTTGCTTTAATAAGTTTTGGATGTCATTAAAATCTTTAGTCAACTTGTCAAATTGTGCCTTTGGAATTGATCCTAATGACCTTGAGCCGCCTCATGCTCCTTCAAATCCTCTTGAATGTCCTCCTCATGTTGTTGACATCATTGGAGAATATGATGATAGCATGAATAAGTTCTTAAACAAATTCCTTGACAAACTTGAATCCAATGCATCCTTTTATCCATCCATGAAACAAGACCTTCCTATAGTCTCACCTCTTGATACATTTGGATACCTACATCCGGAAACAAATGAAGGACCTAAGTTCCCTCCAACAGGTGGACCTAGTTCCTCTAACCACACAACTCCTCAACCATTTTATGATAACAAAGTTACCAACACACCAATCAACCTTGAAGAAACATATGGAAAATGTTTTACCATCTTAAGAAAACAAGGGTGTGACACAACAACTGAACATGAAATTCATCAACTTTTAGAAGAATAGCCAACTGATGAAAACACAACAGGGTTAGGATATCAAGATCTTCCTCATGACAACAAGCCTCCAGCCAAATATTGGGGACTTCATGATGATGGCATGGTGATATTTGATTCCCCTAAATTTGAATTTCCTCATTCCTTGTGAACAACCCTTACATGATACCAATGAAAAGGATGATAGGATCCCCATGGATCATCTTCCTCCTTCAATCCATGAAAAGGGTGGATCTAGTAAATGAAAATGACCCTACAAGTTGAAAAAACTAAAGTTTCCTCTCCATCTGCCACCTGAATATGACAGGAAATTACAAATCCTTCTAAACAAAGAACTGGGTATGTGCAGGATCATGATGGGCCAAAAAGTGGCGCTATGATGGGTATTTGTAGGGTATGTGGCTGACGACTATTTTTTCACCCAAAATTGATGAAATGAGAAGGGTTTTTAAAGGAGATTCTCAGCTTTCCACCAATATTAATTATGCTTTACTTTAAATTTAATAAATAATTATTATTCATTTTCTATTTGAATTACGACTAAAGTCTTGATTGATAGGTTGATTGAAAAGTATATATAGCTTTCAAATGGTATCACATTTTTGGAATCCAAAACATGCATCACATTCTATGCTTCGCATACTATAGTATTAGGAAAAGAAAAATTTAATTACATGAAGTTTTAACCAAGTTAAGGTGGTCAGACATACGAGTTTTTATATTTTTTAAAAGTTGTAATAAAAAAATCATAATTAATTATTTATTTGGAAAAAAAATACAAAAAATATGAATCACATCTGGACATGAGTTCTCTACTTATTTCTAAAATATTATAAACAAATATTATCATTTTATTGTGGTTAGGGTGGCTAGAGAGACACCTACTTATTTTTTCCCTGAAATTTAAATACTACTGCATTGAAATTTCAAATTTCACCAACTGTATTTTGTTTTTTTAAATAAACCTAGTAGTTTAGAAACTACATTTAATTTTCTATAGATTCTATTCTTACATATTTTTGAAATAATATAGATAACTTATTTAAAATTTTAAGTCAAGTTGCCTAACTCTGAATTTTTTGCCACTTAAGGGCTTGTTTTTTCCATGATGATCCTACACATACCCAACTCATTTTGTTACCACCTAGGAATATATTGATTATCTATCATAAAGATGCTAATGTTCCACATTGTGCATATCATTGTGTTCTAGGACATCGAAGTAATGAGTGTCACCAATTTAAAGAAATACTGAGCAAGTATCATTTTGATGGTGATAATTGCTATTCAATAAATCCTTAAACCATTACCAATTCCCCTCATCATGTAATAGTTGTAGAATCATTCTCTTCTCACTATTACAAGATTTTTCCCATCACCTATTTCAGCTCATTCTTTCCTTGCACTAAGTGGGGGCAAGAAGTTACTAGCCTTGTCTTAGTACTACATTTTCCCTTGTCCCTTAGCTGTGTTATTCACCTTCCGCTTATACCAATTGAGATTGCGAGGTGAATGAATCATTTGATGTTCAAATTTCCTTTGCATTTGAGCTGTATATTTTAAGGTGGATAGAATTTTATACCTGTTTTGCTCAATTAGGGTCTTTCACCTAATGGAAAGAGATAGATCCCACACCCAAAATCTAGGTGGTTCACTCAAACTAAGATGTGTATGATGGAATTATGACTAAATGAAATGATATAGATGTAGATAATTGATAAGATTGATTAAGTATGCAAAACCTAAGAAATGTAACATTTTTGAAAACACATTGTGTAATGCATAAACACCTAGAAATGAATGCAAATTGCAACAAAACTTGACAAAACTGAAAGTGCACACCTGGAATATGGATGGAGACTAGAAATGGCTTCTGGAATGCTGCTGATGCTAGAAATTTGGCCTACTAGGACTCATTCACCATTCTATGTGAATTAGTCCTAGTTTTGTAAAATTGACCCGAAAATCGTTTCAGACAAAGGGTATCTATAGACACGTAAAATATACTGATTGATATTGTGCATCTGATCCTGAATTACTAACATCGTTTCTTCCTGAATCATCCCTCAGTCTAACCATTTAATCAAACCTCCTTATCTGATTAAATTCATCAATATTCCTCTCTTAATTGAATAAATCATTTTATCTAATTAAGTCAATCTCTCTTGTTAATTAAATCAATCCATCTGATCTAATTATCCCTATTTAATTAAATAATCAATTTATTTGATTAAATCTCTAAAGTCTATCCATTAAATTAAATAAATTAAAACCTTATTTGATTTAATCTAACACCATCTCTTTTAATTAAATAAATCAGAATCTTTATTTAATTAACCTCTTATCATATGCCTCTCTTATTTGATTTAAATAAATCCATAAATTTGAGTCAAATAGGTCACATCATCTAACCTTTCTCATTAAATTAATTAACCCTTGATTAATTTAATCCCATCTCATGTCCCATCCTCTAGATAATGCAAGTTGCACATGAAAATAGATTTAATTCATTTATTAAATCTCTATTTTCCTCATAAGGCATCTTTTGGAATATTCTCTCAATTTGAATTCAAAAATTCCAAGTCAACATGTACATCCAACAAGGCAATAAATTCATCTTACATGTCCTTTTCCTTGAGCCAAGTGGCATTTATTGCATTTTCTCTTCCCTCTTACATATCATTTCAACAAATTTAAAATTCAAAATTATGCATTTATTGGCACAAACCCCAAATCTTGCACATCCTCCATCCATTCATAGCTTGACAAGTGGCATCATGCCATTGGATGAATGTTAGTCCCAAATTGCTCAAATTTGGACATTCATCCATTTTGGAATTCTATAAATAAAATGCTCATATCCTCATTTGATCATCCACAATTTATGCAAAGTTACCATGCTCAATTATCCATCAAATTTCATCAATCATTCTTGAATCATAGTTAGGTTTTACAGATTTTAGCTTGGAGCACTCTTCAACATCAACAAAGTGGATCAAATCTTCATCAACATATCAAGCTTTCATCTTAGGAATTGGGAAAGGGCCAATTTTCACATCAAATTGGCACCAATTCCCCCTTGGGATCATGAGTTTGCATATCTAATTAGGATTCAATCGTTCTTTTATCATTTCCATTGTGTTCTTTAATATTTTCTTCCTAGTTTAAATGTTGTAAATGGATTTCATGGGGAATCCTTGTTTTGGCTTGCAATCCCTTGTCTAACCTGTTTATTCTTGTTTTTTTGTAGGTACCAAGGTTGGGGTTCGCACATTTGGCATCATCCATCCATTTTGCTTCCATCATCCATCGTATTCAGGTCTCCATCCATCACTCATCCCCTCACATTCGTACCATAGCTTGGTCCTGTGTTCGTATCATGATCCCTCCTAGTACTACTCAGCCCATCTTTAAGGTCAGTTTTTCCTACCTTTATCAAAGTCTGCTGGGTGGTTACAGCCATCATTTCGGGTCTTGTTGCCCCAAACAGACAAGGGAAATATTTCAGTCCCGGTTGGGGGTATTGCTAGGAACGGATGGTCTGAGACAGGCCGGTTTGTTTCACATGGGGGCCTGTTCTTCTAGCTTCACTCTACAGGGACCTCCATGAGTACGTCTACATGGACGACAGAGCGCTGGAGGCTGGGGTGACTTTACTTCATGTCTAGGCCTGGGAGCACATTTTTGTGCTACGTCCACATGTTGTTCTTGTTCCGATGGGGGTAGATGATCCCCTTGTGGCACGATACAAAGGCAGTGTGTCCTTTACACACACGAGTGAGAACGTGATGCCCTACTGGAGCCAGGTCTTAGATGAGATGCTGGTTTTCACTTGGTGACCATACCTTGGTTGGCCTGGATGGGCCGACGATGCCGATCAGCTATTCTATTTCCGCTAGGACCGGTATATGCAGGGGGGAGAGCATACTATGATTGAGAGGTACCTACCCGGGCATGTGCAACTTCAGTTCGGAGAGCCGCAGGATCGGTCTGATGATGATTATGTAGCCGTCTTCACTCGCAGCATGACATAGGTGTCATGGGGAGAGTACATTCCTACCTCAGAGGCCGTTGATAGTTTTCGGTAGTTAGTAGCCCAACCATGGGCTTATGATTAGGGTTTAGCATATCTAGGCACCACTCAGACCTACAGGGACTGGTTTTGACCTCCACTTCAGTTGACTATTCCAGGTGTTGACCTAGATCTGCGCAGAGTTAGAGTTAGGGGGAGAGGATGGGGATGAGGATAGAGGGTTGAGATTTGATAGGATCTACCAGTTGTGCCCCCAGTCCTACCTGGTCACGAAGATGTACACATGCAGGACTAGCAACAGGAGCCACCATGAGATGAGGATCAACCTTGAGTGCAGCCACATGTTCAGCCACAGGGACAGGAAGACACTCGAGATGTGCTGATTGCGTAGTTAGAGGCTCAGATCCAGGCCATGACCACTAAGAGAGATCAAGCGAGGCCCAAGAGAGAGCAACTCAAAGCAGAGAGAGATTAGGCCATGTAGCAGAGACAGGCTATAGAGCTATAGGTAGCCACTGAGCTAGGCCAGAGGCAATAGATGGAGAGTATGATAACCTCCTTCTCCTAGGGTATAGTATTAGTTCAGTCCTACAAGGATGCCATTCGAGAGGTAGAGTATTACCAACGGGCTTATCACAAGACCGTACCTAGAGCAGAGTGGGTCCCAGAGTACTCAGAGTGGGCCAGCCATAGACTAGCAGAGAGTCATGGTGACAGAGGTGAGGGTAGCATTCACATAGACCAAGCCTAATCGAGGTGTTATGATACTTTTTTGTGCCTTATGGGCTTGTTTTTGATAGCTTGATGGGCGTTTTGTACTGATTGACATATCTACAATGATCTGATTTATTCTTTGTACTATGATAGTTATGTGATGATATATATATGAGCCAGTTTTGATGCGATGTACTATGTTTCTCTTTTATGCATGGATGGTTTATTTCTATATGTTATGGATGCATTTATTTTTAATGATGTATGTGTTATGATTATGACTAACATATCTATATTATGTTAAGCTATGATATGCAAATGTTATGGTCTATTTATGATAATGCAAATGTGATGGTCTGATATGTGAAATGATATGATCTATGATGATATGTGACCTATATTTATTTATGGATGCATATATGCTTTGCTTATAATGAATTTTGCACGTTTATGCAATAAATGATTTATGATGCTATTTATGAGATGATATGGATGATGTAATGGTTGTGATATGATGCAAATGAGATGGTTCTATGAGATGCTTAGAATAACAAATGTTATTATCCTAAACATAATAAATGATGATGTAATGTATGTAATGCAAAGTGATATGAGGATGCGTAATGAATGTAATGTGATGAGATGATGTCATGATGTTATGCAAGTATGCAAATGAATTAAATTCTTAATACCTATTATGTATGATTATGCAAAAATGATTATGAAATGTTTCTCTTTATGCAATGATTTATGTGATAGGTTGTAATGTGAAATGGTTATAAAATGCAAATGAATGTTATGCGATGATTGATATAATGACATGCAATGCAATGTAATGGGTGAAATGCAATGACATGGATGCACCTATCTATGAAGAATGTTTATGATAATCTGTTTATATGATGATTAAAATGCAATGCTTATGTTTCCTATATGATATGTTTATGCAATATGCTAATGATTTGAGGATGCAAGATTGATGACGATGATGATCAACTGTCATAGTACCTTGTTAGTGTGGTTAGTAAGAAAAGAAGAAGTCATTTCAACAAGACACAAGATGATGCAAAATGAAAATGATGATGATAATGATTACTTGCCGAGGAATTGGGATTTTCAAAGGGCCAAATTTTCTTATGTTTGATAACACACATGGTATGATGCATCAAGGTATAGAAAACCAGGATGGCGTTGTACCCAGTGAGATGAACTTTGATTTGACAAGAAAATAGGAGTATTCTTGTTCACACCTGACATACAGAAACCTTGCTAGGATGCACTTCAGAAGTTTCAGGCACCTCAGACCAAAACACGGAAAGGTAAACCTATCCATGCAATATTCAACAAGTTTCCCTAGACCTCTTCCATACATACCATAACAAAGCAAGTATTCACCGAGGTTTTATTACAAGAACGTCCAACAAGCATAGCAAACAAAAGATAATGATCGTTGCCCCACTCCTATCTCTCTAAATCCTTGGACTGAGCACAATAAGATAAGTCAAAAGATAAAGATAAAGCACAAAAACAACTTGATGTTCTCAAGGTTGCTAGCGGAGGTGTGAAAATGACTTGAAAGTGACCCCTTCAGGCCCCTTTTAAGCATGAAAATTAGGGTTTTTTAACCCTGAATGGCTGTCCTGCTAGGGTTTTGGACCCCCAAACCTATTTTTGTCTAATTGAGGCTTGTTTTTCATTGTTTTATTGTGTTTAAACACATTTTTAGCCTCCCAGAGCCTTTTCAAACCTATCGGGTACTTTGTCTTCTTTTTTCATGAGATCACCCAAAAATTGGAATTTTCATCCAATCTCTCGAGGGGGCATTATATTGGCATATTCTCTCATGCCAGGTAGTAGTGGGGCAATATTCTTTAAAAAGTGAATTTTTTTATCTTTGATCGAGATCGGTTATTCTTTGAACCAATGCAACAAGTGCATTGCTTCAAAGAGGGGCAAAATGTAGACACGTAAAATATACTGATTGACATTGTGCATCTGATCTTGACTTACTAACATCGTTTCTTCTTAAATCATCCCTCGGTCTAACCATTTAATCAAACCTACTTATTTGATTAAATTCATTAATATTCCTCTCTTAATTGAATAAATCATTTTATCTAATTAAGTCAATCTCTTTTGTTAATTAAATCAATCCATCTAATCTAATTATCCCTATTTAATTAAATAATCAATTTATTTGATTAAATATCTAAAGTCTATCCATTAAATTAAATAAATTAAAACCTTATTTGATTTAATCTAACACCATCTCTTTTAATTAAATAAATTAGAATCTTTATTTAATTAACCTCTTATCATATGCCTCTCTTATTTGATTTAAATAAATCCATAAATTTGAGTCAAATAGGTCACATCATCTAACCTTTCTCATTAAATTAATTAACCCTTGATTAATTTAATCCCATCTCATGTCCCATCCTCTAGATAATGCAAGTTGCACATGAAAATAGATTTAATTCATTTATTAAATCTCTATTTTCCTCACAAGGCATCTTTTGGAATATTCTCTCAATTTGAATTCAAAAATTCCAAGTCAACATGTACATCCAACAAGGCAATAAATTCATCTTACATGTCCTTTTCCTTGAGCCAAGTGGCATTTATTGCATTTTCTCTTCCCTCTTACATGTCATTTCAACAAATTTGAAATTTAAAATTATGCATTTACTAGCACAAACCCCAAATCTTGCACATCCTCCATCCATTCATAGCTTGACAAGTGGCATCATGCCATTGGATGAATGTTAGTCCCACATTGCTCAAATTTGGACATTCATCCATTTTGGAATTCTATAAATAAAATTATTATATCCTCATTTGATCATCCACAATTTATGCAAAGTTACCATGCTCAAATATCCATCAAATTTCATCAATCATTCTTGAATCATAGTTAGGTTTTGCAGATTTTAGCTTGGAGCACTCTTCAACATCAACAAAGTGGATCAAATCTTCGTCAACATATCAAGATTGCATCTTAGGAATTGGGAAAGGGCCAATTTTCACATCAAATTGGCACCAATTCCCCCATGGGATCATGAGTTTGCACATCTAATTAGGATTCAATCTTTATTTTATCATTTCCATTGTGTTCTTTAATATTTTCTTCCTAGTTTAAATGTTGTAAATAGATTTTATTGGGAATCCTTGTTTTGGCTTGTAATCCCTTGTCTAACCTGTTTATTCTTGTTGTTTTGTAGGTACCAAGGTTGGGGTTCGTACAATATCCAAAAATGCAGAAAACCTTGTTTAGGCCTAGAAATGGGACTCATTCACCACTGATGGCAAATGAGTCCACTTTTGAATTTTTGAAAATTAAAAAGAGGAAACAAGAGCTCTTAGTCTACACTTTAGCTTTCTAAAAGTGTTCGCTTCTAAAACTTTGATTTCCAAAACTTGCCATGATGTTTGATCTTGAATTTCTGCAACAAAACATGAAGAGTCTGCCCTTGAATGTCTTAGGAAGCTAACTTGATGACTTGAAATGATGAAACCCTAGTTTTCTTGACTTGATAGAGAAGATAGATGATGAATGAATGATGAGAGATGTGTGAATGAGTTATGAGATGAATGGGGGTTAAAATGGAAGGAAAAACACTTATTTATACACACTTATGCCCTAATTTCCTAATAATACATCACTGGATGACATAAGATATTTTTGAATAGAAACCCAAAAGAAAATTTAAATTACTTCAAATTTGGAGCTAATAGGGACTCATTCGCCACCCATGGAAAATGGGTCCCACCTTGGGATTGTAAGTGGGTGTTGGGAATTATCTTGCATTTAATGTTGTTTGTGAGGTTTACATTAAAAAAAACACTTAATTAAGTATTATGAGTGCATAAATGGGTCATATAAAGCATAAGAAAAGTGTAAATAGTGATGAAAAGCCTAGAAAAGCATGAAATCTTGTTACAACACTTTAGAATAGGATTGATAAGTGATAAAAATGTGATTTTTAGATGAATTATGATAAGAAGAGTCTAGAAAAGTGTAGAAATGTGTTACAACACTTCACAACACCTTTACAAGACATTGTTAAATGCATTTGAAAGGGTCCAAGACCTAGTGTGGATGTGAAAAACACCTCACAACACTAAATGAAGAC
>VDFB02193867.1:364683003-364809327 GCA_007258455.2 Sequoia sempervirens
AGTCCCTTAAGTCTTGTTGACCTCTGATAAAGATATGCATCTCAGAGAGAAGAAGGATGTGTGCCAAGAGGTCTGGCCAAAGCTCGACGATCTCACCAATATGAAATTTAAGTTCGGCGAGACGGTTTCATTTTGGGAAGATATCTCCCTAACTGTTAAAGGTTTTGCCAAAGGGTTTCCCCTTCGCAATAATGTCTTGCCGACACATAAGAGTCACCTCGACTGGATCCCAGGTCGCCAAAAGGAGGGTTAGGTCGCCAAGATGTCTCGGCGACTAGCTAAGGCCTCACCAAGAGAAATTGATATCGCCATGATGTCTTGGCGAAGGTATTATGTCTCATTGATAGAATGGTGGGTCTCGGGGTAGCGTTTTGCTTTCGGTAAGATCTCTCACTGACACTTGGGAGTCTTGCCAATAGATGAAGAAGCCTCGGTAGGAGATGATGGTTTTGGCGAAGGATGGAGGAATCGCCGTGATGTCTCGACGATGTGAAGGAGTCTCACCAAAAGAAAGGGGGGCCTCGATATGTGTTTTCCCTTCGATAGGAATCTCACCAACAACAAAAGACCTCACTGAGAAAGTTTGCCATCAGTGTGAGGTCTTACCAATATAAGGATGTTTCCCCGATAGAAAGAGGAGCTTGTCGAAGGATTTGGCCTTTGGCATAACGTCTCAGTGATGTGGAGGGTCTTGTCAATAAAGGGAGCATTCAGTGTAACATTCCAAGTTGGATAAAGGTCTCCCCAACCCGGTGATGTCTTGCCGACCAGTGAACAACTCGGCGAAAGAGAGGACCTCGGTGTGAGGTCTGGGCAAAGTAAGGAAGTCTTGCTGACATGAAGGAGCTCGCCAAAGAGTAAGCAGATTCGGTGTGACGTCATGTCGAGGAGACAATTTCTGGCCGAAATGAAATGTCTCTTAGTGAGGTATCTTGCCGATCACTGTTGTTCTTGCTGAAGGGATTGTGCCCTCGGTGTAGTATCTTTAAATTCTCCAAGAGTCTTAGCGAAGTAAAGCAGCATCGACGTGGCAATTTGAGCTTGCTAAGAAGTCTTAGCGACCTGGGAATGTCTTGGTGATAGAATCAAGTGAGCTTGGGGAGAAAAAAGAGAGATCGACAAGATGTCTCATCGACAGCTTAGAGTCTTCCCAAAATGAAACGAGCTCGCCAAAGCATTTTTCCTTCGGCAAGAGGTCTCACCGACCGACAGGGAGTCTCATCGAATTAAATGATAGGAGCTCAAAGAGAATGAGGCTGCTCGCCAAAGGGTCTTGCCGAAGGGAGAAGCAGCGATGAAAGAGATTTCTGTGTGACTCCAATGGGCTCGTTGTAACATCTTGCTGAAAGCGATATGTCTTGCTAATATTCTGGGCAATAACAAAGGCGATATCAGCGTGACTTTTGGGCTCACTAAGAACTCTCATCGATAGTTCCATGTTATGCCAATGGTTACAAGAGGATTTAATTACATTGGGGAGACATGATTAGTGTCCCACCGACATGTGATTCTACAGGAGAAGATTTTGACTGCCTGAAGAATCTACGTGGAGTATACTCAACTAATCAGAGAAAGCTACGAGTGAATCATTAGCAGCTGAACCAAATGAAGAAGATCAACAGGATGAAAAGCAACGTGTATCTGTTCTGAGCTCAGGAGCATTCAAAGCACTCGGCAGGGAGGTTCAAAGAGGGACACGAGGATAAGAAATGAATGTGGTAGCTGCAAAAGATCTGAAGGCTTCTCCGGGAATGTTTCTTCACCATCATAGGAAAGAAGGACATGAGGATGCAGAATTAACTTCATCAAAAAGATCTGAGGGAGATTTATCCTAAAGGGAGATATTTTTGTAAGCCCTAAGGGGCCGACACTCTTTTGTATATAAGGCATTTTTTTCCTTTTTGTAGATAGTTCAGACTTGGTACTTTTCTGCTTCTATAACTCGTAGAGTTCTTTACAGAAGAAAGGCTATGTTCTATAGCTCATGACAGACATGTATATTAGTGTTCACCATTGAAATCAATGAGTATAAGTACTTTATTTTTCCAATCTCTCTATTAAATTGTGTGCATTCGTATAATTGATGAAACTACTTGTGAAATTGTATGATTCCTTGTGGTTATGTTTTATTTCAGCACCTTTCTGTAGAGCAATATGTATTTTTGTAGGTTGTGAGATGTGTTATAGTGCAGTATTCTCTAGTTGTGTAGTTGTTTCTTCCTTCTAGGGGTGTAGCCATATGAACCTTTTCATGAAATGTTTATGCAAAAAATGTATGTGATTGACTTGTGTAAGACAATACTTTTGTCATTGACTAAAATTGTGTTTCTAAACTATGTTACATGTCTCCTGAACAAATTTGGTGTATCACCATAGGAGTAATTTCTAATTTATGTATTCTTTCTCTGTTTACCTCACAAATATTAGTAGTATAGGTGATAGCAGAAAGGAAGTCGGCCTTCTCTGGAGGTTCATTTCAACATCAGGTGACCCACAGCCTTGAAATGATCCCATGTTTCACTAGAAAGCTCAGTTTCCATCACTGTGCATTGGGTGCATTTCTAGGTGACAACAATTATCATGATTTTCTATGCTTTCACATTCTTCTATCACTTTATTCCCACAAATAGAAGAGATATTAGAGGGTGTGGAATTATGGAGTGTGTCAACATTGTTATTCTCTTATGCTAAGAAATTCTCATAGCTAGGAAAGAGATTGGAAGGATGATTAGGAGTTTCATGGTTACCAATTATTGGACCTTTTTGTTCAAATATGTCATCCCAAATGGTAGGGGCATCAAGAAAGGGAGGAATAAGATTCTCATGAGTCTTAGTGAGGGTATCGTCTAACACCAACCTATCCTCATGGCATTGAGGAGGGCTATTAGGAGAGGAACAAGTTTTAGTGTCATGGTTAGAGAGACTAGGTAAGGTGATGTTTAGGAATGTTTCTATGATCTCATATTCTTGTTGTCTAACATCTTCCAAAGGGGAATGAGGAGATGGAAAATCAAGACTCTCAATGCTTGTATCTTCCTTCACCAAGATACCTTTGTCACTAATAGGAGAGGTATGGGTAGAAGAATAAGTATGATTGTTATGATTGTCTACACTACTATTCTCACCAATGGGAAATATAATATTGAGGATTGTGTAAATGGTTTGAACATGTTTCTTAATGACCTCATCATTGTAATCAAAATTGAACTCATAAGAGGGGATGTTGTATTTATCCAATCCATTTTTAACAAAATCAAAACCACATCTCTTGAAAGAAAATATACTATCATGGAATTTAAGTGAAATTCAATGACTTAAAATGAAATGTTTAAATGCAATTTTCAGATGTAAAATAAAGTAATTTTCTTATTACATTATGCATCAACCTAAAAGATGAAATGTTGGAAATGAAAATTTGAAATTAAACAATGCATGAAATGAGCTAATTTAGACTAGATCTAATGAAATGCATGTTACAAAAACTCAACCAACTGATCAAACAGGTAGTTGATGGCAGCAAACATAAGCTTAAAAGTAGGGTTTTCAGCTCTGTAAAAGGCAGTTTTAGGGCTAAAAAGGGACTAAGTGGCCCAAGGTGGCGAATTAGTCCCAGTAGGGATTTTTTTGAGAATTTTGAGAAATTTTTTATGGATTTTGATATTTTTTGTGGTGTATGATGCAGACCTAAGATGCTAATGCAAAATTTCAGAAAATTTTCAATGATTTAAGATACAAAAATGCCATCTATATGCACTTTCACTAATGCAAAATTTGAAAACCCTAGATGAAAATTAACTAATGAAAACCCTAACACAAAGTCAATGAAAGCTAGATCTAGGGTGAGGATAGAATCCTAATTAGAAAATATGATGTTCTAAGGTTGAGTTCACCAAAATGTAAACAATGATTTTGGTTACCCAAGGGTTCCTCTAACTCTTCTAGGTGTTTCACCTAAAAGGAGAGGAAATCGGGACAAAATGCTAATGTCTACACTCAAGATTAATGTAAAATGGATGAAATGTATCTAATTATAATGTCTAAATGCAACAATCTGAAAAAGAAGAATGATTTATTAATGCAAAATTTAAGGAATGCAAGTTTTTTTAAAACACATTGTGATATGCAAACATGTGATAAAGGACCAAGAAATGCAAACAAAACTAGACAAAGAGTTATGAAACAAAATGTGTGCACCTGGAGGCTAAAAAAGGATGGAATGAGGGTCTGGAATCATAATAAAACTGATGCAGAAGCCAATTGGGACACTTGTGCCAATCTAGGCTACTTAGTCCCAGATCTAGAAAATTGCTTTGAAGCCCGTTTCAGCCAAATGGGTATCCAAATCTATAGAAAACTTCAAAAATTTAGGTTCAGTGGGACTAATTTGCCACTATTGGTGACTTAGTCCATTTTTGAATTTCTAAAAATTTGAAAGTGGAAACGAAAGCCCTCAGCCAACACTTCGGTTCCTAACTGGTATCCGGTTTTGAAACTCTAATTTTCAAGCCTAAAAGTGACTTTTTGTTTATATTTTGACTTGGTCAACAAGGAGATTTCTTCAATAATTTTGCAACTTGATTTTTAATAATTTCCAAGCCTTCAAGATACTTCAATCTACAAGGACAAAGAAAGAAAGAGAAATGTTGAATGTTAGGGAATGGGGGTTTGCCCTGGTCAAACCCCTTTGAGGTAATTAAACCAAATAAAGAAATAAGATGAAGCATGAACATGAAATAAAGGAATTAGTACCTTGCCATGATGATAGATCTTGGATTGTTGCAATAATGGATGAAGAATCTTGCTCTTGAATGCCTTAGAAAGCTATCTTGATGACTTAGAATGCTAAAACCCTCACTTGATTGACTTGTGATGGAGAATGAATGATGAATGGTGATTGAATTATGAATGAGTTATGAATGAATCATGAATGCATAATAATGAATGAATTAGGGTTTAAAGGCCTCCTTTTATAGAGGAGAGTCAAGTGAATGGCTAGAATAACTTGGATCATGATCAAGGGCCAAGATTAAATTAAAAAATAATTTAATCAAGGGTGGAGGTTAATTGAGAGAAGAAAGACATGGATAGATAAAGGATTGAAGCGAGAGATAAGATTGGCATAGAAAAAGAGGTGATAGGAGAAATTAAATAATAAAGATTATTTAATTTGGGTGGCCAACATAGGAGAAATAAATAAAATATTAATTTTATTTATTTCAAAAGAAAGGTGAGAACAAATTATATAATTAAATAATAATTATTTAATTGGGGGGGATAAAGAAAGGAAACTAATTAAATAAATATAACATTTATTTAATTATAGAGAGAAAAGGTTAATGAATAATTAAATAATTGAAATAATTATTTAATTATAGAAGAAGAGCTTGATTAAATACTTAATAAAAGTCAAGAAAAGTGTGAAATTTATTTACAATTCTTTACAACACCTTTACAAGACATGCATTTTATTCAATTTGCAAGGGTCCAAGACCTAATTTGGATGTGTAAAACACCTCACAACACTAAATCAAGGCCTCATTAAGTCCAATTTGTCATTAATTATTCCCATATCAAGCAAGCAAAAAAGGATACTTTTTCCATGTCCACAGTCTCATTCTAAAATTCTACAAACTCTAAACAAGATCTTGAGCTCTTAGGTCTGCACTAGATTCTCTTCTAATCTCAGGTTCTGAAACTTCTGAATAAGGCCTGTAGGTGAGTTTCTGTCAAGATGAAAACTTTGTAATGCAACTTTGCAACTTTTGCAACTTTGCACTCCAAGTGATCTTCAAGTCTACAACCTAGATCTACAATCACAAATATGCAAGATGGAAAAACTTGTTTGTTAGTGAATGGGGGTTTTCCTTGGTCAAACCCCATTTTGGTAATTAAACCTTGAAATGAAATGAAATGAAATGAAATGAAATGGAGGAATGATGAATGAACAACATGCAATGCTAAAACTAACCAAACCCTTACAAAGTCTAAAAAATTGTATGTAATGGTTGCAATGGATATAGATCTCGAATGCTTGAAGGATAGTACTTGAATTTCTTTCTTGAATCAACTACATCACAAATGTTAGCATAACAATGCACTTGATGCAAGAAAAAACTTTGATGTGATGCTTGAATCTGAAAATGGCTTCAAATGCTTGATGAATCTGCTCTTGAATACTCTTGTGAACTCAATTATGCTATGACAAAATATCTCACAAAAGACTTGGGTTGAAATGAATCAAGGAACCTTGTATTTATACTTATCTATGCTTAATATCTCAAAATTATATCACACCAAGCCGACATATGAATTCATTAAATAAAGGAAGTTAAATCCCACCCGAATTTGAAATTAAATCTCAAAAATGACTCAAGGAGGACTAAGATTCCCTAGGTGACATCTTAGTCCCAAGTCCTAAAAACTTGGGGCACAAACACCAAAAAGGGGCCCAATCCAAAGATGCCAAAATCAGGGTCCTGAGAGCCTTGGGGGACTAAGATGCCCTAGGTGGCATTTTAGCCCCTACCCAAAAATTAGGGACACACTGATGGAGTCACTAAATTAACATTTATGCATTGGAGATTGTTGGGATTAACCAAAAAAATATGCCATTCATAGGGCTTGTGGATACAAAATAGGACCAATTAAGCCATAAAGAAACATAAATAAAGCAAGTTGTGCTCAAACAGGTGTGAAAATGCAAGGGTATGCATTTTACTACACTACACTAAATATCATATTAGGTGATCCTTAGACAATCATTACTTCTCACACTTTTTAGAAAATTCTAAAGATGAAATTTTTCTTTGGAGTCTACTTTTCTTGTCTAGAGCCTTTGATTTTATTCAATACCTGGCATACTTTTGGGATTTTTTTTTAAAAATATGTTGTGATTCATAGTTGGTGTTAGAACAACTAGCCTTGAGTGTGTCTGAGACCTTGGGTTCACCTATCCCTCTAACTCATAAGTGTGTGATTTGTGGATCCAAATATTGTTACATCTTCTTGGATCTTAGTTCTATTTTCTTGGGTTGTGTAATAAGGTGGTGTTTTGATCTCATTCCAATTCTTGTGTTTGTGAGATAACATGATTTTGGACTAGTGTATGGCCTTTGTCATTAGAGGAAACTCTACCCTCTCATAATCATTGTGGTGATATAGTCACATGATGAGGTTTATAGTCTTCCACTTGTATTGGCATGCTTTGTACATTAGTATTGTGTACTTGGAGTATCATGTTTTCTTGTAGTATCTCAAGAGCGTAAGTATATAATATGGAAAATGCATCATGAAAAAAAAATCATTTATTTTTTTATGGTTAATATCTTGGGTAAAATCTTGGGGCATTACAACATGGGTAGTAAGTTATCTCATCACTTAGTTGCATTACCTATAAATGCAACCCTTTTGCATATAGATTGCATATTGGGTTATTGCACTTGTGTACTTCTACATCCTCATTGATATGGAATAGTCATTGAGTTATTTTTTAAATCTCATATTATCATGATCAATCCAATTATGTGGCTAGTTCTTTGCATCAAATCATAATATATTTAATGTACATCTATACAAATTTTACATGATAATAGAGAAAATCTACACTAAAATCTTATATGATATCAAAACAAATATATGTCATATCTTACACTAACTATATTTGAACATCCTCTTGAGTAAAAAGATACATTACTTGAAAGTAAAATTAAAAATAATACTAATTTAGAATCTATAAAAGAAATTACTATTAAACACTTATAAATAAAAAAATGGAAGACATTTTTTACAAAATACATACATTTAAAAACACTCATTCTACTCTCTTACTCTAGCACCCTCCTTCATATTGCCTCATTAAGGGAGAGGAGCCGGTGGTGGGTAGGGTGATGTTGAGTGAGGGGTCCATGTTAGCAGCATCCGAGTTGACCAATTTTTTTTGCACACGTCCCTTCACAGTCCTATTGGCACACCCCCCCCCCCCCTCTAGTTTTTTGGCAAAATTTGCACACGTTTTTCAATGTTTCCGGACCGTTTTTCAAAAACCACAAAAAAAAGTCAAAATGTGTCATCGATTGATAGTGGGTCTCTAAGTCATGTATTATTGGTACGCTAATGTGGCATCACATGATTGGTCAGTTTGTGTACTTTATGAATTAAAGTATTTTGCAATTGGATATTAAATGTAAATTTATTAACTCTTTTATTACCCAAAACTTGGTCTGAGACTGTCACATACTATACCCACCATATGTCCCATGCCCATGATCAACTCCTCTCCTTTATCTTCTCTCATACAAAATGTACTAAAAAGTCTAACAAACAACTACCAAAACAAATAAAAGAAGCGAGTTAGGAAAACATCAACAAATGAAATTAGGTCTAATCTCCACAATCAAGACATAATCTACAATAAAATGTTCAACTAGATCAAGATAATCCATTGTACTATACGGGAAAAAAAAAAAAAAAAAATTCCAATTTACAAATAGTGGTTGAATAATAATAAAACACCGTATGACACCTTCCAACTAAATATGCAAGCAGTCACAAACGACAAAACTCAAATTTTGCATAGATTCCGTCAACAGTTGACAAATGAAGTGAAGAGACAAAAGAGAGGTGTCATCATTGTTATGTTCTGTCGACAGACGTGAACATGATTGATCTTCTATTCCCTACGTAATCTACACCAATGTCTCCACACTTGAAAGCTGTCCTCAATTATTTAAAGATATGTTCCTTACATGTTTATTCATGTTATTTGAAGGAGTGGATTTTTTTGGTATAATATTATTATTATTTTAATTTTATCAAGAACTGAAAATATATTTCAAATTAAATCATGTTCATTGTCAATGCATGTTGAGACAAGAAACTAACATAATTCATTATATCAACAAGGTAGGAACAACAATCTTTCCGGTATTAATCTTTTTCGAGAGGTCTCCTTAAAAATTGAGGAACTTTTCATGAAGGTAGATTAGGTTAATTTAATAAAATGCATATATTACGAGTACAATCAATTTAGATTAATTAATAAATAAGTTGGTCTTTTAACATTTAAATTAAGAAAGTATATATAATAAAAATATTAAACGATGGAGATTTCAGTATTAAATAAGAGTATTTTCATAAATTAACATTTTTATGTGAAATAAATATTTCAGATTTTGTGATAGATTTGTACTCTGTTTGAAGGACAAGTTCATGAGTATGGGATACGTTTGTGAGTTTACTACAAGTCCTACAAGAATATTTTCATAAAAAATATCTCGTTGTTAGATAAATACTTTACATTTTGTGATAGATTTGTACTCTATTCAAGGACAAGTTCACAATAATGAGATATGTTTGTGAGTTTAGGACAAGTCCTTGAAGTCTAGATTTGTCCATATGCACAATAGAATTTTGCTCTTTTGTTTGCTTGGTGTACCTATATGTCCTATATCATTTCTATATTGGTGAGGCCAATAATATTTAAGAATACTTTGATAGAGATATTGTTGTATCACAAAGAGACAAGCTTTTCTTGATTAAACCCCATAAATATGTATAGAGAATCAAAGATAATAGGTAAGGACCCTAGAATGGTGTATGTAGATTATCTACTTCTTTTAAAGCATCAATCTAAATTTGTTCACTATTAATTACTCCTTCATTGGATCATAGAGAACATGTGTATTTTAGATGTGTTAAAACATATGCATTCAATTCTTTATATACTACTGCATAGTCAAATTTCACAAAGCATATGTTTAGTTAACTCAAAGTGGAAATTAAGGGGAGTAATTGACCAAAATTTGAATTTGAATTTTGAAAAAGGAATCCAGGACAAACCCTCAATTACAATAATTTCTTAGTGTGGTCAAATAATTAGATTGAGGTGGCTAACATCTATATAGAGGTAGGTGTACATATAATTGTGATAAATGGACAAATAAGGTGAATATATAGAAGTTTGTGTGTAAGGATAGGATTAGTGCTAAGCTTGCAGGAATAAGTGTGCATAGGGATACACATGCTAGGGGAATGAGCCTAAAAATTCATACAAAATTAGATTATTTTTCAATATGTACATTTATCAAGACATTTACACAAAATAGGCATACAACTAAATGGAAAATAGCATGGATATGGAAATTTATCCTTTAAAATTTTCACCCACTTTGAGATGCATATGAATCCTAAAATGAGCATGCATCTCAAAGTATGCTTAGCACTCACAAACATACATGTAAAGTGAATACTTAAACATCAAAGGATACAAAGGGGGATTCATATAGGGTGATGCCAGGTGTGATCGTGTAAGTATGTAGTCTAGTATACACTCTCCATAAGAACCTACAAAATAGAGAAAAAGTATGCAATGAGTAAAATTTTATCTCACAAATGAAAATTTGATACAAAATGGGAACTTCTAAACTATCTAAGAAATAAAAATAATAGGAAATGAGTAAAGTGAGGAAAATCACATTCATTCAAAAATGAAAATTGTGTCTTTGATGTGGAAGCCATGTAATGACAAGGTCGATGAAGTGCAAAGCATGTCTTGTGATAATGCTTTATCTAGTCATAGTAATGCTTCTCTCTAGAATTTGTTACTACTTAAAAATTAAACATAGGACCATTAACTTGACAATATATCCCCACTTCTATTGGTTGTATCCATCAGATGCAAGGAATTGAAGGAAATGGAAAGTCTACATGAAAGTAACTTTAATATATAATTAAGCCTATAAGCATGGAATCGTGTAATGTTTTATAAATAATAAATATATCATGTTTAATACACATGTAACATCTAGAACAAAGTTGTGATAAGCATATATGTGTTTGAGATATGATCTAGAAGGTAATGTTTCACCCAATATGGGCAATATGAAACAACAATTGGCCCTCAATAAATGTAAATATACATGTATAAGTACATAAGGTATTATGATAAGCATATGCCCTCAATATGGTGTCTAAGAGCACAAGAACACAATGGTGTAGGTCCTTAGTGGTGATAAACATAAAAATGATGGTTGAAGCTACAACAAAATCATGAAATCAAAACAAGGGCATAAATCCAAGACAAGAGTATGAAATTAGAACTAAGGCACGAACCTCAAACAAAGGCATGGAGTTGGAAGTAAGCCATGAATCCAAAATAAATCCATGAAGGTAGAACAAGGGGGTAGGCCCACGATGCAAGATATAATAATACTTTGAAGTGAAATATATGTAAAGGGTTAAACATGATGTCCTCAATATAAATATGTAACCATGAAGATGCAAAGTATAGGAAGGAAGTTCTAACTTGATATGGCAATAGGATCACATAATGTGGATGCAAGTAGGATGTCCTCCAAGTATAAGGATGAAAGAATGAGATGTAATCCCTAGAAAGGGATATAACAAAGAAAGTACAAGTGACTTTAGGTTCAAGTATGGTGTATCATAATAATATCAATTCATAAGCTCTAATGATGTATCAATGTATCTAATAAACATGGTATGATAATGTAAGATAACTAGGAAATAGATAGTGGTCAAAGTTGAAGGAACCAAGCATAAGAATATAATGGAAAGAAAGAAGCTAACATTGGAACATAATGTAGAAAAAGGACAAAGAACATAAAATTATAATAAAATAAGGGAGATATAGTAGAAAGAGGTACTTAAACAAAGGCTAAGTGGGAAATCCAAGTGGTAAATAAAAACAAAAGGATAGATATAAAAAGAAAATAGAAAAGAAAAAAATAGCCCCCAATTGGGGGAGGATGATGAAGTAAAAGAAATATAAATGGTGAAATAAACATGAAAATAATAATAAAAAAATACATAATAAAAAGGCCAAAGTGAAATTTAAGCAAATAGGAACACAAAAAAAGTGAAAAGTAAAATTTGAATCTAAGTTATAAGTATATATGAGTATACATTATTGTGATTCTCATAGCTCATTGAACAAACTTCTTGGGTGTCACTTTTTGACACCATAGGTTAAATTTCATCCAATAAGATCATCTTCATTTTTCTAAAGATTGTTAGATCTAATTTATAATTTTGTTATTTTGTTCAAATTTATTTTCTTTACTTTCCTTTTCAATGACAGGTTTCTTCTTAATATTTATGTGTGTCAACTGTAAATGCATGTTCAATTGGTGTAAAATTACTTTCTCTTATTTCCTTACCCATTCTTGCTTCTTAATTTGTGGCTATGATGGAATGCTAGGCATTTGATGACAAAAACCCCTTATTTTATTTTCTATATAGTCTTTTGTTCATGAAGGTCAAGTAATTATGTTTTGTATTTACACTTATTTTGTATCTTTCTTTTGTACTTGTTTGTTTTAATATTTATTTGGTTCTTCCTTTTTTATTTTGGTGTAAATTAGTGTCCTCTTTATGATTTTTTTTGTTTTAATTGTTATTTCTTATTTTATTGGTCTTGTTGTTCTTCAAATAAATCTTGAAACTCTTTGTGAATACCCTCTTCATCCTCAAGAGGAGTCTCTTTTAGAGTTGGAATATATATACATATCTAAAGTAAAATAAATTAACTCTATATTGGTTTAGCTCCATCTCTCCAAATTCTTATAAATTTTCTTTCATGAATAAAATTAGCACATGATGTACCACTAAAGGAACCAAATTTAATTGTTTTATTCATGATCTTCCATGAAAAAATAGAGAATTGATCCATAGTAGAGATGATAGGCATAATATGTACCATTTTAGCATGTACTTTGAATTGTTTTAGAAACACTTTTAGTCAAATCATCAAATAAATGACTATATCCTTGAGGAAGTGAAAATAACCATTGTATAATACTCTTTCAATTTTTGTGGAAATGAATTTGCTAGCAACTTATTCTGATAAAGAAATTCTACACATGTATTTGTATATACATTCTAAGATTTGTGTTAAAACTTCACCTTTTCTATCATAAATTAAAAGTTGAGTTGCCACAAAACCCATAGGCAATGGATATGCTACAATATTAAAATAAATTGTTGTGTGTCTAACATCCTTAAAATAATTAATATCTTGTCCATTTAGCATCATATATGTACTCTATTCTCATACTTGATGTATATATTGAAATAATGCATCTAGCATAAAGAAATGACTAATGAGGATTGAAAACCACTATGAAGGTTGTTAGTGTCTATATGAGAGGTAGGAGGGTGGATTAATTAATGACATGGAAGAGGAAAAGTATCCATGGATATTCAAGGCATGGGATGCAATATGGGGTATGGAAATGGCTTGAGTAATTAGGGTAATAATAATTCTAGTAGTGGTGGATGAAAGAGGCATGGAGGTGTGGAACAATGGAGAGGTATAGCTAGGAGATAAACCAAAAGGTGGTGGGTACATAAAAAGGATATGTACTAAACGGTGGAAAATTAGTGACCATGGTACTATGGGGATAAATAGTGATATTTGAAGGAGTAATGGTAGAGGATGGCTCTATGGTAAAGGTAGAGATGGAATTAGATGCACTAGTCAATATAGAAGAAGTAATCTTAACTTAAAATACTAGAAAAGTCTCTAATCATTATGAATTTTTAAAGTAAATAGATCATGAATTGGACATATATCTACTAGTTGTGTAGGATTTTTTGTATTAGTCAAACTATCCAATTCACTTGGAGAATCTTGAGTGTTCACATGAGCATCATGGTCATACTCCTCATTGTTCTCATTATAAGCATCATAATAGACTTCATTCTCATTGGTTTAGGCCATATTAGGGTTTAGATGTGTACCTCTTCTCTAGGTGGCTCAAAAAACATGAAAATTAACATTAAAATTTAAAGATTAGAAGTAACAATGGTGTATCATATCTAAAAGTGAAAACCTAATGTGATAGCCAAGGGTGGTACAATGGGTGAAAATGAATGTGACACAATAAAGCACACAAAGCCTAATTGAAAAAGATGTAGCAATATAAAATTGATCATTTAACACCTAACACCTGGGACACTTCAAAGAGCATATACTATCAAATTATAGCATTCATTATTGCATTACCTACTTGCACCAACATCTAGTACATTCTTTACATGATTGCATATTGTCTTCAATCCTTGTTCATATCCATTAAATCAATTCATATAGGGGTGTAACCAAGGGTGAATAAACCCTACCTAGCAAACTTTCCAAATATGTTCATATACACTATCAATAAGACAATATAGGCCATAAGCATTAAGGAAAGCCAACAATCAATTATTAGTGATCAATAGATATTTAAATTGTACACCAAAGTTGAGATCTACAAGCCTAGGTCAAATACATATACAAAATTCACTTATGTAGATGTGGAAATGACCAACAATTATAAACAATGAATTTTCAAATCCTAAAGCATTCATCTCATCATTTTTTATTTTTCTAAATATTAACGAATCATTCAATGCCACAATCTATTAACATCATATTTCTAACTAAATACCTTTGTTTTAATTATTTAAATTTCACATCTATTTTAACACACTAATAATTTATCCCTCAACTATTCAATCCTAAAATAATTATCTAATTATATTTGTTTAATTAATTCACATCAATTTTCATTCTCCAAACTTTCTCCTTATTAACTAACATCATATTGGTTAATACCATAATCTTATTCAAAAATAATTTTTAAAAATTAAACAATTTTAGATCAACTAAAAAATATCTATGAATTACTTTCATGTTTAAAGAAAAAACAAATCTTTCCATTGATGCCGTAACCTGTTGAGAATATTATCCCGTGTTACAAACGTTAAAGTGGACATCTGTGAGTTATAGTGACTGATGTGTTCACATGACGTAATTCTCGAAAGCCGTGCCTACATTATTGATTTTGGGTGTTAAAAAAGTCTGGTCAATATTAGGTATAGCCAGTCCCATCCTTTAAAAACATTTATCCTCGTAATCTGTTCAACTAAAAAACAAGCTATACGAGAAGCTTTACTTGCAAGCCATGTCCACGTTCTATTTTTTTTTAGGCATGTCAAACTTTTTTAAGAAAGATTTTGGATGATAGTTGTTTTCAGAACACTAAAAGTCTCTTATACAGTTATCTTTCTTAATCACTTATGAAGTGTGCAAATATTCTATTTTTTAAAAGTATCTATTTGTAATAGATTTTAAATAAATTTTTATAATATGTATGTTTAATGTCTATTATATTATTTTCTATGTTCTAGATGTCACCATTATTGTAATTATATTTCTTAGATAAAATCACTAGTACAATTTTGTCAAATTGTTATAATTTTATCCACCTTAGTCAAAACTTAGTTTCGCATCTCCTTAACTTTGTTGCTCTTTTTTAATGTTCAGAATGTTGATCATTTAGTCTATTGTTATTTTAGATGTTGATGGACATCACTTTATCTTGTAAACATTATTATCTTTATTTGTTTCCAACGTATATTGATGGGCATCAATGTAATTTTTATAAGGCTCTACTTTGGACAAAATAAATAAATAAATAAATAATCTCATTCTAAAAAGTGTCCAAAGTAATCAACTTAAATTTGAAACATTCAAGTTGAACACTTGGGATTTAAATATTTAATGACAAATCCTAAGACACTCTAATCATAGTCGAAATCATTCATATCTTGGAAATCATCTAGAGCAATTTGAGAGTATCTTCATATTAGAAATATTCTTACGATTTACATCATCCATTTAATGTCTTTTTAAGTACCTCAACTTAGTGTTGGCAACACAAGGGTAGACAACTGAGAGGGCGAGGGCGAGGGAGGGGGGTGGTGAATCAGTTGTCATAGAAATTTAAACTTATTAAACTTATTAACCTTATTCTCAGATCTGATTAATAACCATGAGAGCATAAATCATCAACACATCAGAAACACACATAACACCAAGATTTTTTATGTGGAAACCTTGTTAGGGGAAAAACCATGGTGGAGGTCAGTCCGCAAGATTATACCCTATTAAAAGTATAAAGAAGAATAAATAGGGAATGTACATGTATTCAGGCACACTGCCTAGAGCTCACTACTCAAATACAACAAGGTTTATTGCCCAAAGGAATACATTGTCTTATAGAAACATTTGGATTACATCCATAGGATTTTTAACTGAGAGAATAACATTTGTTAATGCCCAATTACAGTTCTGGTTAAGCACATGAACACTTCTTCACACTCTGCTTCTACCTTCGAATGATTAGGACATTATTCACACATCTCACACACATGCATGCCTTCAAATGGAATAAATAATTTCTTATATATATTTGCAACAAAAGATTACATCACTACATGTCGGCTTCAACAAAATAATAAAACATATGCAAACTATCGGCCCAAACAATAACAATTATCAATGTGAATCAACCAGTGTCGGCCACAACATAATGAAGACCCAAAACAAAATCCTCGAGCATGAAACACCTTAAAAAATTATTCCACGAAGATCCACAACATGCTACAAACACCTTGTCGGCCATGAACATGAAAAACATAAACACACAATAGAAAATCACCAATTGTGAGCACAATGATCAATGCGGACATGCAACACAGATAGAGCACGATCTAGAAACATCCAAAAACATCATGAATCACCAAAGAAGCATCCTCAACAACTGAACTTACTAGAATCACATTATCTTCATTTAGGAACATCAACTTAAGCAACAAAATGATTGTCAGAACACAACTACTCATAACTCAACATGATCAAAGCTTCATGCAGATCTTTGAGACTTAATGTGGATAAACTAGATATACTCGACAAAAAACCCTTTAATCCACAAACTATGATCATCAACATACTGAACTTCACTGTATCACTAACAAACTACAACTTATTTCATTACAATTTTCTCAATATCCTTGACATATACAACTTCTAATGTCTTAAAGGCCAATAGTGTTGACATCAATGAAAACCACATATAAGCAACATCCAAAAATTTCCCCCTTTGGCATTGATGACAACA
This sequence comes from Sequoia sempervirens, assembly GCA_007258455.2. NCBI lineage: Eukaryota > Viridiplantae > Streptophyta > Pinopsida > Cupressales > Cupressaceae > Sequoia > Sequoia sempervirens. The sequence continues at coordinate 364,699,965 of VDFB02193867.1, forward strand.
TATGATGTGAAAAACACCATCAACACAACTATCTCTTAGCACTTACTCCCCCTTAGGTTTTGACTCTTTTCTCCTCAACTCTTGCACATGACTCTTCTCCCCACAAAGTTTTTCACATGAATTGTCTCCCCCTGTTGACATCAATAACAAAGATACACACAAGCTTTGAACCACATATCTAAACATCTGACTACTCCCCCTGAGTAGCAACCACCACAACATCAATCTGGATCAAGATATGACTGTGAAATGCATAGATTGGTGCAAGTCAGTGCATCTTAGTTTTGATTAGGAGGGGTAATCACCCCTAGCTTCCCTCTAAGATACTCAAAAGTATCCTCAGGCAACTTGGCTTGGTAAAGATATCTGCAATCTGTTCCTTAGTAGGCACATACTCCAATCTAATTTATTTTTCACTCACCTCCTCTCTCAAAAAGTGAAATTTGATAGATATATGTTTGGTCTTTTAATGCAACACTAAATTATTAGAATGTTAATTGCACTTGAATTATCATAGAATATAGCAATAGGTTCATTATACACAACTATGATATCTTTCAACATATACTTCATCCACAATACTTGAGTACACTTGTTAGCAGCAACAATGTATTCTGCCTCTATAGTAGATAAAGAAATGACATTTTGGTTCTTACTTAGCCATGAAATTGGCTTCTTTCCCAAGAAAAATGCACCACCACTGGTAATTTTTATGTCATTTACATCTCCTACCCAATTAGCATTAGTAAAGGCACCCAAAGTAAGGTAATCATCTCTAGGATACCATAGGCCAAAATCAACTATCCCCTTCAAGTATCTAAAAATCATCTTCATAGCAGTCACATGAGATTCCCTAGGATCAACTTGAAATCTTGCAACAATGCATACAACATTCATGATATCAGGTCTAGTTTGAGTCAAATAGAGCAATCCACTAATCATTGATTTGTATCTAGTTTGATTTACTTTCGAGGAATCATCATCTTGTGTCAACTTACATCCGGTCACCATAGGTGTACCAACTAGCTTTGAATCTTCCATACCAAACTTCTTTAGCAATTCTTTCACATGCTTGGACTGAGATATAAAGATCCTTTTATCTAACTGAGTAATTTTCAATCCCAAAAAGAATTTCATCTCTCCAATCATAGACATCTCAAAATCACTCTGTATCTCGTCAACAAACTTCATGCACAAACCATCATCTCCTCCAAAAATGATATCATCAACAAAGACTTCAACAATCAAATCTTTATCATGATCAATCTTGAAATACAAATTATTATCAGTAGTACCTTTGTTAAATCCAAGCTTCAACAAATACTTGTCCAATCTGGCATACCATGCTCTAGGGGCTTGCTTGAGTCCATACAGTGCTTTCTTCAACCAAAAAACCATCTCCCTAATCAATCAATTAAAATCCATCAGGTTGCTCAACATACACTTCTTCTTCTAGTTCACCATTTACAAATGTTGACTTGACATCCATTTGATAAACCTTGTAGTTTTTGTAAGCATCATAAGCAAGAAATAGTCTCACAACTTCAATTCTAGCAATAGGGGAAAAAGTTTCTTCAAAGTCAATTCCTTCAATCTAAGAATTTATCCTTTACACACTAGTCTTGCTTTGTTTCTAACAACTTCACCTTGCTCATTCAGTTTGTTTCTAAAGACCCATTTAGTTCCAATTACATTTTTGTCCTTACCTATCTAGGAACAAGAATCCATGTATCATTCTTCTCAATCCGTTGTAGTTCTTCTTTCATTGCTTCCACCCAATGTTCATCTTTGCATGCTTCATTGATATTATTAGGCTCAGTATTTGAAATCAAATAGTATTCTTCTATAATTTTTCTCCTAGTTTGAACACCTTTGTTCTTATCACCTATGATCTGATCTTTTGGATGATTAAATCTTACATACCTTGGAGTCTTAGGATGTTCTTGAACTTCAAGCTCTTGTGATTTCTCTTCTACACTTTCACTAGTTGCTTCCTCTTGATTTTCTTGATTCACCATAATGATCTAAACTTGATTTGAAGTCTGAACTTTCTTTCCTTTATCTGAGCTGTCATTCTGATCATCTAAATCATATCCACAGGTTATGGATGGTCTAGCTATGTCTTCATCAACCTTGACATTTTCACTTTCAACCATTTTCCTCAATCTCTTATTGTAGCACCGATAGGCCTTGCTTTTAGTAGAATAACCAAGAAAGATTCCTTCATCACTCCTAGCATCAAACTTTCCTATAGCTTCATCTCTTTTAATATAGCATCTACTTCCAAATATTTTGAAGTATCTAACAGTAGGTTTATGACCATACCATAGCTCATAAGGAGTCTTACCAGTATCACCTTTGACTTGTACTCGATTGAGTGTGTAAACAACAATACTCACAACTTTTCTCTAGTAGATATGAGGAATATTTCCTTCCAACATCATAGTTCTAGCAGCTTCTTCAATTGTCTTATTCTTCCTTTCCACAGCTCCATTTTGCTGAGGTGTCTGCGGTGCAGATAATTGTCTCTTTATCCCATGTTGTTCACAAAAGAAATTAAATTCACCAGAAGTGAATTCACCACCTCTATTTGATCTTAGAAATTTAATCTTAAGACTTGTCTATGTCTCAACCATAGCTTTAAAGATCTTGAACTTCTCCAGAGCTTCAGATTTTTCCCTTAAGAAAGTAACCCACATCATTCTAGAATAATCATCAATAAACAACACGAAATACCTATATCCTTGTAAAATTCTGACTCTAGAAGGACCACACAATTTAGTATGCACAAGCTCTGAAACTACATTTGAACAATGTTGTTTTCTTTGAAATGAAACTCTAGTTTGCTTCCCTAACTGGCATTCCTTTCATATAGCATTAGTAGGTTTTACCAACCTAGGAAGATCTCTCATAGCCTGAGTAGAACTTATCTTGATAATATTATCAAATTTTACATGACACATTCTCCCATGCCACAACCAACTTTCATCAACTTGAGCAATAAGACAATATTTACTAGCAACACTTAGGTGAAATATATTACCTTCTTATTTTTGTACCTGATGCAATCACATTTCCAGAACTTCCTAGTATTCTACACTTTCCATCCTTGAATTGAAGATTGTATCCCTTATCTACCATCTCTCCAACACTTAAAATATTATGCTTCAAACCTTCCACATTTAGGATATCATCAATATTATGCTTACCACCAAGAGAAATGCATCCTCTACCACAGATTACACCTGCTTTGTTATCACCAAATATTACAACACCACTATCATAATTTTCCAAGATCACAAACTTACTTTTATCACCTGTCATGTGATGAGAGCATCCACTATCAGTCACCCATTCATCTTTCTCTTCAACTCAAGCAACTAGGGATTTCTCCACATTTGTACAACTAGTAGATTTAGTAGACATATGATTATTTTCCTTGATAACAATACATACCCATTCGTCCTCACTTACATCCCCTTTATCAAATTCATCATCTGTCACACCTTCATGAACAACATAATAACACTTCCTTTGAAATCTATGGCTTGTTAGGTCTTGGCTTAGGAACTCTTTCCGGATACCTTGATGCAAAATGACCTATCTTATTGCAAGAAAAACATTTAATAGGCAATTTCCCTTTATACTTAACTTCTCCCCTGGCTTCTCTTTTGACAATAAGTGCTTTAAGCTCATCCAGTTTTCTCTCTTCTTCAATCTCTCTCATTTCCTCCTCACACTTGAATATCTTTCTCTCAGATCATAGCTCTGTTTATCCCTTCCAGAGGTAGTAGCTTTGAATTAAAATTTTGTCTTAGGAAGAGCATCACCAAATTCACTCAACTCAAAAGCAGTAAGCTTACCAATCAACATATCTCTGGTTACATTTGTTATAGTCTGAAGCTCCTCAATAGCAGTAGCTTTGAATTTGTATGTAGTAGGCAAGGATCTAAGCACTTTAGCAACAATCTATGATTCTTCCAATCATCCACCAACACATCTAATACCGCACACAAGTTCATCCACTCTTTGCATGAAAGAAGTAATGTTCTCATCATCACCCATTCTCAACATTTCATATTTCCCTTTTAGACTTTGCAACTTAGCAATCTTCACATTAGCATCACCTTCATACAAAGTTTCCAACTTTTTCTAGATCTCATAAACAGTCATCAGATCCATAACATTTGGCATCTCAGAATTAGTCAGGGCACTCAACAATGCTTCCTTAGCCCTGATATTGTACTCAACATCCTTAATCTCAGCAGTAGTAGAAGGACCATTATGTGGGATAACATACATATTCCTTGTTTAAAGGGTATGTGCAGGATCATGATGGGCCAAAAAGTGGCGATATGATGGGTATTTGTAGGGTTAGACACGAAAATTAATGAAACGAAAAAGGGTTTTAAAGGAGATTCTCAGCTTTCCACCAATATAAATTATGTTTTACTTTGAATTTAATAAATAATTATTATTCATTTTCTATTTGAATTATGACTAAAGTCCTAATTGATAGGCTGATTGAAAATCATCTATAGCTTTCAAACGATATCATATTTTTTGAATCCAAAACATGTGTCACATTCTATGTTTCATACACTATAGGATTAAAAAAAAATTGAATTTTATGAAGTTTTGACCAAGTTAAGGTGGTTAGACACACAAGTTTTTATATTTTTTAAAAGTTGTAATAAAAAATCATAATTAATTATTTACTTGGAAAAAATTACAACAAAATATGCATCACATCGGGACATGAGTCCTCTACTTATATCTAAAATCTTATAAAAAAAATTATCATTTTATTGTGGTTAGGGTGGTCGACACACACCTACTTCTTATTTTTCCCAAATTTAAGTACCTGCATTGAAATTTCAATTTTTCAAATAGATTTTGTTTTTAAAATAATAAACCTAGTAGTTTAGAAACTACATTCAATTTTCTACAAATTCTATTTTTACATATTTTTGAAATAATATAGATAACTTATTCAAATTTTTACGTCAAGTTGCCTAACTTTGATTTTTTTGAATTTTTTTCCACTTAAGGGCCTATTTTTTCCATGATGATCCTGCACATACCCGTAAAGTTCCAATAGGCTTCACCAATGCATCTCAGATGACATTCCATTCGAGTCTTCCACAGAATAATTTGTTCCATCAAATCTCAAACTATCCTTCTTATATGTCGCCATCCCGGATCACCTCAAGCTATTAAAATTCTTCCAAGGAATCTGCTCTGATACCAATTGTTGGAAATACAAGGGAAGACAACTAAGAGGGGGTAAATCAGTTGTCACAGAAATTTAAAATTATTAAACTTATTAACCTTATTCTTAGATATGATTAATAACCATGAAAGAATAAATTATCAACACATCAGAAACACACATAACACCAAGATTTTTTATGTGGAAACCCTATTAGGGGAAAAACCACATTGGAGGTCAGACCACAAGATTATACCCTATTAAAAGTATAAAGAAGAATAAATGGGGAATGCAAATGCATTCAGGAACACTGCCTAGAGCTCACTACTCAAATACAACAAGGCTTACTGCCCAAAGGAAGACACACTATCTTACAAAAACATTCAGATTACATCTACAGGATTTTGAACTGAGAGAATATCATCTGCTAATGCCTGATTACAGTTCTGGTTAAGTACATGAACACTTCTTCACACTTTGCTTCTTCCTTCAAATGACTAGGAAATTATTTTCACATCTCACACACATGCATGCCTTCAAATGGAATAAACAATTTCTTATATATATCCACAACAAGAGATTACATCACTACATGTCAGCTTCAACAAAATAATAAAACATATACAAACTGTCGACCCAAAACAATAACAATTATCAATACAAATCAACCAATATCAACCACAACATAATGAAGACCCAAAAAAAAATCCTCGAACATGAAACACCTTCAAAAATTATTCCATGAAGATCCACAACATGCTACAAACACTTTGTCGGCCATGAACATGAACACGTAAAAGAAAATCACCAATTGCGAGCACAACGATCAATGCGAATGTCCAACACAAATAGAGAATGATCTAGAAACATCCACAAACTTCATGAATCACTATAGAAGCATCTGCAACAACCAAACTTACTAGAATCACATTATCTTCATTTAGGAACATCAACTAAAGCAACATAATGACTATCAAAACACTACTCATAACTCGATCAAATATTCATGTGGATCTCTGAAACTTAATGTGGATAAACTAGATATACTAAAAAAAATCCCTTTGATCATCAACATACTGAGCTAACCAACATATTGAACTTCACTATATCACTGACAACCTGCAACTCATTTCATTACAATTTTCTCAATATCCTTGACATATACAACTTCTAATGTCTTAAAGGCCAATAGTGTTGACATCAATGACAACCACATATCAACAACATCCAACACTTAGCACAACAATCTCTTGAAGGTGTTCCTAAACACTGCCTTGACCTAATGCACACGTAGTAAAGAAATTAGCAATCACACCTTGGTGTGAAATGGGTATTGTTGGCACTCTCAAATTTCGCAAATTTGAAGTGCCCATTTCAAAATTTTGCCTCTACACTTTCAGAAGTGCACCTGAGAAATCTTCTTGAGTGACCCACTTTGGAGGGTCATAACTTGAAGCCCATTGATGTCTAAGCAAAATACCTTTGCAGACACACTTATGTGTCCTATGTGAATGTGCATGTCAATTTCAACTTCCCACGATGAGTTTTGTCAGGGTTTCAAAAAATGAAGCTAGAGGGTTTTGACACCTTTTGTTGTGTGCAAACATTCAACTTTGCAAACTAGCCTCCTGTTTGAGCATGCATTTTGCAATCGGTTGATTGTCAAGAGAAAAAAAATGTTGTTTTGCATTCTCCATACCAAGATGAGATCACATGTTAGTTTTCAGAGCCATACGAGTTGATTTTCTATTTTTACCTGATCAAAACCAAATGCAATTTCTCCTATTTTGCACTTGCATTTCCAGAAACCTTTCTGGGAGGTCAACTTTGACCTTCAGTAAGTTTTGATGGGAACTGTTTCGAGCCAAGCCCTTTTGCACACGTGTTCACTATATCAAAACAATTCACAATGTCCGGTGGTAGCTCATTAGGAGTTCATTTGCTATTTTTCCAACGAGGTGGCTTTGTGACTTTCAATTGGTTCAGAACAACTGTTTGTTGTAGAAAGTTCAACTAAGCAACTTGGACAGCGAATAACTTTCACCTCAAGATCTCTTTTTCCAAACTGTTTGTTGCATTATATTCTTGGGTCTGATGGCTACATGCTTGCAAGTTTTTATGTCTCTAGGAGGTCGTTTGCCCAGTTTTCAAATCCAATTCCAAAGCCAACTTGGTCAGTTTCCATCATTCTGCAAAAGTGCCTGAAAGTGAGTTTTAATGAAAACCCATTTCATGTTTTCACTCTAGATGCATTCAAAAGTTGTCCTAGGACAATTTGAGCCTAAAATTTGTTTGAAAATGAAATTTTTTTAGCCGGGCCCACATGGGGACCCAACATACTCTTATTGGTGAACACTTTGGTTATGAAAAATGTGAATTCCAGAGCATTGTTTCTTCCAAGTGAACACTTCTATTTGAAGGAAAAAAAGGGTTATATATACACAATGAGAAGGAATAAAGCTTAATGATAAGCTAAAGCTTGAAGTCAAGAAATCTTGCTCAACATGAGCATGAAGGGAGAATGTGAGCACAATCAATGGAAACATTAAGCACTTAAAGAGGAAGATACATATAGAATTCAGACATGGTAAAATGGATATAATGGATCCACTTGATTTTATTGGAATCAAGAATGATGCTTTTGGATATAAGCTTCAAGAGAAAACAGTGACAGTTGAATGCATAGTCAAGGATTAAAATCTAAAACTGAAACATGTAACCCAGGTCCAAACCATTTTATCAAATGCAACACCATGTAAAATGTAGAATTAATCAACCGAGTTACATTTCATCAGTAATGCCTCATTCAAATGTGGTAACAGGAGATACCATGGAGTAGTACTGTGCGAACCCCAATCTTGGTACCTGCAAAACATCAAGAATAAACAAGTTAAACAAGAGATTGCAAGTTAAAACAAGGATTTCCCATGAAATCCATTTACAACTTCAAACTAGGAAAGAAAACAATGAAAAGCATAATAAAGAGAACAAAATAGATTAAATCTTAATTCAAATGTGCAAACTCATGATCCCATGGAGGAATTGGTGCCAATTTGATGTGAAAATTGGCCCTTTCCCAATTCCTAAGATGTAAGCTTAATATGTTGATGAGATTGATCCACTTTGTTGATGAAGGATGAGAGCTCCAAGCCAAAAATCTGCAAAAACCTAACTAAGAACTCAATGATAATGGATAAAATTTGAGAGATATTTGAGCATGGTAACTTTGCATAAAATGGCATGATGCCACTTGTCAAGCTATGAATGGATGGAGGATGTGCAAGATTTGGGGATTGTGCCAATAAATGCATAATTTTGAATTTCAAATTTGTTGAAATGACTTGTAAGAGGGGATGGAAAATGCAATAAATGCCACTTGGCTCAAAGAAAAGGACATGTAAGATGAAGTTATTTCCTTGTTGGATGTACATGTTGACTTGGTTTTTTTGAGTTCAAATTGAGAGAATATTCAAAAAGATGCCTTGTGAGGAAAATAGAGATTTAATAAATGAATTAAATCTATTTTCATGTGCAACTTGCATTATCTAGAGGATAGGACATGAGATGAGATTAAATTAATGAAGGCTTAATTAATTTAATGAGAGAGGTTAGATGATGTGACTTATTTGACTCAAATTTAAGGATTTATTTAAATCAAATAAGAAAGGAATATGATAAGAGATTAATTAAATAAGGATTTTGATTTATTTAATTAAAAGAGATGGTGTTAGATTAAATCAAATAAGGTTTTAATTTATTTAATTTAATGGGTAGACTTTAGAGATTTAGTCAAATAAATTGATTATTTAATTGAATAGGGATAATTAGATCAGATGGATTGATTTAATTAACAAAAGAGATTGACTTAATTAGATAAAATGATTTATTAAATTAAGGGATGAGAGTTGATGAATTTAATTAGATAAGGAAATTTGATTAAATGGTTAGACCGAGGGATGATTCAGGAAGAAACAATACTAGTAGTCGGGATCAAATGCACAATGTCAATTAGTATATTTTACGTGCCTACAAGTACGCACCAAGAGTGATTTGATGAAAATTATTTAGTGACCTTTTAAGCACATGAAATCATGCCATCAATGGATAAAGCACACAAAATATGTCTGTAGACACCTAAAAATGGTCTGGAGAATCTAATTAATTAAATACGACTTATTTGATTAATTAATCTTAAATTCATCTACTTAATAAATAAATAGAAATATTTATTTATATTAAGTTCATTATTAATTCTTCTATTTCTCTCTTAATTAAATAAACAAAATTAAAAACTTTGTTTTATTTAATTATTATCATTATTGCTTCTTTTATACTTCTATCTTAAAAATTAAATACACAACTTAAATAATTTGTGTTATTTAATTACCTCATCATATTTCTTCTTAATTAAATAAAGATATTCTAAAAATCTTTTATTTAATTATCACTTTCCTTTTATTTTAATTTAATAAACAAATCCTATAGTTTGATTTATTAAATTATTTATTCCTCTTTTGCTAAATTTAAATAAATTAAAATTATTTAAATTTATGCATAAAACCTTTACCACTATTCACTCACCAATAAAATTAGATTTTTAAAAATCTAATTAATGCAACTTTCATTCACGGGAAGAGCTTCAGGGACAAACTTGCATGAAGTCCTCTCAATCTTCTTCCATCAATCCTCCCTCTCTTCTTGCCTAGTGTTTTCATGGGGAGGAACAATCCTCCATGATCAACTCCATCTTCTCATCCCATGCCTTTCAATTCTCCAGATTGAATCCCAGCCTCTTATCCCGTATCCCTGTGCAAATGTGCTACCGTGAAAGCTATAAATACAACTCTTTGGCTACAGGAAATGGATCCCAACTTATGCAATCTTACTCTGCAGGTTTTTCAAGCATCCAACATTCATCCAGGATTCAAGCATTCAGCATTCACTCAACATCCATCCAACATCTTAATCATGGCATCTTACAATAGTTTCTTTCTTAGAAGCTTTGCTGTAGAATCATTTTAGTTGCACATTTAATCATATAGGAATAGAATAGTTCATTTCTCATTCTCTAAGTGTCATTTCAATAGTTTCAGTGTGCCGCTTCACTGTTTCAGCGTGTCGCTTCACTGTTTCAGCACGCCGAGTCACTGTTTCAGTGCGCCACTTCACTGTCATTAAAATTATTATTTTTAATCTGGATTTGACGTGTCCACGGCCAGATTTGTTTTTTGTCTAAATTTTGGATAAAATTTATCAATCCTAGGATAGAAATGGATAAAATTTATCAATCCTAGAATAGAAATGGATAAAAATTGATCAATCCTAGGATAGAAACTTCACAATTTCTTGTGGAATTAAAATTGAACATCATGCTTTTATGGAGCAATATCTCCATGTAGATTAACTAATTTGTCTTTTGGGTTTTAAAAGTGAACAAAATTTCTCTGCTGTGATTGGGTGATAGGTTTATGCTCTCCCCTTTACTAGGTGCATCAGAATACCAGACTCACTTTTTTTTTTTTTTTGCATTTTAAAGCTTTTTACCACCTTTAGACAGGCCTTCCGTAGTGGAAAAAAGTACTCACCCTACGGGAATGAACTAAGTAGGGACAGCCAAAAGCCATGGTATTCCAACCCACTTAAAAATTTATGTGAATTTGGGGAAACCCTCTTTCAACGGAAGTGTGCAGGATAACCATCCCCAAAATCTTTGTTCTAAAGATTGGGAGGTCTCTCGAGGGAGTTTATCCATTTGCTGCTCCGAACGGAAATCCTATCTAAGAACCTAGAAATAGAAGCACGCTTGTCAGTTTCTAAACATTGTAATACTCGGCGGTGCAGGGGCGGGGAAGAATCTACCCTCAAGCACTCACCATATAATATGCCAAGGACTGTTTGCTCAGGGGATCCGGTATCCACTTCTGTCACTCTGAGTACACACCTGGAAAAGACAAAAACACGGGCGCCCTCTAGGGGGTGACATGGCTGTGTGAGTCGACGCAATTCCAAGCTGTGGGTCGTTCGAGTATATAACAATGACCTTTTGTCTCTAGGAGTGAGTCCATTTGAAGTGTCTTATCTATTATAAACCAGTGAAAATAAAAAAGAATCATGCTTGATTCTTAAGAACATACACTATCTGTTTAGATTCTAGGATTTTTAAAGTCAACCATTATATTCTTGCTTGCTGTGTTTTCTCTCATTCAATTCAGATAAGATCATCACAAAAATCTTCAAAATCAAAACACTTGTGGAATTCTCATGATTTGAGATTGGGTATCCACCAAGTTTGTCAAGAAATCTCTTGTCAAATGAATAAGAAAACCAAAGAAAACACTTGCATACAAACAACTTCTGAGAAAGCAACTATTTCTATATGAAAGCAGGAAAGTTCTACTCCAACATAGGACTTTTATTCATAGGTATCATGATTTCTCTAGGGGTTATACGGATGACTATGCTGTAGATCCCTTAGATTCACAAGCTTTTTATCAAAGAAGGGCTCTTAGGCAACGCCACAATCACAGTCAAAGAGTTCGTCCAGAATACATCCCACAACCAGCCATACAATACGATACCAGACCAAGTGAGTTTCATAGAATAAGATAGTTCTGTCTTAGCACCTCATGGTTCTATTTTAGCGCTTTGGGTCTCTATTCCAGTGCGTAGGGTCTCTGTTTTAGCACTTTGAGTCTCTGTTCCAGCACGTCAGGTCTCTATTTTAGCACTTTGGGTCTCTGTTTTAGCACTTTGGGTCTCTGTTCTAGCGCGTAGGGTCTCTATTTTAGCGCTTCGGGTCTCTGTTCCAGCGCTTCAGGTCTCTGTTTTAGCACTTTGGGTCTCTGTTCCAGTGCATCACTTTTTTGTTTTAGCGCGTCATGTCTCTGTTTTAGCACTCCAGAAAGTCAAAAAAATAGAGAGTTGGTAAGACAGTTGGTCAGTTTTCCCATATCGATAACAAGGTTTTCATCAGTCCAAAACATTTTTTTTTTCACAGTCCAAAACACTTGGGTCATACAAAAGGAAAACTTTACCATTACACCTAGATCTTGAAACATCTTGCAAAGTGTCCTTATCACCAAATCTGAGATTTTCTGTCAAAGTTTCCCTATCAAGGATTTTTATCATCCTTCCATCACGAAACTAGACACGACTAAATCATATTTTAAATCAAAAACCTCGACACTTATCCAATCAAAAATCGAAGATCAAAGTTTAGAGTAAAAAGTTTGTATGCCTATTTTTACATGATCAGCATATCAAAGACAACAACAAGAACAAAATGAAAGAATAGCAGCCATGGCTAAAGAAAACCCTTGGGGACGATATAGCAACACTGATCCTCTCACTAATTCACACGAGAAAGAAATAACTGCAGAAGAAATCGAGAAAGTTCAACAAGACCCTCATTTCCATAAATTTATGGAAAAGATGCTAGAGCAAGATATGGAAAAGTATCTTCTATTATTAGCTGACAAAGGTGTTAAGCTTCCTAAAGACTTTGATGTCAATCAACTCAAGGAAATGACCACACCCCAGACAACTAGTATGGAAAACCCAAATCAAATAGATGCTTTGACAAAACAAATCCAACAATTACAATTACAGTTTCAAAATATCCAACAAGGGCCAACAAAAAGATATTCCTTACAAGACATTTTCCCTTATCCATTTGATCCAAGCATTAACATGATACCATTTCCATGGTATTGTGAATACCCAACGTACAAAAAATACAATGGGAGAACCGATCCATTTGATCACGTACGGGAATTTTGAGCCATGAGCATAGAGTTCACACACGAGGACTCTTACTTACTACGATTATTTCCAAGAAGCTTAGGAAACACTTGCATGGAGTGGTTTTCTAAATTAGAACCCGGGATCCAATCTTTTGAAGAACTGATCAATAGGTTCATAACTCACTTCTCATTCAACATCCAACATGGGGTGACCTTAAAAGAACTCTACAACACCAAACAAGCAAAGGGTGAAAAGTTTCTTTCCTTTCTCCAACGATGGAGAAGGTTATTTGCTAAATACCCTAGGTCTATTCCTGAAGAGGAGAAGATAGAGATGTTCATTGATAACTTAGTGGATGACATGAATTACAGGTTGGACTTACAATGTCCATCTACCTTTGAACAAGTTATCAAAAAAGAGCTCAAAATCGAAGAGGCTCTAATCAAAAGAGGAATAATCAAACACTTCATTGAAGGTTCAAACAATAACAATTCCTCTAACAACAACAACGAAAAGCCAAGATTTTGGCAAAAGAATAAGAATACTGATACCATGATTGATACACACACATCCAAACCAGTATTCACCTTGACGCCAACCACTACAAGCAAACAAAACAATGGTCTTAATGTCAAACAAAGTAGTGATCAAGGAAATAATCAAAATAGTGGAGAAACAAAAACCCAATCATTCCAACGACCATCCAATAAATGAAAATTCACACCATTAGGGCAATCATTGGAATCAGTCCTCAAAGAACTTTTAGATGAAAAACTCATTCAAGTACAAGAGGCTAGAAATTGGGATCCTCAAGTCAAACCATCATGGTGGAATGATTTGCATTACTGTCAATATCATCAGAATAAAGGCCACATGACTGAAAATTGTTGGCAGTTAAAACATGCGGTACAAGACCTCATAGATCAAAAAAAAGTATTTATAGAGGGACACCAAACAAACAAAGATCATACGATGTTCAAAAATCCTCTACCCAATTATCAGAAGGGAGAATTCTCCTCCGCAAATACCAAAGGTAAGAATGTTGGTTATGTTTATGACACAACAATCCTTTGTTTTTCTGCCGCCAAGGAGGATGAGGAGTTATGCAATCAAATCAATCAGAACAATGACATTACATCTACCAATTTGGTACAACATATGGACAAATCTGAAAACCAAATTAATGTAATCACACTCAAAGGGAAACAAGAGTGCCAACCGGTTAATGCCACAACAAGGGCACAATCCAAAGTTATATTGAAAGGAGCATCATTATCATCCCCATCTGTGGATCCTCCCTCTAATCAATATAATCTCATCGATCAATTACAGAAAATACTGGTGCAAATATCCATCTTGGAACTTTTAAAGATCTCCCCATCACACAAAGAGGTTCTTGAGCAAGCTCTTGTATCAACCACGGTACCTAACAATTTGGATGTATGTCAATTCCAAGCTATGGTGGGACATCTGTCTGTACCTCATTGCCTTTCATTTTCTGAACATGATGATGTGTCACTCACCCATCCACATAATTCCACCCTTCACATTGAAGTCCTCATCCATAAACACCGTGTAAAGCGTGTCCTGATAGATGGAGGGGCTGGCTTAAATATTTGTACCTTAAAGCTGATTCATGCACTAGGATACTCAGATGAAGCCATTGATACAAGAAGAAAAATCACAATCAAAGCATATGATGAAGAAGAAAGGTCCTCTAAAGGATTGATCATATTACCCATTCAAGTGGGACCTATAGTCCAAAATGTGGTTTGTCAAGTCTTAGATAGAGAACTGACATACAACATACTATTGGGACATCCTTGGATTCATGATATGCAAGCAGTACCTTCCACCTATCATCAATGCCTAAAATTTCCCGTCAATGGACAAGAGGTAACAATCACAGCAGACTATAACGACACTCAAGCTTGTCATACATTGAAAACATCTCAGGATACATTGATACCTCACAATAGAGAAGTTAGCACATTAGATTTATCTAATGGTGAGAAACAACAAAGCTTCATATCAAAGTGGCTTCCAAGACAACAAAAATCACAAGAGATCAGGGTGGCACAATCTAAACCTTCAAATGTTGAAGAACAATTGGCTTCACTCTCACACCAATTCACCAATGAAGTACATATAAGTGACAAAGGAATAAGTGAATATGGTGTTGGAAACTCTTTCCATCTATCACAGATGTTACCCTCCTTACAAATGTATGGACAGCCATCTACAACCACCCAAAAATTAGCACAATCTACAATGATGTTAGATGGCAGATTTGTAAAAGCTGGGAACTTAGATGAAGAATCAGAAGATAAGGCCATACTAAATTGGCTTTATAGGGATGAGGAAGCTTCCACTTCCATGAGTAATATCATAGAAACAAATCAATATGGAAAGGGAAAAGCTATTCTGGAGAAGATGGGATATTCAGGACAGGGACCTCTTGGGTTAAGAAAGCAAGGCATAACAGAACCAATCTAGCCACTCATGCTCCAACATAAGGATAAAACTGGACTAGGATATACAACAGAACCAGGATCTCTTGATCGAGGGAAACAAAGTGTGACGGAACCGATCCAAGTTCTCACAATTCAACAAAATGGCAGAGCTGGACTGGGATACACAGAAGAAGCAAGAGCAGAAATCACCAATAAAACTATGGAGCGTATTCTTCAAATGAGAGATAACTCTAAAACAAATTCAAATGAATATGAGTGGGATAACTTATCTGATGTTTCCTATGAAGATATTCAGATCGACGTCATCAAAAAGTATACCCCCAAACGTGAGGAGGGTCAAAGTTCGAGTTTTAATCCTATTGTCTTTGAAACACAAAACTTTGATGACTCAAGTGAAGATGAACGGACGTTGATTGAGATAAATGATGTGGAAGAAAATACATTTGTAGGCCTCAACATAACCATTAACAACCTGGATGACATTTCTGTCAGAGCTTTCACCATCGCTGACCTCAACCCATCTAATGATTCATTGCCTTTACTACATCCTGAGCTTATCGAATGGGAACCCCAACACCCTATCAATCTCCCTGTTTTTGACAATGACTCTGCTATTATTAACTACCTTTGCTATGAGGAATCTGATACTTGTTCTACCAATACTTCTTTTAATGATGCTTTTAGGCAGGAGGATGCCAAACCTTCCAGTTGCAAAAATATGAAAATAAAAAATGGATCTAATGGTGAAAACCATTCTATGGCAGTATTTGATCCTAAAATAGTAAAAACAAAGAACGCATCCAATGGTGAAAACCTCATTGAGGCACCAAAGGATGGAAATTTTGAGACATCCTCCCACAACACTACCATGAAAGATCATCAGTGTTAATAGAACCCACACAGTCTATTGATATTGGCACAGCAGAGAAAGCAAGAATACTACACCTGGCAGCATCCATGACAGATACAGAAAAGCCATATTTTATCAAATTCTTTGAAGAACGATGCATCAATTTTGCTTGGTCATACTCTAACATGCTAGGCTTAGACACATATCTCATTATGCATCACTTATCCTTACCAGCTGGCACTAAACCAGTAAAACAGAAACTGAGAAAAATGCATCCACATGTTGCATTATTGGTAAAAAATGATTTGAAGAAACTACTAGATGCTGAATTTATTAGATCTATTGATTATGCTGAATGGATATCCAACATTGTACCTATTTCAAAACCAGATCACACCATCAGAATATGTACTAATTTTCGGGATTTAAATAAAGCATGTCCAAAGGATGATTTTCCTTTGCCAAACATAGACATGATTGTAGATTTAACAGCTGGCCATCAAATGCTATCACTCATGGATGGATTTTCAGGATACAATCAAATCAAAATAGCTCTTGAAGACCAAGAAAAGATAGCATTTACATGTCCATGGGGCACCTTTTGCTGGAACGTCATGCCTTTTGGGTTAAAGAATGCAGGAGCTACATACCAGCGAGCTATGACAACAATCTTCCATGACATGATGCACACCTTCATGGAGGACTATGTGGATGACATCTTAGCCAAATCTTACACCAGAGAAGGACATCTTGAGATACTAGGCAAAATATTTGACAGGTTGGAGAAATTTAAAGTCAGATTAAATCCCAAGAAATGTGCCTTTGGAGTAACATCAGCAAAACTCCTTGGATACATAGTTTCTACAAAAGGAATTGAAGTAGATCTAGCAAAAGTTAAAGCCATTATGGAAATGCCACCTCCTAAGAATATCAGTACATTAAGATCTCTACAAGGCCGACTACAGTCCATCAGAAGATTCATCTCTCAACTAGCAGATCGGTGTCATCCATTCAACCATCTTTTGCATAAAAATGTGTCTTTTAAATGGGATGAACAATGTGAGAGTAATTTCAATCAAATCAAGCATTATTTGATGACACCACCAATCTTGGTACCACCCAGTGAAGACAAGCCATTATTTCTATATATCGCAACAACAAATACCTCTTGGGGAGCCTTGCTAGCACAAGAGGATAGAGAAGGAAAGGAATAGGCAATATACTATATCAGCAGGACACTCAATGGACATGAAGTAAACTACACCTTCATTGAAAAATCATGCTTAGCAGTAGTATTTGAAACACAAAAATTGCAACACTATATGCTCACTCACACTGTCAAGCTTGTTGCAAAAATTGATCCCCTCAAGTATTTACTAAGCAAAGCAGCTTTAACATGAAGGTTGGCAAAGTGGGTCATGCTACTCAGTGAGTTTGACATTCAGTATGTTGAAAGGCGAGCTATAAAAGGACAAGTCATCGCCAACCAATTAGTAGAAGCTCCATTGTCAGACTGTCATCTTATGACCATGGAATTTCTTGATGCAGATATCCTCAACATTACAACACTACCATGACAACTCTACTTTGATGGATCCTACACACAACATGGATCAAGGGCAGGAATTTTATTTGTCACACCTCTTGGGCACACAATTCCATGATCTTATAGGCTTACCTTCCGTTGCACTAACAATGTGGCAGAATATGAAGCTTTGATCCTTGGAATTAAAGTGGCTATTGACTGGAAAATCATAGAACTACAGATGTATGGAGACTCTCAGTTAATCATCTATCAAGTCAACAATGATTACCAAACCAAGGATGAGACACTTGTTTTATACAAAAGACTGGTAGATGATCTAAGAAAATATTTCATAGAAATCAAATTTGAGCAGATACCAAGATCAGAGAATAAAGCAGCAGATGCCATGGCCACAATAGCATCTCTTCTGCAAATTCCTGAAATGCAAGAGCGTTATCGATTTATTGTGGAACAAGTGTCAAATCCTGCATACGCAAATCCCAAATCCCAAACCATAAGCCTTTTGGATAGTGCCCAATCTTCCATTTATGGAGACATTTATACTTATCTAAAAGAAAATATCTTACCACTAGATCTTTCTCGCAACCAAAAGCGCAACTTCATACACCAATCCGCCAAACATACCATTATTGTTGACACCCTTTACCATTGAGGCCTAGATGGTACTCTTTTGCGTTGTTTAGAAAATAACGAATCCGCTTCTACTTTACATGAGGTCCATGAAGGAATTTGTGGTACACATTCAAGCGAATTATCTTTAGCCAAGAAACTCCTTCATTTGGGGTATTACTGGCCACACATGGAGCAAGAATCCTATAAGTTTGTCAAGAGATGTCAAAAATGTCAGATTCATGGCAATCTTATACATGCACCAGCACAGGAGCTTCATCCATTCACAACTACATGGCCTTTCTGTTAGTGGGGATTGGACTTGGTAGGAAAAATTAACCCATCTTCATCTAATGGACACAAGTTCATTATCACCGCAACAGAATATTTTACAAAATGGGTGGAGGCGGTTCCCTTAACCACAATCACTGGGAAGCAAATATCATCTTTCATACTTAATTATCTCATTTGTTGATATGGGATACCCCAGTCAATCATCACAGATAATGGTAGGCCTTTCAAGAACCAAGACGTCCAAGAGCTATGTGAAAAGTTCCACATCCAACATCGCTTTTCAACCCCTTATTACCCTCAAGGTAATGGACAGGAAAAAGCTTCAAACAAAACAATACTAAAGATTCTAAAGAAGACTGTAAATGAGGTAGGGCGTGATTGGCACGTTCAGCTTAACCCTGCTCTTTGGGCTTACAGGACTAGCATCAGAACACCAACAGGAGCTACACCATATGCTCTTGTCTATGGATCAGAGGCAATATTACCTATCGAGGTAGAAATTCCATCCCTTCGAGTTTCACTAAAGGGACTCATTTCAGATGAAGATTATAGGATCTCTAGACTTCAAGAATTAGAGCTACTTGATGAACGTCGACAACAAGCTGTCAATCATTTGACAGCCTATCAACAAAGGATGTCTAGGAACTATAATCATAGGGTTAAGCCTAGAGTCTTCTAGATCGGAGACTTGGTCCTACGGGAAAACCCTAGAAATCAAGCAGACAGAGAAAAGAAGGGAAAGTTTGAACCTAACTGGATAGGGCCTTATGTCATCATATCAGTCTATGGATCAGGAGCATACCGGCTGTCTACACCAGAAGGAGACATGTTGGAGGAACCCATGAACAACATTCATCTCAGGCGATTCTACACTTGAGGATACCTAGTGCACGGTCAATAAAGTTGTCTTGATGAAAACCTGGCAAACAGGCATCATGATGAAAAAAATAAAAATAAAAATAAAAAGAAAAAGAAAAAGGACACAATAAAAACAAGTGACGAAAACCTGGCAAACAGGTGCTACTTGTGATTTTTACCAGCTCTTCTATCTATTAGGTACAGTTTTGTTACGATGTTTCCTTTCATATCATTTCCATCCATCATTTGAGATAATCATTATCACTATCCATATCATAGCAAGGATATCATGTTTTACCCTAGCTTGGGGGCAACATCCTAGTGTTATTTCATACAATGGATGTTCAGCTTAAATAGAAAGGCAATCCAACATGACAACACCAAGTGGCAATACTTGAAAAGTAATCCAAAAAACATCAGAAAATCCATCAAAATCCAAAAACATCAGAAAATCCATCAAAATCCAAAAACATCAGAAAATCCATCAAAATCCAAAAACATCGGAAAATCCAAAATCCAAAAACATCGAAAATCAAAATCCAAAACATCAGAAAATCCATCAAAATCAAAAACATCAGAACATCAAAATCCAAAACATCGAGAAAATCCATCAAAATCCAAAAACATCAGAAAATCCATCAAAATCAAAAAAAACATCAGAAAAATCCATCAAATCCAAAACATCAAAATCAAAATTCAAAACATCGAGAAAATCAAAATTCAAAAACATCGGAAAATCAAAATCCAAAAACATCAGAAAATCAAAAATTCACGCAAAAACATTCAAAATCAAAACACAAAAATAGAGTCTACATCCGTCAGAGAAAATGGAGTGCAGTGTCACGAACTCACGTGGTCTCTGCGTGTATAACGTAGGCAAGACTAATCTTTGATCAGTCCCCGAGACCCCTAGGATAGGTCTTTAGGTTACATCATTTGGTCGAACATCTGAGAATATCATGCAAACATCAGTATGCACATTTCAACATCGATGATCTAATCTGAATAATGATTTGAAAATACATTAAGTAGAATTTGAATTGTTGTTTGCTTATCATTTCTTTGGAGCTACTCGATGATGTATCAAACTAGAGAAGCAAGGAAGGAGAATGATACCTTTTCTTTGTTTGCTATTTGTGAGTTAGTCATTATTATTTTGTGAATTGTCGCGGGAAGTGCTCTACCAAGTATCATGGACGACATTCCGATTCACTTAAGAAGATGATTAATTCTTGTCTATTTACGCAAGAAATGCTCAGGTCATCTTGGTTTAATTGTACCTTGATGCTTGTATTCACTTGCAATATCAAAAATCATGAAAGCAGTACTTAGGTCATCATTGGTCTATCTCATATCATTGATGCTTGTATTCACTTTCAACATTTTTAAAAACTCAGTGATGATACAAAGCAAAATAAAAAGATTGTTGAAATGACACTTAGATTTGCATGGTAAAATAGGTTTGCATGATAAAATAGATTGCATCCATATTAGTCTTGCATATGCATTTATAGATTGTTTCAAAGCTACCAATTTCAATCTCAAAAGCTACATGTATGCCCTCTCCTCATCATATCACTATCTCTTCAATAATTCTTAGGATAATGTATAATTGTTTTCCTAATCACCTCTTTCTGAATCATTTTCTTTCATTTCAATCATCTCAAATTCCATCCAATCTTAATCTATTATGTCTAGCACAAATCATTTAATTGCATCCTTGGTTTTGTTCCCAACCTTGTTACAATCCTTTATCCAATCATCATCATCATCATCATCATCATCATCATCATCATCATCATCATCATCATCATCATCGGGATGTATCCTTCCCTATCATTTTGTGTTGTTTTGGGATGTATCCTTCCCTCATCAACAACACTCTTATCATCATCATCAATCAATCTTGGCTTACAACTTGACCGGGGCAACATCACATTTATCCTTGAATCCATTTGTGCTTACTTACTTTTCATCTTCTCCTTTCATTATCTCTTCCTCATCCCATCCGCTATTCTATTCATCATTTTGCATCATCAAGTCCTAGTACATTAATCGATCTTATACTGGGGCATATCATATCAATCAAAGAAGTCAAACCACATTGCCTAATCAAATCTGAATCAGCTCTGATGAGACTTTGATCAAATCTTGTGAGCATCTACCATTGATCCTCACCTATCATGAGGTCAATTATCAATCAATCATTGAATCTCACCTATCATGAGATCAATAATCTTCTAAGCTATCAGGATTATCAATCATCATCATAATTAACTGGAGGAATCAATATTTCTTCATCGGGAGATAAATTGTCTCTATCATCAAATAATCATCATAATCAATCATCAAATCCAAAATTCATCAATTTATCTCCCGAGGGGGCATATATCGCTATCATTTCAAAATTCAACATCTAGGGCAAATCAGGGGCATATTTTAAACCTTTCGTCAATACTGGCAGCTGAGGCAAAATCATTCTTTGAAGCAATGCGTAAACACATCACTTCAAAGAGGGGAAAAATGTAGACACCTAAAAATGGTCTGGAGAATCTAATTAATTAAATATGACTTATTTGATTAATTAATCTTAAATTCATCTACTTAATAAATAAATAGAAATATTTATTTATATTAAGTTCATTATTAATTCTTCTATTTCTCTCTTAATTAAATAAACAAAATTAAAAACTTTGTTTTATTTAATTATTATCATTATTGCTTCTTTTATACTTCTATCTTAAAAATTAAATACACAACTTAAATAATTTGTGTTATTTAATTACCTCATCATATTTCTTCTTAATTAAATAAAGATATTCTAAAAATATTTTATTTAATTATCACTTTCCTTTTGTTTTAATTTAATAAACAAATCCTATAGTTTGATTTATTAAATTATTTATTCCTCTTTAGCTAAATTTAAATAAATTTAAATTATTTAAATTTATGCATAAAACCTTTACCACTATTGACTCACCAATAAAATTAGATTTTTAAAAATCTAATTAATGCAACTTTCATTCACAAGAAGAGCTTCGGGGACAAAGTTGCAGGAAGTCCTCTCAATCTTCTTCCATCAATCCTCCCTCTCTTCTTGCCTGGTGTTTTCATGGGGAGGAACAATCCTCCATGATCAGCTCCATCTTCTCATCCCATGCCTTTCAATTCTCCAGATTGAATCCCAGCCTCTTATCCCGTATCCCTGTGCAAATGTGTTGCCGTGAAAGCTATAAATACAGCTCTTTGGCTACAGGAAATGGATCCCAACTTATGCAATCTTACTCTGCAGGTTTTTCAAGCATCCAACATTCAACATTCTCTCAACATCCATCCAGCATCTTAATCATGGCAGCTTACAGTAGTTTCTTTCTTAGAAGCTTTGTTGTAGAATCATTTTAGTCGCACATTTAATCATATAGGAATAGAATAGCTTAATTCTTATTCTCTAAGTGTCATTTCAATAGTTTAATTATCTTCTAAATCTGGAAGCAAAGTAGATTAGAGAGATCTTTAGAGTTAGAGAGCAATAGGATAAATTTATGAAGATTTCTAGTTTAAATTAGTTTAAATTTCTTAAATCTTAGATACAATATCCTATTTAGAAGTGTAGAAGCATGTTTAGTTTGTTTTCCCCATTCTACCACTTACAATGTCTATTTCAAAGGCTTAAAAAACTATGAGGCAAATGCAACTGGCAGGGGAAAAATTTTCATTGAGAATTTCATGTTTTTGTAGTGATCCAAGATACCAACATGGCAGGATGTGCACACATTAGAATCGTTGAAAAGACATCAGCATTTTAAAAGACATCAAATGCTATAGGGGTGCCATCATTGCTGCAGAAAATGGATTTTTTAAAAGGGCCTAAGAAACTTCTAAGGAAAATGGTACGCATGAAGGAAGGAGGTCCTTCTTTGGTGCAACAAATGAACATCTAATGCCACTATTAAATGCTATTGAAAGCCTTTGAAAATTACAAGCTAATACAGAGGAACATGAATTCATCTAAGCATAGTGGACAGAGGAGTGTTGTTCTCTATCACTAGAGTAGGAAATTAAAAGGAGGTTCAATGGCTTTTCTGAAGGGAATTGGAACCTAGATAAGGGAAAGATCCATAAGAATGAGTCAAGGTTTTCTTTGAAGGAGATTTTCATGGTGAGAATGCATGGTTTTGAACTGGGTATTGATACCCATCAAAGCATAAGAGAATGGCACATCAATGCCTCAAAAGGAAGGGCATAATCTGAAACTAGTATGGTGCTGCCTATGCATCAGCAGATGAACATAATGTATTTGTTGAAAAGGGCTAAGAGACTTTTGAAACTCCCAAGAAGTTGTATTTTCTAGCGCCAACAATAGGTTGGAGAGGGGCTCGAGCCATCATTGGTTGAGAAGGATAAACCAGTGGTTGAAGAAGCACAAAATGAATTTAATGATGAGGCTTTAGAAACCCTCAAGGAAGACTTGTTCCTAGAGCAGCCATCGTGCTGATAAAGACACGAGCATATGAATTTGAAAAGGCTTAAGGAACTTATAAGAAAATGTTTTGATGGATGAAAGAGGCTCGATGAAGACAGAGTCTTGCCCTTGGGAAACTCAGGAGGGAATGGAGAGTGAGTGAAAGAGGAAGTTAGCCTAGCCATTATACACCTATTCAAAAGCTCGATGCATAGGGGATAATGGAATATCATACTTGATGCATGCACATCCATCAAAATGTAGATAGAAGGGCTTGAATGCACCCTGTGAAGTAGATCCATCGCCATTTGCAGTGAAATGTCGAGCACACAGGAGAAATTAGAGCAACGAATAGACTGAAGAAGATCAACGACAGAGAAAGAGTGTGCATATGTAGCTTGATCTCGACTGTCGCCCGCCAAATCATGATCCAAAGATGCAAGCTTGTTAATTCTCACAAAATTGTGGGCGGGCGATATGTGGCAGTAGGTCTAGGTCAAGTCATGGGTGTGCAAATATTAAAGGGGGGACAGTGATGAATATTTTAAAATATTTTTCTTCTTTTAAAAGGAAAAAAATAAAAGCTAAATATGGTGAGAAGGAGAAAAGTTGGTGGGCCCATAGCATTTCAAATGGAAAAACATTTGAAAATTGAATATTGCCAGTGATGAAATATTTAAATGATGGGTCCAATCAGTGAAAAGATAGTTACCCCATAGAAATTTAAGGAAGAGCCTTCATTAAAAATATATGAAGAAAAAGGTGTTTTAATGCTGGAGATAAATAAAATATAAAGTGCCTTATAGTAGGTCTCAAATATGCATTAAAATATGGAAAGGGCATAAATAAATGGGTCCACATTTTAAATGTGGCAAGGAGAGAAATTTTTAATGATAAGTGAATTTGATATTCACTTTGTTGGGTAAGTATTTTAAACAGTGCATAAAGGGGGAATATTTTATAACTGTGTTGAATATTTTATTGGCTCAAACATAATATAATAGCACCAGGAATAAAATAAGGTCAAAGCTCAAATATTAAAGTTGGAAAATTTAATAAGTGAAGGTAAAATATAAAGTGAATGTGAAAGTAATATGCAACAACAGAAATTAAAGTGCAAAGGAGATAATGTTTTACTTTGTTAAAGTAAAATATTTGCATCCAAAGCATTGCATAAGGGTAAAACATAATTTTCATGAGTAGAGAGGCATTTTTCACACAACAGGTAGAATGGAGTGAATTTCTCCACATGGGCATATTTTCTATTGAAGAACAACTAACAACAAATGCAAATTGAGAGGAAAATTTAGTTTGTTCCAAATAGAGGAGAGATTCTTTTCAGTTTGATGATCAATGGTGGATGATGTTTTTAGATAATATCTATGGATCAAATTGATCTTAGGGTGGCTTCCATTCTTCTTTTATTCTCTTCTGTTCTCATTTCTTCTTCTAGTTCTAAGGTTTTGTATGGGGCTGGGGTAGATAGAAAAATGTCAAGTTCTAAGTCATAATTTGAGTCTATAAGCTGTAATTTCTGATTTCATGAGCAAATATAGCTAGTTTATGCAAATAAATCATGAAAGTGTGTGCACATTCATGAATATCTTCAAATTGTCTCCATACTTGTACAATTTAATCATATGAATTCAATAATACAAAGTATCTTTGAGTTTTTCATCTCAAATTTCATGAGATTGTGTTATTTGTTTATAGGTCTATTTCAAAGAAATGGTTAAATACTTTGAGCAGATAACA
Source organism: Sequoia sempervirens (assembly GCA_007258455.2). NCBI lineage: Eukaryota > Viridiplantae > Streptophyta > Pinopsida > Cupressales > Cupressaceae > Sequoia > Sequoia sempervirens. The sequence continues at coordinate 364,725,768 of VDFB02193867.1, forward strand.
GTGATTTCAAGTGTGCAGGTTGGATTTGGTAAGGAGAGTTTGATTGATAATAGGAGTGGGATTGTTGGTGTAAGACACTAATAGTTGATGCAAGGCATTAACAATTTAAATCCACTGGTTGAATGTCATTTGTTGATGAATAATTTTTATGAGTTTGACTCCATGGCCCAGAATTAGGCATTGATTTATCTTGCAGCTTAGTGCATCTTAGAGACATTTTATAAATTCAAAATTATTTTAAATCCCTGTGTTGTAGTTATCTCATGCTCCAAATAGTTGATATTACTGATGAACAACCAATTATATTTGGTATTATCCTATTATGTTGAGCTATTAAATGAGATTATCTGTTAAGCAATATTCTATTATGTATGTGTTTTAATTTGTTGATATTGCTAAAGGGATCACCCTCCCAGGTCCTATAGAGCTCAAAGTGTAGGAGGCTTTTAAAGTCCTCATGAATTGGTCCAGGTCCTTCGAGCTACCCTTGATTGGAATTGGCAATTCCATAGGTAGATTAGATGACAAACCTGGTTATAGTGTAAAAAACTAACCAATAGGTACGTTGATGGTTCTTTTGTTAATTTAGAATTTGTATGAATAGGGATTAGTATTTAACATTAAGTATAGTATAATGTAATTGTGAAATGATTTGAACTAAGAAGAAAAACAATTTGAAATAAATGTTTGTTTTGTGTAGGGAGATGGAATAAAAATGATTATATATATATATAATGTTTGAAACTAAATAATATTGAGTATACCTTCAAAACATTAAATGAATTTTTATGCATGTTTATAATATAATTTATAAACTATGAATATTAGTGGAAATTTAGAATCAATATTTAATTCTTTACTTTCTTTCTTTGTATATAATTTTTTTTTTGGTTTTTGAAAATTAATGAAAAATTATAAACAATATCGAATTCTTTGCTTTCATTCTTTGTATAAAGTACAATGATTAATTAGATAATGTAAATAGTGTAGTAAAATATTTTTTGTAAAATATAATAATTATGGATTTTTTGTTTTTATTTTTATTTTCTAGTGAAAATGTAGAAAGAATATCTGATTCTTTGCTTTCTTTCTTTGTATAAAGTGCTTTATTTTTTTAATATATATATATTTATTTTATATTGGTTTCATCAAATAGTTAGATCTTTTTCAATGGTCAACCATCATTCTACCACATTCTCAACCGTTGATCATTAAATTCAACTGGTAATGTTCATATAGGGAATGCCTTCAACGTAATTAATATTATTTTTATTTATTTTATATTAGTTTCATCAAATAGTGAGATCTTTTTCAATGGTCAACCATCATTCTACCACATTCTCAATTGTCGATCATTAAAGTTAGCTGGAAATGTTCATATAGGGAATTCCTTTAGCATAAAAAAGAGACTAATTTAGAACATGTAATAGGCATAGACAACATCTTAATTTTGGAAAGGATTACAAATATGAGACATGATCATAGATTTTTTAAGAAAGAATAATGGTAATGATTATATCCAATTGAATTCTAAGACTCAACAATGCATTTTTCTAACAAGGTTTGAAATGCACAATCAAAATGTAAGTTTAGAAGTGACATAGAGGAAAACATCACAAAACTTGAACCATCTCAAGAAGATTTAAACAAATCCTAACCTACTCTTTTTAGTTACACATTTGCATTTACTTGTCTTGTACTAGGATTACTCTATTTATGTTTGTGTAAATATAATGTATTTGATTAATCATTTATTTAGATTATCATTATATTTAAAAGGGGGTAGTTCTTTTCATCCTCTTCATCGAAACTTAATCTCTTAACCTACTTTAGTTTTCCTAGGATTAAATTAGTTTCTAATTTTTGTTTCAAATATTTTTATTTTCTATTTTTTATATCAACTTTGAATATTATCTTGATTTACAATAATTCATCTTTTTCTTTTATATCAAGGTCGTAACCTACAATCCATTGAAGAGAAGCCTTATGTTAAATCCTACATTAGCTTTGAATCAAATAAAGGAAATTAAATTATTTAGGATCTAAATACTACCACTTTGTTGCATAGACGGTTGTTGTTGCACCATAAGATTGACCCGTCAATGCTCGATACAACTGCCAGAGTTAATGAATCCATGAGAGGTAGTTAATTCATGTCACAGAATCGAGCACTACGTTGCACAACAAAAGGAGACCAAGGGCACACACCTTGCAACAATCCACCTAGTGCAAGCAAGGGGTTCAAACCCATGACCCAGGCTCTAATACCAATTTTTACATAGACTATTCCCATTGCACCAAAAGATTGACCTGTTAATTCTAGGTACATCACCAAATTTAATGAATCCACGAAGGTAGTTAAGTCATGTCACAAAATTGAGCATTGTGCAACACAAGGAGACCAAGGGCACACACCTTGCAACACACTTACTAGGGAGGATGTTTTTTTATCATGGCACTCATGGAAAAACAAGACATGACTCACTTAGATCAAACCTTGTTGATTTGGATAATGGTCCTAATCATTTGGATTTAGTAAGAACCCTTCATAATTTTAATGGTTAAACCATATGGAATGAAAGCTAAGAGGTCTCATCAAGTTAATTTAAGGGTGTCTTGTACCCCACCCTCACAAGAATCTTCTATTGTGCACCCTCTCACCTTCCCCCACATTAGTTGGTATGAATTTTCCACAATCCATGAAGATGTAGAGCAATATTTTGGATACAAATATGTGTGCTATTTAATCAATGTTTCAGATCACTTTCCTCTTCCTGATGATGGATCACCAAGTGTGATAAAAAATGTTGATTAAAAATTATACAGTATTGAATCCAAAAAATTCTCCCACATTGTCCATACCACATGTTCACTCTTCTCCTTTGACTCCTCATTTATTTTCCATATTCCTATTTCTTTTTAATCATCTTAAATTGTTCCTACTTCTTTGACTTAACCTACCATTATATTTCATAACTTCTATATCATCATTCTACCATATTCCAACCAATTTTTATACTCAATCTATCATACCCTATGGTGCCACATCCACTACTATTCCCACTTTTACTCATAATGTACACCTTTCAACCATTAGCACTGTCATTAAAATAATAAATGAGTTCTAAAATATGGCTAACACATTACCCATTTGTAATATAAATGACATTGCAAAAAATTAGGTAGGTGTGTTCTATACCTTGCATAATAATAATTTATTGTTATTTTAATATTAAATTCTCATCAATTTTTGTGTCGCATTAGAGAGGAATCTTGATATTTTCCTTGTAAAATTGACCTCCCACATGAAATGTCTCTTATGATGTATTTGATTCATTTACATTATATGCATTTACTTGGGGGTTACAATAATAAATTAATGGAGCTTCTTTGATTAAATATATATATGATTTGATAAAAAAATATTCCTTTAATGATGAATCATAAAGTGTGATCTAAAATGTTGATCCAAAAAGATCACATAGTTTTTATAGAAACTTTTCAAATCACATTATAATAGACAATGGAAACATAATATCTTTGAAAAATAGATATACTTTGTGTGTAAAATCATCTTATAAGAGGAATTATTGCACCGAATTAGAGTGCTTGGTTTGACTAGGTGGACTCTTTGATAATAGGGGTAAACTAATATCATTCTATTCAAGGGTGCATTTGTAAGATGTGGCACATGAATCTAATTAGAATATTGTTAACTAATTTTTCCCTCATGTTTATGGGCTATTCATATTGGAAACCTTATTTGTTCTTAACTTTACCATTTCTTATAAATCAATTGCACTTTACATTGTATTTGGACAAGTTGTAGTGACATGTTTGGAAAACAAGTGCATTTTGCTATATTGTTTACATGATTGACAAAAAATCATATAATGCATTAAAAACAAGCTATTTGAAGGTGCATGAAGTTATAGTAGACATAAGGTTAAGGTTACACAATAAAAAATAAGTACAATTGTCTATATGTTGTAATCATCTTCTTTTTTGTAATATAATAAGTGGGTTTACATTTGTTCATGAAAATTTTATTAAAAGGATTTTCCAATGCTAATATTATATTTTTTTATTTATGTATTATCATTGTTTTACATTTTGGTGCAATATTATGGATTTATAATTAGTTTAGCATAACTTGTCTTTATTAGTTAACTACATTTTCTTTCATTCAATATTAGAGTAGGGTTCTAAGGTTTGTGTTGAGGAAATTTTTAGTATTATAATATTTATTTTCAAGTGGGACCTTTGTGTAGGTGAATCTAAAATTTGATCATAGGAAATGGTGGGCATTATAACTTATGAATATTGAAAATTTTAATGACTAGAAATTTAAACTATGGAAGCTCAATATGGATGATATATTTATTGAAAGAGACCTTGGATTATTATTTTAGAAGGAACACCATTGGGTATAGATGTATATTATTGTGAAAAAAATGTTAGAAAGGAAATATGCTTAATCTAATTTTACCTTTCAAATGCAGTGTTATTGATTGCCTCAAGAAAGGACACCACTAACAAGATACATGGGAAAAGATAGGGTATTTATATCAAACAAATTCCAGTGAAAATTATTTATTTCCAAAAGAATTTATACTCCATTAGTATTAATTGGATATTGAAGGGGATTACAAGAATACAATCATGATTTTGAATGTTGAAGCTTGCCCTAGTTAGTCATTATGTGACCTCATTGATTCTGCTTGCTTAAACATGATGGATTTAGGAAAATACAAGATAAGGCACATTTATCGAGAAGGGAATTTTCTCGTGGATGGGATGACCAACTTATAAGCCTTCATTGAAAATATTAAAGTTTGGGATGATTTTCTATTGATCCTGAAACATGTGATAAAATTCATTATAAATGAAGTGACCTCTTGAATTGCACAACATGCCAAAGATTGATTTGTATCTCTCTCGAGATTATTATGATAACACATATCATCTTAGTTGCATAAAAGATAATTATTGCTTCCCATTTTTGGCTCCTCTTTTCAAGCTTTCCTCATCTATGGTTGCTAGAGTCATCAAAGGTTGGTTTTAAACTACTCTTCCATTTCTACCCCGTTGACCGATATGGGTGGGGAATTGGTTTAAGAAGAGCCAAATAGTTGACTCTTTGAGAAATAACCTTGAGTTATGGAATATCCTATAGAAATAGAAGCTCTCTTTGTTTCTAGAGTCATCAAAGGTTGGTTTTAAACTACTAGTTAAGATAATAGTTTCTAGAGTCATCAAAGGTTTTTTTTAAACTACTCTTCCATTTCTACCTCGTTGATCGATATGGGTGGGGAATTGGTTTAAGAAGAGCCAAATAGTTGAGACTCTTTGAGAAATAACCTTGAGTTATGGAATATCCTATAGAAATAGAAGCTCTCTTTGTACATTGAAGCCATGAAGGCTCGTGATCCTAACCTTTCTACAAATAATGTGAATTCCTAGAAGGGAGGCCTTGTCAAGGTTCAATATCTCTCCTTTTATGTTTCTATGGAGCTTATTTTGGTGTCTATGGGCCTCCATCTTAAGGAAGATAATATTCCTGAAAAACCTAAAGTGAACTACCAAAGAGATATGGAGAAATTTTTAAAGAAAGGTGAGAAAGTTAATAGGTTATAAAATAGTTACAATAGAGAGGATTTTCTTGGTGTGTGGAAGAAGATAACCAAGGTGCTAATGAGGTATATTACCCTTAATGGCCAGTTTAAAATATTTCATGGTCATTTGTTTCCCATGTTAAATCATTTTTTCCACAATATAAAAATTTAATTTTTTTTTTGGATCCACTCCTCATTGGAACATTCCGTCAAATTTATTCAAGAAAATGGGAATCCCCTACCCCATTATTAGGGTTTGATTTTTAGATTCTATTGGCATTATGTGGCTCTTTTTCTAGCCTTATCCTCCCTCCCTCATATTTTTAATCTTTCCCTTGTTCACAAGTGTGATGTTGATATTTCAGAGGGAAACATTGTTACCCATTACTTGATTACTTATTCCACCCCCCTCAATCACCCTAGAGTAACAAGGTCTAACCCCCCTCAGGCTTAAAAATGAAAAGCCTTTGTGTTTGAAGTACCAACTCTCTCAAGTAAGAAAAAAGGTGTTATTTGAGGAACCCACCAAATTCCCATTTCAGATGATAATTATGGATCCTCTTAGTCCCCATCACCAAATTCTACCCCTAAAGACTCCCCTCCTAGTTCTCATCAACTGTAATTTTTTTTTCCAGTCCCACCTATTCCATTAAGTTGAATATTAGCCAAGCTTAAGAGCCTAAGGATGCTCCTATGGACACCCCTATCCCTTGTTTGAATTGTGACTTTGTGAGAGATAAATTAGATGAGCTTTGAAAAGATACTAACATTCAAAACAACATCCTCAAGTGGTTGTTGACCCAGTTGAATATGATGAAAGATAAAATTTAAAACTTGGAGATTATTGTTAGTAGGTAAAAGGGAAAAAATAGAACATATCAACAAAAGACCATGGTACTAGTAGATATAAAAGCCACTAAAAGAAGTCACATCCCTTCTATAAAGAAGGGGGATTCACTACTCACGAGTTCTCTTCATCTAGAGAGCCTCACGGGGTAAACTTCCCTAAACTACCTCAAGGAAAAATGTGGGAGTTCTAGAGTTAGAAAGAGTAGGTCATGAATATTTTTTGGACAAGCTGACAAGCTCTTGACCAAAGGACATTAGCATAGCACACTAGAATCCAAGAGGTGCGTTGGCATCTTGTACGAACTAGAAAGTGAGTTTATCACATAAAATGATAGAGTGGCTACTTCTGCTCTAATTGCAAAGAAATATTAGAACGTGAGAAGGTAACAAAATATAACGAAACTGAAATAAAGTGAAACAAAAATGATAAAGATAAGGAGAAGAGAGGAAGTTCTCACAACCACGCAAGTGATGAATCCTCCAGCATGTGAATGACTTCAATACCTACATGTGCAAGATCTAGAGAAAGTGTTGCAGTTGTGTGTCACCAAAAAATGTATAGTTGACATTTTTATGCTCACTTGAGTCTTTCTTATGGACTTTGGCTTGATTTTTCCCAAGTTTAATGTTGTAATGTGGCCAACACTTTCACATTAGGTCTTGGACCCTTTTGAATCATTAAGGCTTCTAGGATGTCTTGTAAAAGTGTTGTGAAGTGTTGTAACCCACTTTCACACTTTTCTAGGACCCTTTCATTATAATTCACTGAAATAACCTCTTTTTATCACTTACTAGTCAAGTCTTATCTCAAAGTGTTGTAAAGAGTTGTAACAAACTCTCACGCTTTTCTAGACTTTTCATCAATAATTCAACACTTTTCTAGGACCCTTTCATTATAATTCTCTTAAATAACCTCTTTTTATCACTTACCAAGTCTTATTTCAAAGTGTTGTAAAGATTTGTAACAAACTCTCACACTTTTCTAGACTTGTCATCAATAATTCAACCCTTTCTCATGTTTAAATGACCCCTTAATGTAGTTTTTGGCCATTCTTAAGTGTATTTTTTAGGACATTCCCATTATACATCATTTAATGCACTTTAATCTCTGAAACCCAGTGAAATTTCCCTGGTGGGACCAAGTCGCCACCTGGGGCAACTTAGTCCCACTGGGCACAAAAATCAAAATAATTTTAATTTCTTGGTGGGATTTTATTCTCTTACCCTTGAGGTCAGCCTGTAATGTGTTACTTTCAGGAATTAATGGAAGATCAAGTATAAATAAGGGTTTTTCTCCTCATTTTTCATCTTCTAACATCTCCTAATCTCTTGCAATCTCATAACTTATTAAGCATTCAATCTCTCAAGAATTCAAGCACTCTAAGCATAATCAAGTCATCCATTGGAGCACTTCATTGCATATCTTGAGATTTCTACATCAAGGGTTTGGTAAGTTTATGAAATTACATGTTATTTATTTATCATTCTCTTCTTATTTCATTTTCTTTCATAGGGTTTGATTACCAAAGTGGGGTTTGACCAAGGCAAACCCCTATACTCTAACCCTTAACCCTTTACCCTCTCTTTGCATGTGTGTTTGTAGGTCTTGTATGCATATTTTTCAAGGATTTTGGTGTCAAAAAGTGGTAAAAAATCCATCAAAGTCAACATAACCCTAATTGAAGCTTGGAGACTCTTTTCAGCCCATTTTTTGTAGAATCAAGATCAGACACCTGTTAGAAAAGCAAGTGCAAACCAGAAGCTATAGATTCCTATCATGAAATTCCAAAAATCCCCAAGTGGATTAAGTTTCCATCTATGCCAAATTTTTCCCACTTCTAGGCCTAAAAAGTGGTTTTTGCATTTTTGGATACCCATTTGGCAGATTCTTGTTTTGGCAAATTTTTTGCAAAACTGGACTAAGTCACCCAGCTTGGCATAAGTGTCCCAGTCATCATTTCTAGTCAATTATACAGGATTCCATATCCTCTTTGCATTGAACATAAGATTCCAAGTGCTCCTCTCCATTTCTATTTAATTATTTTATCATTTGCTTGCATTCTTAGGCGTTTTTGCATATCACAGTGTGTTTTGCAGCACTTTGCATTTCTTAGGTGTAGCATCAATAAATCATTTTTTTTCAGTTTATTGCATTAGGACATCATAATTAGATACATTTCATCTCTTTTACATTAATCTTGAGTGTAGACTTTAGCATTTTGGCCCCATTATTCCTCTCCTTTTAAGTGAAAAACCTAGAAGAGTTAGAGGAACCCTTGGGGAACCAAAATCATTGTTTACATTTTGGTGAACCCAATGTTTGAACATTTTTCTTCTAATTTAAAGAGAGTCATAGGTGTTATTTTCATGAGCATTCCATTAGGTGTTGTGTTGTTTAAATTGCATCCTAGGGTTTTAAAAATTGCATTAGTGAAAAGTTCATATAGCTTGCATTTTTGCATCATCTTTCATTGAAAACAACATAAATTTTGCATTTTCATAGTGTAGTTGCATCTGTACATCTGGAAAACATCAAATTTCATTCAAACTTTTTGAAAAAATCACAAAAAAATCCTCACTGGGACTAATTCGCCACACCGGGTGACTTAGTCTTGCACATTTTTCACTGTAATTTCTAGCATTTTCTGGGAATTTTCTATATTTCTATTTTTTGATATTTTCTTCTATTATACTTTCTATATTTTCTATTTATTGCATTTAGTTTACTTTCATCATGGATTTTTGCTTTAATAAGTTTTGGATGTCATTAAAATCTTTAGTCAACTTGTCAAATTGTGCCTTTGGAATTGATCCTAATGACCTTGAGCCGCCTCATGCTCCTTCAAATCCTCTTGAATGTCCTCCTCATGTTGTTGACATCATTGGAGAATATGATGATAGCATGAATAAGTTCTTAAACAAATTCCTTGACAAACTTGAATCCAATGCATCCTTTTATCCATCCATGAAACAAGACCTTCCTATAGTCTCACCTCTTGATACATTTGGATACCTACATCCGGAAACAAATGAAGGACCTAAGTTCCCTCCAACAGGTGGACCTAGTTCCTCTAACCACACAACTCCTCAACCATTTTATGATAACAAAGTTACCAACACACCAATCAACCTTGAAGAAACATATGGAAAATGTTTTACCATCTTAAGAAAACAAGGGTGTGACACAACAACTGAACATGAAATTCATCAACTTTTAGAAGAATAGCCAACTGATGAAAACACAACAGGGTTAGGATATCAAGATCTTCCTCATGACAACAAGCCTCCAGCCAAATATTGGGGACTTCATGATGATGGCATGGTGATATTTGATTCCCCTAAATTTGAATTTCCTCATTCCTTGTGAACAACCCTTACATGATACCAATGAAAAGGATGATAGGATCCCCATGGATCATCTTCCTCCTTCAATCCATGAAAAGGGTGGATCTAGTAAATGAAAATGACCCTACAAGTTGAAAAAACTAAAGTTTCCTCTCCATCTGCCACCTGAATATGACAGGAAATTACAAATCCTTCTAAACAAAGAACTGGGTATGTGCAGGATCATGATGGGCCAAAAAGTGGCGCTATGATGGGTATTTGTAGGGTATGTGGCTGACGACTATTTTTTCACCCAAAATTGATGAAATGAGAAGGGTTTTTAAAGGAGATTCTCAGCTTTCCACCAATATTAATTATGCTTTACTTTAAATTTAATAAATAATTATTATTCATTTTCTATTTGAATTACGACTAAAGTCTTGATTGATAGGTTGATTGAAAAGTATATATAGCTTTCAAATGGTATCACATTTTTGGAATCCAAAACATGCATCACATTCTATGCTTCGCATACTATAGTATTAGGAAAAGAAAAATTTAATTACATGAAGTTTTAACCAAGTTAAGGTGGTCAGACATACGAGTTTTTATATTTTTTAAAAGTTGTAATAAAAAAATCATAATTAATTATTTATTTGGAAAAAAAATACAAAAAATATGAATCACATCTGGACATGAGTTCTCTACTTATTTCTAAAATATTATAAACAAATATTATCATTTTATTGTGGTTAGGGTGGCTAGAGAGACACCTACTTATTTTTTCCCTGAAATTTAAATACTACTGCATTGAAATTTCAAATTTCACCAACTGTATTTTGTTTTTTTAAATAAACCTAGTAGTTTAGAAACTACATTTAATTTTCTATAGATTCTATTCTTACATATTTTTGAAATAATATAGATAACTTATTTAAAATTTTAAGTCAAGTTGCCTAACTCTGAATTTTTTGCCACTTAAGGGCTTGTTTTTTCCATGATGATCCTACACATACCCAACTCATTTTGTTACCACCTAGGAATATATTGATTATCTATCATAAAGATGCTAATGTTCCACATTGTGCATATCATTGTGTTCTAGGACATCGAAGTAATGAGTGTCACCAATTTAAAGAAATACTGAGCAAGTATCATTTTGATGGTGATAATTGCTATTCAATAAATCCTTAAACCATTACCAATTCCCCTCATCATGTAATAGTTGTAGAATCATTCTCTTCTCACTATTACAAGATTTTTCCCATCACCTATTTCAGCTCATTCTTTCCTTGCACTAAGTGGGGGCAAGAAGTTACTAGCCTTGTCTTAGTACTACATTTTCCCTTGTCCCTTAGCTGTGTTATTCACCTTCCGCTTATACCAATTGAGATTGCGAGGTGAATGAATCATTTGATGTTCAAATTTCCTTTGCATTTGAGCTGTATATTTTAAGGTGGATAGAATTTTATACCTGTTTTGCTCAATTAGGGTCTTTCACCTAATGGAAAGAGATAGATCCCACACCCAAAATCTAGGTGGTTCACTCAAACTAAGATGTGTATGATGGAATTATGACTAAATGAAATGATATAGATGTAGATAATTGATAAGATTGATTAAGTATGCAAAACCTAAGAAATGTAACTTGTTTGAAAACACATTGTGTAATGCACCAAACACCTAAAGAATGAATGCAAATTACTAATAAAACTTGGCCGAGAATTGAAAGGGTACACGGAATATGGATGGAGACTAGAAATGGCTTTTGGAATGCTGCTAATCTTTGGAAATTTGGCTCTAGGACTCATTCACCATTCTATAATGAATTAGTCCCTAGTTTTTGTAGAGTGACGAAACCGTTTGGGAATAAAGGGTATCAAAATGCAAAACCTTGTTTAGGCCTAGAAATGGACTCATTCACACTAATGGTGAATGGAGTCCACTGAAATTTTGAAGATTCAAAGAAACAAGAGCTCTTGATACACTTTACTTTGTACAAGTGTCACTTCCTAAAACTTTGATTTTAAAACTTGCCATGATGTTTTGATCTTGAATTTCTACAACAAAGCATAGAATCTGCCCATGAATGTCTTAGGAAGCTAACTTAAGTGACTTGAAATGAGTAAACCCTAGTTTGCTTGGCTTGATAGAAGATAGATGATGCATGAATGATGAGAAGATGTGTGAATGAGTTATAGAGATGAATAGGGGTTAAAGTGGATGCTGGAAACACTTATTTATACACACTTATGCCTAATTACCTAATAATACATCCATGATGACATAAGGTGTTTTTAAATAAAAACCCAAAAGACAATTTAAAATATTTTGAATTTTGAGCCAAGAGGGACTCATTTTCCACCCATGGAAAATGAGTCCCACCTTGGACTTGAAAGTGGGTGTTGGGAATTATCTTGCATTTAATGTTCTTTGGCAGGTTTACATTCAAAAATACAATTAATTAAGCCTAATGAGTGCATAAATGGGTCAAATAAAGCATAATAAAGGTGAAAATAGTGATGAAAAGCCTAGAAAACATGAAATCTTATTTACAACACTTTAGAATAGGACTTGATAAGTGATAAAAGGTGATTTTTAGATGAGATTATTATAAGAAGAGTCTAGAAAAGTGTAGAAATGTGTTACAACGGAGTTCACAACACCTTTACAAGACATTGTTAAATGGTGAAAGGGTCAAGACCTAGTGTGGATGTGAAAAACACCTCACAACACTAAATGAAGACCCTAATTAAGTCCAATTTATCATCAATTGTTCCCCCAAATCAAGCAAGTTGCCTTTTTTTCTATGGTTCATTTATCCCCCACTTTGAGTGAAAGGAGGATGGGAGATTGCTTCAAACTCACACTAAAGTAGACATTCAAGAGAGATCCGAGTGTATAGATGCAAATGACAAAGGATGACAAATATCAAGAAGGAAGTAAAGCCCCCAGGATCTAAGATCCTAAGTCAAACCATCCAGATATATAAGATCATGTAATGGAAATAAGTGGGAGGAGAGAAAAGATGAAAAGGTGGCTCAGAAAGCCGACCATTTGTCCTAACTAGTTGTGGATCCGGATCTAATTTGATTTGTCAAAAGAAAATGCATATACTCACTCTAGAGGCGATGGAACTTTTGAGAACATCTGCAGTGAGAAGGCCCAAAAGGTGATAAATATAAGATTAGTATGTACTCACAAACATATAGGTGGCTATGGGGAAATTCGCACCTTGGAATGAGCTTCCCATTCAACCACACCAAAATTATACCTCCTGATAACTTTAATAAGGCACCACAAAGGAAAATGATTTTCAAGCTCTATGAAGTAAGAAAAACTTTGTATGCTTGACACTCATAGACATTGTTAATGAAAAATAGTGCAAGGACTATTCAAAGGGATTTTTTTTCTTAATTAATTGCAATGTGCCTCATCTTAAAGACATGGTGCTTAATGTCTACAAGAGAGGGATAAACTGAAATAGTCTTGTTTCCAAGAGAGGACAAGTCTGAGTCTCATCTTAGAGGCATTGTGCCAAATGTCGAGAGAATCACAAGAAAATCACACAATGAAATGTGAGTGGTGATGTATGCCCCACTTTTAAAATTAGTTTCAACACTAATGCGTGAACAATTACTTTAAAGTAGAAGAGGTCATGCGAGAGGCTTACTTTCGAGGAAAGCCCTATGTAAGTCATATGTTTTATGAGGAAGCTACATCATGAAAAGGAAATATGTCACCGCATAGTAACTTAAGGCATGTAAAGTCCACATCCCAAGCCTACTCTTATATGTTCATGAAAGGTTAGCGAGTAGCCAAAGGAAGCAAATACAAGTGACATACGAGGACAAGGTTGTCTAACCCCTTGCCCCCACTTAGTGTAGGACAAAGGTGAGCCAAAATGATTGATGAGATGCAAGAAAGAGTGAAAATCAATATCAATTAGAGGAATTAGGTGCCCCCACATAGGGAAGCATAGCAAAGTCCTTAAGATGTTGGATTTTACAACTCAAAGCCTTACATTCATTAGTGAAGTGACCATGAATTCTATGATATGCACAAAATAAAGTCTTGTAAGAGCATTTCTTTCAAGTTATGGGAGGGAGGGAGATCAAGTGATCTTGGAGGAGTCTCAACAAGATATCCTCTTGATCAATGGTAGAAGGTGGTATTGTGGTTTGTGTCAAAGATACATCTTACTTAGATGTCATACTTACACAAGTTTCTCTATATTGTGAGATTTTGTTCTCACTCTTATAGGAGGAGGGAAAATCTATCAAATGTAAATCATGAAAATTTGACAAGATGAAATTGACATTAAGCGAAGGTGTATTTTTTTTTTGGTTGGATGGCTTGTAAAGGAGAACAATCAAGACCACTAGTGTCAAGGAGTTCATAATGGACATCTGTTAATGATGATTTAGGAGTAGGTTGTGTGTGATTTTTGATGTTGAGAGAAGGCTTGGCGATCTCTATGAAAGGACAATAACCAAATCCATGAGTGGTTTGTTGTGTGATAGGATCGATATGGTTGTGGATACCTTGTTCTTGAGCACCACATCCTTTTCCACTATATCTAAGTTGTTTCATGAGTTCATAACCTTTTCCATAAAGCTTCTTCATTAATTTTGGATTGGTTGGTGGTTAGTCATAAGTGCTATCAAGGGTGACTATGTAGTTTTCTTATTTTTCTAAAGTGGTTGAGGCAAATGCTTTTTAAAGGTTGTCCAAATTTTGTGTTGACATTATTGTTGTGTCTTTGGCCTTATTTGAATATTTGTGGATGATTTTGTACTCGCTCATGACATCATGTTCAAAATACAAGGAACCAAAATCATCTTCTAAAAGATTTGAAACTAGTTCAAGATGTTGGACGAGGTTCACTTGTGTGATTGGTGTTAATGTGTTCAAGGGATTTTCTATATTTTTCTCAATGTTTAAACAACTATCTGGATGAGGGTCAGCTTCAAGTGTGTACAATTTTTTGTTGTAGATGTATTTCATTTTTTGATGAAGAGTAGAAGGCATACCATTCATTGCATGAATCCATGGTCTACCTAAGAGAATGTTATATGTGAGATCATTAGGCATAACATGGATTAGTGTTCCCAATGTGGCCACCCCAACTGTAATAGGTAAAGTGATCACATCAAGTGGTTTTTTATTAATAGTTTCAATTCCCCTAATGGATAAAGGATTGGGTCAAATGTTTGATTTATCGACACCAAGTCTATCGAGAAGGTTTACTCCACATACATTAAGAGTAGAACCAGTATCCACAAGAGTTCTCTTAATGCCTTTTCATTTGTATTGAATGAAAACAATGTCAACATTTATGGTGTGAATCATGGCTGATATATCATTTGGTTGTGTATTAGAAGGGATAGGAACTTGTTGCAAGGCTGCTTGGATCATGTTGTGATAGTGAGGGGAGTCTTGAATAAGGTCCCATAATGAGATTTTAGTAGGAGTATTCTTTAGTTGTTCAAGAAGATTGTACTCCTTTCCACTAGGAAGACCTAGTAAGATAGGGTTAGAGGGGATAGGATTAGGAAAAGGTAAAGGTGTTGGGGTTGGTTGCAGCAATTGCAGATTATTTTGAGTGTTATATGTATGAGCAATGGTATGATAACTCAGCTACTACGATACATTGAGTTCAAGTTTGTTTTGAGTTGGAGGTTTATGTGAAGGGGGTAAAGAATGATTTGAGGTTGAATAATGTTAACATCCCTTAGAAAGTGAGAGTCTATATTATTATTGTGGTTCTTGTCTTGCATCATGATATCCTTCCTAGAAGGAGGGTTTTGAGGGGAACTACAAACTGAATTTCCGTGACATTCTAAGGTTGGTTCTTCTAAAAGGACTTCATCACCAGTAAGAGAATGATCAATGGTTGAATTGTCTTTCCCAAGATGAGTTTTTTTAGGTGAAGGGGGACAACCAAGATTCTCATGACCTTCATGGAATAAGTTTTCTGTCATCAAAGTATTGTCTTCGCAACAATGAGAAATACTAGGAGAAGAAGAAATTATAGTTTCATGATCATCTAAGGTTGTGTTATGTTGGGTGTGAATGTTTTGTCCACTAAGAGAGGTAAAAGGAGAGAAACAATTAGGATTCTCAAAACTCTCATTAATTGATTCTTCTACTCAAATATCTTCATCACCAAGAGTAGAGATATTATGAGAAGAGCAAGTATGATTGTTAGGAATGGCCCAAGTTGTAGTCTCTTTCACTAAAACACTCTCATAGGGAGGGGATAGGAAATTTTTCTTAACATGTCTAAATATGTAAGGTACTAGAATTTTTGAATAAAAATGAAGAGCACATGTAACCATTTCATGCAATATGTTAGCAATATAAACAGTGTATGTGCAAAGATGCAAAACATTCTTATCCAATATATGCAGGTTTTGAAGAATGTACATAATGAATATGTAAGAATAAAAAGCACTTTTAACAAACTTATGTAAATTTTCATGAATAGAAACATTGTATATGCAAAAGTGAAAAGTACTTTTATCAATGTTATTCAAAATTTTAGAAATGTAAGCATTTTCAGATGTAAGGATGTTTGCAATTGAAGTGATTTGAAGAATGAGTAATCTAAAATGATATTTTTAAGCTAGATGCATAAAAGAAATGTTCCTGAAACTTTCCAAACTTATACTATATGATACTAGGAGGCTTAGGAAGCACAAAAATGAGGTTTGTGATGTT
Source organism: Sequoia sempervirens (assembly GCA_007258455.2). Taxonomy (NCBI): domain Eukaryota; kingdom Viridiplantae; phylum Streptophyta; class Pinopsida; order Cupressales; family Cupressaceae; genus Sequoia; species Sequoia sempervirens. The sequence continues at coordinate 364,742,279 of VDFB02193867.1, forward strand.
GTAATAGACAGCCAAAAATCTAGATAGGGACTGATTCACCCAACATGGCGAATGAGTCATAATAATGGATTTTTGCAAAATTTTCAAAAAATTTGAATTGTTTTTTATGTGTTTGATGTTTTATGATGCAAAACTAAGATGGAGATGTATAATGTCATAAAATTTTAATTAAATTATATGAAAAAATGCAAGCTAAATGACCTTTTCACTAATGCAAGGTTTTGAAACCCAAGAATGCAAAACAGTGAAAAATCTAATGCATGCAAGCTATTCCTATGATGATGATGGACTCCTAATAAAAAAAAAAGTATTCTAAAAGAAGGTTCACCAAAATGAGTTGTAGATTTTAAGGTGGATAGAATTTTATGCCTCTTTTGCTCAATTAGGGTCTTTCACCTAATGAAAAGAGATAGATCCCACACCCAAAATCTAGGTGGCTCACTCAAACTAAGATGTGTATGATGAAATTATGACTAAACACAATTATCTAGATGCAACTAAATGATAAAATTGATTGATTAAGTATGCAAAATCTAAGAAATGTGGCTTGTTTGAAAACACATTGTGTAATGCATAAACACCTAGAAATGAATGCAAATTGCAACAAACTTGGAAAAATTGAAAGTGTGCACCTAGAATATGGATGGAGATGGAAATGGCTTTGGAATGCTGCTGATGCTAGAATTTGGCCTACCAGGACTCATTGCCGATGGACAAATTAGTCATAGTTCTATAAAATTGACCCAAAACCTATTTAAGAGAAAAAGGGTATCTAGAAATGCAAAAACCTATTTAGGCCGGAAATGGGACTCATTCACCACTCTAATGGAAATGAGTCCACTTTTTATTTTTGAAGATTCAAAAGAGGAAATAGGAGCTCACTTTGTACTTTCTTTCTACAAGTGTCCACTTTGAAACTCTAATTTTTGAACCTTTCCATGATGTTTGATCTTGAATTTCTACAACAAAATATGAAGAATCTTCCCTTGAATGTCTTTGGAAGCTATCTTGATGACTTGCATTGATGAAACCCTAACTTGCTTGATTTGATAGAGAAGATAGATGATGAATGAATGATAAGAGATGTGTGAATGAGTTATGAGATGAATGGGCATTAAAATGGATGTAAAAACACTTATTTATACACACTTATGTCCTAATAACTCAATAATACAACATCACAGGCCAACATAAGGTATTTCTTGAATAAAACCCAAAAAGAATTATTTTGAATTTGGAGCAAAGAGGGGATCTCATTCACACCCATGGTGAATGGGTCCCACCTTGGGCTTGTAAATGGGTGTCGTGAATTATTTTGCGTTTAATGTTGTTTGTCGGGTTTACATTCAAAACACACTTAATTAAGCCTTATGAGTGTATAAAGGAGTAAAAAAAATCATAAGAAAGGTATAAATAGTGAAATTAAGCCTAGAAAAGGTGAAATCTTGTTACAAGACTATACAACACTTCAGAATAGGACTTATAAGTGGTAAAAGGTTGATTTTTAGATGAATTATGATAAGAAGAGTCTAGAAAAGTGTAGAAATGTATTACAACAATTCACAACACCTTTACAGAGACATCATTAACTACATTTGAAAGGGTCCAAGACCTAGTGTGAATGTGAAAATACCCTCACAACACTAAATCAAGACCTTATTAATTCTAATTTATCATCAATTATTCCCCAAATCAAGCAAGTTGCATTTTTTATACTGTATAACATTACTAGTATTTCTCTTTTTCTTTTCTTTTATATGTGCATATTGTGTTCCCCTGTAATGTGATGTTTGATGTTCTCCCTCTCTTTGTCACATTCTTCTATTTGTACCTTCATTATTTTTTGTGTCATACATTGCTTTTGTCTTTTTATTTTGTTTTGTGTTTTTTTCTTTTGGGGATAATGCAAAGTGTAGAGACGCCCTATGTCTCTTCCATGTTGACCCAAATGGTCCTTTTACTTTCTTTTTCTCTTTTGTTTTATGTTTTACTTTTGGGGATGATGCAAGGGATTAAAACCACAATGTCTCTTCATGCTGACCCAAAATCTTTTCCTTTTCTTTCACGTTTTCATTTTCTTTTTGCTTGTTCTTTTCCTTTTGGGGATGACACAAGACATTGAGACTGAAATGTATCCTTCATGTTGACCCAAAAGATTTTCCTTTTCTTTCACCTTTTCATTTTCTTTTTTCTTGTGTTTTCCTTTTGGGGATGATGCAAAGTGTTGAGACCACAATGTCTCCTCCATGTTGACCCAAAATAAATTTTATTTTTCTTTTGTTTTCACTCTCTTTGTGTCATTCTTCCAGTTCTATGTATTTGGGGAATGATGATAGTTCTGCAAACATACTGACCCCAAATCCATAGATCCATTATGTGTTTGGTGTGTTCCTTTTGGGGACAACCCCTCTTTCTTTTGTTCCTTTCCCTTGACATGACGTAGCCTTATTCAGAAACATATGACTTGGCATAGGGGCTTTCCAAGTTAGCTCTAATGTCTTGTTTCTTTTTTCATCTTTCATTTGCTACTTTAAGGAAATTTCTCACTGTAGACACTCAAAATATCATGATTGACATCATGCACTCAATTCTGATTAACTAACTTTGATTCTTCCTTGATCATTTCTTTACTAACCAATTAATTGAATAATATTTATTTAATTAATTCATCAAAAAATTCCTCCTTTAATTAAATAAATCAACTTTATTTAATTAAATCCTAATGTTCTCTCTTTGATTAAATAAATCAACTTTATTTAATTTTTTGCATATATTTTTGGCACCCTAATCCTTTCTAGTGCTTCTAGGGTTTTTCACCTAAAAGGATAAAGAAGGGCCAAAATACTCATGTCTACATTCAAAGTCAATGCAATATGGATGGAATATGTCTAATTGAATTGATTTAAATGTAGAAAACTAATGAAATGTATTGATTAATATGAGGAAACTATCAAAATGCATGTTGTTTTAAAACACATTGTGATATGTAGAAATACTTAGAAATGAATGCAAAACTGAATATAACAGGATGAAAATGAAAGTGTGCACCTGAGATATTGAAGGAGGATGGAAATGGATTCTAGGACATTGTTGATGCTGATTTTTAGGCCTAGTAGGACTCATTGGCCATTCTAGGTGAATTAGTCCCATTTCTACAAAACTGTGTTGGAACCTGTTTCAGACAAAAGGGTATCTAAAAATGTAGAAAACCCAAAACTGACCTTGGAGTGGAACTCATTTTCCACCCATGGAAAATGAGTCTGGACTTTTACATTTTTGAATATTCAAAAGTGGAATCTAGAGCTTTCAGTTTGCACTTTGATTCTCTACAGGTGTTTGCTTCTGAAACTTTGATTTATGGGTCTAAAAGTGACTTTTGATGGAGATTTTTCCTTAACAATGAGGAGAAGAATTAAACAACTTTTAAACTTGATTATTAATGATTTCCAAGCTTCCAAGAGACTTAAATCTGAAAACATACAAGCCAAGAAGGAGAAATGTTGAATGTTAGAACATGGGAATTTGCCAAGTGGTCAAACCCCTTTGAGGTAATTAAACCAAAATGATGAAAGAATGTAATGAAACATGTAATAATAGGATTTATTACCTTGAAATGAAGATTTATCTTGAATTTATGTATAAAAACATGAAGGATCTGCCCTTGAATGTCTAAAAATTGATGTGTTGGTGACTTGAAATGATGAAACCGTAAGTTGCTTGACTTGAGATGGAAGAAGGATGGATGAATAATGAAGAATGGTCTTGATTTAGGGTCTAGAGATGTGATTTTATAGGCAATCCACCTTATTATCTTGAAGATTGGATCCCTAAGGACGACAGGTAAAAATAATAGACTTAAATTTCAATTTTTCCTACTCAAAGGTAAAAAATGAGCCAAATGGGACTCATTCACCACCCATGGTGAATGGGTCCCACCTGGATGGGGCTGATTCACCATGGATGGAGAATGGGTCCCACAAGGGCTATTTTGATAGCTAGGATGCTAGGAGATAAGGAAATAAGGTTTAAATTGCAAATTTGTCAAATATTTTATCAAATATTATCTCGGGATGCACAATGTAGGTTAATAGGGGCCTATTAGTGATGATGTAAAGGAAAATTAGGGCTTGTGACACATAATTCAATGTGAAAGTGTAATTAAATACACTTTACAACACTAAAATGAGGTCCACACAGCCGAGGAAGGCACAACATCCAATGTGAACGTGTAAGACACATTACAACACTAGATTACCATTAAGTTTATTTTATAAGCCTTATAGATTGATTTGATAATGTCATTAAATACATTTTATAATGTTGAATTAGGGATAAATGGGTTCATTAAGTCTAGAAAAGCGTGAAAGTCCTTTACAACACTTTACAACACCTTTACAAGACATCAATAAAAGTATGTTATTTAGTTTGCAAGGGTCCAAGACTTGATGTGGATGCATAAAATTACTCAAAGCACCTGAATCAAGGCCTCATTAAGTCCAATTTATTACATGAATTATTCCCAATATCAAGCAAGAGGTCCTTTTTTCTATGGTACATAATTAAATCCTAATGTCCTTCATTTGATTAAATAAATCAACTTTATTTAATTAAATCCTAATGTTCTTCATTTGATTAAATAAATAAAATTTATTTAATTAAATCCTAATTTTCTTCATTTGATTAAATAAATCAACTTTATTTAATTGAATCCTAATGTTCTTCATTTAATTGAATAAACCAAATTTATTTAATTAAATTACTAATATTCCAATCTCTTCTCATTTGATTTAAAATATTTAAATTAAATGTCACAATTTAAGTTGGATAATCCTAAATTAATTAACTCCTAACATTAACCCTCCATTCCTCTAGCTTTTTCAAGTTGCACATGTAAATCAATTTATTTAATTTACTAATTCTCGTTATTTACATTCAAATAGGGCATATTCTTGGAATATTCCACTTATTTGAATTCTCTGTCCCAAAGGAATTTTTCCCTCCAACTTGGCATTAAAAGCTCTTACATGTCCTCTCCTTGAGCCAACTTGGCATTAATTCCTCTTACACCTCTTACACAAGTTGAAGTACCCTAAATCTGCATGTAAGACCAACTTCAAATACTTATTAGAAAGGTTAGTCTAAAACACACAAATCTGCAAATACCTCTATGAAATAACATATCTATGCTAAAGAAATACCACAAGCAATGAAAATAACATCAAGAAGACATTTCAAAAGCAAGATAATCACCTATTCCATATTGGATTGGTGTTACATGTGCTAGTAACCCTTTCCCAACCCTTGATCAATAGCTAAATGATGATGTATTGCAATGGAGATGAAGAACAAGATTATTTCTCAAACCAAGAGAGTAACCTTGCATAAAATTGTGGATCCATGAATGAGAATGAAGGCCCTATTTTATAGATTTTCTTGATGAGAGATTGGCCAAGATGGTGAATGTGGGACTAAAGATCCTCCAATGAGAAGATGACACTTGTCAAATGATGATAGGTCAATGGTTGTGCAAGATTTGGGAAGAGTGCCCATGAGAGGGAGAATTTGAATTCAAATTTGCAATAAATTTTGAGAGGGGGACAAGAAAAACAGCAATAAATGCCATGTTGGACTTGTCATGTTGAGGGAAAATGAGGTTTTTTAATAAATCAATAAAATTGATTTATTGTGCAAGTGGAGATATCTAGAGAATGCAAGTGGGATGGGATTAACATTTAATTAGGGGTTAGATTAAATAGATGATGATTATGCTGATTTAATGCTGATTAGGTGAGTTGACTTTTAAGACTTTGATAATTGATTTATTTGAATTAGAAAATGATGGAATATGATTTAGGATTTGATTTGAATGGATTTTTGATTTATTAAAAGGTTGATGATAATGTTTATTTGATTTTAAATAAATGATCCTAGGAGATGAAATTACCTAATGAATGGATGAAAGTGCACTGATTAATTGATGAATGGTCCTAATGCGACATCTAATTTGTTGAATCCGTCAATGCATAATGTTAATTTTGCAAGTCTACACAAGTAACCTCTTCAAATTCAAATTTCACCTACATGCATTTAACATGCACATTGTTCAAAATGTTCCAACTCTCCTTCATTAGCATGTTGACAAGTGGCATAATTCCATTAGTGCCTTCTTTAATCCGACATTCATCCTATTCTTCACTCTTCAAACCTTCTTCATTATAAATAGAGGCCTTCTCTATTGATTTAGGAGGCACCATCATCCAAATTTTGATGCAAGGTTATGATCCACAAGTTGACACAAGTTTATACAAATCTATTATCTAGAATTTCATCCACACTTTCATCTAAGTTATCATATACTTTATCATCCATAACTATGTTATTGGTATTTTACATCAAGAATCACACATCTATCATCAAGCTTATCAAGGAATTAGGAAAGGGCTTCTTTCCACATAAAAGAAGTACCAATTCCCCCATGGGATGCAGGTTTGAGTATTTAGAATAGAGTTTCATTAGTAGTTTATTTGATTACTTTACTTTGAATTCATGTTCTTGTGTTTGAATGAATTTCATGAGGAATGTTTGTTTACACTTGTTTAAGGACTAATGTTTGCTTTTTTTTCTGTGTTTGAGCAGGTCTAGGCAAAGAATTCTACATTTGGCGCTAGAAAGAAGGTGAATCTTTCAAAATTAACACATTTTTTTGGTCAATTTCATGGTTTTTTTCCATTTTCTATTCTTTTAGGACACAGTGACACTGAGGAGGACAAACAATGACAATATTAGTCTAGCATTGCTATATAGTGATGCTGCCTCTATATCTAAAGGGAGACATTGTGTTGATTTTCCTAAAGGTTGTATCATTCAAATATCAAAGGGTGACACTGGTTAATATAGCGACACAATAATGGTCTATGTTTTTCCATAGAGCGACATTGATTTCCACAGAGTGATGTTGAAGCTCTAAATAGCAATGCCTTTGCGGATTGTGACACTAGGTTGGGGTAAAAATTAGTTTTCAATTTTTTTTGGCCTATGCTTTATGTTGTTGATTTCTCTTGATCATTAACCTGTTTTGTGGCCCTATTTTCTGTAGGCTGATCAAATTTTGTAGGTCAGGTGACAAAGAAGAGGAGGAAACAAGAAGAGCTTTCTATGGCACTTTCTTTTTCATAATTGTAAAAATGTGTTCTTTTACACTTTGGGGACACCTATAACCCAATATTTAGGAATCTTGTTATCTTTTAGCATGAGAACTTAACTACATTTTTTTTGTGTTTTAAAAAGAATATATGAAAGCATTATTTTTCTCAAAAGTTGGTTAAAATGAAAATTTGAAGCTCACTAGTTTTTGGATTTGGTTAAAATTGAACAATCAATTTCACACTCAAGTTTGGTGCTTTAAAATAACTCACTATTCCTTTTGAGGTCTAAAATGAACATGTGCTTATCTTTTTTTGTAATCTTTTTACAAACTAAAACTATCAAAATGCGTATGCACTTCTCTCGTGCCTCATGGTGATCCTAAGAATCAAAAGCATTTTAGTGATATTAGGTTGTCTAAAATATTGCCTCCACATTTCAAATTTGGGTTTTTAAAATTGAACAAAGCTTGCTAGTGTGGGAAAGGGCATCGAGTGTGTTCTCTCCTTGTTCACACAAACAAGGATTGATCAAACTACAAATGTACTTACTTGGTATTGTTCACCTTTAGAGGTCCTGCCTTGGTGGGAAAAAGTACTCACCCCAAGGGAATGACCCAAGTGGTAATGAGCATAAGCCAGGCTCTTCTGAACTGCTATACAAATTTGTGGTTGCAAGGAAAGTTTTCAATTAACTAAGTGATGCATGATAGCTCTCCCCCAGTATCTTTATGATGCATAAAGCCCTTGTTCTAAGGGTTGGAAGACCTCTTGAGGGAGTTTATCATTATGTCCTTTGAACCATATTCCCTTATTATGAACCATTGTGTAGTAGCCAAAAATCCTGATATTTGTTGGCGTCAAGAGGTTGGACCTCTGGAGCTATCCCACATATTTGCGATTCTTTGTAGAGATGAAAAGTTCGTCATGGGAGATTCATGAGAACTAAATCTTGGCTGACCCACAAAAGTGAGTGCTATGGAGGGGAGCTAGTGTGTTCAAGCTTCTAATCATCCATTCTAAATAAACACAGCTGGATTTATCCAAGTGGAAATTCAACAAATATTTTCTTTTCCATCCTAGGATTGTGCAACCTTTGAGTCAATTAAACACATTGCTTGGATCCAAAATCTTGAAAACAAAAATTCAACAAGGTCATCAAATTTCAAACCTTTAGAAGAATAAAATAAATTTGAAAGGTCCAAGTATTACTACTTGTCCCTAGGGATTCTATCCTTAGAGGATTCTAAGTATTTGGACCTATATCTCAATTTTATCTCTCTAAAGTCAACATTAGGGAACTATTGCCTTGATTCTCTTGATTCCCACATAATGGACTTTGTGGGATGAAAATAAATTGAGACATTAGACATTTGGTTGAAAAGCTAAGAAAGAAAGTGTTTTTGGTAAAAAGAACTCATTAAGAAAGGATAAGAAACAATTGAACCCCACACATGTGTTTCTTTGAATGATTTCCCAAAAGATCAAAATCCAAAAACCAAAGTTTACCAAGTGTGTTAGTCCAAAATCTCTCAAGAAGCATTAGTCTATGCTTTACAAAGTTAGAGAAAGATTAGTCTATAGCTTTTACAAACGTGTTTCAAAAGACAATCCCAATTTGTATTTGTTCTATTATCACTAGTACAAAAACAACAATATATGACTAAATAAAGTACTAAAAATTGCATATAAATGACTAATTTTGGTCACGTGACCATTAGTAGTTTATTTCAGTCATTTATAATATGACCAAATTTATGACTAAACTATTTAAGTCATTTATCTAGTCATTAATTTAGTCATTAATTTAGTCATATATTTAGTCATTGATTATTGTTAACTGATCATTTATTTAGTCATTAATTTAGTCATATATTTAATCATTAATTTAGTCATATATTTAGTCATTAATTTAGTCATATATCTAGTTATAATTTAGTCATATATTTAGTCATTAATTAATTCATTATTTTAATAATTAATTTAGTCATTTTTATTTACTCCTTTCCATTAATTGGTAGTAAATATAGTCATGAAATGAATAATTTATTAAATACCATAAATTTTATAATGCAAAACTAACATATTAAACTTGAACTAAAACATAAAAACAAATAAAAATATTACATATATGAACAAGCTACAATATGCTAGAATTAAAGGATTGATTCAACATCACGATAAATAAAAAGTAATTTGCAGTAAAAAATTTAATGCAAAATATATAAGAGTATATATATAAATATAATAAAAAATATCAAAGTTGTCGAAGAGTTTCCAACTCTTTCAAATACACTATGGTAATTAAGGTCCCAGAACAACACATTCAAAATAATGCATAAAGTAGTGAGCCAAGATGTCTAACAACTAGTACATGACAAACATGTTCAACTATATCATTTTTTGCAAATATTTTAGTGGCCACCATGTGAAGGTTCTCTCTTTCTCTTTTAGAAGAACAACTCTATCTATTTTGTCTTCATAAACAAGGGGTATGTTACTTGTGACCTTTAAAATGTTTACATTTGCATCTCTTGTTCCTTTCAAGTACACTCCATGTAAAATAGATAGGGAGTGAATCCGCCCAATGCTCACAGCATCACCATCAAATAGATCCAACACCCTAACTTTATCTTCTTTGAGTTTATCAATACATTTCTACAAAAAGAAAAAGAAAAAAAACATTATATTATATAGGTAATGATTACCTTTGTTTGCATAATAAAACAACCATTACTTAATTAAATAGTACTTGCATGTGTGTGTTAAAATAATTGAAAAAGAAAAATTTCAAAATAATTGCAATGATACCTTATGAATGTTTTACCCTAAAAATTACTTTAGCAGTCTCACATTTTTGTTGATCAAGAGGCTTGGTAGTCTAGATGATTATTATCATCCATAGGGTATAAATTCAACCAAAAAGAGAAAGGGGGGGAGGGATTAGAATAAGCATAGATTCCAAGAACCATTCATCAATCTAATTTACTAAAAAACCAACACTCATAACAGTGTTTACAATGTTACTATTAGTTTCATGCTAATCAAATACAAATGTCACAAATATAAACACTACATTACCATGCACGCATACCAAACACAAAGTTATGACAACACTGTTCAACATAAAAAAGTAGCTAATGCACAGAAAAAAAGAATGCAATATGAAAGCACTACTACTACTACTGCAACGTGAAGGTGAAATACATTGGGATGTACAAAAATAGTGACATTAAAGCTCTAAAACATAACCCCATGCAGTCAACATAACCATGTCAATGATGACATATAAAAGAACAAAGAACAAAATGTATCAAGGCAACATAACCATGCCAATGATGACATATAAAAGAACAAAGAACAAAATGTATCAAGGCAACATGTGACAGCCATTAAAAGCAATCATTGAGGAAACAATGTAGTCTTTTTCTGTGGCTTTCATAGCAATAGTAAAGGAGTAACAAATAAGGTTGGATGTATAGGTCACATAAATAATAGAGAAATAGCCTTTCACTGTTATAAAATAGTGTAAGAGTATGCAAAAAGAAGTAAGGAATGATGTCCAATGAACAAGTAGTAGTGGAATGCCATGAAGTTAAAAACACAATGATAAGCATGACACCAAGGAATGTAAGGAAAAGTGGAATACTTTGTATGTAAGGTTTTTGGACATTTTGTTAGCAGTCCCCAAATGTTTGACTTGAAGATTTTGCATGTGTTAATTTATTTTGTGAAATTTATAAATCAAGTTTGAGTATTTTTCCAAAAAGACTGAAACCTCATAATATTTATCAAATATAAGAGTGGATTGGGATTGTTGAGAAGGTTAAATTTGAGTATATAGGAAATAGTATGTATTCACTTGCTGATGGCAGTAATCACATTGATTTTTGTGAACAAAATAATGTCATGTCACATATGGATGAATAAAATATGAAGAGGCTTGAAGAAACACATTGCAGATAAAGATGGGGTTTATGATCATCTCATGGATGAAAGGTGTGTTGATAAAAGTTACACTCATGATGATGCAAGTGTAGGATATAATTTATAATGAAAGTGTAGGATATAATGAAATAAAGGAAATATATGAGGTTGAACCTTATAACAACCTTATTAATAAGGAAACAATAGTATGCTCAAATATCCAATTAAATGAACTAGCTTTTGATACTAATGATTTTGTTGATGAGGAAATTACCACAAACATAAATTTGCAGCTCAGTGATAATGTTCTTGAAGATAAAAATTGATGTATTCAATCTAAGGAATCTGAGAAAAAAGATGACAAATGATGAGATTCATGATAGTTTTGACTGTGATAGCTATGAACTTAGTTACTTATATATTGCTCATAATATTTTTATAAAGAAGAAATGGATGGTTTTGTCTTTCATGAGGAATATATTAATGCAATTTCTAATGAGGAAACATATTCACTCAAAAATGAATAAGTGATCTGCTATGAGGATCCCTCTAATTTGTTCTTTCCATCCCTTGAGATATTCCAGATAGAGCTCGATGATGATGTTGGGAAAAACAAAATTCTATGCATTAAGAATGAGGAATTCAAACATAATTTAAAAAGTGAAACTCCTTATTTTGTTGACTATGAAGACATTGAATATGTTCATTTCTTTCTTGATATTAATTATCAACATCATGAAGAAATGGAATTTCTTATTTCAGATGAGAAATACATTGATGTAAATTCCAATGAAGACATATGTTCACCGATGAATGAATAAATTTTAAGTTACAATTAATCTTTGGCATATGGGTCAACTTTTCTATCAAATGATAGTGTACATGAAATTGTGAATTCATGTGAATATCTTTCTACTAAGAATGCCAAATCTGAAAGTGTATGATTGAGGTATTTATATTGACAAGTGGGAAGGCAATGTTGATGGTGCATCTATTACAATAGTGAATAAGTTATGAAAATTCGTTATAAGAAATTTGGCTCAAGATTAAATTTTGAATCATTTGAGCCTTTTTTTTGAAATATTTCACATGGAGTTGTGCAATGATCTGAAGGATAAATCAAATCATGTTGTTAAATCTGAGTTTGAAAAGTTTTCCAACATATGGGATGTTAATGAAGTTGATATTCTTCATAAAAATCATGACACAAGTGTTGATAGAGATGCTATTGTGGCTAATGAATCTTGTTTGCAAACCACATGGGTGATAGAGTTGCATTATTTAGGTGAGATTGAATGTAAGCACAATGTAGTTCAAATGGAAATAGCACATATGTATGAACATTTTTATTCGTCACACAAAATGAGTGCCTATTGGGTATGGAATAGACTTCACGTGATACCTCGGTGAGTACTTCCCAATCTTCTTATCTTATTCAGTTTGATTTCTTAGGCTTCAATTTGAAATATGACTTTGATAAATTAGAGCAAGTATCATTAGAGGTGTTTTATGAGCACTTCAAATTTAATGTAAAAATTGAATTTTATGTTGCTAATGCATCCTATTTAATGGATTATGAAATATTTTATTTATTAGTTCCGTTTGATGAATATGTGATGATGCATGATATTGAATTTGTCAATATGAAGCATTGTAAAAGTGGGAATGATATGGTTGGAAAATATGTTATTTACATGTCATATGATGAGATATTTCAATTGATGTATGATTGCAATGATCAGATATACATCTAGATAACATTGATAGTGATAAATATAGAGGTATGGTTAAAAATGTCAATGGAAATGCCAATTCTCCATCAGATTATGATAATATTTTCAAATTAGGGATGGGTTAGTCTTGGGTGAACAGAGTGTTTGGAAAGGGTAGATACTAGTTCTTCATTTTTAGGGATCTAGGCCACCAAATGAAGTTTGGAAAATAATTTGAGTGCAATGCAGTGGAGGCATTACAAAGTATTTGACATGATAAATTTGTTGTAAGCTTAAAACCTGAAACCCACAAGGATAATTTAGGCTAAGAAATGTTTCAGATACATGATACAAGTATAGACTCTGTACTAGCAACCATTGTCAAACATGAAAATTCTCTCACCGGAAAAATATCATTGGTAATGTCTTCCAAGGAATTTTGTGTCTGCTTTTGTATAACATTCAACTATCAAATGGAAGATTCAGGAGAATATTTGACATTACTTATGTCTACGAAACATAAATTTTGTAATTTCAGTTTTAAAAGTTGAAAGAGTAACGAAAAATATTTCTGCATTACTCAGAACAGTATACTTACAAGAAACCCCACAACCCCCTGATATGTTTGAATTCATCCCATGCTGAGCCAACATACTACAATCAACAATGTTTGTGAGAGAGTTTGAAAAATAATCAAAATGAGTTTTTGGAATTGCCAAGGGGCCACTATAAATACAACTTTATATAATGGAAGATCAGTAAACCAACCTCTTTTGTTGCTTCACAATGTCAACATTCTAGTTCTGTCAACCCTGCCTTAACATTCTCACCATTGCTGAAAGAGTAGCACTCGCAACATAACAAAAGGCTGCCAAAAACAACACATCATGTACTGCAGTTCATACTTCTAAAATTTCATAAGGAAAATAGTATTAGATTGAGCTCCCAAGGCAATAAAAGATTTAAACTTCTTCTTCTATTTTCCGTGTAAAAAAATAAATAAATCCAGGAGAACTAGTTGACAAAGGCAATCTCTAAAAACTGCATGGACTGATCCAGAGTACTAAATTAGCACTCCAAAACTATGTGCCATAAACACTGCATCAAGATACGAAGTACTCTGCTGAAAAGAAGGCACAGTGTTCTACATGTTGAAAAGTTGCACATTTATGAAAGCATATATTTGTGTAAAGATGCTACGAACCAGAACAGGAGGTACCTGCAACAAAAGAAAGAAACAAAGAAAAAATGTATTAATATCCATAGATGACCAAAAGTAAGTCAATGGAACTAGAGCTTGCAACAATTAACAAAAGAAATTTCTAGGAAGAGAAAACCCTAGAATCCCCCCCCAAAAAAAATTACACAAGACAAATCAAAAGCATTGTACTGCTAACAAATAGCAAAGAGAAAAGTTAAAGAGACAACTTAAAATAATTATTGTTTGCTTAAAATCCCAGGTTGGGCTTCAATTCCCTATCTTTATTTTCTGTTGAAAATTAAATTAAAGTTGCACTCACATAATTGAATCTCAAAGTTTGGAGGACACTGCTTAGGCTTTTGAAAATTCTTTTCCAACGACTTCTTAGTGCTTGGTTTACTGTTGCATTTGCTTGCAGAGATCGAGAAGACCCTCTAATTAGGCATGCTTTGGCTGTTCTTGGTGCCTAGTAAATAAAACAAGCGTTGTGCGACAACTAGAGTCCTTGCCTAAGGAAAATGTAGAAGAGTCATGTCGTACAACAATGGCTAATGCACGGTGCTTTGAGGTTGTATGTTATTCTATTCTTTAGGTTATTGTATTGGTTAGGTGGTGTTTTGTTTTAGTATTAAGCTAAAATTGAAGGGTTTTGGATTATGACCATTTTGAAGAATGTAGAATGTTTTTTGCAGACATGTAAGGGCCCATTTTCATGGATTATCTATCCACTAATTGGTCTGCAGTTACCAAAAACATTGAAGGCCTAGCCTAGAGTGATCACCAAATAATCTCTTGAGATGGGTTTGGTATTTCTATCCACAACTCCTCGAACTATTACTGCAAGACCAAAATCTAAAAGCTACATGCAATATTAAATAGGCAAGACCATTATGAAACATGTTTTCTCTATGAAAATTTTCCCTTACAATCACATGCACATAAAATCCAATTCTCACCAAGAAAACTAAATCCTCAGAAGAAAAGCAAGTTAGAACGACATATTCACAGTTCCATTGTTTTTTCTCATTCTCAAGAGCTGCCATACAAAATAATCAATCTTGAAAAATAGTATATTTGTCATAAATTATTTGACAATTGAAAATAGTATTTAAAAGCAGTATTTGTCAAAATAGTATTTATTAGAAGCATTTAAAATTTGCTAGCATAATAATCAATCTTGAAAATAGTATATTTGTCATAAATTAATTATTTGAAAAACACATATGGAAAAGGTGTGATTTAATCCGCTTTTGATGATTTAAATGTCTTTAAAACATTAAAATATTGTTCAAGTTCAATGCTTTAGCATTGGTCCTATAGTTCATTTTAGATACAAAATGAGAAGAACTGTTTACATTGGGTTACATCCCTATTTGATATGTAAAAGATATAGAGCAAAAAGATGACTCCTTACTTCCAAATCTATGAATGAATAATGTGGTTGAAGTGAGCATATGCCAATAACTAGAGGTAGAGAATTCCTGCAATAACAATTACATTATTTCTTAAAATTTTAAAGTTTTCACACCATTCATGTCTCTGTAAGGTAGTGCACTGCTCATTTAGAGGCATATTATTTGGTCTTGTAATCACTCAAGGGGTAAGCTCACTCAAAGCATGCTGCTCAATTGCACTGTGTTTGGATCCTGGTTCCACACTTCTAGATTGACTGGCGTGCCATCAAAAGATGGAGAACACAACCACACTCCAAGACCTGAAAAATAATGGAAAGGAAAAAAACTTTAAGGATTACAATATATATAGAGGCATTATATCACAAGGTTAGAATGTAAATGTTGGCATTATATACATGTGCAAATTCAGATATCATGTTCTATACTCAAATAGAGACTCTTTAAGTCAATACCATGGAAATTTGTAAGCATTCAATTCCAAGTAACTAACCATACACATATACAGAAATACAAAACAATTAGGAAATCTGTAAGCATTCAATTCCATGTAACTAACCATACACATATACAGGAATACAAAACAGCTAGGAAAATCTTAGAATCAAACTTGTGAATTTGAGTACACGTGAGAAGGATGGATAAGCCTTTCAATTAGAAACTTACATTTTAATGACTTTCAAATTTTTTTTGTACCCAAAATAGGAATAAAGCATTTCAGATAATAATTTCAGTTTTCAGACCATATGATATTGAGTTAGCAACTCCAAGAAGGGTTACTAGATATCTATTTTCATCATGAAATTATTTGATTGTTTTGGAACATTCAAATTGTAAGTACCAAACATCAATACAACTTCATTGTTTAATGTGGGTAATTTCTGAACATAATATTTGATACGTTTTCAGTGTATTCAGATTAATGTGTGGTATTAAAATTTCATCTACTTTTGTATCTGCCTTGTTTTGCTTGGTTTCAGCATGAAGGGTAACAAATCTAAACAAATTAAAGAGGATGCAAGAGATTGGGATAAAGAGATTGGCTTTTCCTTCATCCAAGTTTTCTATTATGATAAGGACACCTTTTTAGAAACTTTCGTTTTCCCTGTTTTTGGGTGGTTTGTTTGTTGTTTTTTTTCCCTAACAAACCCTTTTTGTTTCCATCCCAACCACCATGGCTTGGTTTTGGGTAGTTAGTTTTCTGTTTTATTCCTCAAATCTCTTTTTGGATAAGAATGAGGAAACAAAGCTAATGTGTCTCCTTTGATCTCATTCCTCCATGCATGTTGCATGACTTATTCTTCTCATTATTTATATGAACGAGATGATTCAAATGCCACTTACCTGTATACAAAACACTTGGGACCGCATTTCTGTAGTGTCAGACAAGATTCACTAAATCAGGATGGTAAACAATACAGGGCATCAGAAAACCTCTTAAGGAATCACCTGTTACCTTGCATGTGATTCCTATCAAGTTACTCAAAAGCCACAAGGTCACTGGTGCGTTGAAGCCTTCGTTTATCTTTTATCCAGTAAGAACTGGTGTCTCAAATTCAGTAAAATAATAAGCTGAATCCATGAATGTTTGATGGAGACATATGCAGTCAGAACAGGTCGAACTCAACCAATTTTAACAATGGACTTCTTGAACCAACTTTAAATTGCTTTGGTTATGCTCATTATATGCCCTGGGTTGTTGATTTCGCCTTTACCTTGTGTTTGTTATTTAATTACAAGCATTTCAACATAATAGATATTTGGCCTGAAAAACTGAAATTTCATGGTGTTAGTTACTAGGAAAAATGGTTTATAGCTGAGACTACAGCCTGGAGAAACTGCCAAAGTATTACCTTGAAGCTGATTGCACTAATTAAGGAAAGTGAATACTACTTAAATATGCATCCAATGATGGGCAAGATTATCATAGCCCTCTCTTCAAGCACCAAATGTTAGTAAAAGTGTTGTCCACAATTTCCTATGTTCATTGAGCTTAACTAACTGTAGGGAACAAAAAAACATATACCTATCATTGGTGTTCGATTCATGAAGCTTAACATATTGTACAACAAAAAGAAAATCCAAACTGTTGCAGCTGCCTCCTTATTTTTTTAATAGTAATCTTATATTACATAAAACAAGTTGCTCTTTCCTATTTCAGATGCAACACCTTACATTTATTACTTTTGTGCTTCTTTTATATTTCCATCTTGTGTCTCTCCAGTTCCACCGTCAGCTTGTTTTTCATCCTTGTCAAAATGGGATTTGCGTACAATTGTGTGATATGGATGCCCATCTACAAAATCTGCAGTTAAGGTCTAAAAAAGTAATCCTTTCCAATGGCCTAGAATTTTGATTCATAAGGTCCAATTGGGATTGTCATAATGTGAACTAGCGTTCAATATGATAAAGTTATAACTTTAAGTTTTTTTTCCTTTCTATTTTCCCATATAGCAAGAAATATTGGACAGAAAAAGGTGCAACATGATGATGAGAACCTTTTGGGTGATTCGGCTAGATAAACTGCGAAGGACTCTGATTAGCCCTTAAAGAAGTATTTCTTTTCCTCCAGAGAAGAAAAAATGTGTGTATTTCAGATTTACTGAGTGAGAATCCCATGAAGTCTTCAAAATAGTAAAATCCTCAGATCTTGTGTGCTTGCAGAGTAATGAAATGGATCAGGACATTATCCCGATGAACCATAAAGTCCCATTCTAAAGAGGGAGGATTGAAACAATGTTTGAAGCTTCTAGTTCACTAACACAACATTGTTCAATACTCACGATTAAGGAAACATCCAGATACTACGTTTTGAGGACTGTAAAGCTGTTTGCAGCAGCTTTTGGGCATTGCAGAAGGAACC
This sequence comes from Sequoia sempervirens, assembly GCA_007258455.2. NCBI lineage: Eukaryota > Viridiplantae > Streptophyta > Pinopsida > Cupressales > Cupressaceae > Sequoia > Sequoia sempervirens. The sequence continues at coordinate 364,760,536 of VDFB02193867.1, forward strand.
CTTCAGACGTGGCAGCTAGATTTTCTTGGGGACAGAAACCCTCAAAGCAATAGCTTGATTCTCAGAGTGTTACCAGGTTCATCAAAGGAGTTTATATTTGCATGTTGAGTGTGTCCAATAAACTGTACCAGACTGTTAAATTTCAATTTGATTGTATGTGTTTGAATATAATAAAAGATACTAAAATATCCGTTGCTAGAGTATTTTCTAGGTTATTATTTCTTGTGCTTTTAGTTGGATTTTTCAATATAAAAGAAATAAAAGAAGCTCAATGATATATCTCAGGTCATGTTACAATGGTAATTGTTGATATGCAAGATCTGTAAATAAGTATTGAAGGAAGCCTTACATGAAGAAATTCTCATAAATAGTAATCTGCTATGCTTTGAATGTCTATATAAGACCTCAAGGAAGGTGTAAAAAATGGAATAAGCATCCAAAAATGCTCGATACAATGTTGCCCCTTGGAAGAGGTGATACTTGAGATGGATAAGAGGGAATATTAACACCCATAATTAGATTCGTAGATGCAAACAGATCGATACACTAAAATGGAAACTCAAGGTGTACACATAAGAGATTTTAGATGAATGAGCATTCGATACTTCAAGTGGAGTAATATGCTTTTATGGTTACAGTGAGCTTTTCCATGAAAGACATGTGAAGATGAAGAAGCCATAAAAATTGCGGCATAAACTCATAGTCTTCAAAAAAACAGTGATTGCAGTGAGCCTAACTGCTTTCAGAAATGAAATAAAGGGCAAGTAATAATAAGAAGATTAAAGTATTTTATTCAGGAATTTTATGCTTTGATTCGTCCAAACACATTCTCATTATGGAGGTATGTATTTAGTCTTAGATGGCAACCATACAGTAATGAATAACTTTCTCCAGAAAAAACACATGAACTTCTTATGAACTTAATAAAATAAACCTAATTTTGGGGTGTTCTGTGTGTTTAAATTGATGAAATAACCTATAAACCTAATTTTAGGGTGTTCTTTGTGTTTAAATTGATGAAATAACCTGCAATACTTCAACATGTTCTTCTAGTACCATGAAAAGGAGATAGCTGGGCCTGCCAATCTCAATATGCAGTAAGTTGTACTATCTCTGACTCAGGTTGGAATAAACAATTATTGTATATTTCACGATATTTTTTCAAAAATAACCAATCACATGTAGATTAGATAAATTGCATATGCACGGTGTTGTCTCCGGTGTACACCTAGGCTAAACCCCCAATTTGGTTTGTTCAATTTTGGCTTGTACCTGATCTTGGCCAAATCAGGGTGTTAATATGTTTGTGAGTTTGATTTGGACCTTAGAAGGTCTTGCATTTGTGTGTGAAGAGTTAGTCACTAGGACTAAAATCTTCATTAGGTTATCATTAGTGTTAAATTTTACTTTATGTAGCTTTAGACAACTTATGTTTGAAAGTAGGGTGTTAAATGTGTTTTAAACACATAGTCATTGTTAAAAAGATGCTAATGGTCAGTTAAGGGAGTTGTTGATTCGTAATTAAGGTGTTAGAGGTCCAAAGATTCGGGATCATGGCATAATGGAAGTTGCAAAGTGCTGTTGCAAAGTTGCATGGCAAGATTTGTGGAATTTGCATGCAATTTAGTGATTGGAATCCCTTGAAATCAGGGGTAAGTGGTTGAGCAACTACCCTTGAATGGTGGAAAAGGTATCAAAATTGATGTGATGGCTCGTAGAGAGCAGTTAGTTGTATTGTAATCAAATTTTGTTGTGTGCAATAGAAGACAGTTTTGGCATTTTTCTGTGTTTTCTGCAAATCATGTGTGTTTTGTGGAGACAGTGGTATCAAAGGCAGTGTATTCTCTATTTTTGCATTGTCTCAGTGTTCATAGGATAGTTGTGAATAGTTTTCATCTTACATTCTAGTCTCTTAGAGTAGATTATTGCTTTGAATCTTTAAAGTAGATTGTAGAGGGCTTATTTTCTTTGTTTTGAGCAGTAAAACTTTTCATGGCTCCCTCATAAACCCTGACCACGGGTTCTTCCTGAGATTGGTGGAATATGGAATGGGAGCCAATCAAATGTAAATATGTAGCAGTAGGAAATCTTGAGATCCAAGCTATGTTTTGTAAGATCAAACCCTAGGCAAGCTAGGACTGCCTGGTTAGGTGTTTGAGAGTGAAAGTTAAAGAGAATAGGCAGGGGAAGAGAACACTGTACAGAATCCATACAGTTCCAAGAAGGGCAAGGTAAGGTCTTCACATGCCAAGGGGATTGAGACTTCCATCAATCCATCATAGGTAGATTTGAATCAAGAAGCAGTGAAACCCTAGAAAATAGGACAATTAGCCCTTTCACCCAAGAACATAGGAAACCACTGTACGGCAGAGACAAGGGCTTGAAACCCTAGTAAAGATTTAAAAGTCCAAAAAGGGTATCAAGAAATCAAGTTTCTTTGATAGGTTATTTGTCAAGTTTAAGAGCAAAAAGCCAAAAACCGACTGGTAAAGACTAGTAGAGAATTAGGCCTATCCAAGGCAAATTCATGAAGGCGGGTGATTTGAAGTTTGAACACCAAACAAGATGCATCCATTTGGAGGTGAAATGCAAGAAACCAGTGTCTCCAGCTCCCTTGCAAGAAGTTCAAATCAGATGGAGAATTTGGCACTTAGATCCTTCTAAGTCCAAGGAAGAGTAATCAAATTGCAAGAAGGTGTTGATCTACCAAAGGTAAAGCACAAGGGGAAACTCTTTGAGGAGAGTTTGGGCAGGGCCTGGTTGGTCATCCAAGTTCAACAAGAACCATTGATAGCAAGTTCAAGGAAGGATAGTGAAAAGGTCTCTATTAGAATGTGCAAGCAAACTTTAGTTCTATCATACACCATTGTCATACGCCAGTAAAATCATCATCACATTTCAATTACATCCCTATGAATACATGCTCCGTGACAAGATAAATAGTTTCCACTGATACAAAACTATAGAATAGTATATTGTTTTGACTTAATAAATGCCATGTTCTATGATATCAGGAGTGCAAAGGACCATCTGATCTTTTGTAATCTTTGTTTCAAATTTCAGTGATTGTATTATCACTTTCAAGTTTCAACATTATTATAAAGCATAACTTAAGCGTCTTCTTATTTTACAAACAAGGCTACATTAAAATGAGCAGACCTCATTCTTCAATACCTGAACATTATTTATCACCTCGGAGCTTGGCATGAAATTGTACCTGATTCCATGATAAAGAAAAAGAATAGCAAACACCATGCATTGCTAGGTTGAATAGTTGACATAATGGGAGCTGAAATTCAGAATAGCTTTGAAAGAATGGTACAGTCTTGGTTTTCAAAGAATGGTGAATATTATAAGTATCTGACACATATTATAGCTTAATATTAGAGAAAAGCACATAATTTACTACATACACTTGTTAATTTTGGGCGATATAGCAAATTCAGGTAAACTTTTCACTCAATCACATCTAGTGTTTATTAAATTGGCCAGCAAGCAACTTACCTAAAAATTCTGCACAAATTGTGTCGTGTTGTCGAAGATGCCATTGATTAAAAACAGGAAGAGCTTGCAATAAAAGTACGAAACCCTAACACAAGAGAAATTTATTTAAATGAAATGAGCCAAAACCAATCTTCCTGTAGCTTGCTTCAATCTATTCACAGGAAACGAAATCTGAAAATATCAGTGTTTTAGGGCTTACTTAGACTCTTGAGCTCGAGAGAAGATATTAGGCCTGAGTTGGCAGAGATTTCTGAAAAAATAAGGCAGACATTACAATTTCATCCACTCACGGTAGAGATTTCTGAAAAAATAAGGCAAACATTACAAATTTCATCCACTCACTCGAATGCAAAGAGAACCAAGCCAAATAATTTGCTATCAGTTACCTATTTGTAGTCATTTAAAAAAAATAACAGTGGCGGAAGTCCAATTATCTGAGGCAATCAGCAATGCCGATGAAGAAAACTGAGCAGATTTTGATCTAAAAATATTGGGGTTTTAGAGCTACTAGATTCTCGGGCTCCCTGTTATGCATGTATGCAAAATGTGGTAGAAGAGACAAAGACATGTGAACACGTGAACACGTCTGCAGAATGCCACTTATTCCATTTCCACCAAGCGCCCTCCCAACAAAATCTGTTTAAAACTTAGGGAATGACTTATATTTCTCCCCTGCTCGTTGGCGATTGGTGGAAATAATTTCTGCTTTATTTTTAATCAAAAATATCGGAAACCCCTGGAAAAATAAGAGGGACCAATCAGGAAAAAAGAGAAAACGAGCAAAAATCAAAAATCAAAATCAAAACTTTCCAGACATTAGGAAACCATAGTATATTTGTATGTTTGCACGATTTTCAAGGAGGATTAATAGTGCAGGAACGGAGATGAAAACATTAGTCTCCGCCTTACGGCAGGGACTAATAATGTTGATGCAATTATGATGGGATATAAATCACAATTCTGATTGAAATGGTAATATAAGAAATTAGTGTACTAAATAGTATACCTGTATGCACAATCTAAGTAAGGGAGATATTTCCTTCTTCAGATTATCACGAATCATGCCATAAATCTTTTCTACATAAGATGTAAGTTGTTGCTTGAAAAGCAAGGCTGGGTACTTGGCTTCCACTTGACGTAAAACATCCAGCCTGCTTATTATCCCAACATTTCCACTATAAATACCCATGCCAGATTGGGATGATCAGAATCCCTGGGTACAATTTCGTAGATATCAAACATTTAATTCCTAAGAATACTGTATCAAATGCAATAGAGTCATAGACTATCTACAAGGATATCAGATAAAAGTTCGTATGGAAATAGTTGTAACTTACTTGAGCCATCCTCCCAAACAAAGAAACATATGATAATCTGCCACGTTGAGAAGCTATGCCAGCTGCAACATTTTCTTTCAGTGTGCTCTGCAAGAGGAATAGTAAAGTGGATGTATTTGACAACCAATAGGCCAATACATCCACACTATTCTGTTTCTGCAATGCAAAAATATATTTCAATTGCAAGAGGATATCTTTATCATCTTTCTAGTTAAAGCTTCAATAAAATTTGAGTACTAGCATTAGATGATGTGACATACAATTGAGCAGTAAGTACATGCAGAACTCTTAAGAGTTGAGGGCCTGCCTCATTTCACAGATTCAAACAAATGAATTGTAACATTTTTACATTTCAAAAATATGTTTCCTATCACCTCAATTGTGCAACCAATCATGTGGATAATTCGGTCAAACACACTGGTTTTGTCAGCTTCAAAAGACCTCAATTGAAGAAGAGATTTGTAGATAATACATGCTGCAACAGGTTTGCCCCGGCTGAAGCCAACATCTTGGGAGACAGATTTGATAAGTGCATCATGATGTTCCTAAATCAAAACAATATAAGTGTACGAAGTGTTAAAAATATTTGTAAAAATCCTACATAGCATTATGTTTGATGGATATGCTCTCTAGAATGTGCTAGCATTGCTGATTAGACATCTGCAGGAGTTGAGTAACACATACTTGTTGTTTGTTATTAATAGATCTCTGTCGTGTTAACTCACTTTCCACGGGTCTCTTCACAACATAAGCAACAAATGGCATATTCTGCATATAGTACTTGTAAATATATCACTTCATGGATCACAAGATGGTAACCTCCATCTGGGAATAGCCACAGTTTGAAGATTAAGAAAAGTGTACATAAATCTGATGAACTAAGATTTTACAAGATCACAAGTAGTTCCAGCAACTTCTACAGCTATAGGTTCCCCATTTGTGAGGGGGGCATTCTCTGGAATCTTCTGCAAGAAAATAATTTCAAAGAAAATTAGTTAAGTATAATATATATAGAATGTCTAAGTTTTTAATTATTATCATTTGTAGGCTTCTTAGAGAAGGGATGAATTACCTCTATGACTGATGCTTTTGTCTATCCTGGAAGTCCTTCAGGCATTGTCAAAACTATAGTCTACTTCTAGCGAAGAGCTTCATTCTCAGATTCTAAGTTTTCCACCTTTTCTTCAAGCCTGAAACATTAAATAGAAATCAAAATATATAAAAAATGAATATAGAGAAACACAGTTTAAGAATAGGCTACACGTGCAACATGTCAACAACAAAGATACAAATGAACCAAAGCAGTATATGCCAAAAAGTCAAGAATCAAGAAATCAACCTAACTAAACCAACATGTTAAGATGAAAGGAATTGAAACAACATACACTTTAATCTCTTCTAAAAAGTCTTGAGCCATAGAGATGTTCAAGGCTTGCTGATGAAGAACTTGATTCTCTGATTCCATGTTTGACATATTTTCTTTGAGGCTGAGATAAAGAAACAACATTTATGCCAGTTGACAAAATTGTAAGAAGAATAGCATGAAATATTTAGGAGTTACTCTATTCAGAAAGAACATGTTCTACACAAATACAAATGTAGTGAAGTTACACTGTGTTACATTCATCTGCAAGCATCAAAATCAAAATTGTACATATGTGATCAAACCGAGTGCAAGGTAGAAGGTTTTAATAAACCTTTGTAAAGAGTCCTGAAGTTGATCTATCTTTGACTTCTGATCTTCTATTAATTTAAATCTCTCCTCACTTTCTCGTTGGACTTGTGAATATTTTCTTTCAGTTTCATCTGCCTTCTTCTCTAGTGATTCTACTAAAGCCTATAAAATCTTCATTGTAAGTCGTATTCTTGATCATGTTAAGGGGGATCAGATTTCATACATACTTCACCAAACATCATAATACAGATATTTATTCCATAAAAAATGAAATGAATATTTCAATGTTCTAGAGACACGTGTTCCCACCTTTAGTTCTTCATTTTCATTTGTAAGCTTTTCAACTTTAGCCTTGTCCACAACAGCTACCTCTTTAATTATTGGCAGTGCCTCTTGTATGGCTATTTTGGTTGTTTCACGTTCCTTCACCAACATAGCATTGGCTTCTTCTACTTGAGCTTGCATCTTCTCTATTGTTGATTGTACTTTTGCAATCTCTTGTGATTTAGATTCTTCCAAGTCAGTCTGTATAAGAACAATTTAGATACAGTTATGCTTTACTAGAGATTATTGCAACATGAGGCATAGCATGACCTAAGGTTGCAAAATGTTAAGCATGTGCCCTGTAATTCTAAGCTAATAACAAGACTTGCATTATGTATATAATCTCTTGCAAGAATGTTTTGTGGTAGATTATGTTGTATGTATTCAACTTATTTTGGAAGAGTATTGATTAATCTACAATTTAGAATAGCACCCAGAAACAACATATGATGGACTTTATACACTAAATTCAAGACAAATGTAGCCATCTTCATTTTACACATAAGCTACTTTTATATTATTTTATTTAAATTTTTATACAAAATTACTTGAGCTGAAAGCACTACATACATGCTACATCATTAGGCTGACACAGTTTTTTCCTTTACTCAACCAATTTTGTTCTTGTGGTGTTTTCAAAGAAAAAATAGAATGAGCTTCTAACCAAAAATCAATAAACATTACCCTCATGTGTTTTTCCAAGTCCAAGCGCCATGTAAGCTCCTCAACACACTTCTCCAATTTGTCCTTTGCTTCTTTCAATGCCCCTGTTTCCCTTGCAGCCTGCATTTAGAAAATTTCAATGCTTAAGGAAATCAGATGTTGCTGAGACATATTTTAGATGTGTATGGGAGAAAAAACATCCAAGGCAGGATAAATTCTGAATGACCAAGAGAAAATTTTATCAGAAGACCAAAAGAAAACAACAATGAACGAGAACACTCTTATTAAATAATAATTATTAATGAAAAAAATAAAAAGGAGATAAAAAGAACAATGTATTGAAGCAAACTACTCCCAATAACCGTGTGATGTCTAAATTTTAGATAAGAAATATTGTCCTGAAGAAGTCCATAAGAGAACAGATAGCAAGATATGATTAGAAGCTCGCCATCTTGAGCTTTTTAAGCTCTTTTCTTCCAATCCTTGACCTCCAAGCACATTGAAAATCAATTGTTGCTCTCTTCATCTTGTTGTAAGACTCAAGAGTTCTATGTGCATGCCATTTAGCCTACAAAAAATTACCATTAATCCATTTCTCTAAAGCTGAGGCTAGACAAATCAGAAAAGTGGACTATTTATTCAGTGGTTAGCAACCCTATTGTTCCTTAAAACTTTTAGTTAAAACCTAGCCATGCAAAACCTATAAAATTTAAAAAGATTGTTCAGAAAAATCAAGCTATGAAGGATGGTAAAGACTCTGGTTCTTTACTTCTGTAACCATTCATGACATTAAATGCATCATCTACAACTATCATCTAATGGTTAGTATGTACATCTAAACGGATCACGATAGAACTGAATCTCTACTAATGCCAAAACCATAAGTCTTTGAATCCATCCCCTGTTCTGAAAGGGTGTAACTTATTATTCAGGGTTGAGAAGGGGCAGATAATTATGTGATGTTTCCTATCGATGAGTTCTTTCCTTATCTAAGAAAGGGTAATCCAATTGTTAAAAAGGCAATGTAAATCATGAATCTAGAAACTGGCAAATATAATTTCAAATTCATTGCTCATATGGCCTGTAATCTACTTATCTTTAAACATAACTGTTTTCAAATGAAATATGACACATTGAAAATGACTCAGTCGTGTACAGATTTCCCAATTTACAAATCACTGCAACCATGGCAAGTGACTTACCTAGAGTATTTTGTACAATTTTCGTTGTGTTGTGAACGATGCTGCTCAGAAAAAAGAAAATAGACAAACTTTGGAGGAAAAAAATATTATGAACCCCTCAACCTTTTGCACAAATTGTGTTGCGTTCTCAACGGTATAGTAGAAAACACTTAAATAACTTCTCCCAGCTCTGGTTTTGGCCATCTAATCTCCTCCCAGCTCTAATCGACCTCCCCTTTCATATTATATTTGCCTTTTTTTCCTAACTATGACCAAAAAAATGTCCATTTATGAGGTCATGGGTTTTCCTTCAGCCAGCATGCCAGATTTGGCCTTCGACCTTGGACAACCACAAGGAGGGACACCATGCCCTTCTAAATATGTGACTATCCCTCCCTACCAGTCAGTCATCAGTCATCATGATTTTCCAACAAATTTGTAGCCGTGAATAGATAGGGGTAGGAAGAAAAGAAGATCGTCAAAATGCATGTCAAATTAATGAGGGAGGGAAAAGGAAAATGGATGTTGGAGGGAAAATGAATTAAGAGAGGAAAATGAATTTTTTTTTTCAAAAAAATATTTTTTTATTGTCTTATTTTAAGACAATTAGAAAATTATAAATATATTGTCTTAAATCTCTCATTTATGTAGTAGTGAATTATTTAATTTTTGGATTTGTATAATAGATATAAATTTTAAGAATATAATGGAAAAGATTTAAGTATTCTATAAAATATGTAACATTATAAATGAGATATAATATAATTGTAAAATAGAATAAAATAAAGTAGTAATTTATGTAATATTGAATTTATAATATAAAAAAAATTGGTGGAGGCCTTAAGACTGCACTGAGAGGCAATGTCTTCCACGCAATAGGTATTTTTGGTGCACTAAGCAACCTAGGTGGCCAAATGGCCCACTTAGGTAGGGGTCCCATGAGGGGGGCTTAAGCTCTATGGATTGTGATCAAATTTGAAAGAAAAAATAATAGAGGAGTAATAGTCATTTATTTAGTCATTTTTATTTGTCTGACCAATTATTTAGTTGTGATTTTACCCGATGACCAAATTAGTCATTTATTTAGTCATTTATACTTCTGAATTGCAAAAAATTAGTAGACTTAGTCATTTTTAGTCACATGACTAAAATTTTTAGTTATGTAGTCATTTATTTGCCACCTACTAGTGTATTGTCAAAATCCAAGTCTTTTTCTAACATTTGAGTTCACATAGAAGCATAGCATGTTATTAAATACCCGGTCTTGTAAAGAAAAGTCCCTCTTAGGTTCATCTAGGATTAAATCAACACTTTCATCCATCCTCAAACATCAATCAAAACCCATCTCACAAACAACTCTTAGAAATATTGGAAAAATCCTTCATACTAGACTTTTGGAAAATCCTTAAAATCAAATCCAAATCATCTTGTTTAACTAAGTGTGTGTGGATGCATCCTTATTCATACACTTATTTAATCTATCACCTTGTGAACAAGTTTATTCCAAGACAACATCTAACCTCTTAGAGTTTATAAGTTCATTATCAAATCCAAATCAAAATCCAAAATCCAAAATCCAAAAGTCCTAAAGTCTAGTATCTCCTTCAAGGTTTCTTAAGAGTTCAATCAATCACATCATCCATCTTTCATTTATCTCATCACCATCCTTTGATCCTTAAATCTTAGATTTTATTTTTTGTACCTAAAGATAGACCAACCTAAGGAGTTAGAGGTTTACCCCCCATATTCCTAAAAGTTGGTCCTTATTTTATGGTCCAAACTAGATCTCAACACAAGAACATGGAAACAAACAAAGAAACATCCACTTCAAGTGACTTGAGTGAAACTGCACCTAAAATCAACCCCATTGGATCTAGCAATCCCCAACTCAATCTTCCTCAACTAACACAAGACCTTCAAGAGGGAGGTTTCCAAGTGGAGGATATTACCAGCAATTTCCTAGGAATGACTCGAGAAAATCATGGAAATGGTCCAAAACCCTAAAAATCACAAAATTGTTAACATAATGATGCGACTTAATCCTTCACAATACATGTTATAATTGGAAAAGGAAGGGGCTAAATGTCCTTCTAATCATGATGTGAGAAGTATTATGGAGAAAGCTTTGGGGATTATGCCACCAGTCTCATTCACACCTTCCTTCCAAAGAATCATTCAACCCATCCCGCAACCAACATCATCTCATGCTCCAAGTCAACCCATGGTTACCAAGGGGAGTTCATTGATTCATGATCTTCAAATACATCCCCTTGTAAATAACCAAGATTTTGATGCAAACACCATCTTAGGTCAACCAAATAACATTCCTCAAAACTCAAAACATCCATACATTCCTCTCATCTTTCATGACACCAATAATCCATCCACTTTCGCTGCATCACTAGAATATTCTCTTGACACACAAATCTCTCTCCCCATGACTTCATAAGGAGAATGGGGACTATTTGGACAAGGGGGAATCTTTGGTCCCTCATCATCACTTTCTCAAGGAAACACACCACCCATCTTCACACCATTTCCCCCTCTACCATTAACATCCACACCATTCCTGAATTTAGGGAAACCCCCTTTACCAATCCTCAATCAACCAAATCAAAGCAATCCTCTAGTCATGAATCAAATCAACATGCCAAATCCTTTGATCAAGCCACCAATATCACAACACCAAGTAGCACCAATATATACAACATAATCAATCATTGCACCATCTATAAATATGGTCTCCCAAGGACCTAGCATAACAACCACACTATCTATCACACAACCCCCTATCACTAATACAATGAAACCCCAACAACCACCTCAAAAAACTCTCATCACAATGTCTCACACCATTCCAAATCCTCCACCTCCACCATCAAAACCAAACATGGAAAATCAATACAGTATCACACTACAAGCTGCCCAACAAGTCTATCAGAAAGCATTCCAACAATTTCAAGCTCAACAAGCCACACAATCTGGACAACAAGTTTCTTAACAAGCACAAGCACAAAAAGATACTCAAGCACAAGCTCAAGCTTTATTGAAAAAGAAAAAATCAACCCAAGCTGCACAAGTAGCACAAGCCATGCAAGTAAAAAAAATCACACAAGCTGCCCAACAAGCTCAAACTCAGGTACAAGATCAGTATCAAGCCCAACAAGCTCAAGCGCAAGCACAATACTAAGAAAAAAAACATGTAGTTCAATAGCAAGCCTATCAAAAATATTTGCAACAATACCAAGTGCAACAAGAAGCAACTCAACGACTAGCCCAAGAACACACATTATTAGCACAACAATAGCAAGACCAACAACAAGTGTTGTTGGCACAACAACAATTACAGGAATACCAACAAGCATTGGTGGTACAAAAAAATGTGCAAAAACCTACCACAAACATGCAAAACACCCCACCTATCACTCAAATAATCAAACCCCCTCAAAACCCATTCATCCCACCACTTGATCCACAAAATGATATGTTTGCACAAATCAAATTTCTCTAACAACAAGTGTTGGACCTATAATATGGAAAAACAATGAAAACCCAAGAGAATTTGTGCCCTTATCCATTCAACAAAAGCATTGTGATGGTTCCATTTTTGAAAGGGTTCGAGATACCTAAGTTTGAAAAATATCATAGAACTAGTAAGACTAAAGATCACATCAAGGAATTTCATGTTCATTGTATGGAAGTTACATATGATGACACTTATCTAATGTGACTATTCCCTCAACGTTTGGTTGGACCAGTGATGGAATGGTTTTCTTGCCTTCCTCCCGAAATAAAAAAGTTCTAAGAAATTGTGGATGCATTCATACAAAATTATGCATTCAACATAGGCATGGATGTGAGTCTAGAAGAACTATCTACTCTCAAACAAGCTAAGGGGAAACATTCACATCCTTCTTACAATGATGGTGATCCAAGGCCAACAAAAGCAAGTGGAATATGCCAAAAGAACAACAAATCTGTATTATCATCACCAATCTCGAAAGAACCTTGTCCTTCCATTTAAAATGTAGTGCATCACCATATACAACCAGTTGATTCCCAAGGTGATCAACATCGAAAGAGCCCTTATCGCACAAGGGGGGACATCTACTTATCATCAAAATCATCCATCAACCAGTTATAACAAAAAACTTCACACATGGGCAAAGAACAAGAATTCCACTAACGATGGTGTAACTGATGCCAAAGTTGTTATCAGTGCTCCAAGGAAAAATAGACAATCATGTTAGCAACCACAAGCCAATAACCAAAAAAAAACACAAGCCAATGCATTATCACAACAACCTAACAATCAGGTGGTCAATAATCTGAATAATCAAGGGGGACCACCCCCATAGAACAAGTATCCCCCCAAATGAAAATACACACACCTTGGGGAATCAATCGAAGTTGTCATGAAAAAAATGGTACAAGAGAATCTCATTAAAATCCCCATTTATGGGAATTATCAAGATCCCCAAGTGAAACCACCATGGTATAACAAAAATCACCTTTATGATTTTCATAAAATAAAGGGGCACATGATGGCCAGTTGCATGAGACTAAATTTTTTAATCCAAGACGTTATAAATGATAGAACCATAAATGTTGAACAACCTATAGGACATCAAGACATTAATATATAAATGAATTTGATTCCATATCACAATAAAAGGAACAACAATGGAAATGAAAAGTATAACAACGTAAACCATGTTTACTATCATGTTGTTGAGTCCTTAGATGAATGGGTCACTGTTGTCAACATCAAGGGAGCTAGATCCAACTATGGAGTCACCACACATGGTGGTAGAGTTACCATTCCTAGACCATCACAACCATCCAAGCCACCAACCTCTAATATGAAATCTGTTCCCAATGGTTATAATGTGTTGGACCAACTAAAAAGAACCCCCACCTAGATCTCCATCATGGAGTTACTAAAAATATCACATGCACATAGGAAAATCCTAGAAGAAGCATTAGTCACATCCCCCAGCCCAACAGATCATGATGCCAACTAGTTCCAAGCTATGGTCGAACATATCACCACACCACATCTCCTAACATTCTTTGAATAGGATCTCCCAACTCAACCATCTCATAACCACACACTCCATCTCAAAGTCTTGGTCCATAAGAATAAAGTCAAAAGAGTCTTGGTGGATGGAGGTGTGGGTCTAAATATTTGTACCCTTAAGATAATAAAGAATTTTGGATTCTCCAAGGATGTCATCAAAAAAGGTAAAGGTATAAAAATTAGGGCATATGATGATCAGGAAAGAGTGTCTCAAGGCACTATTCAACTCCCTATTCAAGTAGGGCCAAAAATCATGGAAACTACCTGCCAAGTCCTTGATCTTGAATTGCCATAAAATATACTCTTGGGACACCCATGGATCCATGGGATGCAAGCTATGGAATCCACCTCCCATCACTGTGTCAAGTTTCCTTATCAAAATCAAGAGGTCACAATCCATGGGGATCCCGAGACATTTTATTATTGCAAGAATATGGAAGCCAAGTACTACAAGATCCCTCAAGTCCCAAAGAATGATGAAGTCCCTAACTCTCCATACATAGAACCATCTACCTTAGCCTCCACTTCTGAGACAAATACACCCACCATTCCTAATATCTCTGATATTAAAGTCATTATCCAAGACGATGGGTGTGGGGACTACAAAATGAAAAAGAGTTCCTTTGTAATAGGAGAGTTACCTCAATCTCCTCAGTCTCATGGGAAACCCCAATTGATTGACACCCCATCTCAAACCTTTAAAGAAAATCCCTCCAGATTTAGATGTTGGGGAGACCTAAGTCAAGAAATGGTAGATGAAAAATACATATCAATTTTGATATACCAATATGAAAGGCCCATTCCTAATCTTCCCATGGATGATAACAACAAAGTATTGTAGATGATCCTTGGCATGGGCTACTAAAAAAACAAGAAACTCAAAAAAAATGACAATGGTCTTCTAGAACCTATCATTCTTGAGAAGTGTATAAGAAATATTTTCCTTGGATGTACCCCTCCAAAAATAACCATACTGGGAAAAGGTGCCCTAGTTAGAAAAGTCAAAGCTCCTCCCCAATTATTATTATCCACAGGTTTACCCTTAGACAACTATACCTTTGATATAACCAATGTATGCAATGAGGACCCCATAATTGATCTACCCATGTTGTTTGAAGATTCCTCCTTCATGATTAGTACCCTATCTTTTGAGTCTAACAACCAAACCCATGAGCTAAAGTTAGTCTATCCTTAACTCATCGACTATGACCAATGAGGACCACCAATTTTGGACACGTTCAAAAATGATGAGGCTCTCTCAAAATTCATGGGATTGTGGGATACTCTACCATGTGGAAATCACAAAGCTAGGTTAAACATTGCACTAGACACACATGCCTACTATGGGGAAATGATTGAATCCCTCAGTCGCAAAAGTGAAAATTTAAGAATAATATCTAGGTCTTTAAGTGAAAACCACACTGTGGAACTCTTTGACCCAAAATAGTAAAAAAAAGGACACATCCAATGGTGAAAACCTCTATGAGGTGCCAAAGGATGAGGGATTAAATCTTCCCCTTAGTGTTATTCATTAGGAGAAGTCAACAATCTTAGCAAAGAAGTGTAGTCCAATCAATATAGGGACCAAGGAAGCACCACATATCACCTACTATGCAAAATCACTTTTGAAAAAAGAACATGAACTCCTAGCTACCTTTCTAAGGGAAAGAAAGGTAAAATTTTCATGGACCTATGTTGACATGCTTGGTCTTTATCCAGAAGCTATGGTTCACCATCTAGCCATCTATCTAGAGGAAAAACCAGTAAGAAAAAACTTGAGAAAAATGTATCCACAAATAGCATTACTAGTCAAACTGGAATTACAAAAAATCCTTGGTGTTGGCTTCATACAGAAAATTGATTATCTAGAATGGGTTTCAAACTTGGTACCAGTCACTAAACCCACTGGGGGCATCCACATCTTCACTGACTTTAGGGACCTAAACAAAGCGTGCTCCAAGGATGAGTTCCCTCTTCCCAATACCGACATGATTATGGATCAAATAGTAGGACATCAAATGTTGTCATTAATGTATGGGTTCTTAGGGTACAATCAAATAATGATAGCCAAAGATGATCAACTTAAAATAACTTTCACCTGTCCATGGGGGACTTATTGCTGGAACATGATGCCATTTGGGCTGAAAAACATAGGAGCTACCTACTAGAGAGCTATGACTCTAATCTTCCATGACGTGATTCACAAAATTATGGAAGACTATGTGGATGACATATTGGCCAAATCAAAGAAGTGTTGGGATCACATAGCAGCACTAAGCTCCATCTTTGATAGGCTAGAAGAATACAAGGTTAGATTCAATCCAAAAAAGTGTCTTCAAGGTACAATCAAGAAAGTTACTAGGGTACATTGTATCTATGAGGGGAATCAAAATAGACCCCACCAAAGTCAAAGCAATTCTCGAGATGGAGGCACCAAGAACATTGAAGCAGTTAAGGGGTTTGCATGGAATACTCCAATTCATTCATTGGTTTATAACATAGTTAGTAGATAAGGCTATCCCACACTCTCATCTACTCCATAAGGGGGTAGCATACAAATGGGATGAGAAATGTGACTAGGCATTTAACAAAATCAAGAAGTACTTACTAACACCACTAGTCCTTATGCCACTGATTCCAAATAAATAATTGATCCTATATATATCGGCAATAGTAGCAGCTCTTATAACTCTCTTAGCACAACATGATGAAAATGGGAGAGAGAGAACTATTTACTACATTAGTAGAACCATGGTGGTACAAGAGATGAATTACACATTCATTGAAAAGGATTTCCTAGTAGTGGTGTTCACGACACAGAATTTTAGGAACTATATGTTGGCTCACCAAATAAAACTCATTGCAAAGATAGGCCCTCTCAAGTATCTAATTTCCAAAGAAATGCTCACAGGGTGAACAACTAAATGGGTCATGATCCTAATTGAACATGACATTGAGTATGTAGAAAAAAAGGCCATTAAAGGACAAGTAATTTCATATTAGCTAGAAGAAGCACCAATGTATTTAGAGAACCCATTGGTATCAAAATTTCCTAATGAGTCAATTTTTAACCTAAGTGCGAAAGATAAATAGAAAGTATATTTTGATGGATCTTACACACAACATGGGTCAGGAGCTGGGATCTTCTTCATTATACCACAAGGAGATTGCATACCAAATTCATACAAGCTATCTTTTCCTCTCACAAATAACATTGCAGAATATGAGGCTCTTGTTATAGGACTCAAAATTTCATTACAATGGCAGATCATTACACTCAAGGTCTATGGGAAATCAAAACTTATCATCAACTAGGTCATTGATGAATACCAAATGAAGGAATTAAAATTGACCCCATATAAGAAAATGGTGGAAATCCTCAAAGAATTCTTCATTCACATCACGTTGAGAAAATACCAAAGGAAAATAGTAGAGCAATAGATGTTATGGAAACAATCGGATCGCTACTAGATATCCCACGCAACGTCCCTAAGAAATAATTCCTTGTAGAGCAGCTTCTTGTACCAACTTTTGAGGTACTAGAGTCTAAATTCTTGTGTGAAATCATTGGTCTCGGTGACCCTTGGTATCATGAAATTTACACCTACTTGAAAATAGGAGTCCTCCTTATTGATATCACCCCAAACCTTAAAAGAAAATTTGTCAAAAAGTCATCTAGTTTCATTATCTTAGGTGACACCCTGTATCATAGGAGTATTTAATGAACCCTTTTATGATGCATAAATGTTGAGGAAACTTTGACTACTTTAAGTGAAGTGCATAATGGAATTTGTGGATCACATTTGAGTGGTATGACCTTGGCTAATAAACTTCTAAGGATTGGGTACTACTGGCCTACGATGGAAAGAAAAGCTCACAACTATGTCTAAAAGTGCTTGCAATGTCAATAGCATGGGGACCTCATCCATGCACTAGCTTAGGAGCTCCAAACGATCATAACACCTTGTCCCTTTTCACAATGGGGCCTCAATCTCATTTAAAAAATCACACCCACCTCATCTAATGCACACAAGTTCATTATCACCGCCACTGAGTAATTCATGAAGTGGGTAAAGGCCATCCCAATGACCTACATCATAGGGAAGCAGATCTCCAAATTCATCCTGAACTACCTCATTTTCCACTATGGTTTTCCACAAGCCCTTATCTTAGATAATGGAACACCTTTCAAGAAACAAGATGTCTATGAACTATGCCAAAAATTCAATATCCAACATCGCTTCTCCACCCCATATTACCCTCAAGGTAATGGTCAAGCTGAGGCCATGAATAAAAACATCTTGAAAATCCTAAAGAAAATAGTCAATGAAGTTGGTCGTGACTGGTACCTATAGTTGAATCTTTCCTTATGGGCCTACCGAACAAGTATCCACATGCCTACAAGTGCAACAATCTACTCCTTGGTCTATGGATCAGAATGCATCCTTCCCATTGAGATCAAGCTCCCATCCTTAAGAATATCATTGCAAAATCTCATCACTGATGTAGAATATTGGGTGTCACAGTTGAACGGGTTAGAACTATTTTATGAGTGGCACATGGATGCCTTGAACCACCTACAGGTCTATCAAAACTGTCTCAAGCAGAGTTACAATAATAAGATCAGGAGTTATACCTTTCAAGTTGGAGAGCTTGTATCAAAGGAGAATTAGAAGAATGTACCAAATCCAAACAAGGGAATATTTGAACCCAACTAGTTAGGGCCCTTCATCGTCATGACAAGTTATAAATCAAGAACATATTAGTTGTCAACGCCAGAAGGTGAACCTCTATAGGAGCCCATCAATATCTCCCATCTCTAAAAAATTATGCCTAAACTTGTGGGGTAAAAATCCAAAAAAATACAAAAAATAAAAAATTATAAAAAATAAAAAAAATAGAAAAAGGATTGAAAACAGTAAAGAAAAAAAAATCATCCTCTAGTGAAAGCCACTTCAGTGGCACTTTGGGAAAGTACCTTGGTGAAAAATTGGCAAATAGACACCTCGTGTAAATAAGCACTTTCCATCCACCATGATCTCTATGGTTTGTTCACCATCATTCATCCATCACACTTCCATATCTCCACCCATCACCCATCCACGTCTGCATCATAGCTTGATCTTGTGTTTGTATCATGATCCCTCCTAGTATGACTTGGCCCATTCCTAAGGTTAGTTTGTCCCATCTAAATTAGAGTAGTCTATTGCACCACATTGGGGGCATGTTCTTATACCTACACTAGATTAGATTCATGTATATTCATGAGATCTTCCTTAAAATAAGAAAACCCAAAAAAATTTAGAAAATAAAAAATCCAAAAAACATTCATAAAATAAAAAAATCCAACATTCAAAACATGTCAAAAATACAAAAAAATAGGTCAAAAAGTTAGAAAAAGTCAAAATAAAGTCATCGTGTTGAACTATGGGTCTTTAAGCTCTGAACGTATGCAAGGCCATCATCAATGTTCCCTTGAGACACATTAGCTCAGTCCTTTAGGAGTCTGTCACAATAAACTGGTAGTCCATTTATTCATATCTCATCAATAAATGAGTCTGTGTCAGTTGAACTACATGGTCTCTATGTGTATAATGTAGGCATGGCTAATCTTTGATCAACCCCTGAGGCCCCTAGTATAGGTCTTTATGTTAGGTCATTGATCAAAATATTGGAAAATTTAAAATAAAAACATTTGCAAAATCTTGAAAATACCAAAAAATAGCCTCAAAACATTTCAAAACATGAAAAACATCTGAATATTTGAAAAAATTCATCCATCTCATTTTGCAATCACCTGAAATAAACTTCCACTCACAATAAATCAATCACCATCCTCAACCTTTGGTATGACAATCTGAAACAAGTCTAGCAGGTTAAAGGTGAAAACTAAATCGTCAAGGTCTCAAGTCTAGGTTAGTAGGTAAACAAGTTGGTCAACTTTTGGTATTGATAGCCTAATCATTCCGTTAATTCTATAATCATTTGATAAAATCATGTCCTAGGATGCATCCTTCCTACAATGGACATCAATATCAGGCATCACTATTGTTTAGTCTTGGCTAGAGGTTTGAAGAACATTAGCTTGTTTGTTTACTTGATCTTTGTCTTGTTGAATTATCTCATGGCGCTCATTCCAATAACCTCTCGATGATGTCTAAAATGATTTAAAGAGAAAGGAATGGAGTAACAATCATTATCTTTTGTCTAATGTTCTTGTTGAATAATCTTGTAATATAACTTTGGTATGTGTGTTTTGTTTGGTTTGTTGGGAGGATGTTTTAGGTGTCTTGTTGACCACATAGGAAAGTTTTCCTTTATATGTTTTGGTCTGAGATGTTTGAAATATCTGAACTACACTCTAAATAGGGTTCTATATGCTAGGTGTGAACAAGGATACTTCTATCAAATTATAAAGTCAAATTCCATCGCACTAGGTACAACACCATCCTGGTTCTTTATGCCTTGATGCATCATATCTATTTGTGTTATCAAATATAAGGTAAGTAAGCTCTTTTAAAATCCCAATCTATGATAAGCAATACATCATCAATCTCTCATCATTATTTCTAATAAAGTCTGGACAAATCATGGACTTGTTGTATCCTCTTGGCATCATCTCATTTCTTCTTTCTTCTCTTCGTGCTAACATGGCACCATGACAGTCAACTAAACATCACCAATGCATCCATCCTACATCCACAAACCATCAATATACTACACATCATTTGTATCATTTCACATGCATTGCATTTCCATCATTGCACCATATTATATATTGGTTATTCTAAGCATCTCATAAACCATACATTTGCATCCATTGTGTAATCATATAGGCATCATCATAACATCCATACATGCATCATCGTATTACACATAGAAAAGATACTAAAAAAGAAAAATAGAATATCATAGCATTCCATACATCTCATAATCATAATGTATCACATCATCCATTTTGCATTACCATTTGGGGGATAATATAGATTTATTAGTCTAAGCATCCTAGAATTAGTTGTATACCACAAATATTTGCATCCACACATCCATACTAAAAACATAATCACCATAAAAGTGCATAGATAATATAGAAAAGAAATGCATCCATAACATCCCTAAACATTTGCATAATCATACATCATATCACATCATATAGAATCAAATTGCATATACATAAAATATCAAATGCATCCATCCATAAAGCATAAATAAAGTGAACACATCACATCATAAATCAATCATATCTATATCATATATATATATATAATCATCACTATCATGGTACAAATCAGACTTAGGTGTATATATATCAATCAAGGTACAATTCCCATAGGGCTATAAAAAATGAAGCCTATGAGTCTATCTCAAAAAGGATCAAGTGCTAATCAAAAAACTGTATACAACTAGCCCTAGTGGCTACTCTTCTTGGATGGTTGCCTCTCTACTCGGTCATCTATCTGTCGGACCCCTGTCTGTTGGGAATAATATGACACCTAAACAACTGTAGGTACATCCTAAAGATAATGAAATCTATAATACTCAGTCTCCTAAATAACATCACAGTACATTCATGCTGGTATGTTCCTACCCTAGGATGTGGCAACCATTCTCTCTAGCTACTGTTTATGGCTGACCTCTTGGGATAACTGAAGCTTCGTGGCTTGCCTCTACTGATGCTCATGGTCTCTTTTCACAGTAAGGGCCTAGGCGTGCTACTTGGCTTGATCTCTCTCCATCGTAACAGCCTATAGCTGCACCTATAAAACTTGTATCTATGCATGTAGCTATTGTATATAGGCATCCCATGGATCTGACTGTTGTGGCTGCTATGGCTATTGTGGCTACTGATCTAGCTACTATGGAGGCTACCCATCTCTGGGTAGTGCTCTAGGATCTTGTCAACCCTGCCCTGCCTATGCTCTCTAAGCACTCCTCCCCTGAGGTCTCCCCCATGGAAGTGCCACTCCTGGATCTGTCAGCCAATACAGAGGTCTAAACTACTCCTCATAGGCACGAGACATACCTGGATCCATTGGTCCCTGATCATAAGCCCATGACCTATTAACCAATTGATGGAAGCAATCAACTACATCGAATGTTGGAATTGTCCATCCCCATGAAGTCTCTCAGGATGATCTGAAAAAGATGGTAGTGTACTGATCATCTGGACAATCCTGAACCTCCTCAATTTTTTGGGCCACCCTATTTGGGAGATAATTCTCTATAATTGTATACTCCCTCCCCTACATCAGTTGGGTCTATTGAGCATAAAATAACTATTGTACGTCATCGTACAATGCAAACATCTATAACTAGGGACACCAACAGAACATTGTCATCTCATTTGAAACTCAATGCCAATAAGGTAGACCTAGTTGTCTTGTATGTCTCAAAGTGATCCCACCCCTATATCTCCAAATCACTGGATCACCAGGCTTTGTATCAACCAAAGTAACAATCGGTCAGAGCACAAAAATATGTTCCCAGGCCCAGATATGCAACAGTGTCACTCTAGTACCAATCGCTTGACTGTCACAATATGAAAATTCATGTAAATCATGGTACAGTGAGGCCAATATTACTGGTCCCCAAGAAAATAGGGTCCTTCAATAAAGTAACCTCTCCCAGGCCAGGCCCCATCTCAAATTGAAGTATCTTCCTTATCGATCTGGAGCTACTTACCCACATATAATGGTAGCAACAATCAACCTAAAAGTTGACACCTGACCTTTGTAATAGTCCAAGTAAATCTAGCCCTCAACAAGCGCAAGATCCTCTACGTCTATGACCTCAAAACATGAATCATTGCTAACATCTATATCATAGATCACATGATCACCATGTATTGGTAACCAAAAGATCTATCATGCATCCTCTAAGGTCACAGTCACCTAGCCAGTCAGAAGTTGAGAAGAAAAGGTTTGACTGTGCCACCTCTTGCATAATTTAGTCATCATCATTAGGTGGGTCCAAAAAATGGGTGCATAGGCGATGTACCAAAGACTGATCTCCCTAGATGCTCCTGTCACAACTCTGATAATTTTCCCAATTTGTGTAGGCCTGAGGGTCGATGCTCATTCGAATGCATAGGCTAGATCACCTCCTGCACCCATAAAGCCACAACATCAAAAATTGTAAAAAAATATAACTGTGTTTGGAGTTTTCAACCCGAGAACAATGAATGAGTTGAAATTTGAAAAAGTGTCACCATTTGTAAAACTCCAAATAGTGATGCTAGACTCTTTGAAAATGCTAAATTGACCTTAGCATCACCATTCTCACATGTGTCACCCTTTGACTAGAAAACCCTAATCTCAAATCAAGCTAAGTGTTGCTATTTGGAAATTTGAACCCTAATCCCAAATCATGAACTACGTCATGATTTACACTAGTGGTTCTATTTGAGCTTTAGCGTTGCTGATTTTACACTTGGTGTGTCACTATATAGTGACACTAGGGACTTTGACTCTTTAAAGTTTAATAAATGCACTAAAAAATCAAATTTCAAAGTTAGGTTTGGGTCACATACTGATGGTCATGTGCTTGGAAGTCTTTGGTGCATGCAGAATCTCTCGGAAATGTGTCGAGGAAGTACTCATTGCACCATTCTGTAGGAGGTTCATAGCTTGAAAAGCTAGAACTTTCAAAGTTTGAATGCAAAAATGAATGGAAAGTGACCCCCAACACCATTTTTTCATGTCCTTTTTTCATGTTTTGGAATATTTTCAGCATCTTGGAGCCTTTCTAGACCCATTAGGTAGCTTGTCTTTTTTTTCAAAAAATCACCCAAAAATCCAAATTTTCATCCGATCTCTCAAGGGGGCAGTATACCAGCATAATTCTTCTTGTTGGGGTAGCAATGGGGCATCTGAAAAAATTAGAAATTTTTTGAATTTTAATCTTGGCAAGGTTATTCTTTGAACCAAGGTAGTAGGTATATTGCTTCAAAGACAGTACATCTGTACTGGCATGGTCCTACCCTTGGATGTGGTAGCCATGCTCTCTAGCTACTATCTACAACTGACCTCCTAGGCTAACTAAAGCTATATCGCCTACCTCTACTGAAACTCATGGTCTCTTTTAGGAGTAGGGGCCTAGGAATATTGCCTGGCCCAATCTCTCTGTGTCGTAATAGCTTGTAGCTACACTTGTAAACCTTATATCTATGCCTGTAGCTGTTGTATCTAGGCATCCCATGGATCTGACTATTGTGGCTATTGATCTAGTTATTGTGGAGGCTACCCATCTCTAGGTGGTGCTCTAGGATCTTGTCCACCTTTCCCTACCTATGCTCTTTGAGCACTCCTCCCCTGAGGTCTCCCCCATGGAAGTGCCACTCCTAGATCTGTCAACCGGCGTGGAGGTCTGAACCACTCATCATAGGCATGAGTCGTTCCTAGATCCATTGATCGCTGAGCATAGGCTCATGGCCTATTAACCAATTGATGGAAGTAATCAACTACATCAGATGTTGGAATCGTCCATCCACACAGAGTCTCTCAGGATGATCTGGAAAAGATGGTAGTGTATTGATCATCTGGTTGATCCTGAACCTCTTCAAATTGTTGGGCCACCCTATTTGGGGGATAATGCTCTATAATCGTATGCTCCCTCCCCCACATTAGTTGGGTCTATCGAGCATAAAACAAATATTGTACGTCATCGTACCATGCAAGCATCTATAACTAGGGATTCCAGTAGAACATTGTCATCTCATCTAGAACTCGACGCCAATAAGGTAGACCTAGTTGTCTTGTGTGTCTCAAAGTGATCCCACCCTTGTATCTCCAAATCGCTGGATCATTGGGCTCTATATCAACAAAAGTAACAATCAGTTGAAGCACAGAAAATGCTCCCAGGTCTAGATATGCAACAATGTCACTCCAATACCAATCTCTCACTATCACAATATATAAAATCATGTAAATTGTGGTACAATGAGGCTAGTATCATTGGTCCGTAGGCAAACAGGGTCCTTTGATAAAGCATCCTCTCCTAGGCCAGGCCCCATCTCAGACTGAAGTATCTGCCTCATCAATTTGGAGCTACTAACCCACATATAATGGCAGCAACAATCAACCTGAAAGTTGGCACTCAACCTCTATAATAGTCCAACTCAATCTGGCCCTCAACAAGTGCAAGCTCTTCTACCTCCATGACCTCAAAAAACACATCACTGCTGGCATCTATATCATAGATCACACGATCACTGTGTATCGACAATCGCAGGATCCTTCATACATACTCTAAGGTCATGATCACCTACCCAATTGGAAGTTGAAAAGATGAGGTCTCACTGTGCCGCCTCTTGCATAACGTAGTCATCATCACCAGGTGGGTCCGGACAATGGGCACATAGGCAATGTACCAAAGACCGATCTCCCCTAGATGCTCCAATTGCAACTTTGATAAATTGCCTTATCTATGTAGGACTGAGGGTTGATGCTCATGCGAATGCATAGGCTGGGTCACCTCCTATACCCATAAAGCCACAACATCAAAATTCATAAAAAATGCTAACCCTATTTGGATTTTTTGACCCCAGAACAATGAATGCATTGCAATTTGAAAAAGTGTCACCATTTGTAAAACTCCAAATAGTGATGCTAGAATCTTTAAAAATGCTACATCGACCTCAACGTCGCCATTCACACATGTGTCAGCCTTTGAACAAAAAACCCCAATCTCAAATCGAGCTAAGTGTCATGATTTGGAAATTTGAACCCTAATCCCAAATCATGAACTGCGTCATGATTTACACTAGCGGTGCTATTTGAGCTTTAGTATTGCCGATTTTGCACTTGGTGCGTCACTATATAGTAACACTAGGGACTTTGACTCTTTAAAGTGTAATAAATACACTTAAAAATGAAATTTCAAAGTTAGGTTTGGGTCACACATCGGTGGTCATGTGCCTAGAAGTCTCTAGTGCACACAAAATCACTCAGAAATGTGTTGGGGAAGTACTCATTGTGCCATTCTACAAGAGGGTCAGAGCTCAAAAATCTAGAACTTTCAAAGTGTGAATGCAAAAATGAATGGAAAGTGACCCCTCCAAGCCTATTTAAGCCTAAAAATTAGGGTTTTTTGCACCAATTTGGCCATTAAACTAGGGTTTTGCACCCCCAACACTATTTTTCCCAACTAAGACTCATTTCATTTCCCTTTTTTTCATTTTGGCATATTTTCAATATCTTCGAGCCTTTCTACACTCGTTAAGCAGCTTGTCTTTTTTTTGAGAAATCACCCAAAAATCCAAATTTGTGTATGATCTCTTCAGGGGGTAGTATACTAGCGTAATTCTTCTCGTTGGGGTAGCAACGGGGCATCTGAAAAATTTAGATTTTTTTTGAATTTGATCTCAGCAAGGTTATTCTTTGAACCAATGCATCAGGTACATTACTTCAAAGAGGGGAAAAATGTAGATACTCAAAATATCTTGATTGACATCACACACTCAATTCCGATTAACTAATTAATTGAATACTCTTTATTTAATTAATTCATCAAAAAATTCCTCATTTAATTAAATAAATCAACTTTGTTTAATTAAATCCTTGTTAGAGTTATCATACATTAGCTAATAATTAATTAATCTTTAATTGATTATTAATCTAATTTATTATCACACACTTTAGCTAAACTTAGGAATGCTTTATTAGTTGAGTTAATATTAGATCATTATGTCACATCTCATGTGATGTTGACACTTGTCATGATCTAATCCCTTTCTAATTTAGGAATTTTCAACCCTCATTGTAATTATCTCTCAGATATTATTCACGGAGAATATCTAAAGCTTTCATATCTTCTTGAAAGCTTCTTTTGTAACTTTTCCTTGTTGATGAATATAGCAATTCTTGTTTGTAGATCTCTTGCATGGAAGGTGTCTTTGTTTGTTGTTTGATCTTGTGGCTTGTGGTTTTGTGATTGTTTCATAATTCTAACATGGTATCAAAGTGTGGATTTAGCAAACCCCTTCTCAATTTATGAGGTTTTCTTTTCCAACAAGGGTTGTAGACTTCAGATCTGAATCCCATTTGCTCTTTTTGCAAACTTTGGAGGTGGGTGTTTTTCAATTTTTGCATAAAAAGGACCTTGCCATTGGATCCAAAGTTGTCGAGAAAGTTGAAATTGGCTTTTGTTTCGCTTGATTTTGACTCTAGATGTTAGATCTACAAGGCTTTGAAGCAGTTGCTTTGTCTCCAAATTTGAAGGGTAGTTGTATTTTTGGTGCATTTTGAGCCCGAACAGACATCACCATTGCACTCAGAAGGCCCAAAAACCCTAATATTGCATGTTTTTGCTCCCAGATCTGTACGACCATTGCTTGCATCTTGAGGTAAATTTTGTCAAAAAATATATATATTATTTTTTCTGCACCAATAAAATTCATAGTTTTTTTTTTATTATTTTTTAAAATCTTTCAAAGCTTTACAAATTTTTTGTTTTTTTTTTTTAAATTGATTTTTGAAAACAAATCGAAAGTAGGAACCTACGTAGGTACGCAGGTAATGTGCAGGTCTGTACCTGTGCAAGTACTACACAGGTTTGCACTTTCACAAGTACTAGACAGGTATGTACCTGTGTAGGGTACTGCACAATTACGTACTTGCACAACCTACGCAGAGTACCCGTGCCATATGGAGGGGTGGGGTGGCCCATGTGCCCCCCACCAAATAAGTTTTTTAAATTTAAAAAAAATAAAAATTCAATGTAATTTTTTTTATATATTTTTTATAAAAAAAATATATTTTCTTTATATGTTTTTTTTAACTTTAAAAATAAAACATATTATTTTCTATGTTTTTTAAAAATATATATAGTTTTTTTTTTTTTTATCTTTTTTTCTATTAAAAAATAAATAAAAAGGCAAATTGGAGTTTTGCAAATCTTTTTTAAAAAATTGTCTCATGCATTGTACTTGGAGGAGTTTTTTCCCAGCACACTATATTTGGTAGGCCTCTATTTTTGGAGGTGTTTTTGAAAAATTTGGAGGAGTTTTCTTTTTTTCCCACTCAACCCCTCTCTGTTGAGCTTTTTGGTTTTGCACCTCAACTTCCAGAGGCCATATCTTGGCCATACAATGGTCTTTTCGTGTGCAATTTTTTTTGAAATGGGGTGAAATTTCACGTTCTTCGTAGCGGTGTAGGTATTTTCTAGTTTTTGGCTTATGTTTTTTTTTTCATAATTCTGTTTTCTCAGTGTTGTAGCTATTCAGTTCTCGTTTAGGAAACTTTGATGGACCATCTCTTTTGCATCCAAACACATTTTTGGGTGCCATTTTTTTTAAAGTGCATTTTTTTTGTGTACTTTGTCATGGCACTACTAGTTTCCTCTTTTTATTTAAGAAAATTGTATTTTCAGCTTGTTTCCTCTTTTGGACCTTATGGGCTCACATTGCATGTATTTATGATTTTGTAAATGCACTGAGATAAAGTGTTTCTATATTTCACATCTATTATGGGATCTTGCACATCACTTTGTGCCTTGTTGTACTTGCACTATGATATAAACTGCCATGGGGGTTGATGTTTTCCTTTGTTTTCCTTCATACCTTTCTCATGTGTATGTGACTTTTGTTTTCACATCTTTTATATATGCTTGTACTTTCATGACTGCACCTTCAGATGTTCTTGGTTCCTCTTCATGCACTACTTTCAAGCATTTAGTTTTAGTGTACCTGTCACACCTCTCCCTTTTCAGCATTATGTGGGGGTTTCTACTGTTGGTGCTATTGCTTCCTTGGTTTCGTTGGAGTGAGCTATGTATATAGTATTTGTTCCTATGTACTAGGTGGATGTAGAGACTAGTTACCCATGCATTTTGGTGAGATGGAGCACTTACCATATGGACACTCTTGCATTCCCATTTCTAGAGGAAACCTTCCATTTCCTCATGATCAATTTTGTAGAATTTTTGGTACCTTTGCCATCTATATTTGTGAGTCCTAGGTGTTTGCCTCTCTTTTCCATCAGATTTGAGTAGTGTTATTCAGGGTACTCATGCAGATTCTTGTCTTCTTGATCCTGATCATTAAATGTTTCAACGAAGCTTCTTATTTCAGAATTTCAATAGTCTTTCTTCGGCGGTGTTTGCAACTTCTTTATGCTTGTGGTGTTCTTTTTGTTCCTATCGTTTGGGAGATCCTTGTCTTGTTTGGAGGCTTCTTTAATCCTTCACTTGGATTTCATCTCTTTTTCAAGTAGAGTTAATCCCATGAGGTTTTCTCTATTTCTCCACATTATAGAGATCTTGTGTTTGTACATGTGTACCTTACTTGGCCTTAGTTTTTGGGACCCATCTTGCATTTTATTTAGGGGTTTTACCTACTCCCTAAGTTCATCTTAAGAGGGGGTGTTAGAGTTATCGTACTTTAGCTAATAATTAATTAATCTTTAATTGATTATTAGTCTAATATATTCTCACACACTTTAGCTAAACTTAGGAATGCTTTATTAGTTGAGTTAATATTAGATCATTATGTCACATCTCATGTGATGTTGACACTTGTCATGATATGATCCCTTTCTCATTTAGGGCTTTGCTCTTATAAGCATTAAACCCTCTTTGTAATTATCTTTTAGATATTATTCATGGAGAATATCTGAAGCTTTCATATCTTCTTGAAAGCATCTTTTGTAACTTTTCCTTGTTGATGAATATATAAATTCTTGTTTGCAAATCTCTTGAATGGAAGGTGTCTTTGTTTGTTGTTTGATCCTGTGGCTTGTGGTTTTGTGCTTATTTCACAATTGTAACAATCTTAATGTCCTTCATTTGATTAAATAAATCAACTTTATTTAATTAAATCCTAATGTTCTTCATTTGATTAAATAAATCAACTTTATTTAATTAAATCCTAATGTTCTTCATTTGATTAAATAAATCAACTTTATTTAATTGAATCCTAATGTTCTACATTTAATTGAATAAGCCAAATTTATTTAATTAAATTACTAATCTTCCAATATCTGCTCATTTGATTTAAAATATTTAAATTAAATCTCACAATCTAAGTTGGTTAATCCTAAATTAATTAACTCCTAACACTAATCCTCCATTCCTCTAGCTTTTGCAAGTTGGACATGTAAATCAATTTATTTGATTTACTAATTCTCCCTATTTTCATTCAAATAGGGCATATCCTTGGAATATTCCACTTATTTGAATTCTCCCTCCCAAATGAATTTTTCCCTCCAACTTGGCATTAAAAGCTCTTACATGTCCTCTCCTTGAGCCAACTTGGCATTAATTCCTCTTACACCTCTTCAAATTCAAATTTCACCTACATGCATTTAACATGCACATTGTTCAAAATGTTCCAACTCTCCTTCATTACCATGTTGACAAGTGGCATAATTCCATCAATGCCTTCTTTAATCCCACATTCATCCTATTCTTCACTCTTCAATCCTTCTTCATTATAAATAAAGGCCTTCTCTATTGATTTAGGAGGCACCATCATCCATATTTTGATGCAAGGTTATGATCCACAAGTTGACACAAGTTTATACAAATTTATTATCTAGAATTTTATCCACACTTTCATCTAAGTTATCATATAATTTATCATCCATAACTATGTTATTGGCATTTTGCATCAAATATTATCAAGGAATTAGGAAATGGCTTCTTTCCACATCAAAGAAGCACCAATTCCCCCATGGAATGCAGGTTTGAGTATTTAGAATAGAATTTCATTAGTAGTTTATTTGATTACTTTACTTTGATTTCATGTTCTTCTGTTTGAATGAATTTCATAGGGAATGCTTGTTTACACTTGTTTAAGGAGTAATTTTTGCTTGTTTGTCCATGTTTGAGTAGGTCTAGGCAAAGTATTCTACATTTGGTGCTAGAAGGAGAGAAAATCTTTCAAAATTAACACATTTTTTTGGTCAATTCCATGGTTTTTTCCCATTTTCTATTCTCTCAGGACACAATGACACTTAGGAGGAAAAATATCAACACTATCAATCCAACATTGCTATATAATGACATTGCCTATCTATCTAAAGGGTGACATGTTGATTTTCTTGAAGGTCGGATCATTAAAATCTCAAAGGGTGACATTGGTTAATATAGTGACACAATCATGGTCTCTATTTTTCCATAGATCGAATTTGATTTCCATAGAGCGATGTCGAAGCTCCAAATACTGACTCCTTTGCAGATTGTGACATTAGGTTGGGGTAAAAATTAGTTTTCAATATTATTTTTGGCATGTGCTTTATGTTGTTGATTTATCTTGACCATTAACCTTTTTTGTGGCCCTTCTTTCTATAGGCTGATCAACTTTTGTAGGTTAGGTGACAAAGAAGAGGAGGAAACAAGAAGAGGTTCCTATGGTACTTTCTTTTTCATAATTGTAAAAAAGTGTTCTTTAACACTTTGGGGATACCTATAACCCAATCTTTAGGAGTCTTGTTATATTTTAGCTTTAGAGCTTAACTACATTTTGTTTGGGTTTTAGAAAGAGCGTACAAAACCTTTCTTTTTCTCAAAAGTTGGTTGAAAAGAACATTAGAAACTCACTAGTTTTTGGATTTGGTTAAAATTGAATAATCAATTTCACACTCAAGTTTGGTGCTTTAAAAAGAACTCACTATTGCTTTTGAGGTATAAAATGAACATGTGCTTATTTTTTTTTGTAATCTTTTTTACAAACTAATACCATCAAAATGTGTATGCACTTCTCTCGTACCTGAAAACGATCTTGAGAATCAAAAGAATTTTAGTGATATTAGGTTGTCTAAAATATTTCCTCCACATTTAAAAATTGGGTTTTTAAAATTGAACAAAGCTTGCTAGTGTGGGAAAGAGCATCACGTGTGTTCTCTCCTTGCTCACACAAACAAGGATTGATCAAACTACAAATGTACTTACTCGTTATTGTTCACTTTTAGAGGGCCCGCCTTACTGGGAAAAAGTACTCATGCTAAGGGAACTACCCCCCCAATCAATGTACATAACAAAAATTCTATCCTATCATATCTACCAGGTAGGACATGCCATCTAATCTCATAATGGTCTATCCCTAACTATCTAATGTCATCATGAGGATAATATCTACACATCTCACTAAAAACCCTCTATGTATCATAAATAACCCTGAAACCCCTAATCAGCAGCCTCAAAATCCTATATACATCCTCTAATGTGATAGTAGCCTCACCTATAGGAAGATGAAATGAAGACGTCTCAGAGTGCCACCACTTGCAAAGAGTAGTTAGCAAACCTCAGTTTTCCCAAATAGTGGGCATGTAGGTAACATGATGTAAACCAAGGTGCTAGAGGAACTATCTCTCCCCACTCCACAACTAATCCCAAAAGTCAAAATTCAATGCTCTAGAATCCCTTGTTTAAATCAGATCCAACACAACCTACAGTGGCATAATGCATGCCTCATGTTAGAAAAAAAACAACCTCTTACAATCCAATTTTTTTTTTTAAATTTTGCCAACCAAATGCGTCATTTTCTATCAAATGCGTCGCAAGAACTCAGTTGCTTCATTCCAATTTGCAAATGCTTAGAAAAACATCAAATGCATCAAAATCCTATTCACATGCATTTCACAAATGCAAATACATTTAATCATAAACCATACCCAATCAAATGACCATTCAAACATGCAAATGCGTACTAAAATCATAAATGTGTTTCAGAAATTTGTATGTGATACTTCCTATAACAAATGTGTTGTAGGTATACATATGCAGTGCAATAAAACTCAAACGTGATCATTTAATAAAATACCTATGCTAGCCTAAGACACAATTCTACAAATACGACATTCCATAGACAAATATGTGGATTACGTATTTATTTGCATTGAATTAGAAAGTGACGCATACGAAAAAATTGAATAAATGCCTAAAATTGTGTGAAATATAAAATTTCAAAAGTTGGTTTTTGACTATGTACCAGGGGTCCAGCATCGGCAGGTCGTCTGAATGTACGAATGTGATATCCACGATGAGAAGTGTGAGGAAAAAGTGACATTTTTGCTAGAACTCCAGAGAACAAAATCACAATTTCTAAACTTGAGAGGTGAAAATGAAATGGTTTTCCAACCAATTTCTATTTATACCTAGGGTTTTTGGTAGCATTTTCTCAAACCTTCTATACTGGATGCACTATTTTCCACATTCTGATGACCATTTGACCTATTAAACTTCCTCCAAATTGATTTCTTTCACCACCATCGAACTTCTGGTCATTGAATTAACTAATCAGGACTATTTCCATTTTTTTTGGAATTTTTCAAAAATTTGTCAATTTTCCCAAGGGGGAATACCTTCACCTATTCCACACTGGAGCATGATTGGGGCATGTTTATGATCGATTTTCTTTGACACAATGCTGAAATGACATTGTATCAAAGTGGGGCAAAATGTTGACACTAAAATTTGGTCTAAGCCTGCGACTTCAATTTCTTCATAATTCGTATTTTCATTTGTCATGATTAAATAATGTCAATTATTTAATTATTTTCTAAAGTCCTTTCTCATCTATTAATTAAATAACTTTTAATTATTTAATTAATTTATTTTAACATATATTCCTCTATTAATTAAATAAACTTAATTATTTAATTAATTCATATTATCTTTATTCAAATCCTAATTAATTAAATAAATGTTCTTTATTTAATTATGTCACTAATCAACTTTATCCTCTTTCTTAAACTAAATAAATTCTTATTTAATTTATCCTAATCATATTTCCAACTATAATTAAATAAATACTTTAATATTTTAATTATTTATTAATCTTTTTTTTAGTCAATTAAATAAATCTTATTTATTTAATTTAATCCTTAAATGTCGAATGTTGAATTAAATAAACATTTAATTCATAAAAACCTATTTTGGACATAGTCTTCTATATTTGGATAATTTTTTAAGTTATCTAATTATTCATTCATCACTTAACTTGAGATATATTTAAATCAGTCAGTTATCTCCTGATGTAATGTTTTATTGTCTCCCAAAAATGGACTCTCTATCTTAACCAGTTAGTTATCTAGTTTTAATTATTATGCATGTAGACATTTATTAATTAAATAGCTTTATTTAATTAATTAATCTATTTATGAATTCAAATTGATCATTTCCTTTATTCTATCTTTATTATTTTCATGCAATCTTTATTCTTCTAATTTTTGAATACTTTCAACTAGAGATTAAATCAATATTTAATCTTGATATCTATCTTTAGGTTTTATCATTCACATTAGTACTAACACTTATCTCAATGCATGTTGAATCTTTTAATCTAAATCGTATGTCTATCTTTCAATCTGAGCCTATCATTCAAACAATCAATTTTCTATAAATTGATCCGACTTTCATCATTGTCTCTCCTCTCGAAATTTGATGACTTTTGGAGAAATTGTTTTATAATGTTCAATAATTCACTGTTATCACATCTATTGAGGCTATACTTACACACATACTAAAAATTCGAGGGAAAGAATACTATTACGGAAAAATGGAGAAGGACAATAGAGGTTATTCATGTAATTATTATTGATGCTTGGTGGGATCTTTTCATTTATGCTTTCCTTTGTGCTTTGTTGTTTAGCTCTAGTTTACATTAGATTTATCGCTTTGAATTGCTTTAATCTTTCCTATTTTCATAATGTTACATTGGTGAACTTGATGTGAAGAAATACTCTTCGCAAAGCCGTAGAAGTTTTATTCATTTTTTGTAGGCGTTGTACGACCCGACACATCTAAATCACGAAACGACATAATTGACATTATGAGCCGCATATGACAAATATAACAACACATTGAAAAAATATGAGGCATTCATGGCTTTTCACAATGCAATTAACTGGTAAAACCTACAACACATTTGCTTCTTTGTGCGACACATCTGATTGGTGAAATTTCTAATTTCAAATTCCAAATTTAAAATTTTTCATTGTGTTTTCATTATGAATAATTTTTAGTTTGTAGTGTATGTTTTAAGGAGTTAACATACTGTTTACAGGAAATAACATAGAAGACAAGTTTTTGAAACCCTTTTTGTAGGACGATCACCAAAGATGAATTGCAAACTATTGATGAATTGTCTTATAGGATGTGTGACGAAGACTATTTTGAAACAAGACTGTTTGTTTTAGATTAGATAACATTTCATTTAGTGCTTAAAAATAAATCTATCTTCTATTGTGCTTTGTGCACTTGAATGCTTTGTGTTACCCGATCAACGTGTACGTACATAATGATCCTTCTTTTTAAAGAGAAGCTTCCCTAGGGATTTCATCTCCTTAGGGTTTGACCTTGATCATGTTTTTTGGCAAGCTATATCAAAGGGGGGAGAACGAAAGTTGTACCCCAAGGAGTGGCTAGCGTCATTTGAAGCCAAGCCATGAGACATTCGGTCCGCTGAGACTCAGTGGTGATGAGAGTGGGAGAGACCCTCCTAATCTTAGGTTATTTCAAACAAGCTCTCTGTTCAAAAAATCTCTTTCTAGAAACCATTTGTTTTAGAAACCAAAATCCTTTTATCTGTTGGCATAAGAGGTCGGACCTCTGAAGCCATCTCACATCCATATGGTTCCTAGTAGAGATGAGAAGTATGTCATGGGAGTTTCATGGGTACCATAGTTTGGCTGCCTAGGAGAAGTGAGTGTCGTGGAGGGGAGCCAGTGGGGTCAAGCTTCTAGTCATTAGATTTCAAAAAGAATAGCTAGGGAAACCCAACTGTGAATTTAGTAATATACTGTCACATTCCAACCTTAGGATCGTACTTGTCTAATTTAATTATTGTTCATGTTTGAAATACTATGTTTTCTAAGTGTTTGCTATTTTCCAAAAAAATGACTAGAAACAGTGAGTGAAAACCCATAGTTTAAGAAAAAATGCATCTGCTCATCAGAAAACTGCAATTGTCAAAAAAAGTCGCACTTGTTCACTAGAGAAATGCATCTGTTACTTAGAGTCACATCTATTTACTAGTCTATTGCATCTATCAAAACTGAGTCCAACCTAAATTTACCAAAAACTAAGTCACACATGCTTATCAGTGAGTCACATTTGTTAGAATAGGTTGCATCTGCTTGCTAGATAACCACATCTGATAATATTGAGTCACAAATGTTAATTATCTTTGTTACTAGAAAACACGCAATTGAAAATTTCTATGACACATCTGAATAGGTGAGCCACATCTATAGTTTGAAATGACGTATATTCCCTATCACAAACTTGACCTATATTTTACCAGTGCACTGTTTAAGTTTGAAAACCACAATTGATCAATTCTGAGTTGCAACTGATACAGTGAGTCACATCTGCTTGATACAAAACCGCATGTGTTTGATACCCAAGACTGAATTTACCAGTAAAATGCATCTAATAATTCAAATTGTAACTATTAAGTTCTGTGACACATTTTTTATCCTATAATGCATTTGTCTGATTACCAAAAAACTAGAATTCACTATCATAGACTGAAACCAAATAGTCATACCAGTATCTGACTTATCCTGTCACATTGATCCTTGGAAAAAAACTAGAAATTTTGCTCAAAATTTGCATGATTGCATCCTTTAGGTATCATTTAGTCATAATGATAGGCGCCCTAGTTGTAGATCTTACTTTCATCTTAGGAGTCTTTATTTCGCTTAGAGAGATCATCATTTGCAGATATTAAGATAGGAATCTTTCATGCTTTGGATAAACCCTTGCTACAATGAACTTTGTCATTGAACCTTGTCATCATATCCTTTTGTCCTACATGTGAGACCTGCCAGCTCATTAGTCTAGTTTGGGAGTTCACATTATCTTTTGATCCTAGTCCTACGAAGGTTCCTTATCAAAACTAAATTGAAACCTGGGTTAAGCTTTAGCTAGTAGGTAACCTCTTTTACAATCTTCCAAAATTGATCACTTAGACTTTTGCATATTTAGATACTCTCATCCTAGAATAACATCATTTTCAACAAATCATTATACATGACACCTCTCCCTCATGGGTATGTTATACCTAACTTTCCCAAGTACAATGGAAATAGAAATATAGTCGAACACATAAGGGAATTCTCCACAATGTGCATAGATGTCGCATATGACCCCACCTGTCTTATGAGAATCTTTCCAAGAAGTCTTGTTGGAATTGCATTGGAATGGTTTTCGGGTCTCCAATATGGCATAAAATCATGGGGTGAGCTAGCTGAAAATTTTATCAAACACTTCTCCTTTAACATCAACCATGAAATCAACATATCAACCTTGTGTCACAGTACACAAGATGAAGGAGAAAATTTTATCGCTTTCTTCTAGAGATGGAGAACTATAGCCAACCAATGTCCTGTTGAGATACATGAGAAACAAAAGGTCACTATCTTCCAAGAAAACCTCAACCCAAAATTGAGAAGTGACTTGAGAGTACATTGTTGCACATCCTTTGCAGAACTAGTGGAAAAGGGCCTCATACTAGAAAAATGTCTCATTGACAAAGGAGAACCCAAGACACCCAACAAAAATCCCCCTGTCTAGAACACCCCCAATGACAAAAATAAATTTAGGTCTCAAAATAAAAACATTACCAATGATGGGGTCGTTGATGCTAAAACCCTATAAGAAGGACCAGTCATTACACTTAGAAGACAAAACCCCTCTACCAACATTCTTAATGTCGTCAATCAAGCCCCCAACACCACCCAAAACACCTAGCAACCACAAAAACAAAGGATTTTTCCAAAACGTGAGTTCACTCCCCTCGAGGAACCCATTGAATCAGTCTTCAAACAACTGTTGCAACACAATCTCATACAGCTTCAAGAGCCAAGACAATACGATCCATGAAAATTTAAACCATTTTGGTGGGATGACAATGCCTTTTGTGACTTCCATTCGACTAAAGGACATAGCCTACAAAATTGTCAACAATTGAAAAGCATCATACAAGACTTTGTCAAGGACAAAACTATTCAAGTTGGTGGACTAAAACTGACATCTTCAAACATTGATCACAAGGTCTTTTATGATCCACTACATGACCATGGGAAAGGAGAGGCCCCCAGTTCAGGTAACAAGACAAATATTGTAGCCAACTACACTAGTGTCAAACATGATTATAGTGGCCCAATCATAAATCACATACGAGCTGTTGATGAGCATGTCAACATGATCACCATAAATAAAACTCTCGAGTGTGCCATCAACACTTGTAGAACTAAGATCACTATCCAAGGCCCTCCATCACACCAAACACCATAGACTTCCAAGCCATAGTATAACTTACTTGACTAGCTGGGGAAGACCCCAGCCCAAATCTCTATCTTGGAACTGTTGCATATCTCACCTGATCATCGATCCATTCTAGACAAGGCTTTACAAAGCACAACTATCCCTAATGATCTTGATGTCAATAATTTCCAAGAAATGGTAGGCTACTTGACTAATAATTATCATGCCACCTTCTCTGAACAAGACAATGCAACCAAGAAGACAAATCATAATGACCCATTACACCTTGAAGTCCTTGTTCATAAAACCAAATTTAGACGAGTCTTGGTAGACATAGGAGTAGGGTTGAATCTTTGCACTTTAAAATTATTTAAGGCAAGGTTTCTCAAAAGTGTGTGTGGACACCACCAAAATCATTGTCATTAAATATTATGACCTGATGAAGAACTAAAATGAAAGGGGGTTGCAACACTTCCTATCAGAATTGGTCCTATAGTAATGGAGAAAAAATTCCAAGTCCTGGATCTCACCCTCCCATACAACCTTCTGCTAGGCAGACCATGGATCCATGCCATGAAGGCAGTCCCTTCCACATATCATTAATGTCTAAAATTCCCTTACAATGGCATTGAGGTTACAATAGATGGTGACCCAAACCCATTTCAATATTGCACCAATCTATGAGAGATACCCCAACGCTAGGTTCTAGTAAACTAAGAAGCTTCATCATCCAATTCATCTCACTATGTTGATTCATCCACTCTCTCTAAAAAATACACTTTACCATCATTACCTTCCACTCCTAAGGTTGATATCTAATACAAGGGTTTTGGAGAATATCACATGAAAACATCTTATTGTGTTAGCCACCTCGTTCCTCCTAAATCATACGGTTTACCTATAGCAACTAGGAGACAGTCAGTAGTCACTATAAACATCCCTCCCATTCACTAAATAGGGAGAATTAAGCAAAGAATCCATAAATGAGGATGATGTGGCCTCTTGGTTATATAGGGAAAACAACGAAGAATCTCCTCCACTTGCTCAAATACCTACAGATCAGTATGGAAAAGGTTTTATCGTAATGCAAAGAAATGGATACAATGGAGATAGTGGCTTAGGTTTACGTTAGAATGGGAGAACTAAGCCTATCATTGTTTTTGAATGGCTGAAGGGCCTAGGGCTTGGGTTTCATTTGCTCTAGATTGACATTCCTAGTACCACATCACCTTTACTATAGGAAGTAAGTGCTGAAATTATCGAGACATTCGAAAAGCCATTTGACCAACCCTACTGTGATTCCCCCGACTCTAACGAATATGAGTGGGACTCCCTATCCTCCACCTTTGTCATGGACCTTGATAAATTGTTTGGAGAATTTGACTTAATTCTTAAATCCTCGCCAAATCCATTGAATTCCTATCCATTGAAGAATACAACATAAGAGGAATGGTTTAAACATTACTATTGGGAATCTCTTGATCCTACCTCTTGGGAACCTAACAAATCCATTTCAGATAACCACACTTTGACAATAGGACCACCTAAGAATCCACCTATGCCCAAGAAAAAGAACAAAGAGGATTTTGTAAGAAACCTTTGTGACTATGTGAACAAATCAGCTTTTACCTTGACCCCTTTGAATTTTGACACCTTCAATGATGACATGCCCTTAGTATACCCCCAACTCATTGATTGGGACCAACAAGACACATATGTCTTGAATATCTTTGAGAATGATGAAGTAATTGTTGAGTTCCTGGGACTACGAGAAGGCATACCTAGTGGTGATCATAAGGTTGGTTTTACCAGACTTGGAAAACATGGCATATTTTGGGGAATATGTTCAACCCTCCAGTCACAAAAATAAGAAAAAGAATGAAAAAGATAAAAATGATGAGTCCCTAGGTGAAAACTGAAAGGCACCATTGGAAAATGAAAAAGCCAAAAATAAGGACACATCCAAAGGCGAAAACCTCTCTGAGGCACCTAAGGATGGAGCTTTGAACATTCTCCCCATTGCTCAAGAAAAGTCACCCATGCTAGTTGAAGAATCTATGGAAATCAACATAGGCACCGAAGAGAATCCCTGATTGGTATATTTTGCAACATCATTGATAGCAGCAGAGCAACCAAAATTCTGCAAATTCTTCACACAAAGATACATTAATTTTTCCTAGTCATATGCAGACATGCCTGGGAAGGATCCTAAACTTGTACTACATCATTTTCCCTTACAACCAGGTGTAAAACTAGTAAAACAAAAATTGAGGAAAATGCACCCACAAATTGCTTTACTAGTCAAGGCTAAATTGAAGAAACTCTTGGACATTGGCTTTATCAGATTGATTGACTATGCATATTGGATTTCCAATCTTGTACCAATAAAAAAACCAATAGGGTGCATCCACATCTACACATATTTCAGAGATATAAATAAAGCCTGTCCTAAAAATGATTTTCCTTTACCAAACATTGACATGATTGTTGACTTAACTGTAGGCTATGAGATGTTATCCCTTATGGACAGATTTTTAGGGTATAATAAAATCAGAATTGCAACTAAAGACCAACCTAAAACAACTTTCACCTATCCATAGGGAACTTATTGTTGGAATGCCATGCCCTTTGGACTCAAAAATGCTAGAGCAACATATTAGCATGCCATGATCACTATTTTTCATGACCTCATACACACTCTTATGGAGGAATATGTCGATGATTTGATTGCTAAATCATTGAAAAGGGACAATCATTTATAGGTTTTAGACAAGATTTTTCAAAGGCTAGATGAATATAAAGTAAGGATAAATCCAAAGAAGTGCGTATTTGGCATGAAATTAGGAAAGCTTTTGGGATATATCATTTCTAGTCAAGGCATTGAAGTGGATCCATCCAAAGTGAAATCAATAATAGACATACCTCCACCAACTAATCTTAGTCAACTAAGGACATTACAAGGGAGACTGCAATCCATTAGAAGATTCATAGTGTAGTTAGTAGATAAGACACATCCCTTTCAACATTTACTCAGAAAAGGAGTACCCTTTGTATGGATAGGTAAGTCCTAGGAAGATTTTCAATTGATTAAGGATTACCTACTCACACCACTAGTCTTAATGCCACCTATTGAGGGACAACCATTGATTCTCTACATTTCAGCAATCCACTCATCACTAGCAGCATTGCTTGCATAGAACGACAATGAGGGTCATGAAAGGGTAGTCTACTATATTGATCACACTTTGGTAGGTTATGAGCTCAATTATAGTACCATTGAATGTGCTTGTCTTGTAGTAGTATTTGCTACTCAAAAACTAAGGCACTATATACTAAACAACTGAACAATGCTTGTTGCAAAGATAGATCCTCTGAAATATCTTCTAAGAAAAGTAGCATTAATAGGACAACTAGCCAAATGGGTAATCATACTTAGTGAATATGATATCCAATATGTGGAGAGAAAATCTATCAAAGGACAAGTCATTGTTGATCAGTTGGTCGATGCACCAATACAAGAAGACCACCCTTTAGTTGTAGATTTTCCCAATGAATTTATATTCACTGTTGACATGAGTAGTACATGGAGACTATAATTTGATGGGTCCCATATAAATCATGGCTTAGGGGCTGGTATATTGTTTATCACACCACAGGGTGATTCTATCCCTAAGTCATTTAGGATTTCTTTTCCATGTACCAATAACATAGTAGAATATTAGGCTCTTGTGATAGGATTATGCATGGTAGTCAAATGGAAGATCAAGAACCTATAGGTTTATGGTGATTCTCAACTGGTAATCTAATAGGTAAATGATGACTATCAGACTAAGTATGAAAATCTTTCCCCCTACAAGCACATGGTTGATAGTTTCAAAGAGTACTTTGAAAAGGTTGAATTTCATCAAATACCTCATGTCCTAAATAGGGCAGAAAATTCCATGGCTACTATTGCTTCACTCTTGGACATACCTATCAATGTGCCTAGATTTGAGTTTTTGGTAGAACAACTTTTGGTCCTTGCCTATGACATCCCAAATTTAGAGATGGTGTGTGAGATTGTTGGTCCAAATTCCCCATGGTATAAATACATCTATGATTAC
The DNA here is from genome assembly GCA_007258455.2 of Sequoia sempervirens. Taxonomy (NCBI): domain Eukaryota; kingdom Viridiplantae; phylum Streptophyta; class Pinopsida; order Cupressales; family Cupressaceae; genus Sequoia; species Sequoia sempervirens. The sequence continues at coordinate 364,802,610 of VDFB02193867.1, forward strand.
CTCCATGCTGATATCATACCCCCTGACCTTTCCAATAACCAACATAGGACATTTCTTCACAAATCAGCCAAGTACACCATCATCAAAGACACCCTTTACAGATGTGCCTTAGACAATACCCTATTGAGATGTATCGATACTGATGAAGCATAAGCAACCTTGTGTGGGGTACATGAGGGTATATGTGGATCCCATTCTAGTGGTCCAACCATAACTAAGAAGATTATGAGACTGGGTTACTATTGGCCTACCATGGAAAAGGACTCATATATCTTTGTTAATAAATGTCGTCAATGTCAGGTACATAGAGATTTGATACATGCACCAGCACAGGAGCTCTGTCCCATAACACCACCATGGTGTTGGAAAATAAGGATAGACAACTAAGAGGGGGGGTGAATCAGTTGTCATAGAATAATAAACTTTTCAAACTTTACTTAACTTAATCTCAAATCTGATGAATAAGAAATTAACCAAAATCAATTGACACATCAAAGAGATAGAGAACACCAAGTTTTTTTACATGGAAACCATGTTATGGGAAAAACCACAGTGGATGTTATTCCACAAGATTATACCTTGTTAAAAGTATAATGAGAAATAATAAGGGGAATGCACATGCATTTAGGCACACTGCCTAGAGCTCACTACTCAAATACAAAAGGGGCTCACTACCCAACAATATAGAATAGGATTAAAATATGAAGGGCATGAACTGAAAGAATAGCTTCTCCAGAAGCTTGATTACAGTTCCAATTAGGCACAAAAAACTCCTTCACAAACTATTTCACACTTCGCTCAACCTTCTTCACACTCTTCTCTATAATCAAATGATCTTCACAAATACACACACAAGAGCACACTCAACACCTTTCCAACAACCAATAGTGATGAAAAAATCACTCTTAAATATCCGCTACATGAGATTTCATCAATAACTTAGTCAGCCAGGAAAATAAAACATATTTGCAATGTCAGCCCAAATTTGCAAATAAGATTTTAATGTGAATCCACCAAGGTTGGCCACAACATAGTGGAGACCCAAATTAACAACTCTAACACAATAAGACTTCAAATAATTTCACCTCAAAGATCCACTACACATTACACCCATCATGTCAGCCAAGAACATAAAAAATGAACATACATAGGAAATTTTTTTGACCACGAGCATGCCAATCAATGTGGACATACCACAAAGATAAAACATGATCTAGAAACATCCGCAACAACTAAGATTTCTAGAATCACACAAAATTCATTCAAGAACACTCACAGAGACCACATAAACACTGTCAGACCACAACATGATCAAATATATATGCGGACCTATGAAACTTCCAGTAGATGATCTAGATACACTCATCAGAAAACCCTTTAGTCCACAACAACTGAACTTTAATGTAAATAACAAGAAACCTTCAAGACCTGCATAGTTCCACAGGGAACCTGGAACACTTTCTTTTATAATTTTCTCAATATCCTTGACATATACAACCTCTAGTACACTAAATGCTAATAGTTTTTACATCAATGACAACCACATATCAACAACACATCCACAACATCAAAAAATCTCCCCCTTTGGCATTGATGGCAACACATGATGTGAAAAATACCATCAACCCAACACACTGACTCTTCTTCTCAACTGCACTTCTCCCCACCAAGCTCTTTTCCCTTCAAATAATTTTTGCATTGCACTTCTCCCTCTTTAACATCAATGGCAAGGGTAACCATGACCTTTCCATATACACGCTATGAACCACATATTTGCACATCTGACTACTCGCCCTGAGTAGTAGCCACAAAAACATCAATCCAGATATGAATATAGCAATGTAGCTCACAGATTGATGCAAGTAAACACATCTTCTAGTTCTTATCAGGAGGGGTAATCACCCCTAGCATTCCTCTAAGATACTCAAAAGTATCCTTTGACAACATTTTAGTAAAGATTTCTGCAATCTATTCTTTGGTAGGTACATACTTCAATCTGAATTCTTTCTCATTCACTTTCTCTCTCAAGAAATGAGACTTGATTGATATATTCTTAAAGTCTTATAGTTTAGTACTGGATTCTTTGAAATATTTATTACACTTGAATTGTCATAGTATATGGCAATAGGCTCTTCATATATCACCTTGATATCCTTCAACATCTGTTTCATCCATATCACTTGAGTACAATTGTTTGTAGCAGTAAGAAATAATCTAACAACTTTGATTCTAGCGATAGGGGAAAAAGTTTCTTCAAATTCAACACCTTCCATCAGAGAATACCCTTTACATACCAATCTTTCTTTGTTTTGGACCACTTCACCTTGTTCATTCAACTTGTTCTAAAACACCCATTTAGTACCAATCGGATTTTTGTCTTTAGGTCTGGGAACTAGTATCCATGTGTCATTCTTTTCAATTTGTGTCAGATCTTCCTTCATAGCTTCCATCCAGTGTTCATCTTGACATGCTTCAGTTACATTTTTAGGTTCAATCTTGGAAATCGGGCAATATTCTTCTGTAATCTTCCTTCTAGTTTGCACTCCTTTATTCTTATCTCCTATAATTTGGCTTTCAGAGTGGTTTAACTTTACATACCTTAGAGTTTTGGAATTTCCTTGAACTCTTGATTCTTCTAATCTTCCTTCAGTACTTGCACTTGTCTCTGCTTCCTGACTACCTTGACTTACTAGAACAAATTGAGGCTGCTTCACAAGAACAAGTAGAACATATGGAACATATGGCACAATTTGAAGTTGATTATGTGTTTGAACATTCTTCCCTTTTTTTTGTATTTTCTTCATTAGAATCATATCCACAATATCTTGATGTTTTGACAGAATCCTCATCAAGTTTGACATTTACACTCTCAACCATCTTTTCCAGTCTTCTTTTATAGAATTGGTAGGCCTTGCTCTTAGTAGAATAACCTAAAAATATTCCTTCATCGCTTCATGCATCAAAAATGCCTATATCATCATCTCTCTTGGTCTAAAATTTGCTTCCAAAGATCTTGAAATACTTAACAGTAGGCTTGTAACCAAACCATAGCTCAAAAGGGGTCTTACTAGAATTTCCATTAACATTTACCTGGTTTAAAGTATACATAGCAATGCTTACAACTTCACTCCAATACCTTTGGGGAACATTTTCTTCTAACATCATTGTTATAGCAGCATCCAAAATTGTTCTATTCTTTCTTTCTGCAACTCCATTCTATTGAGGGGTTTGGGGAGTAGATAGTTGTCTTCTAATTCCATGTTCTTCACAAAAGGAGTTGAACTCACCACCTCTCTTAGATCTCAAACACTTGATTTTCAGACCTTTCTCATTCTCTTCCATAGCCTTGAAACTTTTGAACTTTTCTAGTGCTTCACATTTTTTACTTAAAAAGGAAACCCATATCATTCTAGAATAATCATCAATTATAAACTATTGTCACCTAGAATTGCACCCTGTGCAAAGTTTTACAAAAACTGAGCATTCTAGAGCAACATGGGATCATTTCAAGGCTGTGGGTCACCTATAGCTGAAATGAACCTCCGGAGAAGGCCGGCTTCCTTTGGGTATCACCTAAAGTATTATTTCTTTGAGGGGAAAGAGGGGAGAGATGCGTAAATTAAAGAACTACACTAGGGTGATACACCAAACTGATAAGAAATTAGGAAATGAACACAGGAAGAACATACACATGAAAATCCTAATTGTTATTCTTAGAACAACCTCTTTTAGATTTAATTCTTTAGTCCTCGCAGGTTTGGCCCATACACACACCTCAGGAAGGAAAGGTTAATTTCACAGCTCTAAGATATGAATACAGAATTATAAAACATAGTCAAAGACTTGCATGTTCAAAAGAGAGATACAAAAATGAGAATCAATACAAACATGAACACAAGATTCCAAGGTAAACTCTGTGTTGTATTCAGGATTCCAGATGAGTTACAGAAAAAATACATTGATTGAGAAAGGATTGATTAAAAAATCACTAACTCCTCAGAGTGTGTAATCCGAACTATTTACAAAAAAGGAAAAAAAGCCTTATATATAGACTGATATCGGCCCATTAGGGCTTACAAAAATATCCCAGTTGGAAAAAGATTTATTTCAGATATTTTGATCAAAATTAATGCTAAAGCCCCTGCGTGTCCATGACGGTGAAGCGTCATCCCCGAGGAAGCCTTCTTTAGATATCTTCAGCTACTGCATTCATTCTGATCTTGTTGTCGTGTCCGATTGAGCTACCTCGACTGCACCTTGAATGCTCTGAGCCTGCAATAGATACACATCGCCCTTCATCCTTTTGACGCTCCCTAGACTGCCACAGTTGGCCCTCATACCTCTTTGATTGGCTGAGTGAACTACAATTAGACTCCCGGGCAGTCAAATTCCTCAGTTGAATCGCATCTCGGTGAGACACTAGAAGTGTCTCACCGATGTGATCAAACCCCTTCGCAAGCATCGACAACACATGGAGCCATCGCTAAAAGTTCCCATCAAGGCCAAAAGATCATATCAATGCTACTGGAGCCATCGGCAAGACACTGTTCATCACCAAGAGATCAGTGGGTTAATGAGTCATGCAGAGATCCTCTACTGTCGCTGAGACCACATGATATCGGTAAGACATCCTGTCGAAAGCCCCATAGTCATACTGAGTCCTCTTTTGTCATATCGGTATCTGCCTTTGTCGCCAAGACATACTCCATCACTGAGACTCTATATTGAAGTATCCCTGCTTGCCGAAAGTTCACTTCGAGTTCAAAGAGCTCCTACTTGGTCAGCAAGACGTCCTACCGTCCCCATCTTCATTATGTTCAAACAATTATTTTCCTTCGCGGAGACTCCCACCGGTCAGGAAGAGATTGTGCCGAAGGCACCTCAGCTTTGGTGAGCACACACTTTGCTTCACTATGGCAAGACTCCTAGAGAGACCCCCTACTGTCGACGTGACCCCTTGTGTCGCCGAGACATTACGTAGAACTCCCCCTCCTCCTGGTGAATTCCTTTTCATCTGAAGGCTTCGCTGCTCGGCGAGACTCACGTCGAGGTATGAACCCTCGGTCGACTTCCTTGCTTTCGGCCTGACTCCCACTAGTCGGCAAGAAGTCTTCTCGAGCTCCTTGTGCTACGCCGAAGGTTCTTCCATTGTCAATGAGACCCTACCTTATCGCCGGGACATCTTGGAGAAATTTTCATCACACTGAAGGCTCTTTGAGTTGGGGTGACATTTCCATCTCAAGAAGACATTTCACTGAGAACCTTTCCTTTGGCCGAAACCGCTATTTCATTTTGGAGGCTCCACTGCTCGGTGAAACTCTCACCGAGAACACCCTGTATTCCGCCAGGACTTTCCACTATCGGTAGGACCTCCGGGCGACATCCTCAACTGTTGGCGAGACCTCTTGTGTTCTGGTGGGGCCTCCTTTCTATTGGCAAGACTTCTTCGCTCACCGAGACCTTTTGTCGAATGCTGGAAGCTACCCCAAAGCCCCTATTCGCCGTGAGTCCCCTCAACTTTTACGATTGAATGGCCTATCGGCTAGAGAAACCCGCATGATAAGAGGTCATACTGACCCCTTCCTATTACAGCAATAGGCTCTGTAGGCTCGTTCGACATGATAGGAACTAGGTCTCAGTGACCTACTCAAGATGGAATGAATCGAAACAACCAGTCGGCCAGATAGTATGAGGGTCTTGCTGACTTCTCCTTAGATGATTTTCATGTCGAATCTTCCTAGGGTATCTTCTCCCAGTGAATTTCCCATGACCTAGAAATAGATATAGATTCTTTGTCCTCATATAAATGTCCCACTAGCCCCTGAAGATTTAACATTTGATTATCTCACCTGATTTAACTGTAGGTGAAATAGAGGCAACAATTTTGGCGACCTCTATGGGATGTTTTCCTGCTAAACATGAGAACTAGTGACTAGGCTTATCCATTGGGCATGGATTCGTTAGAAAACTTAGAGAACAATTAAAACTTCAGTCTTGTACAATAGATATATTGGTCAGATTTGAAAATAGGGCTTAAGGTGTATCCCATTGACTTGGATAGGAATCATTTCACCTTCTGTTGTAGCTAGTTGATATGAGTTGCACTCCTTACAGCCTGTGATAATAAATGGACCAGTCCACTTATTATCGAACTTGGTGTGATGGCCTGGTCTGCTTTTAAGAATGTCCCACCTGAGCATGAGGTCTCCCTCCTTAAAATACTTTATAGTAGTCCTTTTGTCAAATGTCTTCTTTGTCTGGAGCTAATGATACTCTAAAGTTTTTATTGCTTTATCCCTTGATTCTTCGAGCTCCATGAGCTCTGCATACCTTACAGACATTGGGTAATGTCCCTCAAGCATCTGCAACTGATGAACAATGTCTAGGGCCGAAAGCTCCACAGATAGTGGCAATCTCACCTCCTTGCCATAGACCAACACATATGGCGAATTACCAACAGACCTCTTAGGGGTTACTCTATCTTCCCAAAGTGCATTCTTTAAACTACTAGGCCAGGTCCTTTGGTTGTCCTCTATGGTTCTTTTAATAATTCTAATGAGGTTCTTGTTCGTGCTCTCAGCTAGGCCATTATCTTGACGGTAATAATTTGAAGATGTGCTCAAATGAATGCCATGCTTGACGGCCCAGCCGGTTACCCTTAGACCTGTGAATGCAAGGGCATTATCAAATATGATGGAGTCAGGCACTCCAAACCTAG
>VDFB02193867.1:364809427-364942556 GCA_007258455.2 Sequoia sempervirens
GCTCCTTAATCATTAGGGGTTCAAGTTTAGGATTCAAGGGCTTTTGTTTCTACCTTACTGGCTTGGCATTAGGTTCTAATTCAATCACATGTTGAGAAATATGGGGATCAAATCCTTTCAAATCTGAATACTCCCAAGCAAAGACATTATGAAACTCTTGGCACAAAGCAACAAAAGCTTGTTTATCTTCAGGTGAACAGATTTTTCCTATCTTAAGGAGCTTACCTTTGAAGATCTCCAGCTCTTCATAGTGTTCTTGTTTTATCTACAAGCTGGCTTTACCCTCTTTGAGCTGATCATCAGTATTGAAAATTGACTCTAAGGTAACTAGGCCTTTGGGAAATTTGTTTGTCTTCAGCTGTATGACCTGATCACCATATTGCTGCTTGAGTTTTGCTTGATTCACCATAGAGAACTGATCTTCCTCAAGAAAAAAGGAAAGGATCTGCTCATCACTATCAAATACTTGCCAGTGGATGTTGTTTTCAGGGATTGAGGGTATGACTACAACCTTCACATACTACTACACCTTCTCTTTTTTGATGTCATTTGGAATATCAAACTATGCTCCAATGGCTGCGAGCCTGTCAGCATGCTTGTTCTGATTTCTTGGGATGGACACTAAGTTAAAGGCATCAAAATCTTCGAGCATGTTCCACACTCTATTTCTATAAGACTTTAATGTGTCATTTTTAGCAACATTCAGGCCCCTTGATTAACAGTTAATTCACTGTCTCCATGCACTTTCAAGCGGGTTATTCCTCTCTTTCTTGCCCACTCTAGACCCTGAATGAGGCCTTCATACTCAGCGGTATTATTGGAGCATGCAAAAGAAAAATGGAATGCAGAGTAGTACCTATTTCCTTGTGGAGAAATCAACATTGCACCTCCTCTTGCTCCATTTTTACTTCTAGAGCCATCAAAGAACATCTCCCAAAGTCCATTAAGTGGTTGCAATAACAGATCTACATCTTTCTCCAAATTTGGAATCTCTGTATCAGGCTCAAGAATGACATAGTTACCCATACCAGCATCTTGAATGAGGTCTACAGGACTGTCATATACATTCTCAACTACCCATTCATGCAGCAGCACGTCAGGAACAACTTCTGATTGGAGTTCTTGAGCAGTAGCTGATTCATTGTAAAAAAGAATGACACAATTTGTGTCTGTAGCATTGATGGGGCTTGGGTTATATGGCTCAATGTGATCTTTAGACAATCTCTCAGATTTAATGGTAACCTTGGTTCCATATCTTGTTTTGAATAACATAGGTGACCAATTGGCTGATACATAACCACCTATCTTGGCTGTAAAGTCTCTAGATAAACACAAGGAAAAGAAAAGTGGAAGGTCTATGACACATATGTCTTGAGGGACTAAAAAATTTGGACAAGCATGCAAAGTGAGATTTAGATCCTTGATAATACCCAAAATATTAACCAAAGTGCCATCCAATTGGATCAATCCCTTCTCCAAAGGTTGGTATTTTAGTCCAAGTTTGTCAGCAATCTATTTTGGCATGACAGAGCTACTAGCTCCACTATCTACCATACAGTTATGGACTAATTTATCACCAATAATCACTGACACGTAGAAAGGAGGTGGCTTAACTCTTTTTTCATTCTCTATGCAAGGCTGCTGATCATCTCCCTAAGAATCATTTGTCAACACGGCTCTTACCTAACCTAATGGGGGCTCAAATTCATCAGACATTTTCAAACTTGATAGGGCTGATTGTAACATATCCTTTTGACCAGGGATGACTAAAGAATCCCACATAGAAATGGTTACATTTGTCATTCTCATGCTATCAAGAATGTTAAAAGGTGCAATTGAATTTTTATTGTGTACCTTTACGCCAGTATGATCAGCTTGTAAGTGTGACTGCTCCTTGTCTGGGAGTTGCTGATCTCTTTGCCAACCACTAGTCACTCGAGAGGTAGATGGTTCCATAGCTGACACCCTTCCTTTATCAGCTACTTGGTCAAGCTCAAATGCTCTCTTCTTTGCCCTGGTGTTAGCTGCAACTGGAGAGCTATCTTCATTCAACCCACAAAATTCTTGACCTTGCCAATTAAGCAGGGTTGTATCATTGTTGCATTGGTCCTGATGTTGTGAAAATGTATCATTAGGTGTATGTGGTCATGAACTTGAAGCACTTTGTACCATCAATGCTTGATTGATGAGTCCATTTGAACAAGTGGCTTGATTATGAGGCTGGTTACATGGGTAGCACCACTCATAATTAGCTGCTAAGTTGTTTTGAGTGGGAACCAGGTCCCTGACTGCACTAACAGGTGCTAGAGCATAGGCCTGAAAAGGCCTTGTGTTCACACTCTGTCTTGGGCCCTGATAATTGCCCTGATACTGCTGTTTATTCCCTTGGAATTGCTGCTATTGATTTTGAAAAGGCTAACTTGAGGATTGATTTTGCTGTTGATAAGGCCTGGAAAAGGTCTGTTGCTTTTCCAAGTTCACCAACTTGTTACCAAAAGTCTATAAAAGACTTTTCATCTCTTGTAATTCATTTGATGAGCTTGAAGCAACACTTTCCTACTTGCCAATGGTTGGAACAATAGCTGGTAGCGTTGGTACAACTGGTAGAGGTGTGAAAGGAGGTATTTGCAAAGGGATGTTTGCATGAATTTCTAGAAATATTTGCATTAGTGGCCTGGGAGCAAACTCACCAGCTTGTATTAAGTTGTTTTCAGCTTTGATAGCTATTTCAAAGGTGTCCGGTAGAGACACTCCTCCCATTGACTATATAACGATAGCCATATCACTTTTCAGAGCTCTCAAAAAGTATAGGAATGCATACTCTGGAGGTGGCCTCACTGTTGCAAGGATTCTATCCCAAGTTCTTTGAAATATGAAGTTGAAGTCGTTCATCTGCTCTTGTAGAGCCCTCTTAATTGTAGTCAGTTGCTCCAATAGAGACAAGTTGTCAGACCTGTCTTGGAATTATGCAATTTTTCTCCAAAATCATCCCGTGTTGCAATTGAACTGATTGGTAGGCTCCTATACCACTGCATAGCTCTTCCTTTCAGTGAAGCAGCTAGCAATCTCACTGCAACATCCTCTTTGGTTATGTGGTGGACTCCGCATAACAAAGCCACATCTCTCAAATGTTCAATGGGAGTAGTTTGATATTCTCCCATGAAAATTGGCAGACTCTTCAAGGCTGCCATTGGAATATCATTATGTTGCACCAAGTTCAAAGGACTACCTCTGTTGAAAGCAACAAAGGGTTGATTCCTTGGAGTGGCCATTGAAGGTATCTGATGTGGATTTGTTCGTGCAACAAACTGAGACCTTACAGGTGGAGGAGTGGACTAAGTTCTTCTAGAATGGATAACTGTTGTTCCTTTCTTCTCTGCTGCTCTACCTTTCCTTCTTGGTGGTGACAACTCCAAATATTCAAATGAACCTAAACTGCCTCTAGTCTAAAATTTTCTCATAAACTATAGAAGGCACTGATTTATGGGGTTCTTCTTCTTTGTGGAGTCACCAAGTATGCCAAAGGGCTTCTATAAAGCCTAATAATTCACTGGTTGCATACCAAACCAGTAGTTAAAATTAATTTTAGTCCCACTGGGCGTGCTAGAAATTGTTGTCACCTAGAATTGCACCCTGTGCAAAGTTTTACAAAAACTAAGCATTCTAGAGCAACATGGGATCATTTCAAGGAAATGGGTCACCTATAGCTGAAATGAACCTCCAGAGATGGTCGGCTTCCTTTGGGTATCACCTAAACTATTGTTTCTTTGAGGGGAAAGAGGGAAGAGATGCGTAAATTAAAGAACTACACTAGGGTGATACACCGAACTGATAAGAAATCACGAAATGAACACAGGAAGAACATACACATGAAAAGCATAATTGCTATTCTCAGAACAACCTCTTTCAGATTTAATGCTTTAGTCCTCGCAGGTTTGGCTCATACACACACCTTAGGAAGGAAAGGTTATTTTCATAGCTCTAAGATATACATACATAATTATAAAACACAGTCAAAGACTTGCATGTTCAAAAGAGAGATACAGAAATGAGAATCAATACAAACATGAACACAAGATTCCAAGGTAAACTCTGTGTTGTATTTAGGATTCTAGCTGATTTACAGAAAAACATACATTGATAGATAAAGGATTGATTAAAAAATCACTAACTCCTCAGAGTGTGTAATCCGAACTATTTACAAAAAAGGAAAAAAAGCCTTATATACAAATTGATATCGGCCCATTAGGGCTTACAAAAATATCCCAATCAGAAAAAGATCTATTTCAGATCTTTTGATCGAAATTAATGCTAAAGCCCCTGCATGTCCATGACAGTGAAGAGTCATCCCCGAGGAAGCCTTCTTCAGATATCTTCAATTGAGCTACCTCGGCTGCACCTTGAATGCTCAAAGATTGTAATAGATACACGTCACCCTTCATCCTTTTGACACTCCCTAGACTGCCACAGTTGGCCCTCAGACCTCTCTGATTGGCTAAGTGAACTACATGCAGACTCCTGGGTGGTCAAATTCCTTAGTTGAATTGCATCTCAGTGAGACACTAGAAGTGTCTCACCAATGCAATCAAACCCCTTCACAAGCATCGACAACACATGGAGCCATCGCTAAAACTTCCTAGTGAGGCCAAAAGATCATATCGACACTACTGGAGCCATTGGAAAGACACCGTTCATCGCCAAGAGATTAGTGGGTTAATGAGTCATGCAGAGATCCCTTACTGTCACTGAGACCACGTGATATCAGTAAGACATCATGTCGAAATCCCCACAGTCATACTGAGTCCTCTTCTACCATATTGACATCTACCTTTTTTGCCGAGACACACTCCATCACTGAGACTCTATATCAAAGTCTCCCTGCTTTTCGAAAGTTCACTTCGAGTTAAGAGAGCTCCTGCTTGGTCAGCAGGACGTCCTACCGACCCCATCTTCATTCTGTTCGAGCTCTTCTTTTCCTTCGCTAAGACTCCCATTGGTTAGGAAGAGGTTGTGCCGAAGGCACCTCAGCTTTGGCAAGCACACTCTTCACTTCACTTCAGCAAGACTCCTAGTGAGACCCCCTACTGTTGACGTGACCCCTTGTGTCGCCGAGACATTACGTAGAACTCCTCCTCCTCCTCGCAAATTCCTTTTTGTCTGAAGGCTTCACTACTCGGCGAGGCTCATGCCAAGGTATGAAACCTTGGCTGACTTCCTTGCTTTCGGCCTGACTCCCGCCGGATGGGAAGAAGTCTTCCCAAGCTCCTTGTGCTACGCCGAAGGCTCTTCCATTGTTGGCGAGAGCCTACCTTATCGCTGGGATATCTCGATGAAATTTTCATCACACCGAAGGCTCTTTGAGTCTAGGTGACATTTCTATCTCAATAAGACATTTCACTGAGAACCTCTCCTTTGGCCGAAACCGCTGTTTCATTTTGGAGGCTCCACTGCTCGGTGAGACTCTCGCCAAGAACACCCTATATGCCGCCAAGACTTTCCACAGTCGGTAGGACCTCTAGGCGACAACCTCAACTGTTGGTGATACCTCTTGTGTTCCGGTGGGGCCTCCTTTCGATTAGCAAGACCTCTTTGCTTGCCGAGACCTTTTGTTGAACATCAGAAGGTGCCCCAAAGCCCCTGTTCGCTGTGAGTCACCCTGACTTTTAAGATTGAACGGCCTGTCGGCCAGAGAAACCCACGCAATAAGAGGTCATACCGACCCCTTCCTGTTATAGCGATAGGTTCTGTAGGCTCGTTCAACATGACAGGAATTAGGTTTCAGTGACCTGCTCAAGATGGAATGAATCAAAATAGCCAGTCAGCCAGACAGTAGGAGGGTCTTTCCGACTTCTCCTTAGATGATTTTCATGCTGAATCTTCCTAGGGTATCTTCTCCCACTGAGTTTCCCATGACCTAGCAATAGATATAGAGTATTTGGCCTCGTGTGAATGTCCCACTGGCCTCTGAAGATCTAACATTTGATTATCTCACCTGATTTAACTGTAGGTGAAATAGAGGCAACATAAACATAAAGTAGCTTTCTCCATGAATACTTTTGACTTTGGAGGGACCACAAAGGTCTCAATGTAGAAACTCCAACAAATCATTTGAATGAAACTATTTTCTCTAGAAAGAGACTCTAGTCTATTTACCCATCTAATGTTCTTTACAAATTTTGTTAGTAGGCTTCACTAACTTAAGTAGATAACTTACTACTTGAGTGGAACTTACCTTGACAATGTTATCAAAATTTACATTACACAACTTTCTATTCCACAACCAAATTTCATCTATTTGAGAAATTAAACAACACCCACTAGCAATAATCAGGTGAAAAATGTTACCCTTTGTCTATTTACTAGTAGCAATCATATTGCTAGAACTTCCACATATCTTGCATCTTCCATTTTTGAATTGTAGATCATAGCCTTTTCCCACCATCTTTCCAACACTCAAAATATTGTGCTTCAAGCCTTCAACATAAAGAACATCATCAGTGTTATCCTTACCACCAAGACAAATAGAACCTCTACCATGAATCACACCAACATTGTTGTCTCCAAGTCTTACAACACTACCATCATATTTTTGTACACTTACAAATTTGTTTTAATCACCAGTCGTATGATGTGAGAATCCACTATCAATAACCCATTGATCCTTTTCTTCAACTTGGGCTACAAGAGCTTTCTCATCTTCAGTAGCCACAAGACTATTTTCAATGGTAGCAATGAAAACCCATTCATCTTCATTTCTGGTATCTTTATTAGATTCATCATCAGTCACTCCTTTAGCAAAGTAACATTTCTTTTAGAATCTAGACTTGTTAGGCTTAGTTCCAGGGACCCTTTCAAGACATCTTGATGCAAAATGACCTATTTTATTGCATGAAAAGTATTTAATAGGTAACACTCCTTTATACTTACCTTTCCCTCTACCTTCTTTCTTTATAATCAGTGCTTCCAATTCTTCTACCTCTCTTTCTTTGTCTTCAAGCTAGTTCAATTCTTCATCATACTTGGATATCTTTTTGGAACTCTCTCCTAGACTATATCTTTGCTTGTTACTTCCAGATATAGTAGCCTTGAATGCAGATTCAATCTTTGGAACAGATTCACCAAATTCACATAATTCAAAAGCAACAAGCTTACCAACCAACATGTCTCTTAACATCTTTGTTATTGATATGAGCTCTTCAATAGAATGAGCCTTCACTTTTTAGGAGGGAGGAAATAATTTGGGTATCTTAGCCACAATTTCATCCTCATCTAGAGAACCACCAACACAAGTAATACCTATCAATATTTAATTTACTCTTTGCATAAAAGAGGTGATATTTTCATCTTCACTCATCTTCAAATTTTTGTACTTGCCTTTTAGACTCTATAGCTTAGCCATCTTCACCTGTGCATCTCCTTCATACGAAGTGTCTAGCTTTGTCCAAATCTCATGAGCTATTTGCAATCCTACCACATTAGCCATCTCTGAATCTATCAGAGCACTCACCAAAGCTTCTATAGCTCTGATATTGTTTTCATCATCTTTGATCTCATCAGCAGTGGAGGGACCATTCACAGGAATAAAATATTGATCTTTTGTAATATTTTAGTAGGCTTCACCAATACACCTTAGGTGACATCTCATCCTAACTTTCCATAGTGAGTAGTTAGTTCCATCGAATCTTGGATTGTCCTTCTTGAATGTTGCCATCCTAGATCACCTCAAGCTTTCATACTTCTTCAGAGGGACATGCTTTGATACCAATTGTTGGAATAATAAGGACAGAAAATTGAGAGGGAGGGTGAATCAGTTGTCACTGAATATTAAAATTTTCAAATTTAACTTAATATCAGATCTAATGAATAAGAAATTAACACATTAGAGAGACAGAGAACACCAAGATTTTTTACGTGGAAACCCTATTAGGGGAAAAACCATGGTGGATGTTATTCCACAAGATTATACCTTATTAAAAGTATAATGAGAAATAATAAGGGGAATGCACATGCATTCAGCTACACTGCCTATAGCTCACTACTCAAATACAAAAGGGGCTCACTTCCCAACAATACATAATAGGATTAAAATCCAGAGGGTATGAACTGGAAGAATAGCTTCTTCACAAGCTTGATTATAGTTCCAATTAGGCACAAAAAACTCCACAAAATATTTCACACTCTGCTCTGTAATAAAATGATCTTCGCACATACACACATAAGATCACACTCAACACCTTTCCAACAAACAACACCGATGAAAAAAATGCTCTTAAATATTAGCTACATGAGATTTCATCAATAACTTAGTCGTTTAGGAAAATAAAACATATTTGCGATGTCGGCCCAAATTTACAAATAATATTTTAATGTGAATCCACCAAGGTTGGTCACAACATAATGGAGACCCAAATTAACAACTCTAACATAAAAATACTTCAATTAATTTTACCTCAAAGATCCACTACAAGTTACACCCATGATGTTGGCCAAGAACATGAAAAATGAACATACACATGAAAAGTTTCCGACCACCAGCATGTCGATCAATGTGGATGTACCACAAAAATAGAGCATGATCTAGAAACTTCCAAGAACACCAAGAAACAATAGAGAAACATCCATAACAACTGATATTTCCAGAATCACACAAACTTCATTCAAGAACACTGACAAAGACCACAAAAACACTATCAGACCACAACATGATCAAATATATATGCGGACCTCTGAGACTTCTGGTAGATGATCTAGATACACTCATCAGGAAACCCTTTTGTCCACAACAATTGAACTTCAATGTAAAGAACAAGATGCCTTCAAGTCCTACACATTTCCATAAGGAACCTAGAACACTTTCTTTTACAATTTTCTCAATAGCCTTGACATATACAACCTATAGTACACCAAATGCTAATAGTGTTGACATCAATGAAAACCACATATCAACAACACATGGCCCTTTTCCCAATGGGGACTCGATCTCATAGGTAAGATACATCCTACATCATCTAATGGCCATAAGTTCATTAGCACTGCAACTGAGTACTTCACCAAGTGGATTGAAGCTATTCCCATGACCTACATCACTGACACATAGATTTCTAAGTTTATCCTAAACTATATCATCTATCGGTATGGTGTCCCTCAATCCATAATCATAGATAATGGTCATCCATTCAAAAACCAATAATTCCATCATCTCTGCAACAAGTTCCATATCCAACACCATTTTTCCACCCCATATTACCCACAAGGTAAGGACCAACCTGAGGCATCTAATAAAACTATCATCAAAATCTTCAAAAAGGCTGTCAATGATGTTGGTCGTGATTGGAATATGTAGCTAAATCCAACCTTATGGGCTTACCAAACAAGCATCTATACTCCCACTGGTACCATCCCATATTCCTTAGTATTTGGTTCTGAGGCCATCTTACTGATTGAGGTTGAGATTCCTTCCCTAAGGGTATCTTTGAAAGGGAATATTGACGATGAAGAGTACCGAGTTGCAAGACTACATGATCTAGAATTCTTAGATGAACAAAGGTAGAAGGAATTAGATCATCTTCACGCATATCAAAATCGTCTTCGACACATATACAACAAAAAGGTCTTGAATAGAAATTATGACATTGGTGACCTAGTCTTAATGGGGAATCCAAAGAATCAAGCTAAAAGAGGAAAACTAGGAAAGTTTGAACCTAAGTGGTTAGGAACCTACATTGTTACAAAAGCATTTGGATCAGGAGCATATCAACTCTCTACTTTTGAAGGAGAACCATTGTCAACACCTATCAATAGTATTGATCTGAAGAAGTTCTATGCATAGCTTTTGAGAGCCTTGTTTTAATTATCAAAAATACAAAAAAAAAAAAATCAAAAAAATCATTACCTAGGTGAAAAACTGGCAAACAGGTGTCTTGGTAACATCAAAAAATAAAAATAAAAATAAAAATAAAAATAAAATCAAGAAAATAGTAAAGAGAAATAAGTCGTCCAATAGTGAAAACCACTTTGGTGGCACTTTGGATATGTACCATGGTGAAACCTGAAAATAGGCGCCATGTGTAGTCGACTCTACTCCTTTGTTTACTATCATTCTAATTTGACTTCCCTATACATACCACCTATCTATCCAATTTGAATTCCCTATACATATCACATTTCTTTCCCATCCATCACTTGTACATACCACTCATAATAAATGGTTGTCTTTTCCATAACTTGGAGCGATTGACATCGAGTGCACTCCATATCCCCCATCCTATGCTATTCATAAAAAATGGTTTTACACCCTACTTGGGGAAAATACTTGAATTATGTCACGTTGTTTCTTACATTGGATGTTTTGAAGACGTAAAACCATCAAAAAATCTAAAAACATTACAAAATTTCCTAAAAAAAATCCAAAAACATCAGAAAACTTCAAGAAGACAAAAAAATCAAAACATGTCAAAAATCCAAAA
Source organism: Sequoia sempervirens (assembly GCA_007258455.2). Taxonomy (NCBI): domain Eukaryota; kingdom Viridiplantae; phylum Streptophyta; class Pinopsida; order Cupressales; family Cupressaceae; genus Sequoia; species Sequoia sempervirens. Next base: position 364,819,894 of record VDFB02193867.1, read on the forward strand.
AATATAGAGTCAAAGTTAGTCGCACTTGTTAGTCTTTTTCATTTGTCAAATCACGTTGCCTCTGTGACTAGACATAGGAAATTCCATCTATCGATGTTCCCTTGAGGCATTAGGTCGGTCCTTTTAGGTTTTTTTGTATAAAAACCATGACTCAATCCATTTATCTATATGACAAGTTCATTGGTTGTGTCAAACTATGAGGTCTCTATGTGTATAACATAGGAAAGGCCATCAATCGATGAGCCCCCGAGGCTGAACTAGGTCAGTTCATTAAGGTTCCTCACATTCATATCACACACATCTTATATTTGTAAATAAATCAACTCTTTGTCAGTCAAATTCTAGTTGAACTATGAGGTCTCTGTATGTATAACGTAGGCAAGGCCATTAATTGATGAGCCCCCGAGGCTACACTAGGTTAGTCCTTTAGGGTTTTTCATCAAGCATAAATAGTTGTTAGCACATCACATCAAGTCATGGATCAATAAGATGAACAAGTCAACAATATCATCAAGTCAAATCAAACAAATTGCCAAAGCAACAAACAAAAAAAATCAACTTATGTCTGTTGTAGGATGTGTCCTTCCTAAAAATAGATATCAGCAAAATAATCAACTGATGTCTTATATAGGATGATTACTTCCTGAATATAGACACTATCAACTAATCAACATAGCCTTACACAGGTTTTCACATCAATGGCATCAAACTCAATGTCTTATACGATACGTGCCTTTTCTGAAATCAGGCTTTTTCCATGCCTTATATAGAAAGTCATAACATCAAAACTAGACTCAACGTCTTATATGGTATGTGTCCATCTTGAAATCAGACTTTATCAATCAATTATCTTATTGATCAAAAACCAAATAGATCAAGTTTTGGAAAATATTTTACTGGCTTGTGACTTTATGGCTTGTTTATCTTATAATCATTGTATTTGGCTTTATCTTGGAATCATGTTACTGAGCTTTCTCAAGGATGTACCATAAAGGATTTAGAGAAGCAACAATGTATCAAAAAAAAAAAATCTTTGATTGTTGTTTATCAAATGTCTTTTAAATTTTATTTTTGAGTCATGTTACTAGTTTCCTCAAGGATGTCCCATGAAGGATTTAGAAGAGCAATCATGTCTCATGACCCATCTTTTATTTGTTTGTTGTCTATGGTTTGTCTTGACCAAAATATTGGGCCCTTAGTATGAGTCAATAAACTCCTTGTTTGCGACTGTATGTTGTTAGTAGGTGGATGACTTTGCACACCTTGATCTATCTCATATCATGGTGTTTGTATCCATTTGTATTAGTTACCACCCAATGATGATTTAGTACAAGGCCTTTTGTGGTTTGGAAAAACATTGAAGATTGCTAATACTAACATCCATTGTCTTTTATTATATATTTCTTTTCACACTAACATTTCTTCTTTCTTGCATTATGATGGAATCATTTGGCACATAAAATATAAAGCATCCTGCATATGCATTCATGGTAGAAACATCATGTAAATATCATACATTGTAAATCATACATATATCTTGCATTTCAAAAACACAAAAATATAGGCATCTATCATATCTAGGAAATTGTGGCATAATAGGCATTCATCATCATAGATTACATGACAAAAGCATTGCATGTACATAACAGTTGTGCATATATGCATCACATTATATCCACCATCAACCAACATATATCATCACATGTAGATAGAATTGTAAATAGAAATATCATGTTGCATCTCATAATAATGAACATTGAATCCATACATACCATCCATCGATATCATAGAAATAAATGCAAACATTATCAAATAGAATAAACATCACATCATAATGCAAATATGATCATCCATAGCATATGCATATCATATAGACAATAACATATCGTATAGAATACATGCATAAATAAAAGATTGCATAATCATAAATAGAACTACACATCATAGGAATCGCTACCAAAATCACATATATATATATATATATATATATATATATATATTGATAAAAATGTGTCACATCACAATGTCATAATGCATCAGTAAAAATGAAGCCTGCAGGCTCTATGATCAAAATACAGTGTCTAATGAATAAATATCAAAATATGTCTCTATCTAGAACTCCCACTACTCCCATGTGGAGAATGTGGAGGTGACCGACGATGAGATCTTGATGATCGGTGTGCAGAAGGAGGCCTATCATATTGCCCAGTCCTGTGAGGTCCCATGACCCCCTTTGTACTTTGTGTCTTGCTCTAAGTCCTACTCCGTGACCTAATTCTATGTGCTTGAGAATAACTAGGAGCCTGTGTCTTAGGAGGAACCTCTCCCTCATATAGATCCCTATAATAGGTAGTTCTATCACTATCTTTGACTGACTCCTGAGTGAAAGCTATAGTTGGCCCATTGAAAAGAGTTGTAATCTATATAAATCTCTGCTCGGTCTCCTATCTCCGAGCTATGGCTTGATCCCTATCCATGTATTCTCTATCTCTCTCCATTCACAGTGAGTCCCACTCTACCATAAAATCCCTCATCCTCTCCTCCAAAGACTCTACTCTGGCCTATAGATCTACTACCTCCTATAGGACCTGTGTCCTCCTGTCATGGCCTCTCTCTCCCATCACCATCCCAATCTTCCAAAATCATGTCTTGAAGCTCCTTCTCCTGATCATCCATCTCCTCCTCCTCCTCCTCATCCTCATCCTAGTATCCAACGAGCATACCAAGAGAATCTATCTCTACCTCCTCCCTAACTGCCTCCTCCTCTGCATTCTCCTCAACAATGTCCTCCTCTGCTACATGCTCCTCTCCACCAGCCCCAACATCAACATCCTCCTCTCCTCAACTAATCTTAAGAATGGGAACATCCTTTCCCTCTCCCTCCTCCTCTCAAACGTGTGACAAATGTAGGCCTCATCCTCTACGACCATGTTGACCCCTACCACCACCCCTCTAACCTCCTCCTCCCCCATCTCCACCATCACCTCTCCCACCTCTACCACCATGACCTCTTCCTCTACGAAACCTGCCCCAAGGTCTTGTTCCATGCCTCTCTACAGGTGCATCCTGCTCAGGATCAGTAAACAGAACCAACCTGTGACTAGCCCACCATGCATCATATGCATCCATCATCCTTGGATCAACTGCTCTACCTCTCCATGTGCACTAAACTAGTTGTAGTGCATCAATATCTACCTCGGTTGTCACAACTACAATCTTGGGTCCCCACAAAGTGACCTCCCTAGATGATCGTGCATACTCTGCTCATCCCGAACCTCACCAAACTATCCCAAAACTCAATCCAACAAATGCCTCTCAATGATATAAACATAGGAAAATGTCCTACCAAACAAGTATTGTGTCTTTCTATAGAAGGGCAGGTGTCCATCCTCATTCAACCATTATGCACAATCCATGTAAGGTCTCCAAATAAACTGCACCATCGTGTCAATAGCATGTCTGTAATAACCAATATCTCATGTATGTGACTGGGTTTTTTCCCCTTTATAACAAAAGGAATAAGGAGCTCCCTACTACAACTCAGTTGTAACAGGAAGATAGAATATACCAATGTGTTCCCATGCCCAAACCATCAACAACGTGGTACCACAACTCATTGACTATGCCTCTCTGTATGCTATATCATGCAAATGAAAATATAACATGGTGAGAAAACATGGACCCCATGCATATACTACCTGTCTCTATAACATACCCACTATCATCTCCCCCCATCACATAGGAAATTCATGACCTTGACAGTCGATCAGAACTACCCTCCAATTAATGTACATAACAAAAAATCTATCCTATCATATCTACCAGCTAGGACATTCCATCTAATCTCATAATGGTCTATCCCTAACTATCTAATGTCATCATGAGGATAATATCTACACATCTCGAAACCCATCTATGTATCATACATAACCCTGGCACCCCTAATCGGCAGCCTCAAAATACTATATACATTCTCTAATGTGACTGTGGCCTCACCTATAGAAAGATGAAATGAAGATGTGTCAGAGTGCCACCACTCAGAGAGAGCAATCAACAAACCCCAGTTTTCCCAAATAGTGGGCATGTAGGTAACATGATGTAAACCAAGGTGCTAGAGGAACTGTCTCTCCCCACTCTACAACTGATCCCAAAAGTCAAAATTCAATGGTCTAGACTCCCTCATATAAATTGTATCCAACACAACCTGCAATGGTATAATGCATACCTCATGTCAGAAAGCAAACAACCTCTTACAGTCCAATTTTTTTTAAAAAAAAATTCCAACTAAATGTGTGATTTTCTATCAAACGCATTACAAAAACTCAATGCGTCATTCCAATTTGCAAATGTGTCATTATCCTATTCACATGTGTTTCACAAATACAAATGCATTCAATCATAAACCATATCCAATCAAATGACCATTCAAACATGCAAATGTGTTTCAAAAATCTATATGCGATACTTCCTATAACAAATGTGTTGCAGGTATACATATGTGGTGCAATAAAAATCAAATGTGATCATTTAATAGAATACCTATGCTAACCTAAGGCATAATTCTACAAATGCGGCATTCCACAGACAGATGCGTAGGTTACGTATTCATTTGTGTTGAATTAGAAAGTGATGCATGCAAAAAAAATGAATTAAATATGTAAAAATATGTGAAATATAAAATTTCAAAAGTTGGTTTTCAACTATATACCAGGGATCCAGCGTTAGTAGGTCATCTAAACATTCAAATGTGATATCTGTTGTGAGAAGTGTGAGGAACGGGTGAGATTTTTTGCTAGAACTCCAAAGCACAGAATCATAATTTCTAAACTTGAGAGGTGTAAATGAAATGGTTTTCCAACCAATTTATATTTATACCTAGGGTTTTTGGTGGCATTTTCTCAACCCTTCTATATTGGATGCACTATTTTCCACATTCTGATGACCATTTGACCTATTAAACTTCCTTCAAACTGATTTCTTTCACTACCATAGAACTTCTAGCCATTGAATTAACTAATTGGGACTATTTCCAATTTTTTTTGAATTTTTCAAAAAATTGTCAATTTTCCCGAGGGGGCATACCTTCACCTATTCCACACTGGGGCATGACTGGGGCATGTTTCTGATTGATTTTCTTTGACACAATTCTGAAATGACATTGTATCAAAGAGGAGAAAAATGTAGACACTGAAATTTGGTCTAAGCCTACAACTTCAATTTCTTCATAATTCGTATTTTCATTTGTCATGATTAAATAATGTTAATGATTTAATTATTTTCAAAAGTCCTTTCTCATATATTAATTAAATACATTTTAATTATTTAATTAATTTATTTTAACATTTATTCCTCTATTAATTAAATAAAATTAATTATTTAATTAATTTATATTATCTTTATTCAAATGCTGATTAATTAAATAAATGTTCTTTATTTAATTATGTCACTAATTAACTTTATCCTCTTTCTTAAATTAAATAAATTCTTATTTAATTTATCCTAATCATATTTCCAACTATAATTAAATAAACACTTTAATACTTTAATTATTCATTAATCTTTTTTTCAGTCAATTAAATAAATCTTATTTATTTAATTTAATCCTTAAATGCCAAATGTTGAATTAAATAATAATTTAATTCATGAAAGCCTATTTTGGACATATTCTTCTATATTTGGATAATTTTTTAAGTTATCTAATTATTCATTCATCACTTAACTTGAGATCTATTTAAATTAGTCAATTATCTCTTGATGTAATGACTGATTGTCTCTGACAAATGGACTATTTGTCTTAACCAATTAGTTATCTAGTTTTAATTCTTATGCATGTAGACATTTATTAATTAAATAAATTTATTTAATTAATTAATCTATTTATGCATTCGAACTGATCATTTCCTTTATTCTATCTTTATTCTTTTCATGCAATCTATATTCTTCTAATTTTTGAATACTTCAACTAGAGATTAAATCATTATTTAATCTTGATCTCTATCTTTAGGTTTTATCATTCACATCAGTACTATCACTTATCTCAACGCATGCCAAATATTTTAATCTAAATCATCCATTTATCTTTCAATCTGAGCCTATCATTCAAACAATCATTTTTCTATAAATTGATCTAACTTTCATCATTGTCTCTCCTCCCCAAATCTGATGATTTTTGGAGCACTTGTTTTATAATCTTTGATACTTTTATATTATCACATCTATTGAGGCTATACTTGCACACATACTAAAAATTTGAGGGAAATAATACTATCATGATGAAATGGAGAAGGACAACAATGGTTATTCATGGAATTATTATTGATGCTTGCTGAGATCTTTTCATTTATGCTTTCCTTTGTGCTTTGTTGTTTAGCTTTAGTTTACATTAGAGTTTATCGCTTTGAATTGCTTTAATCATTCTTGTTTTTCATGATGTTACATGATACATGATAGCTCTCCCCTAGTTCTTTATGATGCATAAATCCCTTGTTCTAAGGGTTGGGAGATCTCTTGAGGGAGTTTATCATTGTGTCCTTTGAGCTAGATGCTCTTCTTATGAACCATTGGGTAGTAGCGAAAAATATTGATATTTGTTTGCGTCAGGAGGTTGGACCTTTGGAGCCATTCCACATATTTGCAATTCTAAGCATACAAAGCTTTACTTGTCTCATGAAGTATGAAACAACATTGTCCATTGTGGCACCTTATTAAATTTATCAAGAGGTATAATTTTGATATGGTTGAGCAGGAAAGCCCATTCCGAGGCATGAATTTTCTCCATATCCACCTGCTTGTGTGTGTGCATACCAACCAAGCATATGTTTCTCACCTTTCGGGCCTTCTCACCCCATAGATAAACAAAAGTTATGTGGCCCTTGAGTGAGTATACTTGGGCTTTCTCACACGGTGGACAACCATGAGTTATGTTTCCCTAGAGTGAGTACACATTTCTTGTTTCAAAAAAACAATCTAGATCTAATACACAATGGGATGGACAAATGGTTGAAGCTTGATCTGATTCTCTCTTTCCTTCTCTTTTTTCCTTTTCTCCCTTTCATTCTTTACATCATTTTCATGTGTGTTCCTTTTTGCTAATGTTTGGTTTGCCATGGGTCCTTGATCTTGGGGGCTTGATCATCCCTCTTGATTATTTTTGTCTCATCTTGCCAGCATGGGTGCATTTGGATCCCTCTTGATGTGCATGTTCAGCTACTTTAGTGTGAGTTTGAAGCAAGTTCATCCTCTCACTAAAGTGGGGGCTTAATGTGTCACCAAAAAATGTATAGTTGACATTTTTATGATCACTTGAGTCTTTCTTATGGACTTTGGCTTGATTTTTCCTAGATTTAAAGTTGTAATGTGGCCAACACATTCACATTAGGTATTGGACCCTTGTGAATCATTAAGACTTCTAGGATGCCTTGTAAAAGTGTTGTGAAGTGTTGTAACCCACTTTCACACTTTTCTAGGACCCTTTCATTAAAATTCACTTAAATAACCTCTTTTTATCATTTAACAAGTCTTATTTCAAAGTGTTATAAAGAGTTGTAACAAAATCTCATGTTTTTCTAGACTTGTCATCAATAATTCAACCCTTTCTCATGTTTAAATGACCCCTTATTGCACTTTCCAGCCATTCTTAAGTGTATTTTTGAGGATATTCCCATTAGACATCATTTAATGCATTTTAATCTTTGAAACCTATTGAAATTACCTTGGTGGGACCAATTCGCCACCTAGGATGACTTAGTCCCACTAGGCAAACAATTCAAAATAATTTTAATTTCTTGGCAATATTTTATTTTCTTACCCTTGAGGTTGGCCTGTGATGTGTTATTTTTGAGAATTAATGGAAAATCAAGTATAAATAAGGGTTTTTCTCCTCATTTTTCATCTTCTAACATCTCCTAATCTCTTGCAATCTCATAACTCATTAAGCATTCAAGCACTCTAAGAATAATCAAATCATCCATTAGAACACTTCATTGCATATATTCAGATTTCTACATCAAGGGTTTGGTAAGTTTATGAAATTGCATGTTATTTATTTATCATTTTCTTTTTTATTTCATTTCATTTCATGGGGTTTGATTACCAAAGTGGGGTTTGACCAAGGAAAAACCCCATACTCTAACCCTTAACCCTTTTTACCTTCTTTTCATGTGTGTTTGCAAGTCTTGTATGTATATTTTTCAAGGAGTTTGGTGTCAAAAAGTGGTCAACAATCCATAAAAGTCAACATAACCCTAATTGAATCTTGAAGACTCTTTTCAGCCCATTTTCTATAGAATTGGGATTAGACACCTATAAGAAAAGCAAGTGTAGACTAGAATCTATAGATTATTATCCCAAAATTCCAAAAATCTCTAGGTGGACTAAGTTGCCATCTATGGTAAATTAGTCCCACTGCCTAGCCTGAAAAGTGGTTTCTACATTTTTGGATACCCATTTGGCAGATTCCTATTCTAACAGATTTTCCCCAAAACTAAACTAAGTCACCCAACTTTGCGTAAGTGTCCCAATCAACATTTCTAGTCAACTCTTTAGGATTCTAGAGCCTCTCTACATCAAACTTAATATATCAAGTGCTCCTCTCTAGTTTTGTTTAATTCTTTTATCATTTGCTTGCATTCTTAGGTGTTTTTGCATATCACAAATTGCTTTCCAAAACTTTGAATTTCTAAGGTTTAGCATCAATAAATCATTTATTTTTTATTTTATTGTATTAGGACATCATAATTAGGTACATTGCATCTCTTTTACATTAATCTTGACACTTTAGCATTTTGGCCCTGTTATTCCTCTCCTTTTAGGTGAAAACGCTAGAAGAGTTAGAGGAATCCTTGGGAAACAAAAATCATTGTCCATAGGATGTATAGTGGTTTTACTTAGTCAAAACCCTATTTTGGTGTTCCCACCTCCACAGAAAACTAAGAGATAAAGATATTGATAAGTAAGAAAGTGCGATGTGATAAAAGAAAAGCACGCTCAAGGAGAACCCGTATCACAAAATGTAGGAGATAAAAGCAATCCCCACTCGAGAAGAACCTGTATCACAAAGTAGAGATGCAATAGATAGGGGATGTGAGAAATCCTAAGATTCTTTCTGACACAAGACAATGGAGGTAAAGATAGCTAGCTGCAAGAGCCAAGATTGTCGAAAAGGATTGTTGTGAGAGCTTTGGAGAATCCTTGAAGCTGCTATAACAAGTAAGAAGAATTGTGCAAGAGAGAGTGAGATATGAGAAGAAGCTAGAGGTAGAGGAAGACCCAAAATGAATTGAATAGATCCCTTTTAAGGAGAGAAGAGAGGCACAAAGAAGCTTCCTGGGCGGTTACAAGGTGACCCGAGTTGTTACCACCAAAAAAAGAGGTTGACAAGTGGAAAACATGCTTGGAGGTATTTTTTTGAACATTGAAACATCATAGGACACTAGCATGGCACATAAAAATTTGTGTGATGTGTTAGTATTTGGACACATCACGCTACAAAATGACATTAATGAGAAAAGCACAAAGTTCAATGTGAAGCTGATGCATGAGGGTAGTTGCTGAAAAGGGGTGCTAGAGCATCCTGAGAGGGTAAAAAGGCTGATGTAGGGACTAAAATGATCCTACACAAGATTATAAGGGAGTGGACACTAAAATAGATACAAAAATATATGTGAAATTGCAAGGGGTGCAACTTTATGAAATTACATTTTTCCCCCACTTTAGTGGGCATATGAATGTATAGTAATATGCATGCTAAAGGAAATATAATAAACATAAATAACATCATGAGGCCAAAAGGATATTGTATAGGAAGTAGATAAATCTTCAAACCAAGGAAGCATTCCCTCAGGATGAAAACCTGAAAAACAAACACATTAGACAAGAAAAACCTACACCAGACAACAATGTTAGCACACAAAAAACTGAAGGATTTGAGTCAACAAAGTGAAGAGACCTTGATGTAGAAGGTTTTCTCAGTACTATGTGCCATCCCCAAAGTAAAAATGATAACTCATAGAATAATTCTAAAGTGGAGAGAAGAATGTAAGGATCGGTCATTTCAAGAGAAGAATGCACCCAAAAGACAGGGAAGCAACCAATGTCAAAGAGAGAAAGAGTATATACTTAGGATGAAGAAGATGCAAATCTTCAATCTGTTATATACAATTGGTAAGAGAAGAGAGAAGAGAAAGGATCAATGAGAGAGAAAGGAGGAATGAAAATTCCAAGAGAGATGGCTCCACAAGCATTCTCTCCTAAGGAGGTTTGAAAAAAGTGCACCAAAGGCCCACAAACCAACGATGGAAAAATCTTGTAGGATGAAAGCATCTTATAGGCCCACAAACTTACATGGAGGTAGCACCCAAGATCTCTCACATGAAGGAAGAGCCATGAATTATGAATCTTACAAGCTCACAGACTTGCAAGAACATATCCCCCAATATCTCTCACATGAAGGAAACCCAGATGAAAGCACCTTACAGGCCCACAGACCTGTAAGGAGGCATACCCCAAGATCTCTCACATGGAGGAAACCTAGATGAAAGCACCTTACAGGGCCGCAGACTTGCAAGGAAGTGTCCCCCAAGATCTCTCACATGGAGGAAACCAAAAGGAAGGAGACTTCATAGATTCGTATTGGGAAACAGCTTTATAGGCGCACCTATAAAGTGACATGTTTACCCATAGATAAAACATGTATGAAAATAAAGTAGCCACATAGGTAGTCAAGAGGATAGTAATGTAGATTGTCGATATATAGTAAATATTTCAAAGGGATCCCTCAAGAACCCTTCAAAAGAAAATGGGTCCACTCAAGGGATGCATTTTTTGAAAAGCAAGGTCTAGCAAGGCTTCCCCCAAGCTAAACACAAGTGATTTCACTCAAGAGAAAAGATTTCAAAGGGGGTTCCTTGGGAACCCTTCAAGATAGCAAGAGGTCCACTGAAGGGATGCTCCATTTGAAATAAATAGAGAAGAGAGGGGGTCCTTAAAGAAGGATGCACATATCCAAACATGTTATCACTGCCCCCAAGATAGAAGGGATGGGAACCATACAAGATACTATAGAGGGGAGGTGTGAGAACCTCATGAGAAAATTCTTAGCATGGATAGGATAGATGTAGACCTCGATATCACTTGTCATGCAAAGAAAAGGAAGATGCATCAACAAACACATGAGTGATGGCACTTGAATCATGAATTTGTACTTTATCCTTCAAGGCCTTATATTCACTACTAGAATGGCCAAGCACTCGATGGTATGCACAGAAAGAATATTTTTCTTTATCTTCTTATGAAATTTCTACATGTAGGAGAAGGAAGAATCAAGTAGGCTTTTAGGAGCCCAACAAGATACTCTTCTCAAAGGATGAGGAGCAAGAAGCAACCCTTTCTCTTGTGGAGAAAATTTGAATGCTCACAAGAAGAAGGCACAAATACAATGGATAATGGAGGACTTTTCTAGATCACCATAATCAAGTAGGCTTCAAGGAGCCTGAACAAATATCATTAATCAAAAAAAGGATGAGGAGCAAGAAGCAACCCTTTCTCTTATGGAGAAAATTTTGACTGCTCACAAGAAGAAGGCACAAATACAATGGATAATGGAGGAACACACTTTTCTATAGGATCACCATCATCCTTGTTAATAGGACTACTAGAGTTAACCTCTTTAATAGAAGTGTGATAATCTTCCTCAGAAGGAGGAGGATCAACGTCACAGGAATTACAAATGGTTCTTAGATTACCCCACAATGCAGAAGAATAACCATCTTTCATAGTGGGTTTGAATGATGTTATTAGAAGGTCTAAGTGGATTGGGTCAACTTTATGCACTCCAATGAAGGATTTTGTAAAGTATAGAGAACCCCAATCATCACCAAGACATGCATTCCTTTGAGAAGTAAAAGGAGCAAACTTAAGATTTCTTTCTTTAGAAGGATATTCTTCAGGGACATCTATCTCAATAGTATCCTTTGTTGTAGGTACTGCTAGAGTAAAAATTGATACATTGGAAGAAAATAAAGGAATATGAGTAGGCACAACTGAAACTTGACCTGTAGCTACCATCTCACATAAGGGCATAGCCTTAGGGTCAGCCTTAACTGTGACTATTCAATTGTTACAAATGAACTTAAAATATTTATGCAAGGTAGATGAAACTACACCCATAGCATGAATCCATGGTCTACCAAGAAGAAGGTTATATGGTAATTTCTATGACATAACATATACAAGGGTTGGTATGGTAATGGGTCCCAACCTCAAAGGAAAGACTATCGTGCCTAGGGATTTTTGATCGACATTATCAAACCCATGAATGACAACAAAAGAAGCATTAAGAGAAGATGAATCAATATTAATCTTAGGCAATAGATCAGTGTTACATACATTAAGCATTGAACCGGTGTTAATGAGAGTACATCTAATGTCGATATTATTAATGTTAACTATAATCATCAGAGGATCTGCTTGCTTCTATACTTCTAAAGGTGGGAGTTCCTATGGATAGAACATAATATTCAGTGAATCCGCATGAATATGAGCTATCAATGCATCAACATCTACTGGCCTAGTGAAAGAAGGCAAGAGGATCTTTTGTAAGGCTTCTTGAAGCATACCTTGATAAATAGGACCAAACTGAAGCAAGTCCCATAGTGAGATCTTAGCGGGAGTAACTCAAAGTTGCTTGAAAATATTGTAATCATTGGGTGCTTTAGTTGTAGGTTTAGGAGCTAAAGGAAGACTTGGTTATTTATTCACTCTATTCTCATAAGTATGGGCTACTACTCTATAAGAGGGAGCCTTAGAAAGATCAAGAGAATCACCATCAAATGGAACACCATTAATATAACAAATCCTTTTAGGAGAAGGACTAGCTGGAGTCACATAAATTACATTTACAAAATCATCACAACTAGTAGAATAATTATTTGAAGACATATTCTCAACATCAATCCAAACAAGATCAAATGTGGAAGGAGATTCATCATTCACCAATATATCATCTCTATAGGAGAGTGTATTGGAATAGAGAAGAGATTCATCATTCACTAATGCATCATTTATAAAAGAGAGTGCATTAGAATGAAGAGAAGGTAGAGTAACATTAAGAAAGGTATCAATGATCTCATCTTCTTGCAACAAGATATCCTTCAAAGTAGGAGGAGTCTCATGAGAAGGATCAAAGATACAAAGTGACATGGGAAAATCCAAGTCATTATCACATGGATCAAATGGAATACCATTAAATTTTTTTTTTAAATTAGATACTAAACTCACAAAAGAGGATATTAAATTCATTTTAGTGATAGAACTAAGAAAAATGAAAATCCATATTTTTTTAGTATTTTCCAGGTTCTAGTAATTTGCATTTTTGGAGGTCTTTGAAACATAATTTGAGGTCGGAACTTGCATCAGTCCCTAAAATTTGATAGTCAAATGCATGGTATTTTAGAGACTGAAATAGTTCTCTAGAAGAACTTTCCAATGGTGAAAACGGTTTTGAATTTTGAGCACCAAGTCAAAAGTTATGAGCCCACCAAGTAGGGGTAAATAAATTCCTAATTTTTTGAAAAATACCTTTCTTCACATCAGGTTCACCAAAATGTAGAGAAGGGGGATTCACTACTCAGGAGTTCTCTTCATTTAGAGAGCCTCATGAGGTGAACTTCCCTAAACTACCTCAAGGAACATCGTGAGAGTTCTAGAATCAGAAAGAGTAGGTCACAAATATTTTTTGGACAAGTTGACAAGCTCTCGGCCAAAGGACGTAAACACAGAATAAGGATGATAGCGTGGCACGCTAGCATCCAAGAGGCACACTAGAATATCATACGGATGAGAAAGTGAATTTATCATAGAAAATGATAGAGTGGCTACTGCTACTCTAATTGTGAAGAAATATTTAAACGTGGGAAGGTAACAAAATATAACAAAACTTAAATAACATGAAACAAAAATGATAAAGATAAGGAGAAGAGAGTAGGTGCTCACAACCACGCAAGTGATGAAGCCTCTAATATGTGAATGTATTCAATACATACATACACAAGATCTAGATAAAGTGTTGGGGCTATATAGGGGTTTTCCTTAGTCAAACCCCCATTTTGGTGTTCCCACCTCCACTGATAGCCAAGAAATAGAGAGAGTGAGAAGTAAGCAAGTGCGATGTGATAAAAGAAAACCCTGTTCGAGGAGGAGAACCCGTATTACCAAATGTAGGTGATAAAAGCAATCCCCGCTTGAGGAGGAGAACCCATATCACGAAGTAGAGATGTAGTAGATAGCGGATGTGAGAAATCCCAAGATTCTCACAAGCACAAGATAAGGGAGGTAAAGATAGCTAGTTGCAAGAGCCAAGAGTGTTGGAAAGGGTTGTTGTGAGAGCTTTGTATATTGCTTGAAGCTTCTATAACAAGGAGAGTTGTGCAAGCAAGAGAAAGAGAGGATAAGAAGCTAGAGGCAGAGGAAGACCCAAAATGAATTCAAGAGATCCCTTTTAAGGAGAGAAGAGAGGCAAAAATAATCTTCTCAGGCAGTTACAAGGCAACCTGAGCCATTACCATTGAAAAAAGAGGCTAAAAAATGGCAAACATGCTTGGAGGTAGTCATTTGAATGTTGAAACATCGTAATATGCTAGCACAATGTGCAGACGTCCATGTGACACACTAGTGTCTGGACATGCCATGCTACAAACTGACATTAACAAGAAAAGAAAAAAGTTCAATGCAAAGCTAACGTAGGAGGGTAGTTTCCGAAAAGGCATGCTAGAGCATCTTGAGAGGGTAAAAAGGTTGATGCAGGGGCTAAAATGAGCCTACACAAGATGCTAAGGGAGTGAACACTAAAGTAGATAAAACAATGTATGTGAAATTGGAAGGGGTGCAACTTTACGACATTACACCTTCAAGGAAACAAATGTATATATATTATATGTAATAGATAGAAAGAGAGATATACAAGAGAATATAATGTAATAGAATATAGTAATAGTGGACTAATAGAGTAGAGACTGAACTTTCCCTTTTGTATCTATAATGATATGCTATATATACTGAAAGAAACTATAAGGAAGACCTATGTGTTGTGGATACCTAAATAATTTCTTTTGTTAAGTCTATTTTTGTATGTTATGGGTGCCTTATTGGTTCCTACTACATGCTTGTTCCTCTTAATTTATCCTCTAGGGTATAAACTGACTACTTAGGGTATATTGGGGTATAGATCTTTCTGGACTATATTAGCCCCATTTCCCTTGCAAACATTGGTTCTATTGCAGGGACCTTGGAGAGAATAGTAAATAAATTTAAGGTATAAAAGAAGTAGGAAGTTGGAAAAAAATTAAAAAATCTCATCAAACCCTAAGGCCACCTCTATGAGAGGGGGGTAGGCCATTAGGGAATGATGAATGGGAAGGGGGGAGGATCCAATAGATCCTTGAAAATATGTGACTATTTGTAAAGAACTTTCTGAAATCATGATATAGAGCAAATAGAAAAGACCATTCTAAGAATAAATAAGGGAAAAGGGAAAGAGAGGTAACTGAGATCATTAAATTAGTAATGGAGATAAATGTGAAAGAAATAAAATAGAAACAAACCTAGGAAAGGGAAGAAAGATACTGCAAGAGAGAAACAAAAAGAAGAGAGATGTAGGAGTTGATGGTGACTCCTCAACACCCCCAAGATCAGTTGCGACCAAAACCACTTCCACAAGAGAGAGAATGGCAAGAAAGCTTGCTTCACAATGCAAGATTGATTGATTGCTTGATTGAAGTTTGAATACAAATGTACATGAGATGCCTTGCTTATATGGGAAAGGTTGAGAGATAGGTATGAATATGATGTTGACAAATGTCATGATCTTATGACATGAGACAACCAACAACCTAATCACCTAGGAAATGATGCATCCTAGCTAGATAAGATAAGTTCTAGAAAAGCCAACTAAGACTTCTAGAAGGAATCTTTTATCCTAAGTAAACTTAACCATGTGAATATGTCCCCTAATTACCTAATGAATGAATTAGCTAGGTACAAGACAATTATTCACACCAACAAGAGAAAGAACACGCGGGAAAATGGAAGAGCAAAACTTAAGAACATGAATGGAGAACACTAAGAAGGGTGTTGCTAAGAACACCAATGTGGGTGCAGCCAAAGGAAAGATAGAAAAGGGGCAATAATTAGAAGTTAAAGATACCATGAAGGAATAGAAGGAGGAAGTAGTGGAACCTAATCTTGAGGGTTTAGTAACTAAACATAAGATAATATCGATCACTAATGAAAATATAGAATCAAAAATGAAAAGGTGTGAAGAATGAACATCACTCCTAGACTAGGAGTCACCCCTTAAGCCAAACATAAAACATATAGAGACATACAAAGAAAGGAAATGAGGTAAAAAAATAGAGTTATGGAAAACATATATAGTGAATTGGGACATTCTAGAAGGAAACAACCAACCCATCAAGTGGAGTACCATGGAAGAATAAAACAACTGCGAAAGAATAGAGAGTGAAAATGAAACAAATGCCATATTTAGTCCAAAAATAGTACTACAAGCATAGAAGGAAGTTCATCAAAAGAAGATATAGCCATGATGAAGAAAATGCCAGTCTTCAAGAGGGATACTACTAATGCTATAGAACATATCTTCTTGTTAGAAGCTATATGGAAGATTCAGAACAAACAAAGAGATAGTATAAAGTTATTTGACTTTAACAACTTCTTAAGAGAAGAATCACTAAATGATGCTAAAAATACTACCCTCAAAACAATAAATCTTGGGTTGAAGTAAAGAAAGCTTTCCTAGAAAATTGTGATAGTCTAGAACCCCCAATAGAGGGAGTAAGCAAGTTAAGAGAATTATCCTAGAGGGGTGATGCATCTATTTTAGAGTTTGATAAAAGGTTCAAGGAGGTGGTTAGGTGACTAGATGAATCATTCAATGATAAACATAAAAGGGAATTGTTCCTTTTAGCTATAAATTTGGAACTTAAAATGGATCTAGATGAAAGAAATTTCAGTTCATACTTGAAATTAGTGGCATTGGCATGTTAGATAGAAGGATATTACTTTAGGTAAATGAAAAAGGGAAAAAAAAATAAAAAAATGGAAAGGTTATAGTTAGAAATAGACCAGCTATGACTGAGACGAGAATTCATGAAGCAAGAAATTGGTCCAGAAAGACCTAACATCTTGTGTTCCTATTGTGGCAGAGAAGGCCATATCTGAAACAGATTTATGAAAATAGGGGAAAGAAGGCAAAAACCTTAAGGGTAGACCTCCAAACTATTAGAAAACCCAACTCAATCTATTGTGGGGTGTGTGGAGAAAGGGATAGTGAGAAAAAATCTATTGCAAGTATGAGCTAGTATGGTGGTGTTGTCATTAATATTGTCATTGATGTCAACACAATTCAGTATGTTGTAGATTGTACATGTATGGTTGAGATGCTGGTGAGATGTTGTGAATACATGGATCTATCTTCATGGTGTTGCAGATATGTTGTTTTGATGAGTTTTGTGAATGTTGATTTGATACTTACACAAACATGAGAAACAATCACACAATTAGATCAATATGCAAGTTAAATCAACATTCCCCATAGAATTCATTTGAAATGCACAAAATAAGAAATGGAAATGAAGAACACAATAAAAAACTATCAAATCCTATCTAATGCAAGCAAACTCTCAATCCCACAGGGGAATTGGTGTCATTTTGATGTGGAAAATGGACCTTTCCCAATCCCTTGTAAGCTTTGTGATGATTGATGAAGATTGAAGCTCCTTGATGCAATTTTGACATAACCTAGCTATGAAACTTGGTAAAAACTATGAAAATGGATGAATAATGGATAAAGAAAATTCAAAATCTTGAGATAATGTCTTTGCATGAAGTTGTGTATCCAAAATCCATATGAGAGACTCTTATTTATAGATGAGAATGATGGAGGAATAGGAAAAATGGATGAATGTGGGACTAAAGATAAACCAATGATAAAGTGCCACTTGTCAACATGTTATTGAAGAGAGATGGAGCACATTTTGGGCAATGTGCAAAGAGGGCGAAATTTGAAATTCAAAAGATGGCTTGAAAGATGAGATGAAAGATGGAGTTAATATCACTTGGCTCAAGAAAAGGACATGTAAGAGTCCTTTAATGCCTTGTTGGATGGACAAGTACTTTTAGGGGGATATTTCAAATTTGAGGAATATTCCATCCTTTGATGCCTTTTTCAATGAAAAAAGAGATTTAATAAATGAATTAAAATGATTTTCATGAGCAAGTTGCAAAATCTAGAGGATTGGAGTGACTAAGATTAGGATTGATTAGGATTTGATTAATTAAGATAGGATTTAGCTGATTTGACATTTTGATTTAGATTTTAGGATTTAAATGAATCAAGAATGAGAAGAATAATGATTTTAGACTTAATTAAATAAAGTTTGATTTATTTAATTAAAGATAATGGTGTTAGTTTTAAATCAAATAAAGATAAATATATTTACTTTAAATGAGATGACTTTAGAGATTAATTAAATAAAATGAATTATTTAATTAAGAGATAAAATGTGATGAATTTAATTAAATAAAGATTGTTTAATTAAATGATTAGTAAAGGATATGATTTAGGATTAACTGATTTAGTAATTAGGATCAGGTGCATGAGATCAATTAGTATATTTTACGTGTCCACAAGTTTCCAAGTGCTTTTGAGAAAATCAAGAAAGAAAAGAAGTCAGAGTGATGAAAATGTTTAGAATGTGCTCCAGTATGTGCTCCACATTTCTCCTATGTTGATTCTATGATTGTGTGGACTTGAAGTTGTTTTGATGGTATTCTCATGGTGATAACTCCCGAGTTTTAGCTTTTTTTTTATGGTGCATAGAAGTTACATTCACCGGTATGTGAACTTTCTAGTATGTTTGATCTTCTGTGGACTGGGAGAAATGTTTCTGCTCTATAGTCCTCTATTGTTTTTATTTAGATTGTGTGGATCTACGGTATGTCTTGTGAAGGCCTTTCATATGCTCTGCTGAAGAGGTTTGGAGTTTGGTATGTAGGAAATCATGTTTCAGTATATTTTGTGTGTGTCTGCATAGTCCAGATAGTCTAGTGAAATAAATTCATTGATTCAAGCCTGTTGTTTTTGCTGCATATGTATTTGGAAGGTTCTGAGATGTATTTTGTGCATAATGAAGTGTGTTGCGGTGTCCAAATGTCATCTTCTTGTTGGGAAGCATGTGCATCAATGTCTATCTATATTTTCATTAGGTTTGGCCAACCTGGTGTTTACACTTCATTTGAAGAATAAACTTTAAATAAGGAAGCATGTAGAAGATTCAAGAAAAATAATTTTATTGGTCCACTCTTATTCCTTTCCACCATGAGAATTTTGAGTTGCTGACCTAATTTGAATTTATGAAGTGATGTTTTGTGCCCGACCTTGGTAAATGTCTCTAAGGTTGAGAGTAGTATAAAAGCAAGTTGAATTGTGAAGATTTGATAAGAGAGTGATGGAAAGTGTTGAAAGTGAGACACAAATCATAAGAGAAGAAGAGTGTGTGAGTGAGTTGTGATATTAGTTTTTTAGTTTGTTGAAGGTAGTGAACTGAAGGTTTTTGTAATCCTGTGAATGTGCTTTAATTGTAGTGGTGGATCTTTTGTTCTCTTTTGTATCTATAGGTAGTGAGCCTCTCTATTGCACAATGAGTCCTTTGTAGGTAGTGAGCCTTTGTACTTGGACAACGAGTCTTCTTTTGGGTAGTGATCCTATGTATTCAGTTTATAATCTTTCTATTGTGAGTTAACCCTCACCGTGGTTTTTCCCTTATTGGGTTTTCCATGTAAAAATCTAGTGTTCATTATGTTGATTTACTTTCTATTATTTATGTTTCATGCTCATATTTAATAACAAAATAGTGCGGTTAAAGATTTGATAAGTGATAAATTTTAAATTTTAAATTTGTGTGACAAATGATTCACCCCCCTCTCAGTTGTCCTGCACCTATTTAAAAATTGGTATCATAGATTGTGGTTCCTTTTGTAGAGCTTAACTGCTTAAAGAAGATTTGATGGTGCACAAATTCATGATCCCTATGTTTGATGGAACTCACTACAATGAATGGAAAGGATAGATGAGAGGATACATTACCTCTCTTGGTTTCAAGACCTAGAAGGCTATTGAGAATAAGTATACACTTATGTTTAGCGGTGTTAATTTTGTACACTGATACATTTTGACTCAAAATCCAACAAAAGTTAGTCAGAATTTCAACGAACTTTTTTCAAAATTATTTTGTCGATTTTCCAATGAAATTTGAAACATAGAAATTCTGACCCAGCCGACGATGCTGGGTTAGAATTTTGACATTTCAAATTTTGTCAAAAAATCAACAAATAATTTTGACGAAATTTCATTGAAATTCTGATGAAATTTTGTCAGATTTTGAGTCAAAATTTATCATTGGTAGATGAGATCTCTGCTTATGAATAAAATGAGGAGAAATATGTGATTTGTAATGGTTTATCTAAAAATGACTGAGTCAAGGTTTATTCTCTGGATACTGCATATGAAGTCTAGAAGAAGTTGGAAGACATGTATGAAGGAAATGAAAAGGTGAAATTTACAAAGAGGCTAGTGGAAAAGCATAGATTTATGAACCTAAAGATGGAAGATGGTGAAGAATTTACAAGTCTTTGTCAAAGTTGAACTGGCAGAAAATTAAGTTAGAAATGAAGGAGGAAAACTAGTAGATGAAGATATAGTCGAAAAGATCATGATCACTTTGTTGAATTGTTACAACGACAAGATATTTGTTATTGAAGAAATGTATGATCCTAAGAAGTACACTCTAGAAGAGTTGTTCAACACCTTGCAAGTATTTGAGATAAGAAATTTTTGGAAAGATGCAAAGATAGAAGAGAAGACAAAAATGGCATTTAAGGCTTTGAAGAATCAAATAGCGATGATGAAGAGTTGGAAGCAAACTTCACCAGGAAATTGAAGTCAAAATAGAAGACAAAAATGACATTTAAGGCTTTGACTACACTCAAATGACATGGGTTTCTTTTCTCAGAGAAAAGAATTAGGCCTTGGATATGTTTAATGTATTCAAAGAAAGAGTGGAGAATGAAGTAAATCTGAAAATCAAGTGTTTGAGATCTAATAGAGGTAGTGAATTCACCTCTGGTGAATTTAATGAATTCTCTGAGAATCATGGCATAAAAAGATAGTTTTTTTCCTTGAGAACCCCACAACAACATGGAGTAGTTGAAGGGAAAAATAGGAAAGTTCAGAAAGTTGCTAGAACTATGATGAAAGAGTCTAATGTACCAGATGTATATTGGAGAGAAGTGATACATATTGTTGTTTATGTTTTTAATAGAGTTCAAATCATGCACAACAACACAAATACACCTTTTGAGTTATGGACTGGTAAGACTCCTACTGTGAAATATTTTATGGTATTTGGAAGCAGATGCTATATTAAAAGAGATGATGAAAATCTTGGAAAGTTTGATGCTAAATGTGATGAAGGAATATTTCTTGGATACTCTACTACTATCAAGGCATACAAATGCTTTAACAAAAGATTGAGAAAGATCATTCAAAGTGCTAATGTGAAAGTTGATGAAGACATATGCAGACCTATTGAGATAAGTGAGGTTGAACCTGATGATCCTATCTATAGACATATACATGAAGAAGATAAGGAGAAGGAATAAGAAGAAGAACAAGTGGAAGAAGAAGAAGAAGAGAATGAACTGGTACCTATTGCTAGGACTCCTAAATATGTACAGAAGAATCATTTGGAAGATCAAATAATTGGAGACAAGAGTGAAGGTGTGAAGACAAGAAGCAGAGTTGTAGCTGAGGTAAATTTGTGTTTACTCTCTAAAATAGAACCTAAATATGTAAAATAAGCATGTGAAGATTGAAGTTGGATGAGAACTATGAAAGAGGAACTGCAACATATAGAAAAGAATCAGACATGGGAAATAGTCCCTAGACTTGTGAACAAAAATGTGATTGGCTCAAAATGGGTGTTCCAGAACAAACTGAATGAAAGTGGAGAAGTAGTAAGGAATAAGACAACACTAGTATGCAAAGGATATTCACAAGTTGAAGGTATAGATTTTGAAGAAACATTTTCCCCTGTGGCCAGAATGGAAGCTATCAGAATGTTTTTGGCATTCTCCTCCCACAAAGACTTCAAGGTATATCCGATGGATGTTAAGTCATCTTTTTTGAATGGTGAGTTGGAGGAAGAAGTGTACATGGAACAACTTGAAGGGTTTTAGTTGTCTAACAAACCAAATATGGTTTATAAATTGAAGAAAGCATTGTATGGATTGAAGCAAGCTCCCAGAGCGTCGTATGCAAGACTAGATAGATATCTGAAAAAGAAAGGATTTAGCAAAGGTTTTGCTGACAACAACCTCTACTTCAAAGTGCAAGGTAATAAGATGTTGATTGTAGTAGTGTATGTTGATGATATCATTTTTGGTGGAAATGATGACATGTGTAAAAAATTTGCTGAAGAGATGCAAAAATAATTTGAGATGTTCATGATTGGTTAATTGAATTTCTTCCTTGGTCTACAAGTGAATCAAACTGATAAAGGGATATTCATTTCACAATCTAAGTATGTAAAAGAGTTGTTGAAATTTTTTGGGATGGAGGATTCTAAACCAGTTTGTACCCCTATGGTAACTGGATGTAAACTAAGCAAGGATAATGAATCTACTAAGACTTATCAGAGAAAATACAGATCCATGATTGGTAGAATGCTATACCTTACTACTACTAGACTAGATATTATGCATGAAGTGTGTTTAGTTGCTAGGTTTCAAGCAGATCCTAGAGAAGCATGTCTTATGATGTCTTAAAGGCACATCAAATTATGGACTATGGTACCCTAAGTGTAATTATTTCACCCTAAGTACTTATATAGATGTTGATTGGGTTGGATGTGTAGATGACTAGAAGAGTACCAGTGGTGGTGCTTTCTTTCTTGGTGGAAGACTCGTTTCATGGCTGAGTAAAAAGCAAGTCTCAGTTTTTTTATCCATTGTAGAGGAAGAATATATTGCTGCAGCATCCTGTTGTACACAAGTTTTGTGGATGAAGCAGACTCTGAAAGACATACTAGTGGTATGTGACGAGCCTATTCCCATTTTCTATGATAATACAAGTGCAATAATAATTTCAAATAACCTAGTTATGCATTCAAGAATGAAGCACATATCTATCAAATATCATTTCCTGAGAGAAAAAGTGCTAGAGAATAAAGTTAGATTAGAGTATGTGACTACAAAGGAACAAATTACAAACATCTTTACTAAGGCTCTTCTGAAGAATACTTTTGAGCATCTTAGGGAGAGGTTGGGAGTCATTGGACCTTCAAACTAAGTGCACATGTAGGTGCACCAATTGAGTTAATTCATAGATTCTTCATTTATCTAGATTGATAGATGGATCTACTCTATAGGGGGAGTAGAAAAGGCTTTCATTGTTGTAGTATGAGTTTACTATTAAGGGGTAGTAATTAGAGTAGTTGATTCTTTTCCATTGATATCAAAGGGGGAGAAAAGGTTATGTGTTTCCATCAATGACAAAGGGTGATATTGTTGCAAGTATGAGCTACTCTGGTGGTGTTGTCATTAATGTTGTCATTGATGTCAACACAGTTTAGTGTGTTGTAGATTATACATGTATGGTTGAGATGTTGGTGAGATGTTGTGAATACATGGATCTATCTTCATGGTGTTGCAGATATGTTGGTTTGATGAGTTTCCAAGTACTTTTGAGAAAATTAATAAAGAAAAGAAGTCAAAGTGATGAAAATGTTCAGAATGTGCTTCGGTATGTGCTCCACATTTATCCTATATTGATTCTATGTTTGTGTAGATCTAAAGGCGTGTTGATGGTATTCTCATGGTGATAACTCTTGATTTTTAGCTTCTTGTTTAATGGTACGTAGAAGTTACGTTCACCGGTATCCGAATAGTCTAGCAAGTTTGATCTTTTGTGGATTGGGAGAAATGTTTCTGCTCCACAGTCCTCCACTGTTTTTATTTAGATCGTGTGGATTTGGGGTATGTCTTGTCAAGGTATTTCCTATGCTTTGGTGAAGAGGTTTGGAGTTTGGTATTTAGGAAATCATGTTTCAATATATTATGTGTGTGTCTGCATAGTCTGGATAGTCTAGTGAAATAAATTTAGTCATTGAAGCTTGTTGTTTTTGTTGTGGATGTATCTGGAAGGTTCTGAGATGTATTCTCATGCATAATGAAGCATGTTGCAGTGTTTGCGTGTCATCTTCTTGTTGGGAAGCATGTGCAGCAATGTTTATGTATGTTTTCATTAGGTTTGGCTAACCTGGTGTTTACACTTCATTTGAAGAATAAAATTTAATTAAGGAAGCATGTAGAAGATTCAAGAAAAATAATTTTATTCGTCCACTCTTATTCCTTTCCACCATAGGAATTTTGAGTTGCCAACCTAATTTGAATTTATGAAATAATGTTTTGTGGCCAACCTTGGTAAATGTCTCTAAGGTTGAGAATAGTATAAAAGAAAGTTGAATTGTGAAGAGTTGATAAGAGAGTGATGCAAAGTGATGAAAGTGAGACACAAATCATAAGAGTTGTGATAGAACTTTTTTCAATTTGTTGATGTTAGTGAATTGAAGGTTTCTGTAATCTTGCGAATGTGCTTTAAATGTAGTGGTGGATCTTTTGTTCTCTTTTGTATTTGTAGGAAGTGAGCCTCTCTATTGGACAATGAGTCCTTTGTAGATAGTGAGCCTTTGTACTTGGATAGTGAGTCCTCTTTTGGGTAGTGAGCCTTTGTATTCAGTTTATAAGCTTTATATTGTGAGTTAACCCTCACCATGGTTTTTTCCTTATTGGGTTTTCCACATACAAATTTGGTGTTCATTGTGTTGATTTACTTTCTATTATTTATGTTTCATGCTCATATTTAATAACAAAATAGTGTGGTTAAAGATTTGATAAGTGATAAAGTTTTAAGTTTAAATATGTGTGACAACTAATTCACCACCCCCTCTCAGTTGTCATGTTCCTGTTTAACAACATCAAATTCCCATCACATAAATTATGGGTAAAGGAAGAACTGAACTATGACTAGGAAATGACATATGTAAAAGAAATAGTAGAAGGACCATTGTATGTATAGGACCATGGATATAGGGTCCTACCATGGAAAAACTAAAGAACTTCAAACACCATCCAAGGACCAAGAGCATATGGTGATAATGGCCCATATCAGGGAGGAAAAGGCTAGAGATGAGGGAGAGGAAGAAGAGGAGATGCTACTTGTTTCAACTACAGCAAAATAGGACACTTCATTATTGAATGTTGGTGATAGAAGAAGAAATAATGTGGATTTTATGGAGAAGATGACCATGACACATTTCACTATGAGAAAGAATGTAAACATTCTGCACAACCCCAAAAGGACAAGCAACCAGATTCATGTAATAGAAGAGGGGTCAAACTACTTCATAAAAGACCCAAGGACCTGGTAGAAAGAATTAAACAATGTCAAAAAGCAAGAAAAGAGTACATAACGAAATAAGATAGCACTGAGAATGAATATTGAGATAAAACCAGATCTAGGAAAAAAAGGAAAAACTACAATAGTAACTATGAGAGGCACAAATATTGGAAGAATGGATGCAACAACTTCATAAGAAGAAGAAAGCTCTGGCGAAGAGTATGAATTCTTCCACACAAAGGAACAACATGAGCAAGTGGTAAAACAAACCAAAATAATCTTAGAGCAAGAGAAGAATAGAGAAATAATGCAGAATAGCTATTTCATAGAACTAGAAGTGAGGGTTCTCAAACAATTTGCAAGATTGGTAGGATGACAGGGTCTACTTACCAAATTAAGACAACTATGTAAATATTGGAATAAGAAAAGCATACCACAAATTATAACTATAGGAAAACATTGGAAAATGAGACCAATAATGATTGAACTCCAGATGCACTAGAAAAGAATTCTCAAATTAATGGTTGACCTAGGATCAAATGTTAATCTAATTCCTAAAAGAATATGGGAATACTTGGGAAAACTAACATTAGAACCTACACCCTACAACATAAGCTTGGAAGATTGTAATAGAATGAAAATGATGGGTACCTAGAAGAAAGTAGAGTTTAATGTAAAAGGAGTGAAACAATCCATAGATTTTTAGGTGGTCATTATGAAGGAAACATTTGATTCATTTGATACACTACTAGGGCTCAGATGATTTATAGATTCTAAGGTAATTATAGATGCTCAGAAGGAAGAAATATTCCTTACAGATGATAGAAGGGTGGTCCACCTTCCCCTAGGGAAAAAACCTAGAGGACCCTCTATAGAAGAAGTGAATACTGAAGAAGATGAAGATAATGACTGGACCATAAATACTATAACCATACTATTCAATTAAATTCAAGAAGAATCAAATTTAGAAGGAGAATTGGAAATAGAAGATATTGAAGGTAACACAAATAGCGTAGCAGTGCTAGAAGCA
Organism: Sequoia sempervirens; assembly: GCA_007258455.2. Taxonomy (NCBI): domain Eukaryota; kingdom Viridiplantae; phylum Streptophyta; class Pinopsida; order Cupressales; family Cupressaceae; genus Sequoia; species Sequoia sempervirens. Next base: position 364,846,452 of record VDFB02193867.1, read on the forward strand.
TGGCCACAAGACAATCAATAGGTGTATTCCCAGAAGCTCTCTAGTTCCCAAAGAATATTCATGATAAGGAAAACACTATTAGAACAAGGCAGTGTAGCTCAAGACATGTACGGTTCCGCTAGGAAGGAAGGGAAATACTGTAGAAGGGACTCTCACACAATTTACCATATTTCCCATAGGAGCTTTTGAAGTTACCAAAATACTCCAAAGTTGGTGAACTAATACCCTCTATAATCCAAATCAAGAGAACCCTCCCTGAAGAAGCATATAGGCTAGTTGTACTACCTCATACTCTTACCTACATTGCCGCATGGGTATAATACTTCTATATTTCTAATCAAAAACATCAAAATATTCATCCTTCATTATTGCAAGTTTATTTCTAAAAATTACTAGTCATAGATCATTGTATCTTAATAGATACTACATCTTGAGCTTCCATAACTAGAAGCTTATGCCATTAAAATGTTCCATCTCCAACCATTATGTACTCACCACTTCCCATAAAAATAAATTTATTCTATATACATATCCCACTCAAACCAAGATTATTCCACAATATATTTTTCCTACCACCTAGTAAATAGAGTTGATAAGAATTTGATACCAAATGAAAGGAACCTAATAGGAGAAAATATTTGTAGACTAGTTAATGAGGAGAGGAATACATGAAAATGTGATCTACTAGTTTCAAAGAGGAAATAACTCCCTTTTATCATGTGCTTACATGTATCATAAAACCTGACATAATTAACCTCCACATATTACAATTGTATAATAACATTAGATGTTATTACAACTTCCTACACATATTACTAAGTATCTAAAATGTGACTAATAGTGCCACTTCAAATGAAGATGCCCTTTCCCATTTGAGGATAAAATAATAAATACATATAAAATATTGTGATGCAAGGTTGAGACAACTTTATTATTAAACTTTTAAATATTTCTAGTTTATTTTTATTCAAACTATTAATATTGGATTTCTTAGTCATTTCATTGTTGTTACACCATTTAAACCATATACGAATAATATTGCAGCCATATTATTTTAACAATATTATTGTAACCATTTAATAATTTGAACCCTTGATTACTACATATAATATAATCTTAAGCCTTATTATGGTAATCATTAAAATCATTTCAAAACTTTATACATGATATTATTGAACATAAAGAAATTCAAACCATTTACAAAAGAATATTGGCTCAAATGAAAATTGTCCCAAAATAACATATAAGACATATATGAATGAAATGACCAATGATCAAATAAAATTCATGAATACATACATACATATTTATGTACATACATATGTACTATATACATATATTTATATATTACATATGCATGTGTGTATTAGTATGTATGCATCCATGTATGTATATAAATATAATATATACATAGATGCACATGCATATATAATACACACATATACATATATTATGCAAAATATCATCAAAATGCTATGGAATAATATGTATATATATGTATGCATGTATAAATATAATATATAAAATTTCATTAGAATATCACTAGTAGAAAAAAAAAAAACAATAAATGACTAAAAAAACTACTAAAAATTGCATATAAATGACTAAACTTGGTCACATGACCATTAGTACATTTTATTGCTAGTTATTTAGAATGCAACTAAATTAATGACTAAACCATTTTTAGTAATTTGTTTGGTTGTTTTGATTGATCAATTTGGTAGTATATTTAGTTGTCAATTTAGTCATTGATTTAGTCATTGATTTAGTCATACATTTAGTCATATTTATTCACTGAGCTTGGTCACATGACCATTAGTAGTTTATTGTCAGTCATTTATAACGTGACAAAATTTATGACTAAACCATTTTTAGTCATTTATTGGTTGTTTTAATTGATCAATTTAGCAGTATATTTTTAGTCATTCATTTAGTCATATATTTAGTCATATTTATTCACCAATCTTTGTCAATTGGTAGTATATTTATTCACTGACTTTTGTCAACTGGTAGTATATTTAGGCATATGTTTAGTCATATTTATTCACTGATTTATGCCTAAAAGTGTTGGAAATGAGATGATGTTTTTGAGGTTTAAACATAAAACAAAAAAACATAATCAATCATTCATTTACACATAATGAAACAACTATTAAGAAGGAAAAATACTAAAATTTTATTGAGAAAAAGATGTTCTTATAGTAGATACAAGACTTAAATACATGTCTTTGCTTTAAAAAATGTGTTACAAAGTGTGTTTCTTAGTGTTGTGACTGAGAAAATTGAGTTACAATGCTCTATATTTTGCTTATACAGCTCCAAAACATGAAAGAACTACTTGCAAAGTGAAGCATCTAGAAGATATAGTATGAATTCAAACTGATCACAAACATTTATCAGTGGACGAGCATCTAGAAGTATTGCTTCCATAAGAAATTTCTCTTTCTTTTCAACATCATAGAAGTTTGAATCTCTGGTTATACGTTCCACCTCATTGATTTGTCTAGTTTTGGCTATCGCTACAATGTATTTGAAGTGAATGTCATGATCCTCACTACCAATGACATTGAAAATACAGTTTACCATATAAGTACAAGGTTTCCAAGCTACTAAAAAATTACCTCCTCAAATAGATTAATGAATATATATGACAAAATTATACAAGTGATAATCCAAAGTCAAATCACCTGGAGCTCAAATATGTACCCAAGAAGAAATATAGCCCTTCATAAGACTTGAACTGTTCAAAAAAATTTATGCATGAATCTATACCCAATTGTTCAGAATATTCCTTGGCAACCTGTGTGACATGAAAGAAGTTAACATAAAAAATAAGAGAGCAATTGTCAATGTCATCTAGAGCCAACATTATTAACTTGAAATAAATAAAAGGTGCAAAATTTTTAGTTGGAAAATTATTTGGATATTTCCCCTCAAGTTGATGAGAAGGAAATTTTTCATGCACTCCAATGCCCACTCTCTAGAAAGGGTCCCAAACAACTCAACAAGGACCTGAGAAATATTGTAATCAGTAAGGGAATTGGTAGTTTCTATTAAATTCAAGAGCACATCATGTTTCATAGACCTGTGGCTTGATAGCATGGGTGTTGACAATGACACGTTTAATATCGGGCAACTCTATATAGTGTTGTACCCAAAATTTATAATATTAGTGATGAACAAAATATTTCCTAAGAAACAATTTGGCATAAGGAAATATGTAGCAAATTTAAATATTTCTACAAAAATTAACATAGACAATGCTTCATACTCAACATCAGATCTAAGTTAAAGCCTAAATGCATCCCAATGAATCACCTACTTGAAGTGCACACATACATAAACTAGCTTTCTCATACAATTATGGAATATAAGGACAATCATAGTGACTGAAAATTCTATTTGCTAAGATTGCATCAACAACATTGGGGAAAGTGACCAAATTAATCTCAAGAACCTGTATAACAAATAAAAATAGTAAATCTAAAATCACAATAATTTTTACAATCAACAATGTATAAATAGTTCATTTTCACTCTTTCCAGACTTTGCACATAAGCATGTTTTAGGGTAAAAGCACAATAGTGTGTCACAATTTTGGCCAAATAAATAGTTCTAAGCAAACTATTTTCAGCCAGAAGATATTTGGCCAAGTGGCTTTTGGCCGAAACCACGCAACACAAACGTAGCGGGTACCTTTTTTGGTCGAAGAGATTTTGGTCAAAAGTCACTCGGTCAAATACGTCTCGCAAAAAGCATGAAAATAGTGAGCATATTTGGTATATATAGCTTTAAAATATTGAGAAATTTTTGGCAGAGTATGTTTTGACCGAAACATGCTTGACTGAAACATACTCAGCTGGGTATGTCTAGTTGGCATCCTACTTGGTAGCCAACTCACCCTTTTTCAGAATTTTCTAAAACATTCAACTTTGGAAAAGTATTTCTCTAGTCAGAATGATTTTTCTGCAAAAAATAAAATAATTTTTTGTAGAGCTCGGAGTGGTGAATCCAAATATATAATTTTTAAATATTTTGATTATTTTTAATATATTTTATTTTTAAAATAGTGCAAGTAGGTTGTTAAAATTAAAAAAGAGGCTAATTAGAAATTAAAAAAATAGTAAAACATATTAATTTTTTTTAAAAATTATATGGGGCACAAGATGAGAGTCTTCTTCAAAAGGGTATAATTTATTTTTTGAAAATGATTAAAAAAATTGACAATAGTTGACAGCATGTGAAAACTGTCAAATTCTAACAAGTTTGACTTTAAAATGATTACGAGAAAAATATACATCAATTTTTTATTTTTTTTCCATGCACATGATATTGAAGTTACCTATTTGGAGAAAAAAAATAAGGGAGAAATGAAGTTGTTTTCAATTTGTTTCTTGGCGGCCCGTGAAGTCACTCTTTTATGAAATTTTTAGCATTCCAAAATCTATCCTTAAATTGATAAAAGCATAATGAAAATTTTTTTAAAAAAAAATTGAAAAATTATAGGAATAAACTTCATCAAAAGTTCTACATTTCATCAGTTTACACCATTTTGAAATTAAAAACATAAAGACCACTTTTATGTGGTTGAAGTTTAGAATTTTTTTTGTTGTTGGCCAATTCCTTTATAAAGTGTAACATAGGTTTGTTCCTTAACCCTTTAAACTAGGTCTAAGAAAATCTAAAATCTAGTTGCTTCATGATCATATTAACAACTTTCCTTAGTTTGGAGATGCACATGTTCTAGAAAATTAGGCTTCAAAACATCCAACAAAAAACATGTTGCTTCACAAATCATGTTACACTGCATATAGATTTACATATGAAACAAAAAGATAGTAAGTTATATTGACAAATGATTATACTTCAACATAAGAATTTTTACCTATGTTTATTTTGGCTACAAAATATCTAGACAATATTATAAATCAGACTCCCCAACAAAACAATCGTGTGTACCCTATGATATGAATAATTTATTAAATACCTAATGATTATGATATACAAACTGTTATTAAGATCATCTGCATTAACCTGTAAATTGCTCTGAAAGTTGAAAATGCAGAGAGTAAGATAAAATACAATGATCAATCCTTATATTGTGTTAAAAAACCCTAATAGGTAGACATAAATGTCACAATATGCAAACTAAAGTGAAATCTTAAGAGAGGAATAAAGGTAACTTAATTAACATAATTAAGCAAACAAGCTACAACATGCTAGAAATTAAAATATTGATTCAACATAATGATAAAAAAAGGTAATCTGCAATAAAAAAAATAATACAATTTTGATGAACTATAAGATGTTCATATATATATATATATATTATAAAAAAATTCAAAGTCTAAGAGTTTCCAACTCTTGCAAATACACCATGGTAAAAATACCTAAAAAGCACATTCAAACTACTACATAAAGTAGTGCACCAAGTTGTCTGATAGCTAGTACATGATAAACATCAACTATGTCATTTTTTGCAAATATTTTAGTGGCCACCATGTGAAGGTTCCTTCTTTCTCTTTCATATAGACAACTCCATCTATTTTGTCTTCATAAGAAAGGGGTATGTTACTTGTGACCTTTAAAATATTTACATTTGCATCTCCTATTCATTTCAATTTGAATCCATGTACAATAGATAATGAGTGAATCTACCAAATGGTCACATAAGCACCATCAAATAGATCCAACACCACAATTTTATCCCCTTCTTAGATTTTTTCAATACATTTCTACAATAAAAAAACACATTATATTGAGATATAAAACATTTGATAACACACAAATAAAGAAATGATAAAAATTTATAAGAAAATAGAAAATGACGATAGGAAACCTAAAACCATGCACTGACATATTAAAGAAAAATTAACTTCCCACTATTTGATATAGAATGGATGTTAGATACAAAAGGTGTCCATATTTAAGTTATATGTTGTCCCTTATTTCCATAATCTATGTATACTAGCTAATTACACTTCACTACTATTCTAACCAACTTCTATCACATAGGTAATGATTACCCTTATTTACATAATAAAACAACCATTAATTATTTGAATAGTACTTACTTGCATGTGGTTTCATAGCACTCATCTCAAGTTCAACACCACTACTACTATTGATATCATGCACATTCTCATCGAGTTCAACATAATCACTATCAACATTGACATGAAGTTGTGTAGCTTTGTAAAGAGCTCTATTGACATGGATTTTTTCCTTTCATTTTTTTTTCATATAATTGCTCTGCATGTGGCTTAATCATCATGCAAAAATTAATAAGTCAAGCAAAGAATGCACAAGCCATAATTTTTTGTCCAAAATGACATTTTAAGCATGAAGAATGACAAGACATTGGGATATATTAACTTAAAACTTAAACAATGAAAAAGTTATAATTTTTTGCCCAAAAGAAAATTTTAAGCATGAAGAATGACAAAACATTGGGACATATAACTAAAAAAAACTATTATATTACCTCAACTTCAACAAAACTGCGAATGTGTTTCACATTCTTCTCCAATTCCTCACGATCACTAACAATATTGACAACTCTGTTGACATCAAGGAATTGTCATTTTCATGCTACTTTGATAAAATTTCTCTACATGTAGTTTAGCCATCATGCAATATACAAAGCATTCAATAGTCAAGTAAACAATACAAGCTATAAATTTGTCTAAAAGAACATTTTCTTGATCACTCCAACAATAAAGAAACTGGGTTGGATTCTCCTATGCTCAGATTTCAATCTACATATTAAGAGGCATTGTATACAGAATTTCCAAACAAGAAGAAATGAGATCAATAGAGCCTCTTACCTCATCTGAATCTGTGGAATTACACTCATTCCATGTAGAAACTATAGGCTTAACAAAGGCAGCCAACTATGAAATTTTCTCAGTGAGACCGTATATGCAAATCATTATATGTTGGTACCCTTCATTTGAGTTGACATGATATGGAGAGGCTCTTACTAGGTGTCTAACAAATGGCTATGAAATCTCTGTTGATGAGCTATATTTCTACTTCATCCTACTCTTAGATTTACTATGATCTAGTGATGCCATATAATTGACAATACCTTTTGCACCTAATTCTTTATTACTATTTTCCACCTTAAATACAATGTCAATTTCAACAAATAGTTAGTGTAAGAGAGGGGACCAACCACACCAAGGCTCTAGGTCACAAAGAGCTGAGAGTTGAAGGTTTCCCTAAATTACCTCAAGCTAATGGATGTTTTGGACAAGAATCAAGAATGAAGAGAACTCTCAAGTGCTTCTATCACTCTACAAATTTGAGAGTCAAAATGGCGCTAGACAAGCTAGTTTTTGGACTTTAGACTACACCTCATATAGCTCTCTGTCTGAGAATGACAACATGGGTTGGGGACAACAATGCGGTGGGTTGGTATCTCTCTAGAAGATTGGTTTCTATACAACCAAAAAATGTAAAATGCAATATAAAATACCAAAAACCTACTTAACATCCTAGCTAACTAATTTTAACAAAATGAATAGAATTATGAAGTACAAAAATTAAGTATGTAAATGATAAAATAATTATATTTAGACAAGGGTGACAAATATCAACTCACTAAAGCACCATTTCACCAACAAGCTCCACGCACATGTTCACCTACACACAAGCAAGAGGCAAAAAGTGTTGGGTTGTATAGGGGTTTGCCTTAGTCAAACCCCCGCCTTGTTGTTTCCACCTCCACAGATAGCCAAAAAAGCCATGAAGTAGAAAATATGATAAAGGAAATAGAAAGGAGAGCACTAAACACTACAAAAGATGCTACACTACTCTATCAAACCACATAAGGAAAATGAAGTGTTACCACCTCCACCCAAAGGCTCTCAAGGCCAGTGAAGGGAGAATACAAGCAATGAGCTTGGCAAAGTCAACACGGCCATAGCGGTGACGAAGGGAGGTCTCATAAGACTCCAAAATCATAGCTTATATGGTAGCACCACATTTACAAGGATGGAATTGATGGAGTGAAAAGCTTGATTTCTATAATGCTTAATGGAGTTTTGAAAATAGATTGCTATAATGCTAAAGAGATTGTGAAAGATGGAATGAATTACTAAAGGAGATGAAGTGATTGTGAAATGATTTCCTTTGAAGACCAAAATGGAAGAGTAGATGCTATTTTTAGGTTAGTTGGTTACAAAGAGGCATTACAATTCATCCCCAATGAGGAGTGTAACATACCTACGGACTCTAGAGGTAGGAATCTGTCAAGGACAACAATGCGCTGCACAAAGGTCTGTGTGTCGCGCTCATGTCCTTGATGAAAATTCCACCACCAACACACAAAACATGTTCCAAGTGGATGGAAGGTAGGTGGGTGATGTGGAATTTTTCCTTTGGGTTTTATTTTCTAAGGTGAGGGGATGCAAAAGGGGAACTTACACAAGGAGTGCAAATTCGCTCATATACATTTTTCCCCCACTATAGGGAACACGAGTATCAATGAGTTTTTAGTAAAGTAGATTGAAGAGTTAGAAATGCATACTTGAATCATCAATGAAGTATACTATGATCTAGAAAAATTGAAAGTGAAGGGTAGGAAAAGGACTCCATAGCTACTCTCTCCTAAGGAGGTTTGAAAAAAAGGACTCTATAGCTCTGCAAAACTATGAAGTTGAACAAAGTACACTGAAGGCCCACAGATGAACGATGGAAAATTTTGTAGGATGCAAGTGCATCAGAGGTCCTTGGATATGAAAAGAAGGTGTTCCCCTAAGTACTCTCTCATGAAGAAATCCTAATGTAAGGGGACTCCATAGAGTCAAACCAGAATGTGACTTCACAAGCACATCTACAAAGCAACATGTTAATCCATAGATAAAACATGTTAGAAAATGAAAAGAAACCACATAGGAAAACAAGTAGATAGTCACGAATAAAATCAAAATAAAATTAAAAATATTTCAAAGGGGTCCCTTGGGAACCCTTCAAAAGAAGAGGGGTCCACTCAAGGGATACATTGTTTGAAAGTACAAGAATGTTCTTCGCAAATTGATTCAATCATCAAGGAATCCTTTCGAAAGATGTTCACTTCATCAAGGAATTTGAAAGGAAGAGAATTACCCCTTGTGAAGGGAAAGTCAAGGCATCTCTTGCATGAAAATTTTCTCCCTCCTCGAAGGAAAGTTCTTCAAGCTCTTCTTTATGAACTCATGACCAAGGAAACATGTTTGCTAGGGGTCCAAGCTGAGGATGCAATTTTTAAAAAAGTTTGTAAATATTTTTGAGAAAAGATTCATTGACCATGAATGTATTTTTTGAAAATGAAAATGTCATGATAACCCCCTCTAGGGTGGTGCATGCTAAATGCAGAGGCACACAACAGCCGAAGGAGAGAAAAGAGAGAATTAAGAAGTGATGTTGTGGCCCTCAGGACATAGCAAGATGTCACTATGTTGATGTTGTTGCACACATGAGGGACAACACATAAGTACCACAACATGAAAACTCAAGAAAAGAAGAGAGAAGGATAACCAAAACTACAAAATGAGACAATAACATCACAAACAAAGGGCATAGGGGTGATCTAATATTTCGAGGTCAGAATTGCTCATAAATATATAGGTATAATAATAGTATATAGATGAACTTTCATCAACCCCCTACTATATCAGACCATATGAAGAATGCACAAGAAGACAACATAAAAAATAAAAAAATGGGTCAACATGGAAGGGAAGCCTAAATTCCCCCAACACTTTTCATTGTCCCTAATTTTTCAAAAATCAATACACATAATAGAGGAAGAATGGTACTAAAAATGGAGGAAATTTTATAACACATAATCACTCCTATATCCATGCACCTACAAGGGTGACAAGGGTCATACAGGAACACATAGCACAAGCACAAGGGATCACATCACAACAAACACACACCTAATCTAGAGGTAAAGAAGAGGCACCCCTAACATTCATCGACCAAGAGGTTGTATACTTCTCAATCTAGATCATTGTATGTGGAAGGAAAATGAACCTGCAATGGTGGAATGTTAAGGGGGGAACCCTCCAACCCTCCCGCAATAAGGGCCAAAGAAGGAGACTCTTCAAGGTTTCCTCCACTTGGTTCTTGTGGAATGAAGATTAGAAATTTTATGAAGATCACTTACAAGGCTGGGACCTCATCCAAAGAGTTATACATGCACTTCATAGGAGTTCCATGTGTTACCTCAACAGGCGAGGGAGGCGGTGGACAAGATTCACTAATAGGCTCACTGAGTGACTTAGGAGCAATGAAAAATTTAGGGGATGCTAGTGCTTCTTCCATCACAAGGATGACACATGCTAACGTCGAACCACCATTTGAAGAGGGTGGACTCCTCTTATGCCCCCTATTGCTAGAAGAGCCAACCTCCACCTTCTGCATTTTTGGAGGGTGCAAGACCCTCGTAGATGAGGAAAAAGGTGTCGAGGAGGAGGAGAAAACCACAATGGACACCACTAAAATATTTGAAATTTCCATGGGCTTTGAGAATGATGAGATGTCCAAAAGGGACATCAAGAGAGGTGGCTCGATGAAAGGAGAAATAAACACATGCACCTTTTTAGGGTTAGGGGTGTTCACACTCGTAGTAGGATCCAAAAAAATAATCAAATTTTATTGAACTGAGGAAAGGGGAAGGGAGAAGAAGAGACAACAGGAGGCCCTAAAATAGGGGTGGTCGACCCCCCTTCCTTCCTCTTCAAAGCGACTTTCCCAACTGCTAAAGCTTTTCACTGATGCTTGCACTTGCACGTAAGGTAATTTTTGTGACTCTGGGAGCCAGAGACCAGAAGCTGAGTCAGAATAGAAGGCTCCTACTGAACCATCAAAGTGTCCATCACATGCGTTTCTGGCAGAGGGAGAGAATCCTAGGCGGGATCAGGAGGAAGAGATTGAGGAGAGGTTGAAATAATGGTGGGGGAGCTAACTATAGCACCTTAGAAAATGGGCCTCTTCCCCTTCACTACCTTGGGGTAGGAGGTTGTGGAGGTTGAGACATAGAGGATTCCCAATAAGGACCCTTCCTTATACCATACGAGTAGGGCCGAGGCCCAGGAGGCATAGTAGGAAGGTTTGATATCCGGATCTTGGCTTTTCACAAAGTAGGCACCATCAAAATTCTTATGTGAAAGATAGGAGTAGTAATCCAAAACTCCTCTTCAGAGAGGGGGAAGAATTGGCACCCCAAGGATAGGTAGGCCTCTCCTTTCCATTTTGAGAGGAGGCAGCTTGCTACTACACTACTGGAGGAGTCACTTTTGGTTGTCCTATACCCTCGGTTTTATACTTCACATAGTTTTGGTAAAGTAGCTCCATTCTAGGAGGGTGTGGATTGACTAGGGTGGGTAAAAAGTGATCTAATGAGTAACCCCCACAGGATACCAAAGGTTGATATCCAGTGTCATGCATGATGTGCACAACACCTTCATGGGAGAACTTTAAACACTTATGAATAATTTAAGTGATTTCATTCATGGAAGCTAGCCACGGGATGCCCAAATTCACCCTAAATAGATGGGATTCTAGAATAACATCAAAGGTTGTATCCACAACCCTAGGTCCAACTAGGATGAAAAGGGTTATGGAGCCATATGTCTTAAGAGAGAGAATGTTGTGCGTACATATAGTAGAATTTATTTCTTCATATTCCTCCCTTTGCAATGAATTCAACCATAATGTCTCCTTTGTAATAACATTCACTCAGCTCACGGGGTCAACTAGAACTCCTATCACAATGTTTCCATTGAGGTGAGCAAGAATGCATAGGGGAGAGGGATTTTTATTCAAGGGTAATTCCTGTTAGGTGATTGTTGTATCTGGTGAGCTAATCATAAACTGTGAAAAAGAAGTAACCAAGACCATGTTAACATATGCTGAGGGTTGAGGAGAACCATCAGAGGGGTCAATAATCAAATTTGTAGAATAATATGGGAAAGGGTCCATGTAGATCTATAACTTACTATTGGCCTTCGCTACTGATTTATTCGCATTTTGTTTCATCCCATTGAGATGAATGGTACTGTCATCGATGCAATCTTGTCTCTCATGATGCAGGCACATACAACACTTGATATCATTCCTATTAACTTGTTGGTACTAACAAAAAGAATTCTTATCCTACCAATCAATATAAGGTTCCTTAAGGGGTCAAGGGTTTTCCAAAGTTATGATCTTATCCTTCAACAACTTTTGCAAGATGAAAGAATAGGATTACACTAACTTCGTAAACTTCTTGTTGAGTCTGAGGCCATTATCATTTGTCATTGCAACTAGATTCGCAAGAAATTTACCTTTTCTTGAGATAGAAACTATAGACATGTCAAATTAGCATTATGCATATTCACCCGCTCAATAAATAAATCAAATGCATCACATCCATTCACCTAGTAAATCAGGTTCTTATCATCAAAAGCTCAATCATAGTTTAATTAAATAAATCAAGCTTTATTTAATTAAAATCTCAAACATGCATCTTCCATCCTTTTCTGATTTAAATAAAACAAATATTTAAGTCTTAAAAGTCAAAATCATCTAATCAGCATTAAATCAGCATAATCATCATCTATTTAATCTAACCCTGATTAAATAATCACCCACTTGCATTCTCTAAATATATCCACTTGCACAATAAATCAATTTATTGATTTATTAAAACCTCATTTTCCCTCAACATGACAAGTCAAACATGGCATTTATTGCTCTTTTTCCTTGTCCCCCTCTCAGCATTCATTGCCAATTTGAATTCAAATTTTTCCTCTCATGGGCACTCTTCCCAAATCTTGCACATACATCAACCAATCACCACTTGACAAGTGTCCTTCTTTCATTGGTCCCTCTTCAACACTCAGCATTTGAAAATCTTTAAATACAAGCTTCATCTTTGAGAAAATCCTCCACAATCTCTCCATAATTTTATGCAAGGTTACTCTCTTCATTTGAGATTTGATCTTGTTCATCACCACTCCACCATCTCCATCATTTACACAACTTAAGCTTTGATCAAGGGTTGGGAAAGGGTCACTAGCACATGTGACACCAATCCACTATGGGATAGGTTTAATGTCATGTTTTTGTATGATTTTATTTGATTTCCCTTGTTTCATTTATGGCATGATTAACATGGCTTATTATTCCATAGGGATGTTGAAATGTTGTTTTATTTTAAACTAACCAAATGAAGATTTTGACATCTACAAATTGGCGCTAGAAGGAGGGCTTTTATTTAATCATTATGCAGAAATACTCTTTTATCAATCCATGCCATGGATAGGAAAGCACACTCTTTATTTCTGTCCATTGTTGATTAATACATTGCTTGAAAGTTTCTGAGGTCTTTTCTAGGGATTTTTACCATGCATATTTTTTACATTTTCCTTTTATGAAGAGGTTGTTCTAATATAGCTATGTCAAATCTTAGAGAATGGTGACAAAATTAAAATATCAACTATCTTCTATAAAAAAAATCTACTATATTGTTCTTTTTAGGCTGCACCATTGTTTAAATACATTTATATGCCTTCTTTGTACGCTTGCATGTCCTCCTCGCTCTTGCTTTGATGGATATCCATGCCCTGTTCCAAGGCTCTCATTTTTGCAGGTGGGCAACAAAGATGCTGGCAAAAAGTTCGATGATTTTACTTTATGCATGATAGTTGCATTTTCTCCAAATACTCCCCCAACCAATCCTTGTGTTGTGCAATCATTTCACGTGATGAGAACACGTTTTAATGGGGCCATAGTCTTGCTTTAAATGTGAAGGATAATGTAAGGTTGCAACCCTAATATCTTTTTTTAAACACTAGTACATTCAGTTGAGAGATTCTTGTTGAAGCATCTTGCCAGATAGATAATGTGCCTTGTCTTTTGTTGGCTGTTCGTGTTCTTTCAAGAGACTATATTTCTATTTTTTTTGTGATCTCATGCATTCCGGTCAACTTGTGTCACCAGTCAGAAGTTACATTCAGTTGAGAGATTCTCACTCCTTTGGTGTGTATTGCTGCAATCGTGATATTCCTCTGATACCTTATGTCTAATAGATCACATGCCTTCCCTGTGTTTGCCCATTCTGTATACAAGCAGGCATTGTTAATGGTAATGCAGACTCTTTCATTATTACTCAATTGTTGCTAACACTTTACAGCTTTTACTGGTGGCATTTTTACTGATGGCGTAGGGTTGTTTTTCTTTTTTTAATTGAAAAGAGTTAAATCTTGAGCAATACCAGTTTCGAGCTACTTTACCACGTGATAGTTACTGCAATACAAATATTTTCATGTTTTGAAGCAATGAATGTTTGTCTTACATTCCTTTTACCACCGGTGTTGAAGAATTTGTGCAGTTGAAGTCACTTTCTAAGATCTCACCATCATTATCAGGCGCGGATCTGCACCTACCCGTGGCATTAGAAAAATGTCTTTTCAAATGTACCCCTGCCAAATACATTTGCTGTATCATGCGCCTTGTCTATGCTTCTTCACCATTTAGTCAAACAGTTATTGCACCTTGTCTATATTTCCACGCCTTGCATAGGAGTGGCACTGTTAAACATTGTGGATTTTGGGAGCAGCAACTTGTCCTGCTATCAGACCTCTGAGAATCCTCCTGTATGAGTCTTGCCATTAGTAAGGCACTGGGAATTTATTGATTTGTTAATTCTTATTGACTAATTGAGACGCTTTCACTAGCAAATACCTACCAAATGACAGAATTTTGAAAATCTCCTTAAAAGACTTTGGGCGCGCTTATTGGTCTTTGTGATCTTACTTGCCAGTTGCACTCTGATTTGTTGTATACTTGTAAGGGACAGTTGTAAGGAGCACATCAAACAAATACATTAAATGGAGTCATGGTAGGCACAGTAAAAAGATTCATGATATGCCTGTTTGTCTAGCACCTTTAATGTGATTGCTATCACTAACAAATATCTGTGCAGGGAATGATGATTGAAGGCGTTTATGATAGACTGGAGAAACCTTTTGTATTCAATTTAGTCACTGCCCATTAATTGCAGGAAAAGGGTGTCAAAGTTTAGTGCTTGGTCATTTTGATGATTAAGTTGTATTTGATAATTTGGCTGCTGACTTTGCACCAGTTTATATTATCTGTTTTATCAACCTACCACGCCCATGCATTAAATGTGAAAGCAAATCTACGTAGCCTTCAAGTCTTTGTGATGAGTTTAGAAAACTTGTTTGAGAGATTAGACTGATTTATTATTCTTGCACAGGAAATTTATCAATCCATCACGTTTCACCATTAGTTTCGTTTTGAAACATGCAAAATTTATGAACTTACAAAAGTTGGATTATTTTGAAATGGTCAATGTTTAATTAAGATGATACTTTGAAAGAGTTGTTCTTTTTAAGTTAATCCATTGATATGATTTATTAAAGTTTTCTATCATAAATCATTTCTCATCCTTGTGACCATAGTTAAAAATTTGAAATTTATGGTGATGTTTTTCAAAAAATGGCCTATTCTTTGTGATTGATTCATTCATTCAATATGTTTAGAGATGAAAGATATGATAAGAGAGAAGAGAAAGTGTAACAAGTGTGATGTCTTTTCAAATAAATGATTTAAAATATTCATTTTATTATTATCACTTAGGATCATGGTATTGATTGAAGTTAAAATAAATTGAGTTCTCACACAATCTATCTTTTTCTTTTAATAGGTACCAAAAGCGAACAAAGGCAAGTGAACAAGGTACAAGGAAAGCGAAAAGTCAACAAGGAGGAGGCTAGCAAACGAAAATGAAAGGAGGGGAAATTTTTTTCTTTTTTGAAAACACAATGTGTTTTTTAACACTTTAAGTGTTTGATCAACACTACTTCACGAAGTTGTTTATCTTTTCGTTTTAGGACACTAATTTTCATTTGGGTCTAAAACGAACAATTTGATTTTCATTGCAAAGGGCTTAAAATGAATCTTAGGACCAACTCACTAGATTTTGTTTGAGGTTAAGAATTGAACAATCAAAACTCACACTTCATTTTGGTGCTTAAAACAAACTCACAATTGCTTTGAAGGCTATAAAACGAACAAGTGTTTGAATTGTGTGATCTTGTCTTTTGAGTGCGTATCCTCTCCCCTTGTGCTTCGTGTGATCTAGGGTGCAAGAGAAACACTCAAAATACATTTTATTGCTTTGAAACACTTCAATTTGGGCTTAAAAATTGAACATGCACGATTTATTGCCAAAACTTCAATATTTGCAGGTAGAGATGGATCCACAATAGATCATCTAGGTGGAGAACTTCAGAGTTTCGCTGCCCGGTGAGTCTTCTAAAATGAGTAGAGGGTGTCAAAAGTTTAGTTTGGCTCACATTGGTCATTTTTGATGATTAATGTTGTATCCTAAATTTCCATAAGTTTAATTGTTATACCTCAATTTATCTTCTTTGCTTAAATGTGAAACTGTTGCCTTAGCCAAATTAATTTTTTTAAAATCTTTGGTTTTTTAAGAGTACTGCCTATGTCTTAAGAGAAACTTTAATCAAAAGATATTTTTCAGAAAAAATCCATTAATGAAGCAAGCAAAATGAACTTTCATGAAGTTGAAGACTCCAAATCCCAAAAACACAAATCCAATTGGAAATCCAAAATGTTCAAATTTCTCTTGGTTACAAAGATCTTTAGGAAGCACATGCAAAGAAGTATACCTAGGTCTAGGAAACACAAAGTGTCTTTTTATGTTTCCTAAGGATCAAAACAAATCAACCTCTTTCAACATCTCTCAAAACATCAAATCCATTCTCAATCATCTTTTGAAAAACCTTGAATCATCCTTGAGTACTTCTTTTCAAAAAAACAATCACCAAACTCTTGAGACCAAGTCCTTTAAAACATTTAAAAAAACCCTCTGGCTAAAATGTGTAAATGCATTCTCATATATCCTTAGTCAAATTTAAGATCATCTTGTCTAGCTTAGTGTATGTAGATGAATCCTTCTCCATGAACTTAGTGAAACATTATCTTGTTTGGGTAGGTGTGGGTAGATACATCCTTCTGCACACAATCCAAATCATCATCCTTTGAACACAACCATCCCTTAGCAATTATCAAACATTAGGGTCTTTTTGTTCAAAATAAAATCAAACCAAATCAAGATCAAGGACAAAAACAAAAACCATTTTCAAGCCAATCAAAAAATCCAAAGTCCAAATCAAATCAAGTTTATCAAAAGCCAAAAACATCCATAACATCCATCTTTAAACATCCCATCTTATCATCATCACATTAAACAAAATACCAGATAACAAATCCATCTTTGATCCTTCATCACCATCAAGAACATCATCATCACATTCCAAGATCCTAAAAGCATCCATCTTACTATCAACTTCACTTCAATAGCACCCCATGTAGTTTAACATCAAAGACAAACTTACACTATCTCCCCACAATTTATACAAAGTCCAAACAAAAATGAGTCTATCTTCCAATACAAATCCCATTACTTCAAATGATGCAAATGTGCAAGTTTTTGAAAATGAATGTACTCAGCAAGTTTTTGAAATACCAACCTCCTCCTTTCATGATTAATCTGAACAATCCCAAATTAGAACAACATTAGTCAATTTTCCCATAATCCTATTCAAAAACCGCAAGTAGGCATCCCAAATCTACTTAAACAAAAGCCGAATCAACTATCTCAAGTGAGTCAAGATCAAAATCAGAATAAATTTGGCTAGATCAAATTGCAGAACTTTCCAAAATAGTTGAGGCATTGCACCAAGGGAAATCTCCACCACCATTACCTACTTCATTCCTTGGTTTAGGGCTTCCCCCTTTACCTAACACCAATCACGCCACCCAAATCAATCCACCTAACATCAATCAAACCATCATGTCAAATCCTTCGAATATACCATCGACATCACACCAATGGATGGTATCTAATCAAAAACAACATTGATCCCAAATCAAAATACAATCTCCCAAGGACCTATCCCTTCAATCATTCCAACCACCACTATCACGCCCATCACATCTCAAACCCCCACAATCAATCCAAGTGTATCTGATGATTCTAAATCCACCACCACCCCCACCACCACCAACTTCCACCACATCAATCCAATACAACGCGACATTACAAGCTGCTTTTCAAAAGGGATTCCAACAATATCTAGCCATGTAGCAAGCAACACAAGTGAAACAAGTAAAAATCCTCTCAATTTGCCCAAGGCTCTCAAGCTACCCAACCAACACAAGCACAATGAAGATCTACACTATTGAAAACAAGGACCAAGATCAAAATTAATCAAGAAATCCAAGAATTTGTATCAACATCATATCAGGATCTCCACTACAAACAAGATCATCTCCATGGATGAACTCACCATCAAGAGCCACTTTTGTATCTATGCAAGGATGAGATGATCAGATCAATACGATACACATACTCTCCATCTACCCATGAGATGATTTCTATGGATGGACACGTAGATGATCTTCATCTAGAACAAAATTATGTTACACACAAAGAGCAGATTCTTAACTCCTACAATCAAATGGAGTTGTCAACATCAGGACCGAATATGTCCCAAACTCAGATTGAGGACATCATGAATAAAGATATCCATCATTATCCGCTCAAGGAAACAAGTCAGATAGAACATCCAGAGTTAGCCAAGTAGCAAATTGAACTAATGTCATCTACAGTGGTCATTCGTCAGAGCACGTTTACTGAACAAAACACCTCGAAGCAAGCAAAATCAAGGAACGAAGGTGCTACTACCACCATACTGGGGGCAACTTCATCTCAAGAAAAGCGTCAACATAGGAAGCACGAAGATCCTTATGATGAAACCGATGTCAAATAGTACAACCAGTCACATCATGAATCTTCATCCACCCATCACCCCATCCATGAATTGGGACCAAGCGTCAAAGAAAGATTTGAATCAAAGCACAAAGAATGTTATCAAATCAAAGAAACTAAGAAGCATAATGGACAAATCAAATACATATGGATACCAAAGAATACAAAGAAAGATCATCCCTATCAAACTCCATCAGTCAAAGAAACTATGGGGCAAATAAAAAAGGGAAAAAGTATCCATCAAAGATGTCCGCAAAAGCAAAAACAGGCTTCTCAAGCGACATACAAAGTGTATCAAGCAGTTGATCCTAATTCCATGCACACTTATGTATCCACCCATCATTGCTCATCTTCCCAAGTTTGGAGAGTCAAAGGTTCCAAGCTGTCAACCAATCCATCTCTTATCCCTAAACACACTCCATCCATGCCTCCACACATAATATCCAATTCTTACATTGGCCGTGTATTGGCAACAACCCTTCATCATAAGGATTCTGAAGGCACTTTATCGCGATGTGCGCACCAAGGCAGAGTTAACTCCGGTATCGACGAAGCAAATCAGGAATCTCAAAAGTTATATTCAAGTGCACGTATCTTAGCAAAGCAACTCCTTCAAGCAGGATATCGATGGCACATTATGACAGGGGCATCTACATCAGCAACACCTTGTGATTCAGCATGAGCTTAAAATCTTTCAAAAAATCAAAAAAATCAAAAAAGCAAAAAATCCAAAAAAAAAAAAATTAGAAAAAGGATTGAAAACAATAAAGATAAAAATCGTCCTCTAGTGAAAGCCGCATGGGCGGCGCTTCGAGCAAGACCATGATGAAAACCTGGCAAACAGGCGTCATGAGTAGAATTGAGCATCTACGTGCGCCACTTTAGATGAAAGCATCTCATCCCATCTGTAATAAATCGAGCATTCCATCCATCTTATCCATAATAAATCCATCCATCCATGAACCATTTATCCAATCCATTTGCATATATTTATGTCCATCATGCAAGTTATCTTGATCTTGATAAAAATTTTGGGGCACACTTTATGCTTGCTTACGGTAAACATCTTGACATGGGTCATTTTCATTGATCCTATCCTATCTTATGTTATCTAAGCTATGAAGCATTATCCAAATGAGTATTCTTTATCCAAGCACTTGTCTTATCGCAAGATAATCCTTGGCATCCTTTGTGTACTTACCTTATCCATCCATCCATACACCAATCCAAGCATCCACCCATGACACTCCATACATTGCTATACATTGGGGGCAAATATATACATCTTGCTTCAAGAATAAATCTTGATTTATATCCTCCAACTCATGTGGTGATCTGAACATTGGAAAACATGAAATAAAATTGGTCAAAGCATTTTTATCACTAGCCCATGGCATATTTTGATGAGAAGAAATTCCTTATCAAAGCTTTATCTTTCATCGAACATCGATCCAAACAATCACTATCAGTCGCATCTAAGCTGCACGTCAAACATCACATCAAATCATCCAAACATCTTTTGTTTGAAACAAAGCTTCATCAAACATGATCAATCAAATCCAATCAAAAAATCATCATCTCGGGATATCCTTGTGTTTCTTAACACTATCCTTGCATTGTCGTGTATCCTCGACAATGTTATCATTATCAATCCTAATCAATCTAGTCCTTGCATTGTTGTGTATCCTCAATAATGTTTTCATCATCAATCCCATCCTTGTGTTACATAACACTATCATTGCATTGTTGTGTATCCTCAACAATGTTATCATCATCATCAATCCATCGATCTGATCAATCCACCTTAGCTTAGTTTTCAACAAAATCCCAAACAAAGCATTGATATCATCACACACATCCATATTGAAATTGTCAAAATCATGCGAAAATCCAAAAACATTAGAAAATCAAAAAATCCAAAAACATTCAAAACATATCAAAATCCAAAAACAGTCAAAAATAGAAAACATCAAAAACATTGAAATCCGAACTACGTCGTCTCTGAGCTTAAACGTAGGCAAGGCTAATCTTTGATTAGCCCCCGAGACATCAAAATCCAAAAAAATTCAAAAAACATCAAAATCCAAAAACATTCAAAAACATCAAAATCCAGAAACATTCAAAAATATCAAAATCCAAAAACATCAAAAAATCAAAAAATCAAAAACATCGCAAAATCCAAAAAACACCAAAAATAGCCTCAAAACATTTCAAAACATCAAAAACATCCAAATATTTGAAAAAATCCATCCATCCCATTTCACTTTCACTCGAAATAATCAATCATCCATAATAAACTGATCATCGCCTTCATCCTTTGATAAAACAAACATAAACAATCATAGCAGGCAACAAAATCAAGCTTCAATCGTAAAATCAAAATCGAAACAACAAACCTGTAACACAAAATCAAAATCTTGATCATTCGCAAACATGTCAATCGATTTCATATCAAAATCCTATCAATCAACTTATCAAACCATCATCATCCTATACAATGCATGTCCTAGAATATATCGTTCCGACAATGGGCATCATTTTGGATATCACCCTGGGTTCTTATCCTTAAAAACACATTCCCTTTTGGTTAGCGGTATTGAAGAACATCAACTTGTTTGTGTACTTGGTCTTTTTCTTTTGACTTATCTTATTGCGCTCAGTCCAAGGACCTCTCGATGATATCCGAACGAAGGATTTAGAGAGATAGGAATGGGGCAACTATCATTATCTTTTGTCTGTTGTGCTTGTTGGACGCTCTTGTAATATAACTTGGCCGAATACTTGCTTTGTTAGGTGCAGCCCTAGTAAGGGTTTGTATGTCAAGTGTGAACAAGAATCTCCTATCGCTTGTTGAGTCCAAATTCCATCACACTAAATTACAGCGTCATCACGGTCCTTCATTTTGATGCACATCATACTTAACGTGTAATCAAACATAAAGTAAGTGACCTTTGAAAATCCCAATCCTTGATAAGCAAATCATCATCATTTATCATCATCATCATTTATCATCATCATCATCTATCATCATCATCCTCTAATAAAGTCGACCAATCATGGACTTGTTGGATCCTCTTGTCATCATCTCATTTCCGTCATGCAATGCATAGCATGCATCCATCCTGCATCCATCCGCATCTATAAACCGTCAACATACCGCATATCATTCATATCATACATAATAGGAAACATCGATCATTTCACATGCATTTGCATTTTCATCATCATAATATAGATCTGTTAGTCTAAGCATCTCATAAATCATCCATTGCATATCATAGCATCATCAATCTCATCCATCTCATATCATATCATCATTTAAGTTGTTTAGGATAATATAGATTTGTTATTCTAAGCATCTTAAATCATCTCATTGCATCGTCAGCCCATAACCATCCATTTTGAACCTCTTTATTGAGATCGACCCTCAAATCGAATCTTTTGCTTTGATCTCTTGAGGGGCAATGTACCGGTGTACTTCTTTTCCCTGGGGCATCTGAAAAATCATGAAATTTTAAATTTTGATGGCGGCAAGTTTATTCTTTGAGACCAGCGCAACAAGTACATTGCTTCAAGGGGAAAAATGGACAATCAAAATTGCATTATGCATATTCATCCGCTCAATAAATAAATCAAATGCATCACATCCATTCACCTAGTAAATCAGGTTCTTATCATCAAAAGCTCAATCATAGTTTAATTAAATAAATCAAGCTTTATTTAATTAAAATCTCAAACATGCATCTTCCATCCTTTTCTGATTTAAATAAAACAAATATTTAAGTCTTAAAATTCAAAATCATCTAATCAACATTAAATCAGCATAATCATCATCTATTTAATCTAACCCTGATTAAATACTCACCCACTTGCATTCTCTAGATATATCCACTTACACAATAAATCAATTTATTGATTTATTAAAACCTCATTTTCCCTCAACATGACAAGTCAAATATGGCATTTATTGCTCTTTTTCCTTGTCCCCCTCTCAGCATTCATTGCCAATTTGAATTCAAATTTTCCCTCTCATGGGCACTCTTCCCAAATCTTGCACATGCATCAACCAATCACCACTTGACAAGTGTCCTTCTTTCATTGGTCCCTCTTCAACACTCAGCATTTGAAAATCTTTAAATACAAGCTTCATCTTTGAGCAAATCCTCCACAATCTCTCCACAATTTTATGCAAGGTTACTCTCTTCATTTGAGATTTGATCTTGTTCATCATCACTCCACCATCTCCATCATTTACACAACTTAAGCTTTGATCAAGGGTTGGGAAAGGGTCACTAGCACATGTGACACGAATCCACTATGGGATAGTTTTAATGTCATGTTTTTGTATGCTTTTATTTGATTTCCCTTGTTTCATTTATGGCATGATTAACATGGCTTATTATTCCATAGGGATGTTGAAATGTTGTTTTATTTTAAACTAACCAAATGCAGATTTTGACATCTACAGAAACAATATAATTTCGTTTTGAATGGGAGCATGAGTAAGGTCCCCTAAACTAAACTACCATTTTCTAATACTCTCGCAATGTGACAAACAGATTCACAAAAGAAAGGCATTTCATTAGGGAAAAATTCTCTTGGCAAGCTTGATGTAGGTTGTCTATGAACAACTTCTACACATCGGAGTTAGAAAGTGGGTATGAAATTTGTGAAAAGAGTGCTTGGTATCACGCTATGAAGTTAGTTATCTTCTTGTTATCTCCTTGCTTACACCGGATGAGATCCAAGAATGTCATCTTTATATTGATGTTAGCTTGGAACTAATGGAGAAATTGATTAAAAAGTTGATCAAACAAGAATATAGAATTATTAGGAAAGGAACAATACCACTCAAGTGTTGTGTTCTTGAGAGATCAAGGAAAGATTTTTTCCATCAAAGCATCATGATGAAAGAAATCCATGCACATGACATTGAAGGTTGGCACATGTGTTTGTAAATACCCTTTGTCACCATACTTATGAAACTTAGGAATATCCATCTCTTATAGGAAGGGAGTACTCATGATTGCTACTGATAATGGGTTATGTTGAAAGAAAGGTTGAAAAATAGGCTAGGTGAAATCTCGAGAAAGGATTGCCAACTGGTTTCATATTTGACCCATATTCTGAAGAAGGGTATTCAAAACAAAGTTATAAGATGATAAAGGCCTAGTAAAACCACTAGAACCACCACTACTAGAATACCCTCTAGAGCCACCTATGGAGCCACCATCATGACCATCGTCAGAGCCACCACCACCAATAGGGCCTCCACCAGAACCACTGCCATGGACTCCACCAAATCCACCTCCACTAATGCCACCTCTGCTACCAAAGCCACCACCACTTATTCTACTGGAGCCTCCATCACCAGGGGTAATAGGAGGGATGAAGCTGAAACCAAGGGGTATTCTACTCACCTTGTTAGTGTTAGGTTTTTGATGAGTAGAAGATACACTGATCAAGGGGCTTGTTTCATCCATGCATATAGATGTGGTAGGCATTGAAATGCCTATTTTTCGTTCATAGGAATTGAGCACTTCCCCTCGGGTAGTACTATATCTAGACTTATATGAAGGGATATAAGCTTTAGTTAGAACAACAAGTCCATGTAAGAACTCTATGCCTATATGATCCTTTCCTAATAGATGTCTCAACTTGCTAGTAAGCCTAGCAGATATCAAAATGTTTGGAGCTCTCTCCAAATGATTCTCAAGGTCTAAAAATTTGTTATCCAATTCCAAAAAAAATTTTGCAGGGATATGTACAACATCATCCTCATCTATGGACGAAGCCATAGGGGATGTTAGGGGGTAGGAATGTGAGCAGTATCGTCTATGAAACCCATCTCATTTGTAAATCCTATAGGAAAACCAGTGGTAAAGTCGGTATCCAAACTAGTGGAAAAAATAGAGGTGAAACAGGAAGTGACCTTCATCTTCTCCATTGGTAGGTGTCACACACTTCTCCTACAATGTACCCAGAAGTCATGGACTAGGTTGTGATGCTCATAAACCTTCACAACACTCAAAATTACAATAGTCACCTGGTGCGAGGAAAAAGTTTCAACATAGGAAAATGGATAGATTTTGTTCACTTTGGGTTCACCAAAAATGTAGGGGAGGGGGACCAGCCACACCAAGGCTCTAGGTCATGAAGATCTGAGAGTGGAGGGCTTCCCTAACTTACCTCAAGCTAATGGATGTTTTGGACAAGAATCAAGAATGAATAGCACTCTCAAGCAATTCTATCACTCTATAGATTGGAGAGTCTAAATGTGGGTAGACAAGCTAGTTTTTGGAGTTCATACTATAGCTTAGATAGCTCTATATCTGAGGATGGTAGTGTGGGTCAGTGATGAAAGCACGGTGTATTGGAATCTCTCTGGGGCACTGGAATCCATATGGTAAGAAAATGAAAAATGTAGTATAAAATACCAGAAACCTACTTAACATCTTAACTAACTAATTGATTAGTTGAAAAATGGATGTGTTATGCTTTTGGAAATAGAACACCACTTTTCTCCAACATTCAAGGATTCCCTAGAGATCTCAACCCAAGAATGGAATAGAGGTAAGAGATCTACTAAGGGACTATCCTAGGGTATGATTTTAGATTACAAGAGGGGTTCACCATCAAGTTTAGACTTGGAAAAGACAATGAAATGCAAAACCTTAATTTGATGCAATAGCCTAAAAAATGACCTAGAAAACTATGTAAAACAAAACAAAAAGTTGTAAAATGGAATGTGGACACCTAGAAACTTGTAAAGACTGGAAATGTTGTTGATCCTAAAATTTTGGCCTATTGAGACTCATTCTCAATTTGGGGCGAATTAGTCCTAGTTTTGGATTTTTGCACTGGAGCAAGTTTCGGGTAAATGGGTATCCAAATCTACAAACATCTCTTAAAAACACCTATAATGGGACTCATTCACCACTTGTGGTGAATTATTCTAGTTTGGATTTTCTAGAAATTCAAAGTCTGAATCTACTTTTCTCAGTCTGGATAATTTTTTCCTCTAGGTTCCTCGATTTGAAACTCTAACTTTAGGACTATATATGACCTTTTTGTGAACATTATGACCTTTCCAATGGGGAGACAACTCCAACAAGCTTGTAACCTAATATTCAATGATCTTCAATTCTTCAAAGCACCTAGATCTACAATAACACAAAAGAGAGAGAGAGAAAAAGTGTTGATTGTTAGGGAATAGGGGTTTGCCTTGGTCGAACCCCCTGTAGGTAATTAAACAAAATGATGAGACAATAAAACAAAGTAATGAAACATGAATCATGGAAAATAATACCTTCAATGATGTCTTGTAAATCTACAACTCAACATCAAATGGCCATGAAGGATGTAGATCTTGATCTTGACAATAGGAATAGAACAATGCTTGATGTTGGATCTTCAATGCTACATCACAACACTAGCTTAATAACATACTTGATGCTTGAGATGCTTGACTTGATTATGGATCTTGAATTGCTGCAACAATTGATGAAGAATATTCCCTTGAAGATGCTTGAATTCCCTTGTGGATGCTTGAATTCTCTTGAAACTCAATTTGCTATTATGAATGCTCTCACAAAAGTCTTAGGTGAAAATGAGTGAAAGAACCTTGTATTTACACTCAATTATGCAATAATTCCCAAGATTACAACACCACAAGCTGACATCAGATCTAGGAGGACAAAATTTCACCAAGAATTTGAATTAATTTCAATTTTGGGCCACACGAGACTCATTCACCCAAGATGGTGAATGAGTCGCATCGGGCATAATGTATGGGACCAAAAATAAAAAGTGCTTAGAAAGGTGTAAAAATAGGTTTGGGATCCAAAAATCTAGGTGGGAGTCATTCACCCAAGGTAGCGAATGAGTCCCATATCACTAAATCCAGGCTGCATTAGCTAGAAACACCTGAATTATGATAGGTAACTGATTGGTGTCGGGATTATCCTAAAAAAAATGCAATAAATGAGGCTTGTGGATGTAAAATAAGGCCAATTAAAGTGTGAGAAAGAAAAATTATTAATGACAATCCTAGAAAAGTGTGAAAGTGTGTTACAACATGTTACAACACTTCAAATAAGGCAAGATAAATGTTAAAAAAAGATTTATTAGTTTTAATTAATTAATAAAACTTAGAAAAATGTGAAAGCATGGTACAAGACTTCACAACACTTTGGCAAGGTACCATTAAAATCCATTAGTTCACAAGGAGCCAAGACCTAATGTGAATGTGTTATCCACATTACAACACTAAATCAAGGAAAAATTAAGCCAAAATCTACAATGAGGGCCCAAACAAGTGTGAAAATGTAAAGGGATCCATTTTTCTACACTACATTTAGCCCCCACTTTAGTGAGAGGATGAACCTACTTTAGATTCACAGTAAAGTAGACATTCAAGAAGGGTCTAAGTGTACCTATGCAGATGGTCTAGGATAACAAATATTGAGGAGGCAGTCAAGCCCCCAAGATCCAAGATCCTAAGTCAAACTGACATAAGCACAAAAGGACACACACAAGGTGTATGATTTGCAGAAAAAAAAAGATACACTAGCATACAATGCCAAAGACATAAACAAGACATAAAATAATAGGATGGGTGGATCCAACTTTGACAAAAATGCACTCACTTTAGGGCCACAAAACTTCAAGTCATTTGCGGGGTGAGTATCCACAATATCCTCACTCTAGGGTCAAGGAACTTCAGATCGTTCATGGGGTGAGTAATCTAAAGAGGTGAGACAGACAACCAGTATGTTCCCACATACACGAGTGTTAAGGGAAGTCATGCCTTTGTTTGGCTCCCATACAACTAGACCAAAGTTATACCTCCTGATAAATTTGATAAGGTGCCACATAATAATGATCTGCAAGCTTCATGAGATAAGCAAACTTTGTATGCTTTGGACTCATGAACAAACAAGATGGTACCACA
Organism: Sequoia sempervirens; assembly: GCA_007258455.2. Classification (NCBI taxonomy): domain Eukaryota; kingdom Viridiplantae; phylum Streptophyta; class Pinopsida; order Cupressales; family Cupressaceae; genus Sequoia; species Sequoia sempervirens. The sequence continues at coordinate 364,874,264 of VDFB02193867.1, forward strand.
GGAATGCAAGGTGTGTTATGCAAGGTGGACTATAAAGATTGCTTTAAATGTGAAACTGTAAGGAATGTTCAAAGGGATTTTTCTTAATTCGTGTAAGGTCTCTTCTTAGGGAGCATCATGCCTAATGTCTCAAAGAGAGGACAAGTCAAAGAAATATCATGCTCTCAGAGGAAATCAAACCCAATGACACCACCAAGAAAAGGACACATTGCAAGAAGAAAGAAAATCGCACAATGAAACATGATTGTCAATGTATGCCCCCACTTTAAACTGGTTGCTAAAACCATTACTATGAGAAATTGTTTTAAAGAAGAAGAAGATATGAGAACTTATTCAGAAATCCCTATGCCAAGTCATATGTTTCTGAATGAGATTACGTATGTCACATGCAACTTAAGGCATGTCATCCACATCCCAAGATTTCTCTTATATGTACATGAAAGTTTGTCAACTAGCCAAAAGAGACAATTACAAGTGACATACGAGAACAAGGCTACCTAACCCCTTGCTCCCTATTGGCCTCCTACAATGATTTAATAACTAAGCCCTTACAACCATGATTCAAAGATTGGACATATAACCTGAATAGCTATTTCAATCATCATGAAGGTGCATTTAACTTTTCAACCCAGGGAGGTGAAATTGAAATGGGTTGGCATAGTATGTGCACTAGGAACTCAAATTATCCATTTCATTCTATAGCTAAGGAATACATAATGCTAAAAGTAAGTTTCTTAGAAGGTAATACCATAAATGCCAATCATCAATCAACAATTACACTAAACTAAAATGCATGACAGTAATAAAAATCTGAGCAACAAACAAGGCACTACTTTGTCTATTTTGGTTGTAGGAATAGTCACAAAATGAAATTCTAGAGGCTACAAGAAGTCACAGAATGAAATTCTATTGGCTACAGGAACATTCGGCACCAGATTTCTAACTAGTTACTAAATAGCAAGTAATACTAAACTAGTACTAAAATAAAAGGGAAAATTACTCACCAAGTGGGCCCTATTGGATAAGTATCCTCTAAAACTAATGAGAACTCAAATGCTCAAACTCAAAACTTTATTTTATTCATAGTAAATCATGAGAACAAAATAGTAATGTATCTGTATTGAAAACTTGAGTGTGCTAGTACAGTGTCAAATCGTGCAACCTCTTGAGGAAGGAGCATCAGATCTTTATTTATACTATCAACTAAATAGGGCAGTCAACTCCATGACTGGGAGGATGCCATTTAGGGAAAACAAAGAAAGTGGAGTGGCGGCAGTTATGCGTGCATGGAATCTAGTCAGACATGCAGGTCCAACATAGATCTAGCACATCAATAACACTTGTATCTGCTCAACCAACATTAAAGTCCACTACAAGGAAGTTACATTTGGTTTGCATGAGGAATCTTCTACTGTCAACCTCCTTTTACCTTTGAGTGATTCCTTTGCTAGACCTTATGGTCCATGCCTAGTTAGCGATGTCTTCCTCAACTTAGCATCCTTAAATTAAATCTGCATGGCAATTTCAATATGCACAATAATTGCATATCTATAACCACCTTAAGGGATATTTATTAACCACATGCAAAATCAATATAGATAATCCACATAATATGCCAATGTCATTAAAACTTGTAGAAATAGGATTAAGCCTAATGTCAATGGTTTGAGGGAAGAATTATGAAAATATCAACATTTAACATCGAAGTCCATGACAACTACTAGCAAATAAACTATAGATACTACCAAAATTTGGACCAAAAACTAGGCTCGTCAAGCCCCCAAACCTAACATTTTGTTGGTCCTCCAACAGGGGAAGGGTTGTTCTTCTGCTTGGTCAAAACTCTGAAATTTGCAACTGATAGCTATCTAACATTAGTGGCTATTGTGCGTGAATATGGATCCCAATAGAATTCTCCTAACCTATCAAATTTATTCCATCTCTATTTTTTTGCAGCAATGTCATACTGGTAGAACCTTGAGTTTGGCAAGGGCCACAGGAGAATGGGTGGCTAAAAAGTTAGGGGAAGCCAAAATTGCCCTTGCGTTTTCCCAATCTAAATATACCTATCAATAATTTTTAGTGCTACAACATAATTGTGGATGGAATGAGGCTCATCCTGTTTCAACTCATCGGTTAGGCTATTCCATCTTTGTGATAGGTATCCTCTCATAATTTCCTCCTTTATTGTTGTCTTTACCTTATACTCATGGTAAAATTCCTCAATCCAAGGCATAATCCTATTGCCATAACTAGGTATGAGAAGCATTTTGTGCCATTCTCTGTAAATATCCCTTGGGATACTTGATTCAACCTTGATGAGCAGAGGAATATTAGACTCCAATTACTTATAAGCCCCATTTTTCTATCCCCAACTAATCTCATTTTGTACCCAAGACATGAATGTCATTAATTGGACATCCCCAACATACAATAGCGGATTCCAATCATATTCTTTAGTTATAGCATAATTATGCAAGTAGAACTCACATAGAAAATTCTTCATTTTAGGGGAGGCAATCCTATAAGCATTGAAAAATTCATTAGGAGTGTCAACAGAAGGATTCAAACATGAGAAAATATTTGATAGCTTAAAAGAGAGATTTATATTTTAGGTTCAAAGCATAAACCCTTGGAGGGGCTCTACATTCCAATATCTTTGGTACCAAGGTTGCCATATCATCCACCCTCTTCTTCAAGGTGGCAATTTTTGCATCTTTATCTTCAATTTCCTCATCTCTCTTTTGAATTTTCTTCTTCAATTTCTATTTTTCATTTTTCCATTCTTCCTCCCTCCTTTGTATTTCTTCCCATAATTTCAAATTTTACTTATGTACTATAAAATTAGGAGGATTATGAATTCCTACCAATATTTTTGTCAATGGTTTCTACTCATATAGTACTATCTACATGGACTCAGGCTGTCCAGTTGTCTCTGGCTATGGGGGTATTGTTTCTTCTCCCACTTCTTGTTGTAGGATCTTTTTTTTTTTTGTTCTTATTGTGGCTACAAGAAATCCTACTCTAGTTCTAACTATTGTTGCAGGGCTTCTTGTTGCAAGAATTCTTGCTCATGCTGCAAGAAATCCTGATTTTCCTCAAACTCTTCTACAATGTTAGCAAGATCAGTCAGTGTTATATTTGTTGCTCTCTCAAATATGTCTTCATCTTCAACATTATCCTACCCAATTGGAGCTTTAGTTTCCTCATGTGATGTCTCACCAAGCTTAGGGATTTCCTATGAAGGCATACCAAACGCTTTCCCAGCTAGTCTTGATTTCTTGGGAGGGCTCTCACATTTTTATTTGGTTGTAAGATGAATAGTTCCAGCCTTCCTCTTCTTAGAACTTGGCACCTTTCTTTCTACAACCTATGTTTTAACTTTCCATTTTCTCATTTTTACTTCTCTCTATTGTGCAATTGTTCTTAAAAGGTTTCAAGGGGAACATCGTCATCAGAATCTGATGAAGAGCTTTCTTTTTCTAATTGCTTTGATTTAGAAGAACTAATGTCTATGGTTTCTTCTATTGCAGGAGGGTTCACATGAGAGCCAACACCAGAGGTTGAAGCACCAAGAGTGGCTTCAGCCATGCTCAATCTCCTGCTAGACCTATGGGGTTGAGGTAAAACCCTAGGTTGCAACTGCTCAGGTCTAATTTGATCAACATTTATAAATTATTCCCAGGTCATTCCAGATACATCATGTAGAGACTTCTCAACTAGAAATTTAATCAAAAAATGGTGGGAAATAGAATTATCCCTACCTTTTTGGGTCTGGGCTTCCATGATTGAGAGAATATTGTATAGCACATTAGGCACATTCATCCTTTCGTGTCTCATGTGATTTAAAATCTTGAAGTGCACAGAGTGTAAATTTGACTAGTGACCCTCACAAGTGATGTATTTGATAACATAAATAGCTATCTGCTTCCATGGATTAGGCAAATAAATTCTCTTTCCACCATGTTTATCTATGCTCAATGGAGGGTTGTTCGACTCTATAAATTCGGCCCTAGCTAATTTGGCATCTCTAGAAGTAGGGTAATTTTCACCATCAACAGGTAACCCTATGACCTCTACAATTCTTTCCTCAGTTGCCACAACTTCCAACCCTTTTACTATGGCTTTTCCTTCAAAAAAATTTTGGGCGAATTCTAGTGCAATGCCTTCATCAAAGCCATCCAGTTTTAGGAAGTAGTCTAACCATCCATAGTTTCTAAATTTTGCTAGACATTGTGCATCTTACAATAAAACATCATGCACTGTGGGTTCATTTTGAATTATCCCACCTCCCATTATCTACAATCAAACAAATACTCTATGATTTCTTTCCTGCACTACCTATGTATGATGTGGGACTTCTCTTCTTATTTCATCCAAATCATTTAGCTGCATGATTCTTTCTCTTTGTGCCTCAAAAATATCCATCCCCAAATCTACTGCATTCCTAAGAGTCTTATATTCAAATTCAATGGAAATCATGGCTATTTTTCCATACATCAACTCAAATGGAGTGAAGCCTATAGTTGTTTTCCAGGTTGTCCTATAGGTCCAAACAACTTCTAGTAATCTATTTTCCCAATCCTTTCTATGGATAGCTACCATTTTGGTCAAAATGGCTTCAATTTCTCTATTGGTCACCTCAACTTGGCCATTAGCCTAGTGATGATAAGGAGTAGAATTCTTGTGCCTTATGTTGTACTCATTGACTAGTGCTACAACAAGGGTTGATGTGAATTGAGCCCCTTGATAGGTCACTATTTCCCTTGGAACTCCATATCTTGTGAAAATATTTTCATAAATAAATTTTGCAACCTTGTTATCTTTTGCATGCTTCATGGCCTTAACTTCTACCCACTTTGTCACACAATCAATCCATACCAAGATATAAGACTTACCATTTGATGTAGGGTCAATGGGTCCTACAAAATTAAATCCCCACTTGTTAAAGGGGGTGATTACTACCTTAGGGAAAAGTGGCATCTCATCAGATCTGGTTGGTCTGCCAATTCTTTGACATTGATCACATTTCCTAGTATACCTTCCTGCATCCTTGTGGAGTGTTGGCTATTAATATCATGTGTTCAAAATCTTCATTGTTGTCCTCTTGGTTGCAAAATTTCCTTCACATGGTTTGTTGTGGCATGCATGCAAGATGTTATATTCTCATATTTTCTCACACATCTTCGCATGACATGGTCTATTCCAATATAAAAAAAACATCCAGCAATCTAGGAGAAAGGAAAATATTTTCAATGAGTGCCCTTTTTTCTTTTGGAGAGAAGTGAGAAGGAACTCTACCTATGACAAAATAATTGGCTATGTTAGCATACCATGGAATTTGTATACTGAGGAAGAATAGATGCTCATCAAGGAAAGAGTCATCTATTGGTTGATTATCTTCTATTGTAGTTAGCCTTGAAAGAAAATCTACAACATTGGCCTTCCCTGGCTTATCCACAATGGTTATATCAAACTCCTACATCAACAATAACCATCTTACCAGCCTACCTATGATCAAAATTTTATCTAATGGCTGCATGATTAGTTTGCACAAAGATTTGGTAACCTATTATGTAATGTTTGAATTTTTTCAGTGCATAGATTACTACCAACATATCTTTCTCCATCACTGTATAATTGAATTAAGCTCCTTGTAAATTTTTGCTGACAACGTAAATGGAATTTTCAATAGATCCTTTTTTTTTCCTAAGACTGCTCCTATGGTATAATTTGATGCATCAGTATGGATGTGGAAAGGAAGCTCCCAACTAGGTCCTTTGAGTACATGAGCATGAGTCAAAGCTTCCTTCAGGTCAGAAAATGCCTTGTCACAAGCCTTAGTCCACTAGAATTTAACATCTTTATTGAGAAGAGTATACAATGGTGTTGCTACCTTGCTAAAATCCTTGATAAAATGCCTATAATATCTTGGATGACCCAAGAAACTCCTAACATCCTTTTGTTTTATAGGTGTAGGAAATTTTTTTATTACCTCAATCTTTGCAGGATCTAAAATTTCCTTGTGGGAGATGTAGTGGCCAAAAAATACACCTTCATGCATCATCATGAAGCACTTTTCACTTTTTAAGGACAATTTTTGGTCTTCACATCTCTGTAGGACTCTCCTGAGATTTTCCAATGCTTGATTAAAATCAACACCATAAGTGGTAAAGTCATCCATATAAATTTCCATGCAATCATGAGAAATATCTAAGAATATGCTAATGACTACCCTTTGAAAGGTTGTAAGTGCATTGCATAGGCCTAATGGGAGTATTGAGTAGGCATAGGTCACCCATGGATAGGTAAATTTGGTCTTCTCCTGGTCCTCTGGTGTAGTTTGGATCTGGTTGTAGCCGTTGAATCCATCTGGAAAAGAAAATTATTACTTTCTTGCAAGTGTGTACAAAACTTGATTAATGAAGGGTAAGGGAAAGTGGTCTTTCTTGGTGGCAGCATTAAGTTCCCTATAATCAACAAAAACTCACCATTTCCCTCCTTTCTTAGGCACACTCACTAATGGAGACACCCACTAACTATCTAAAATGGGGTAGATAAATCCCACATTTAGTAATTTTTGCAGTTCCCCTTTTACAATTTCTCTTAGTGCAAGGTTAATTCTTCTTTGTTTCTATCTTACTAGGGTACAATCATCTCTAATGTAAATTATATATGTACAAAGTTTAGGGTCCAATCCCTTCATATCATGATAATCCCACACAAATGCATGTTGATAGGTGCTTAATAAGTTTTCCAATAACAATTGTTGTTTTTCACTTAATTTACTGTTAACAATTAAATATTTTCCTTCTGACACTTGTACTTGTATAGTTAACTCTATCATGGCTACTTCATTAACACATGGTACCTTTAGTTCATATGGAAGCAATGTATGGGACATGCCTATTGTTGTAGGAAGTCTATCTATAGTAACAATGGCTACAAGAAGAATGTTTATAGGAATAGTGGCTATAGGAAGAGTGGTTGCAGGAAGAGCAAGCAAAAGTTTCTTGATTGGAGTAGCAGAATGATAAGACGATGCTTCCTCCACTTCACAATGGTTCTAAATGATGTTAACCAGTACTTCATCCTCATCTTGGAGCTGCATGAAAGAGCTTCTGCCTAACATCATAAGTTGCACCATAAAATTAACTTCTTCGGCCTCTTCACTAACGTGTGGCCATACAAGATTATCTTCATCATGAGATGGATGAGCAAGAGGATAAAGAATAAAATTTTTAGTGATCTTCCCATCTGAAATAGTCATGCCACCTAATCGACATCCAATGTATGCATCTATAGTTTGCAACCATCGCCTTCCAAGACTAATGGGATACCCACCTAGTGTAGCTTTAGGACAAAGAATCATAAAGTCTGTTGGATACTCCCAGGAGTCTAAAAATACCACAAGATCCTCTACTATACCATCAAGCTTAACAATAGAGCTATCAGCAAGCTACAGGATAGGAGTAGATCTCATGCTTGCAACTTTTAGTTATTGTAGGATGTCTTTGGTCATTACATTTATTGCTGCTCCTAAATCAATTAGATCATTCTTTACTTGGACCCCATTTATATCAACTACTACCACAGGACTACCTGGGTCATTATACTTTTGAATAGTTACTTTTTCTAGCATGATGTTAGCTAGTTGTCCCACCACATGAATTTTAGTTGGGTCTTTCTTTTTCCTATCTGGCTTCTTGAGGTATGCTTCCTTGATTGCCTTGTCATAGATTGGAACATTCTTTATGGCCTAGAATAGAGGTATCTAGACACATATATGCTTCAACTGATCCAAGATATCAAAAGTTCTATCCTCATTTTCTTCCTTCTTCTTGGCAACTTCCAATCTATGACGAAACAATGGTTCTTGTTTATTTTGCTTGACTTGGACTAGTTCAAGATTTTTTGGTACACTTGGCTGAATGAGATCATTTAGAGGTTCCTCCTCCTCTTCCACAAGAAGCTCAGTGATAATGGGCTTGGAAGGGGCTGGTAGAGTAGTTCCTGAATGCAAGTGGATGTCACTTACACTCATAGCATATGTAGGGAATTGATCTGAATCAGTAGAGTATATAGGCTATTTTGTGGTTTGTTATTTGGATTTGGTGTGGGTTGGGTTGGTAGCTAAGTAGGTTTAGGTGCATTTGAGTTTGGATTAGCAAGTGGAGGCATTATGACAGGCTATTGGGGTTGAGTAGGTGGTTGCATGTAACTAGTTTTCTAGGCGGGCCATTGGTGTCTTCTCCATTGATTTGTTTGCTGCCAATTTCCTGGATGTGGCTACCACTGCCCTTGAAATTGCTACCAATTCCCCTAAGGTTTTTGCCACTATTGTGGAGAATTTTGATGATTTGGCCAAGCATTTGGAGGGTTACTCCAAGGCTATTGTGGATATCCTCCATAACTGGATGGATATGGGGGCTGCCATTGGTTACCAGATGAATTGGAATTAAAATATGGCCCAACATAATATAGTGGATCCAATGGCATACCTTGTCTTGGAGCCCAAGGATTCCTTTGTGAAACATAGTAGACTTGGTTTTCTTCAATCTGGATTGGTTTGAATTCAAGTGGAATCTACTTGCTTTCTAGATTAGATACCATTTTGCATCTGCAGTCTGTCTTCTTTTGTCTATAGTGGGGGCAATACTCTGTCAACATTGCCTCTTCCTCCTCTTGCTTCTTCTTGGCCTGAAATGTACCTAGCTGAGTAGCTAGATTATTTATAATTTCTTTCTTGAAGTCTACTAGAAAATGAGTAATCTCCATTCTTGAAACTCCATCAATATTTGACTTACCCATGGAAGATTGGTAAGCTCTCCCTTTCTTTGAAGCTACCCTAGAGTAGTTCTAACATATTTTCTTGATATCTTCCCAAAGAACTTGGGATATATCTCCTCCTCCCATGAGGTCTAAGGCATCAGTGTAGCTATCATTGATTCCTCTCAGGAAAACAACTTTTGTGAGTCTTCATTGAGTGCATGATGTGGAGATTTTTGTAGGAAAAACAAAAATCTTGCAATGTAATCTTCCAGGCTCTCATCTTCATTTTTTTGCATCCTAAAAATGTCACCTCCTCTCATGTCACTGCCCCTACAATATTCCTTGTACTTCTCAAGGAATTTTGTCTTCATGTCTTCCAAAGTTTCTACAATATCTCTACCTAGGCTCATGAACCATCTTAATGTATCCTCTTTCAGAGTGGTAGGAAATAGCTTAAGCCTATGGGCATCGGCGGTATAATCATAACTCCAACAAAGTATGTTAAACTCAAACAGAAAGGTATTAGGATCTTCTGTGACAAGTCCATAAAATTGGGGAGTGCTGAGGTAGGAATGTTCTTGATGTTGTCAACTTCATTCTGATGGGAAATGGGGAAAGGAAAATCTAGTTGGTTAGGTCTATTCTTATTTGCATCACCCATGCCTACTTGATGTGGTTCCAAAGCAAAGGGGTTCTCAAGCTGATTTTGATCTTCAGAGGAGACTTCAGAGCTAGTTAGGTTAGGAAATGCATCAACAAAGGGGTGTGGATTTTTTTCTTCTTCTATTGGAAGGTTATGATATTCAATTGGTTAGAATGGATTAGGATTGTTAGGAAGGAATCTACCATAAGCATCCCTTCTCCTTCCTTTATGCATGCAATATCACTCACTATCAGCCAACTCACACTAAAAATTGGTAAAGAATAAGGGGGGTCATTAGTTCGTAAATAAGGATATACTAAGAACAACTTCTAGAAACACTACATCAAGAAAAACTACCAATTACTCTAAAGAACTCCCTAGTTTGACACCATCCCCAACAATGGGGCCAAAAATGTTGGCCTCCTACAATGATTTAATAACTAAGCCTTACAACCATGATTCAGAGATTAGGCATCTAAACTGAATAGCTATTTCAATCATCATGAAGGCGAATTTAACTTGTCAACCCAGGGACATGAAATTGAAATGGGTCGGCATAGTATATGCACTAGGAACTCAAAATAGCCATTTCATTCTACAACTAAGGAACACACAATACTAAAAGTAAATTGCTTAGAAGGAAATACCATAAATTCCAATCATCAATCAACAATTACATCAAACTAAAATGCATAATAGTAATAAAAATTTGAGCAACAAACATGGCATTACTCTATTTTCTTTGGCTGCAAGAATAGTCACAAAATGAAATTCTAGTGGTTGCAGGAATAGTCACAAAATGAAATTCTAGTGGCTGTAGGAACAGTCGGTGCCAGATTTCTGACTAGTTACTAAACAACAAGTAATACTAAAATAGTACTAAACTAAAAGGATGTATTACTCACCAAGTTGGCCCCATTGGATAAGTATCCTCTAAAACTAATGAGAACTCAAATGATTGAACTCAAAAATTTATTTTATTCATTGTAAATCATGAGTACAAAAGAGTAATGTATCTATATTGAAAACTTGAGAGTGCTAGTACAATATCAAATAATGCAACTCTTGAGGAAGGAGCATCAGATCTTTATTTATACTATCAACTAAATAGTGCAGTAAAATCCATGACTGGGAGGACACCATTTAGGGAAAATAGAGAAAGTGGAGTGGCGATAGTTACACATGCATGGAATCTAGTCAGACATGTAGGTCCAACGTAGATCTAGCGCAACAGTAACACCCGCATTTTCTCAACCAACATTAAAGTCCACTACAAGGTGGTTACATTTAGTTTGCATGAGGAATCTTCTGCCATTGACCTCCTTTGACCTTTGAGTGATTCCTTTGTTGGACATTACGGTGCATGCCCAATTGGCAGTGACTTCCTCAACTTAGCATCTTTAAATTAAATCTGCATGGAAATGTTAGTACACACAATAACTGTGTATCTATAACCACCTTAAGGAACATTCATTAACCACATGCAAAATCAATATAGATAATTCACATAATATGCCAATTTCATTTAAACTTGTAGAAATAGGATTAAGCCTAATGTCAATGGTTTGAGGGAAACATTATGAAAATATCAACATTTAACATTAAAGTCCATGACAACTACCAGCAAATAAAATATAGATTCTATGCAAAGTTGGACCAAAAACTAGGCTCATCACCCCCACTTAGTGTAGGAAAAGGGTGAGCCGAATAGGATGAAAATAAGTTTCACTTAGAGGAACTAGGTGCTTCAACACAAGGAAGAGCACCACAACCCCTAAGATGTTGAATCTTGTTACTTAAAGCCTTACATTCGTTAGTAGAATGACCATGAACTCTGTGATATGTGCAAAATGAACTCTTGTAGTAAAAAATTCTTACATGTTCTTCAAGGGAGGGATATCAAACGATCTTGGAGGAGTATCAAAAAGATACTCTCTTAATCAAAAGAAGATGCTCCTTTATTTGGCGACAAAGATATCTCTTGCTTAGTACAAGGTGTCATACCTACACAAGGATCTTTAGATTATGAGATTTTGTACTCTCCTTTACAAGAGGGTGTAAAATCTAATGAATTCAAATCATTAGTGTTTTATGTGGTGACATTGAAATTAAGCAAATATTTGTTGGAAAGAAAAGGATAGACAACTGAAAGGGGGGGGGGGTGAATCAGTTGTCATAGAAACTTAAACTTTTCAAACTTTACTTAGTGTCAGATCTTATCGATTAAGAAATTAACAAAAATAAATTAACGCATCAAAGAGATAGAGAACACCAAGATTTTTTATGTGGAAAACCTGTTAGGGGAAAAACCACAGTGGAGGTCAGTCCACAATATTATACCATGTTAAAAGTATAATGAAAATAATAAAGGGGAATGCACATGCATTCAGGCACACTGCCTATAGCTCACTGCTCAAATACACAAGAGGACACATTGTCCAAAGAAGGATTTGGATTAAAACCATCCAAATTGTGAATTGAGAAAATAGCTTCTTCACAAGCCTGATTATAGTTCCAATTAAGCACAGAAAAAACTTCTTCCCTCTTCGCTCAAACTTCTTCACACTTCACTCAATCTTATTCACACTCTACTCTACAATTGAATGATATTCATACATACACACATGGGAGCACTCTAAGAACACTTTACACTGATGAAATAATCACTATTATATATCTACAACAAGAGATTATATCAACAACTTAGTCAGCCAGAAAAATAAAACATGTTTACAATGTCGGCCCAATTTTACAATTAAATTTTTAATGTGAATCCACCAAGGTTTGCCACAACATAGTGGAGACCCAAATTAGCAACTCCAACATGGAAATACTTTAATTAATTTTACCTCAAAGATTCACCACATGTTACACCCATCATGTTGACCAAGAACATGAAAAATCAAACATATAGAGAAAATTACTTGATCACGAGCACATGAATCAATGTGGATGTACCAAAAAGATAGAGCATAATCTAGAAACATACAAGAACACCAAGAAACAATAGAGAAACATCTACAACATCTTGAGTTACTAGAATCACACAAACTTCACTCAGGAACACTGACAGAGACCACAAAAATATTTTCAAACCACAACATGATCAAATCTTTACGCAGACCTCTAAAACTTCCAATAGATGATCTAGGTACTCTAAAAAAAAACCCTTTAGTCCACAACAACTGATCTTCAATGTACAAAACAAGACACCTTCGTGACCTACATAGTTCCATTGGGAACCTGTAACAATTTCTTTTACAATTTTCTCAATATCCTCGACATATACAACCCTCATTACACCAATTGCTAATAGTGTTTACATCAATCACAACCACATATTAGAAACACATTCATAACATCCAACAACCTCCCCCCTTTGGCATTGATGGCAACACATGATGTGAAAAATACCATCAACCCAACACACTTGCTTCTCCTTAGATTATGACTCTTCTTTTCAACTGCTTTTCTCCCACAAGGCTCTTCTCCTCGAAATATTTTTCACATTGTACTTCTCCCCATTTGACATCAATGGAAAAAGTAACCATGACCTTTCCATATACATGCTCTGAACCACATATGTGCACATCTGACTACTCCCCCTGAGTAGTAGCCACAAAAACATCAATTTGGATCAGAATATAGCAATGTAGCTCATGGATTGATGCAAGTAAATGCATCTTTTATTTCTTATCAGGAGGGTTAATCACCCCTAGCATTCCTCTAAGATACTCAAAAGTATCCTTCAACAACGACTTAGTAAATATTTTTGCATTTTTTTCTTTGGTAGGCACATACTCCAATCTGAATTCTCTATCATTCACTTTCTCCCTCAAGAAGTGAAACTTGACTGATATATGTTTAGTCTTAGCATGTAGCACCAGATTCTTTGAAATATTTATTGCACTTGAATTTTTAGAGTATATGGAAATAGGCTCTTCATATATCACTCTGATATCTTTCAACATATGTTTCATCCATATCACTTGAGTACAATTATTTGTAGCAGCAATATATTTTGCTTCAATAGTAGATAGAGAAATGGAATTATGCTTTTTGCTCAACTAGGACACCATCTTCTTCCCTAGGAAGAAAGCACCACCACTAGTACTTTTCCTGTCATCTACATCTCTAGCCCAATTCACATTAGTATATGCACTCAAAGTGAGATCATCATCCTTTGGATACCAAAGTCCAAAGTCAACTGTTCCTTTTAGATATCTAAATATTTTATTAATAGCAGTCACATGTGATTCTTTTGGATCAGCCTAAAATCTAGCAACCATACATACAACATTCATAATATTTGGTTTAGCCTAGGCTAAATAGAGCAATCCACCAATCATTGACATGTATCTAGTTTGATTCGCCTTAGGAGAATCATCATTCTGTGTTAGCTTGCAACCAGTTAGGTTGTGCAATTTTCGCACACATGCCCCACTGGAGCCAGGGACCCTCTTTTTTCTTTTGCATCTTTTCCTCTTGGCTTGGTCAATTTTTGGTTTTGCTCTTCTTAGGAGGTTATTTTGGGATGAAGTCTAGGTTGGGTTTAATGAGGACAATATTTTGAGGCTCTAGGAGAAATTCGCCTATCTTGGAATTTGAAAATGGGGATTTTGAAGTGAATTTAAAATGTTATATGTAAATCTTTTCTATACCCATGGATAGAGGATGAAAAATTAGGCAGGGTTGCTTTTTGAACTTTTTGAAAATTCCTTCTAGAAAAAAAGTTGAGGTTTAGGTGATTTTGACCTTGCAGGGAATTCAAGTATTTGTCCCTAATGGAAAATCCCAAAATTTCCATTTTTGGAAAATTCAAGACCCCCTCAAAACCCAAAAATTTTAAAATGGATTTTTTCCAAAATGAAATTATTTTTAAAATGCAATTTTTCCAAAATGGAAAAAAATTCTTGAAATTTTAAAATGTTCGAAAATGAAATTCTTGAGATGGAAAAAAATTGAATTTTTTTTCCCAAATGGAAAGTTTCCATAAAAAATGTAAGTTCCTTTTTAAAGGCCAAAATTTTATTCAAGTTTAATTTGGATTGGATTTTTTAACATGTGAGCTACTAATGATGATATCTGTTTTTCAGGATTAAATAAATATTAAAAGGGGGAATTGCATATGGATTCGTGCCAAAAGGGAAATATGGAAGAGTTCAATTCAAATATTAAAAGTGGGACATGAATCAAAATCTGTGCCCAAACTGTCTACAACTGGGAGGAGTTTCTAGAAGACATGTGAAGCTGATTTCATCATCTAATCAAAATTTTCATTAATGACAGGCTGGCATAATATTGTTTTCTCATTGTTCCATGATGTAACTACTCTTATGCAATTGGATGATAATGTACCATGAACTCCCAAATTAAATGCAACTGCTAGATGCTTCTAGAGGTGTAATTTGTGCCATTGGATTGATTTAATCCTGGCCTTTGATTCAAAATGTAATATTCTATAAAAGGCCAGTGCCTTCTCATTTGTAAGAGGTTAGACTAGATTAGAAGAGTTGATTAGAAGATGGGAATGTCATAATTGGCCAAGTTAGGAGAAGTTAGTAGTTGTAGGAGAGGAGAGACTTGAAATTGCTATGTAATACTAGAGAAGTAATGCAACTGGGTTGTTGATTTGGAAAACTTTGTATTTATTTTCAACAGTTTTATGATTTCTTGTTCTCAATTCTCAATGTTAGATGTTAGATTTATGTTCTTTTGCAATGATGGTGAAATGTTTAAGATGTTGATTGATCTCTAGTCCATACTTTTAGCAATTTTTTGATTGTAAGTTGTTGTGTAAAGTTAGTCTGGGCCTTATTTTGTGCTAAAGTTCAATTATGGATGCTTGTTTACATTGCGCCAGTTAGTGGGTATGTGGATGAATATTCATAGTCTGAAAATATTTAGTTTCCTTAGAAGATTGCACCATTTCTGTAGAGTTGTGGGCTTGTCCTTGATTAAGCAGAGATTGGTGATTGATCTTAGAAGTTAGTTTAGAATAGAATCTCTCTCAACCCTTATCTCTTTTGCTGTTTATTTTGAATCTGGGCTAATTTTAGGATTAAAAGCATCACCATATTGTTGCATATGATGAAAGTATGCTTCCAACATTGTTCATTTGTAAGGCCCCTTGTGATTACTAGCATTTTCACATTTATCACTGAGTTGTTTATGCATTGTCAAGACCTGACATTAGAGACCTTGGGGTTATATCTTAAGGTTTGCTGATAAAGATTTACCTTTTAGGAGAGATAGAATATCACATTTTGTTTGAGTTGTTGCTATGCAGAAAACACCATCAATAGATTGGTGCTAGAAGGAGGGACGAACAAAGGAGATAGCTAGAAGTTGGATGAGCCTTTATGTTGAAAATCTAAGATATGATAGATCTCTAAATCTTAAAAGTACAAATTATAAGTCAAGATGGAAAAACAATCTTATGTTTTTCATGATGGAAATGGTCTTCAAATTGATTTTCCTCAACTTTGTGAGTCTTTGAATAAGAGATTGGATCTCTAGAATAGTATGGGTTTACATCACTATTCATTGTCAGACAATTGTGGGATTCATAATACCTGTAGGCACAGTGAGTTGGAATGCTTAGACCTTTTGAGTAAAATCAAGAGGATTTTGCAAAGGGATATTTTCATGTAGAACTTTCCTGAACCATTAGCCTCTATAAATCTAGGTTTTTTTGACGATGCAGTTGAGGCATTTATGCAGATAGTTGAATATCAACTTGTTGGTGGTAAGTGTTTACGAGATTTCATCTCATGTAAATGGTGCAAAGTTTATAATATAGCCCATTTGAAGTTCACTTTCCGTTCATGTGTGGATGCCATCATTAAAGTTGGAAGATACCTAGAGTGGAAAGAAAAGTTAGACAATGAATGCACTACAGAGAGGCCAACAAATTCTGAATCTAGAGATGATGTTGCAGCTGACGTTGAGGTAGCTCTAGAAGGGACTGAGTGTAAGGAATGCAAATTTGAGGCATCAAGATTAATAGAGGAACATTGAAGTGAAGAGTTACCTATGGAGATCAAGGAGGATGTTCTTTTAGAGGTTAGTCAGATTCCTGAAAATATAGTGGAGGATGAGCTACAAGGAGTTACCATGCAAGTTCCTCCCATTCAGAATAAGGATCCAATACAGACTAGATATGAAGAGTTTGTTGCTAGGATTATAAAAGATTGGTCAAGCTTGAGTTATAGAGTTGAAAGTAGAGGACTTGTTGTTACCATCTTGGTGCAGTATACATGAGGAAGAGCATTTAGAATTCACATGCTTCCAGTGCCAGGCAGCCATAAAAGAGGTGGAAGAACAAATGTAGTTGCCACAACATACCCCACACAGAAAAATATATCAAACAAGTCTCCAATGGAAGAATTTCAACGAATTGTTGATGAATGTCTTGAAGAACATGAGGAAGAACTTAATGGAGTGGTCAACATTCCTGATGACTGTGATCAAGAGTCTAAACCAATGCCAATAGAGGAAGAATTCAGGGAGTTCTATCATTTATCAAATTCTATTTTTTCTCTATCTATTGATGAATTAATCATTGAAAATTTACAAACTTTATGCATCAATGATGAGATAGCTAATGTGGCTCATATTGATATGTAGGAAAATTTGAATGATGCTGAAAACAATAATATTACAGTCATAATTGATGGGCTTGATCACACAGCTATAAGTGAAAATGTGCATAAAGGCCAGCCTGTGATGATTCTTCATGAGCATCCTACTAAGAAATTTGTTGTGCATGACAAGGCTTCTACAATTTCCTCACTAATTCCTCATGAAAATACTCCAACAAGTGAAAAGTTCCATGTTGAAAATTCTGAATTTATTCAATATAAATTTCATTTTGTACTGCATACTGATGCCTCCAATTCTGTTTTGCATGCTCCCAACATAAGGGAATTGTTGTACCATTAGTGGAGACCTCCTAAAGACATAGATATCAGCTATTCACAATTGAAGAATGATGAATACCGCATTTCGTCTACAATAGTAAAAAATCAGGTTGTTTCTTTCTTTACTGTGAATTTTGAAGCTTATCAATTTGATTATGGAAGTTTAGGAAAGACAACTTGCATATGGATTAATCATGGTCCTAATGAGTTACTTGAACTATTGATTATTCCTGATTATGAGGTTGAGTTTGAATGCTACAATGTGGAAATTTATTTCGCTGAGTATAAAGATAAATTTTCATTCTTGAGGACTATTACCATCACCTTGTTTCTTGTCTATACATTGATGAATCATATGGGGGTGGGTCTCAGTTCACCCGATCTGATCATGAGCCACTTTGGGTCTCTCTGTACATAATATTGATTTGAATAAATGCAGCTTACCTTGCTTTTCTTTTGCTTTAGTTTATTTTTGTTTTCTTTAGGATAGATTGCTTTAGTTTAGATTGCTTTGTCTTTCTTTTGGTCTACTTCTATTTTGGTTAGTTTAGGTTTGCTTTGGGTTTTAGTTTGGTTGTTTATTTGCTTCTCTATCTTGGGTTTTTCTATTTTCTGGTTGGGGAAGTGTCTTTCCTACAAAATAATTATTCATTATCTGGGACTATTATGAGTATTTTATTGATGGAATTTAATCATGTGTCTTGAATGGATGGTTGAGGTCTTTTGTTATCGTCAAGCAGTATGACTGTTTGATTTAAAGAGGATGGGTCATTGATTTGATTTGAACTTGAAGTATTCTAAAATATTATATCTTTCATACATCTTAAGAATCTTGAGGTTGCTATGGGATCTTTGTGAGGTCATGTTAGGTGAAAAATATTATTCCTCCTTCAACACCATTATGGTTCTCAGCCCTGAGTGTGAACTTCATTGTTCATGGGTTGAAATGAAAAAAGTGAAAAGAAAAGAAATATCAAAAAGAAGAAAAAGAGAAAATGTTGAAAATCAAAAGAATGATTTCAACTTATCAAGAGTATCCAAATATCTCTATCGGGGCTATGGATGCTTAGCTGGTAGTAGAGCTATGTTTGAGAGAATCACAGTGATAACCTCGTCAGGGCTATGGATGCCTGACTGGCAATGAGGCTCTATCCAGATTATTTTAGAGTTAGAATCATTTATGTAGCCTAACTTTACTTAACTTGGTTTCTACAGTAACTCAAGGAGGGAAATGAACTCACTTGCACACACTTGGATTTTAAGTTTATGGAAGGTTCAGTCTACCTTTGGTTTTGATTCTTTAATCTTGCATTTTGATTTGTTTGTCTGATAGGGAGATTGAAACCAGAGATTTTGGGTTCATGATTCTTGTTCAACATCAAAATGCTCTGGAGCATTTTCCCAGCAGGAGTCACCATTTGTTGTGCAATTTTTGCACACACGCCCCACTGGAGGTGGGGACCCTCTTTTTTCTTTTGCATATCTACCTCTTGGCTTGGTCAAATTTTGGTTTTTCTCTTCTCGAGAGGTTATTTTGGGATTAAGTCTAGACTAGGTTTGATGAGGACAATATTTTGAGGCTCTAGGAGAAACTTGTCTATCTTGGAATTTGAAAATGGAGATTTTGAAGTGAATTTTCAATGTTATATGTAATTTTTTTTGCACCTGTGGATAGAGGACGAAAAAATTAGGCAGGGTTGCTTTTTGAACTTTTTGAAAATTCCTTCTAGAAAAGAAGTTATGAGGTTTATGGGATTTTGACCTTGTAGGGAATTCGAGTGTTTTCATCCCTGATGGAAAATCCTAAAATTTCCATGACCCCCTCAAAATCTTAAAATTTTTATTTTTTGAAAATTCCAAGAGCCCCTCAAAAACCCAAAATTTTTCAAAATGGAATTTTTCCAAAATGATTTTTTTTTCCCTGAAATGCAATTTTTTCCAAAAATGGATTTTTTTTTTCTTGAAATTTTAAAATGTTCCTAAAAATGAAATTCTTGAGATGGAGGAAAAATTTTGAAAATAAAAATTTCCCAATGATGATATATATATTCTAGGATTAAATAAATATTAAAAGGGGACTTGCATATGCATTCATGCAAAAAGGGAAATCTGGAAGAGTTCAATTCAAATATTAAAAGTGGAGCCTACATCAGAATCCGTGCCCAAACTGTCTACAGCTGGAAGGAGTTTCTGGAAGACATGTGAGGGTATGTGCAGGATCATGATGGGCCAAAAAGTGGCAATATGATGGGTATTTGTAGGTTATGTGGCTGACAACTTTTTTTTACCCAAAATTGATGAAATGAAAAGGGTTTTTAAAGGAGATTCTTAGCTTTCCACCAATATAAATTATGCTTTACTTTGAATTTAATTAATAATTATTATTCATTTTCTATTTGAATTATGACTAAAGTCTTGATTGATAGGTTGATTGAAAAACATCTATAGCTTTCAAACAGTATCACATTTTTGGAATCCAAAACATGCATCAGATTCTATGCTTCGTATACTATAGGATTAAAAATAGAAAAAATGAATTTCATGAAGTTTTGACCAAGTTAAGGTGGTCAAACATATGAGTTTTTATAATTTTTTAAAATTTGTAATAAAATATTCGTAATTAATTATTTACTTGGAAAAAAATTACAAAAATATATGCATCACATCTGGACATGAGTTCTTTACTTATGTATAAAATATTATAAAAAAATATTATCATTTTATTGTGGTTAGGGTGGTTAGACAGACACCTACTTCTTATGTTTTCCGAAATTTAAGTACTCATTGAAATTTCAAATTTTCACCAAATAGATTTTTTTTTCAAAAAAAAAGCCTAGTAGTTTAGAAACTACATTCAATTTGCTATAGATTCTATTCTTATATATTTTTGAAATAATATAGATAACTTATTCATTTTTTTACGTCAAGTTGCCTAACTTTGATTTTTCTAAATTTTTTGCCACTTAAGGGCCTATTTTTTCCATGATGATCTTGCACATACCCGTGAAGTTGATTTCATCATCCAATCAGAATTTTCATTAATGACAAGTTGGCATAATATTTTTTTCTCATTGTTCCATGATGTAACTGCTTTTATGCAATTGGATGATGATGTACCATGAGCTCCCAAATTAAATGTAACTGCTAGATGCTTCTAGAGGTGTGGCTTGTGCCATTGGATTGATTTAATCCTAGCCTTTGATTCAAAATATAATTTTCTATAAAAGGTCAGTGCCTTATCATTTGTAAGAGGCTAGACTAGATTAGAAGAGTTGATTAGAAGATGTAAACGTCGTAATTTGCCAAGTTAGGAGAAGTTAGTAGTTGTAGGAGAGGAGAGACTTGAAATTGTTATGTAATACTAGAGAAGTAATGCAGCTGGGTTGTTGATTTGACAAACTTTGTATTTATTTTCAATAGTTTTATGGTTTCTTGTTCTCAATTTTCAATGTTAGATGTTAGATTTATGTTATTTTTCAATGATGGTGAAATGTTTAAGATGTTGATCAATCTCTGGTCCATACTTTTAGCAATTTTCTGATTGTAAGTTGTTGTGTAAAGTTAGTCTGGGCCTTATTTTGTGCTAAAGTTCAACTATGGATGCTTGTTTACATTGCACTAGTTAGTGGGTATGTGGATGAATATTCATAATCTAAAAATATTCAGTTTCCTTAGAATATTGTACCATTTCTGTAGAGTTGTGGTCTTGTCCTTGATCAAGCAGAGATTGGTTTTATTAGAGATCTGTCCATTCACAGATTTCATCATTGTGGTGATTGATCTTAGGAGTTAATTTAGAATAGAATCTCTCTCAACCCTTATCTCTTTTGTTGTTTATTTTGAATCTGGGTTAGTTTTAGGATTAAAATTATCACCATATTGTTTCATCTAATGACAGTATTATATACACTTAAAAATGGTCATGTCTATAATCCTGGCAATTAATTAAATATTTATTATTTAATTAATTTTTCTAAAGTCCTCTACATATGATTAAATTTAATTAATTTAATTATATTGTTCATTCATTTTATTCTTCTTCCATAATTAAATAAATTTATTTTATTTAATTATTTTCACACGTCCACTTAATTAATTAAATAAATACATTCTATTTATTTAAGTTAATTATCATTTGTTTGAATTTAAATTAAATCTTTTGATTTAATTAAATTTAAATATCCTTTTCTTCTATTTTTAATTTCTTCTTCTAATTAATTAAATGTTTCATTTAATTAATTTCATAAAAGTGATTTAATTAAATAAATCTTATTTAATTAAAAATATCTTATGATTTCTTTCTAAAAATCAAAATTAGGTATTTTAACCTAATTGTGCAATCTTCTCATATCATAATTAAATATTTTATTTAATTATGAGATATTCTGCTTTTTTCAATAAAACATGATTAAAGCTCTTTTCTTATCACTAACTTTCTTTTTCTTTTAAAAGCTTAATTAAATATTTTATTTAATTCAGGAAAGTTGAATGTCCTCCACAAATAAATAATTGATTTTTTTAATTAATTATTTATTAGCTTTAAATCTTTCTTTTATTCTTATCTTCTCTTCTTTTTCCTCTTTCATAATAAAATAGAAAAATCTATTTCTAGGGTTCTTCTATCTTCTCCTTCAGTTTCATCTTTCTTCAACCGTTTGATCTGCCAGGAATTATCACAACCGTCAATCGAGACAGCCAATCAGAATCATTTAGAAATCCCTATAAATACCTGTGTGAATCCAAACATTGGTAATAGGCAATTAAGTAGAGTTTATGCATTTAATTCATTTAGTATTCATTTATCATAGCATCTTGTTTATTTCAAGTTTCTTAGCTAAAATCATTATCATAGCTTAATCATGCATTCATATCATAGCAAAAATCTCGTTCTTTAGGAAGACAGTTTTTTGAGCCTAGCCACTAATCTGAGAACACAAGGCTGGAATCTACAAAAACACTAAAGATAGAGGACGATAGGACGACAACGGAAACAGGATACTGAGTTTGCACATCTCTATTCCTTCTATATTTCTGTTTTTGTTATAATGTTCTATTGGTGTGTTTGAACTGGTTCTAATTCATTTATGCACTTAATTTTCACACACACAAGTATGCTTCCAACATTGTTCATTTGTAAGGACCTTTGTGATTACCAATATTTTCACATTTATCACTAAGTTGTTTATGCATTTTCAAGACCTGACATTAGATACCTTGGGGTTATCTCTTGAGGCTTGCTGATAGAGATTTAACTTTTATGAGAGATAGAATATCACATTATGTATGAGTTGTTGCTATGCAGAAAACACCATCAACAAGTCACCATGGGAGTACCATCAGGCTTTGATTCTTCTATCCCAAATTTCTTTAGTAGCTCTCTCACATATTTGGACTGAGATATGAAAATTCCCTTGTCTAACTGGGTAACCTGCAATCCCAGAAAGAACTTCATCTCTCCAATTATACTCATCTCAAATTCACCCTTTATCTGATCAACAAACTTTATACATAGATTTTCATCTCCTCCAAAAATGATTTCATCAACAAAAAATTCTATAATTAACTCTTTATCATGATCCAATTTGAAATATAAGTTGTTTTCAACAGTTCCTTTAGTGAATTCAAGCTTTAGTAAGAATTTTTCCAATATAGCATACCAGGCTCTAGGGGCTTGCTTAAGTCCATATAGAGCTTTCTTCAAGTAGTAAACCATATCTTCCTTGTCAGTTAGCTGAAATCCATCTGGTTGTTCAATGTATATTTCTTCTAGTTCTCCATTCTGAAAGGCTGACGTTACATCCATTTGATAGAATTTATAGTTCTTATATGCAACATAAGCAAGAAATAATCTAATAGCTTCAATTCTAGCAACAGGGAAAAAATTTTCTTCAAAATCAACACCTTCCATTTGAGAATACCTTTTACATACTAGTCTTTCTTTATTCTAGACCACTTCACCTTGCTCATTCAGCTTGTTTCAAAACACACATTTAGTACCAATCACATTTTTGTCTTTAGGTCTAGGAACCAGTTTCCATGTGTCATTCTTTTCAATCTATGTCAGCTCTTCCTTCATACCTTCCATCCAATGTTTATCTTGGCAGGCTTCAATGACAACTTTAGGTTCAATCTTGGAAATCAGGCAATACTCTTTTGCAATCTTTCTTCTAGTTTTCACACCTTTATTCTTGTCTCCTATAATTTGACTTTCAAAATGATTTAGCTTTACATACCTTGGAGTTTTGGGACTTTCACGAGCTTCTAGTTCTTTTGATATTTCTTCTACACTTGCACTTGTCTATGCTTCCTAACTTACTTGATTTATTGGAATGAATTGAGGTTGCTTTACTATAACATATGGAATAATATGAAGTTGATTATGTGTCTGAGTATTCTTCCTTTGGCTTGTATTGTCTTCATATGAATCATAACCATAATATCTGGATGATTTGGTTGAGTCCTCATCAACTCTGACATTTTCACTCTCAACCATCTTTCTCAGTCTTCTTTTATAGCACCATTAGGCCTTTCTTTTAGTAGAGTAACCTAAAAAATTCCTTCATTGATTCTTGCATCAAACTTTCCTATATCATCATCTCTCTTGATATAACATTTTCTTTCAAAGATATTGAAATATTTAATAGTAGGCTTATAACCAAATCATAGCTCAAAAGGGATCTTACCAGAATTACCATTAACATTTACCCAGTTTAAAGTATACATAGCAGTGCTTACAGTTTCAATCCAATAAATATGGGGCACATTTCCTTCTATCATCATTTTCCTAGCAACATCCAAAATTGTTCTATTATTTCTCTCTGCAACTCCATTCTATTGAGGGGTTCAAGGAGTAGATAAATATCTTTTGATTCCATGTTCTTCACAAAAAGAGTTGAACTCCTTGGAGGTGAACTCACCACCTCTGTCAAATCTTAGAAATTTTATTTTCAGACCTTTCTCATTCTCTGCCATAGCCTTGAAACTTTTGAACTTTTTCAGTGCTTCACATTTTTCTCTTAAGAAGGAAACTCATATCATTCTAGAGTAATCATCAATAATCAGCATAAATTACCTTTCTCCATGAATACTTTTGACTCTAAAGGGACCACAAAGATCAGTATGTAGCAGCTCCAGGAAATCATTTGAATGAAACTGTTTGCTTCAGAAGGAAACTCTAGTTTGTTTACACATCTAACACTCCTTACAAATTGTTTTAGCAGGCTTCACTAACTTAGGTAGATTTCTTACTACTTGAGTGGAACTTACCTTGACAATGTTATTAAAATTTACTTGACACAACCTCCTATTCCATAACTAGCTTTCATCTACTTGAGCAATTAAACAACTCCCACTAGCAGTATTCAGGTGAAAAATATTACCTTTTGTCTTTCTACCTATAGCAGTCATATTGCTAGAACTTCCACATATCTTGCATCTTCCATCTTTGAATTGTAGATCATAGCCTTTTTCCACCATCTGTCCAACACTCAAAAGATTGTGCTTCAGGCCTTCAACATATCATTAGTGTTATCCTTACCACAAAGGAAAATAGAACCTCTACCACAAATCACACCAGCATTGTTGTCTCCAAATATTACAACACCACCATCATACTTCTCTAGACTTACAAATTTGTGTTTATCACTAGTCATATGATGTGAGCATCCACTGTCAATAACCCACTCATCCTTTTCTTCAAATCGGGCTGCAAGAGCTTTCTCATCTTTAGTAGATTCAATAGCCACATGACTATTTTTAATGGTAGCAATGAAAACCCATTCATCTTCATTTCCATTATCTTTATCAGACTCATCATCAATCACTCCTTTAGGAAAGTAACATTTCTTTTGGAATCTAGACTTGTTAGGCTTAGATATAGGAACTCTTTCAAGACATATTGATTCAAAATGACCTATTTTACTGCAAGAAAAACATTTAATAGGCAACACTCCTTCATACTTACCTTTTCCTCTGCCTTCTTTCTTTAAAATGAGTGCTTCCAATTCTTCTACCTCTCTTTCTTTATCCTCAAGTTGTTTTAGTTCTACATCATACTTGGATATCTTTTTGGAACATTCTCCTAGACCATATCTTTGCTTGTTACTTTGAGATACAATAGCCTTGAATGCAGATCCAATCTTCAGAACAAATTCACCAAATTCACTTACTTCAAAAGCAACAAGCTTACCAACCAGCATGTCTCTTGTCATCTTTGTTACCAATTTGAGCTCTTCAATAGCATGAGCCCTCACTTTGTAGGAGGGAGGAAAGGATATGAGTATCTTAGCCACAATTTCATCCTCATCCAGAGAACCATCAACACATCTAATACCCATCACTATTTCATTTACTCTTTGCATAAAAAAGTGATATTTTCATCTTCACCCATCTTCAAATTCTCATACTTTCCTCTCAAACTATGTAGCTTAGCCATCTTCACCTATGCATCTCCTTCATACAAAGTTTCTAGCTTTGTCCAAATCTCATGAGATTTCTACAATCCTATCACATTTTCCATCTCCCAATCTATTAGAGCACTCACCAAATCTTCAATAGCCCTGATATTGTTTTCAGCTTCTTTGATCTCATTAGCAGTGGAGGGACCATTCTGAGGAATAACATATGGATCTTCTGTAATCTTCCAGAAATCTCACCAATACAGCTTAGGAGACATTACTTCCTAACTTTCCATAGTGAGTAGTTAGTTCCATCAAATCTAGGGTTTTCCTTGTATGTTGTCATCTCAGATCACCTCAAGCTTTTAGACTTCTTCAGAGGAACCTGCTTTGATACCAATTGTTGGAAAAACAAGGACAAAGAACTGAGAGGGGGGCTGAATCAGTTTTCATAAAAACTTAAACTTCTAAAACTTTACTTAACTTAGTCTCATATCTGATCAATTAAGCAATTAACAAAAGGTAATTAACACATCAAAGAGATAGAGAACACCAAGATTTTTTACGTGGAAACCTTGTTAGGGGAAAAACCACAATGGAGGTCAGTCCACAATATTATACACTATTTAAAGTATAATGAAAATAATAAAGGGGAATGCACATTCATTCAGACACATTGCTAAAATACAAAAGAGGACTCACTATCCAAAGAAGGATTTGGATTAAAACCATCCAAATTGTGAACTAAGAAAATAGCTTCTTCACAAGCTTGATTATAGTTCTAGTTAAGCACAAAAAAACCTTCTTCCCTCTTCGCTCAAACTTCTTCACAGTTCACTCAGTCTTTTTCACACTCTTCTATGCAGTTGAATGATATTCACACATACACACATGGGAGCACACCGAGAACACTTTACACTGATGAAACAATCTCTCTTATATATCCACAGAAAGAGGTTATATCAAGAACTTAGTCAGCTATAAAAATAAAACATGTTTACAATGTCGGCCCAATTTTATAATTAAATTTTTAATGTGAATCCACCAAGGTCGGCCACAACATAGTGGAGACCCAAATTAGCAACTCCAAAATGAAAATACTTTAATTAATTTCACTTCTAAGATCCACCATACGTTACACCCATCATGTCGGCCAAGAACATGAGAAACCAAACATATAGAGAAAATTATTTGACCACGAGCACACAGATCAATGTGGATGTACCACAAAGATAGAGAATGATCTATAAACATCCAAGAACACCAAGAAGCAATAGAGAAAAATCCATAGCAACTAGAATTACCAAAATCATGCAAACTTCACTCAGGAACACTGACAGAGACCACATAAATACTGTCAGACCACAACACGATCAAATCTTTATGTGGACCTCTAAAAATTTTGGTGGATGATCTAGATACTCTAAAAAATAAACCCTTTAGTCCACAACAACTAATCTTCAACGTACAGAACAAGATGCCTTCATGACCTACACAATTCCATTGGGAACTTGGAACACTTTCTTTTAAAATTTTCTCAATATCCTCAACATATACAACCTTCAATACACCAAATGTTAATAGTGTTGACATTAATGACAACCACATATCAACAACACATTCACAACATCCAACAAGATTTCTATGTTTGCAAAGGATAATAATCAAGACTACCAATTTCTATCAGTTTAGGATGCACTATTGTTAAAGTTGGCTTAGAAGGATGTTTTGTAACATTGTTGGTATCAAGTGAAGGTTTTTTTATTTCTATCAAAGGAAAATAACCAATACCATGAGTCATTTGTTGCATGTTAGGCTCTATAGGGTTACAAATACCTTGTTCTCTAGCACCACATCATTTTCTACTATATCCAAGTTGTTTCATAAGCTCATAACCTCTTCCATAAAGTTTTTTCATTTATTTTGGATTCAATGGTTGTTGATAATCAGCTTCATCAAAGTTTTTTGTATAATTTTTTGTCATGTTTTCTAACTTAGTTGAGGTTGATGCTTTCGAAAGGTCTTTTGAGTTTTGTGTTGACATCACTATTGTTCATTTTCCCTTTTCATATTCTGTGTATGAACTTATATTCTCCCATGAATGTTGGTGTGAAATCTAAGGAACCCCAATCATCTTCTAATAGCTTTGTGATTTCCTCAATATTTTTTTCTTTGTCTTTCTATTGCACGGGTTCCACTTGTGTAGTTGGTGTCAATTTTTTTAAAGGTTTTTCTTTTTTTTCTCAATGTTCAAATAGTTGTTTGGTTCAGGATTGGCTTCAAGTCTGTACACTTTGTTGTTGTAGATGTATTTCATTTTTCAATGAAGAGTAGAAGGAACCCCATTCATTACATAAATCCACAGTCTACCTAAAAGGATATTATATGAAAGATCACGAGGCATAAAATGAATCAGTGTTTCTAATGTGGCCTTTCTAATTGTAATAGGCAAAGTGATCACACCAAGCGATTGTGTTCCTACATTGTCAAATCCTTTAATAGATAAAGTTTTAGGTTGAATTTTTGATTTTTCAACACCAAGCCTATCTGAAAGGTTTATGATAGACACATTAAGAGAAAATCCATTGTCAACAAGGGTTCACTTTATCCCTATCCTTTTATATTGAAATATTATTATGAAATCTTCATTTTGTTTTTGCAATTCTAAAGGGGGGATTTCACTTTGGTGGAAAACAATGTCATCTTTTATTTCTTGAATCAGGGCTACTATGTCATTCAGTTGTGCATTAGAAGGGATATGAACTTGTTGTAAGGAACTTTGAATCATGTTATGATAGTGGGGGGAGGCTTGAATAAGGTCCCACAATTATATATTAGCAAGATATTTCTTAAGTTGTTCAACAAGATCATACTCCTTTCCACTTTGCAAAGTTAAATGAGGAGGACTAGGTAGGATAGGATTAGGCAAAGGTAAGGTTGTTGAAGGTGTTTTTATTGGTTGTGGATTGTTTCTAGTGTTATATGTATGAGCAACGTTATTATGAATTGGCTACTATGACACATTATTCTTAGGTGGGTAAAGGATAAGTTCATGTTTGTTTTGAGTTTGTTGTTTGTGTGAAGGTGGGTAAAGAATTAGAGGATTCTTAGGATGTCCCACAGGATATGTAGGAGGTCCATTAATTAAGGGGGATCTAATGGAAACTTTTTCATTCATAACCTTAGTGGTATTGGTTTGATGTACTTCTAATAAAAGGAAATATAGTATTATACATTCACCATCATCTAAGGAAGGAAAAATCTTGTCCTTTTCTTCCACCATGATATCCTCTCTAGGGGGAAATTTTTTAGGAGAAATACAAACCAAATTTTCTTGACATTCAAAGATTGGTTCTTCCAAAATGGCTTCATCACAAGAAAGGGAATAATCAATGGTTGAATCATTTTTCTTGTCAATGATGGTGTTTCCTTGTTCACTAATGTTTTCCCTGGGAGAAGAGGGGAAACTAAGACTCTCATGTCTTTCATCAATTGTGTTTTCTAACATCAAAGTATCTTCTTCACAACCAAGAGAGATACTAGGAGAAAAACAAATTTTATTGTCATGATCATTTATGATATCATTCCTTTGTTCCCTAACGTTTTCCAAAATAGGATAGGTAGGGTAATGATCATAAAGAGGGTTGTTATAGACCTTAAAGGTTTGATCATTCAACACCAACATATACTCTTCACATTTAATTTTATCCTCTAAAATATTATCACAAGAGGGGAAGATGTTTGGAGATGAATGTAGGATAGTTGAAGTTTCAATGGTTTCTTGTTGTGTTATGTTATCATCATGTTTATCTATGGTTGTTTCTTCTTGTTCATCAATGTCTTGCCTAGTAAGAGAGGTAGAAGGAGAGAAACAACTAGGATTCTCCAAACTCACATTGATTGGTTCTTCTAACATCAAAATATATTCTTCACCAATAGGAGAGATATTAGGAGAAGAATGAATATGATCGTTAGGAATGTCCAAGGTTGTATTTTCTTTCACTAGAACACTCTCATAGGGAGGGGGTATGAACTTTTTCTTAGCATGCCTAGAAAGGAAAGGTACTAACATTGCTTGACCTAGAATGAAAAGAACTTCTAACTATCTCATGCAATGTTTCAGCAATGTAAACAATGTATATACAAAGATGCAAAACACTTTTATCCAATGTATTCAAAAATTTAAGAATGCAAACAATGTATATCCCAAAATGAAAAGTACTTTTATCAAACTTATGAAAAAATTTATGAATGTAAACATTGTATATGTAAAAGTGAAAAGTACTTTTATCCATATGATGCAAAGTTTCAAAAATGTGAAAATTTTCAGATCTGATGATGTTTGTAATTGAAATGATTTAAAAAATGAGCACCCTAAATTGATGCTTTTGACCTAGATGCATAAAATAAATGTTAACAAAACTTTCTATACTTATAGTATATATTACTAAGAGGCTTAGGAAGCACAAAAATGAGGTTTTTAATGTTGTTAAAGGTAGTTTAAAATCTAGAATGGGACTAATTCACCCAAGGTGGCAAATGAGTCCTAGTAGGGATTTTTTTCAAATTCTTCAGAAAGTTTCAATTTATTTTTATGCTTTTTATATTGTATGATCTATAAAATAAATGCAAATGCAAATTTTATATGATTTGAGATGATTTGAGATGTAAAAATGCAACCTATATGCACTTTTCCTAATGTAAGATTTTAAAACCCTAGAATTCCAATTAAATAATGCAAACTCTAATGCAAAGCTAATGCAAACTAGATCTATGATGAAAATGCACTCCAAATCAGAATTATGATGTTATAAATATAGGCTCACCAAAATGATTAGTTGAAAAATGGATGCTTTATGGTTTTGGATATAGAACACCACTTTTCTCCAACTAGCATTCAAGGATGCGCTAGAGATCTCAAACCAAGAATGGAATAAAGGTAAGAGATCTGCTAAGGGACTATCCTAGGGTATGATTTTACATTACAAGAGGGGTTCACCATCAATTTTAGAATTGGAAAAGACAATGAAGTGCAAGATGAAATGCAAAACCCTAATTTGATGGAATGACCTACAAAATGACCTAGAAAAAGTATGCAAAACAAAACAAAAAGTTGCAAAATGGAATGTGTGCACTTGGAAATTTGAAGAGACTTGAATTGAGATTTGAAATTCTATTGATCCTAAAATTTTGGCTTTTTACTGGGACTCATTCTCCATTCTGGGCGAATCAGTCCCATTTTTGCATTATTGCATAGGAGCAAGTTTCAAGAAAATGGGTATCCAAAGCTACAAAGATCCTTGAAAAACACCTAGAATGGACTCATTTGCCACTTGTGGCGAATGTGTCTATTTTATATTTTCTATAAATTCAAAGTTTTAATCTAATTTTCTTAGTCTACAAAATCTGTTGCACCAAGTTCTCATATTTAAAACTCTAATTCTGAGGTTGTAGATGACCATTTTGTGAAGATTATAACCTTTCCAATGGGGAGACAACTCCAACAAGCTTGTAACCTAATATTCAATGATCTTCAAGTCTTCAAATCACCTAGATCTACAATCACACATAGAGAGAGAGAGAGAGAGAAAAGAAGTGTTGATTGTTAGGGAATAGGGGTTTGTCTTGGTCAAACCCCTTGTAGGTAATTAAACCAAATGGCGAGACAATAAAATGAAGGAATGAAACATGAAATAAAGAACATTCATGAATCCTAGAAAATAATACCTTGGATGATGTCTTTTAAATCTATAACTCAACATGAAATGGCCATGAAGGTTGTAGATCTTGATCTTGACAATAAGAATAGAGCAATGCTTGATCTTGGATATTCAATAATACATCACAACACTAGCTCAATAACATGCTTGATGCTGATATACTTAACTTGATGATGGATCTTGAATTGTTGCAACAATTGATGAAGAATATTCCCTTGAAGACACTTGAATGCCCTTGTGAATGCTTGAATGCTCTTGTGAACTCAATTTTCTATTATGAATGCTCTCAAAAAATTCTTAGGTAAAAATGAGTGAAAGAACCTTGTATTTATACTCAATTATGCAATAATTCTTGAAATTACAATACTACAAGCTGACATCAGATCTAGGAGGACAAAATCCCACCAAAAAATTGAATTAATTTCAATTTTGGGCCACACGGTTATCATTCACCTAATATGGAGAATGAATCCCATCTAGAATAATGTATGGGACCAAAAATAAAAAGTGCTTAGAAAGGTGTAAAAACAGGTTTAGAATCCAAAAATCTAGGTGGGACTCATTCACCATATTGGGCCACAGATCGCTAAATCTAGGTGGCAAATGAGTCCCAGATAACTAAATTTGGGCCACAGAAGCCAAAAACACCAAAATTATGATTGGTTACTGATTGGTGTTTGGATTATCCTTGAAAAGATGCAATAAATGAGGCTTGTGGATGCAAAATGAGGCCAATTAAATCTTGAGAAAACCCAATTATTAATGACAAGACTAGAAAAGTGTTAAAGTGTGTTACAACACTTCACAACACTTTAGCAAGGTACCATTAAAATCCATTAGTTCACAAGGGCCCAAGACCTAATGTGAATTTTAAATCCACATTACAACACTAAATCATGGCAATATTAAGCCAAAATCCACAAGGAGGGCCCAAACAAGTGTGAAAATATAAAGGGATCCATTTTTCTACACTACACTAAGTTTAACGAAATGAACCAAATTATGAAGTATGAAAAGTACATAAATGATAAAATGGGTAGGTGAAGACAAGGGTGCAAAATATCAACTCACTAAAGTGCCAATTCACTAGTTAGATCCATGCATAGGTTCACCTACACATAAGAAAGAGGGGAAAATGTTGGGTTGTATAGGGGTTTGCCTTATTCAAACCCCCACTTTGGTGTTTTGACTCCACGAATAGCCAAAAAAATCCACGAAATAGAAAATACAATAAAGGAAATAGAAAGGAGGTAGTAAACACAAAAAAAGATGCTACACTACTCTATCAAACCACAAAACAAAAATGAAGTGTTACCACCTCCACCCAAAGGCTCTCAAGGCCAATAAAGGGAGAATGAAAGCAATGAGCTTGGAAAAGTTGACACAGCCACAACGGTGACAAAGGGAGGTCTTGCAAGACTCCAAACTCACAGCTTCTATGGTAGCACCACATGTCCAAGGATGGAATTGATGGAGTGACAAGCTTGATTACTACAATGCTCAATGGAGTTGTGAAAATAGATTGCTAGAATGTTGAAGAGATTGTGAAAGATGGAATGAATTTTTAAAGGAGATGAAGTGATTGTGAAATGAATGCCATTGAAGACTAAAATGAAAGAGTAGAGGTCATTTTTTGGTTGGTTGGTCACATAAAGGCATTAGAATTCATCCCTAATGAGGAGTGTAACATCCCTACGGACTCCAAAGGTAGGAATTTGTCAGGGACGACAGTGTGCTACACAAAAGTCCATGCACCACCCTCACATCCTTGACAAAAATTCCCCCACTGAAACAAAAAATAGGCACCAAGTGGATGGAAGGTAGGTGGGTGATGTGGAAATTTTCCTTCAGTTTTTATTTTCTAAGGTGAGGCGATGCAAAAGGGGAACTTACACAATGGGTGAAAATTCACTCCTATACAATCAGTTCAATAAAAAAATGAAATAAATAACACAACGTAAATTGAACCAAAAATCCATACACTTACTCCAAATTTGTCCATTTTGGCTTGAAACCTACCTCGACCAAATGCATATCGAGCCATCACATTATCTCTTGCTCTCTTACCTTTGTTACTCTTTGTCAAATATTCTTCAGAACACATACTTTCTTTCAATTCCTCCAACTATTTGGGAGATAGAGTGGAGTCTAACCTCTCTTTTCCCTCCATGATTTTTTTTCTACAATTGCATCTAAAACTTTTCATCAAAAGTCTCATCTTTTGCTTGTAATATTTTCTAGAGATTTTTCCACTAGTAGTCTCAAAAGCATTTTCCATTTTTTGTATAACATTTTCCATAATTCGTGATCTTGCTCTATAAAATTTGATTTGAAAATATCCAAATGGTCCCTACATCTTACACCCAACTCAAAGGCCCACCTTGTAGCATTTGGCCCAATGGGCTCACCATCTCTCGATACCTTAACCAAGAATGAATTCTTACCTTCTAATTTTATTTCTTTTGTATTCATCTCTATTGATTTGTATAAATCTTGACTCAATCTTTATCTTTTGAAAAGAAGAGACACATCTCCTATTAAACTACTACCAATATTTCTTGTTGATCCACTAGTTCCATCAAAAGTTGTAGATGCAATAAGTGCACTCTGAGGTACACCATATGCAAGCAGACTCTCTTCATGAATTTTATTAACTAAAACTTCATGCTCTTTAACCACATCAGGTGTGGCATGAGTAGGTATATTAGTACCTGTCTCCATAGATTTCACTTCAAACACATCCTTTAATCTTGAATAAATCATTTGTAGACTTATTGTTCCATTGCTTTCATGTTTTTCAATAATCTCTCTTAGACTTTGTGCTAAGAGATCATCATGATGTTGCACATCACCATGTGCTATATAAAGTTGCACATCACCATGTGCTATATAAAGTTTCACATCACCATGTGCTATATCAAGTTGCACATCACCATGTGCTATATCAAGTTACACACCACCATGTGCTATATCAAGTTGCACATCACCATGTGCTATATCAAGTTGTACATCACCATGTGCTATATCAGGCCACACATCACCATGTTCTATATCAGGCCACACATCACCATATGCTTATGAATGGTGGATCTAGACTTGCTCAAACATGATCAAACAATCCAATGTTAGTCAATAAACAAGTCTAAAACAATCATTCCCCATGCAATTCATTTAAATGCAATGAACGAGAAAGAAAGATAGAATATCAAAAGAAATTTATTGAAAGATAAGAAAACTTATTCAAAACATTCAAACCAACATCCCATGGGGGAATTGGTGCTTCTTTGATGTGGAAAGAAGCCCTTTCCCAATTCCTTGCAAAGATTTTATGATGATGATGATGATTGTGTGCTCCTGGATTATAAATATTGATAACCTTGCTATGATTGATGAAACTCTATGAAAAATTTGATACAATATGGATGATATTGATGATAATGGTGGATTCAAATGAGCATAAGGATTTTACATGGATTGCAGATGATCAAAAAAATAGAGAAGGCCTCTATTTATAATGGAGAAGGATGGAGGAATGAAAAATGGGATGAATGTGGGACTAAAATTGACCCAATGGCATTGTGCCACTTGTCAACATGTTATTGAAGATAGGTGGAACACATTTTGATCAATGTGCATGATAAATGCAATTAGGTGGAAATTTTAATTTTGAAAGTTAGCTTATGGAGGAAGATGTGGAAGAGGAGTTAATGCCACTTGGCACAAGAAAAAGGACATGTAATAGGCCTTTAATGCCTTGTTGGATGGACAAGTCATTTGGGAGGGATAATTCAAATTTGAAGATTATTCCAACTTGATTCCTTTTTGAATGAAAATAGAAGAATTTATAAATCAATTAAATTGATTTACTTGCACAAGTTGTAAAATCTAGAGGTTTGATGGATTAGTGTTAGTATTAATTAAGATTTAATTAATTTAGATGGAGATTAGTTGATTTGACACTTTGACTTAGATTTTTGGGTTTATTTAAATCAAAATGAGATGAATATGATATTAGGCTTAATTAAATAAAGTTTGATTTATTTAATTAAAAGGAGACGATGTTCGATTTAATAAAATAGAGGGGTGTATTTAATTAAAAGAGGAATATTAGTATTAATTAAACAAAATTATTTATTTAATTAATAGGAGATAATGAATTAATCAGATAAAATTGATTTATTTAATTAAAAGATGAAATATGGTGAATTTAATCAAATAAAGATTATTCGATTAAATGGTTAGTAAAGGAGATGATTCATGATGAACTGGTGTTAGTAAACCAGGATCAAATGCACGACATCAATTAGTATATTTTATGTGTCTGCAATGCTATATCAGGCTATATATCATCACAACTATTCTTTTCACCAAATGCATTTGTTGAATCACAAATGTGTTGGCTTCTATGAGTTGGCAACACTATATCTTTTCTTTCCTTTTATTTTTTCTCCACATTTTCTTGCCTATAAAACAAAAAAAATATCATATTATGTGTTATATACATAAATCTCTTGCCTATAAAATTTCATTAAAAACTATTAAATAAATAATATACTACTTAGTGGATTTACAACTTTCCTATTTATCAAACCAAGATGTGATAAATATTCATTATTCTTGGCCACTTTTTCTCTACAAAAGTGCTCATAATTTGTCACTAAAATTTTAGCATTATGATCACTATCATCTAAGTTGCACCTTAAAGTATTTTTCCTCATTTCTTGAAGTCCAAATAAACAATAATTTATAAATCAACAACTTGAATCAGTATAACAGTAGTACAATATGAGTTTGAATCTAAAATTTTGGACATTGAATGTGATTTTTCTTTTAGAAACTAGTCAAATTAATCACACAAAAACAACAAATGTTCCCTGACAAACCAAATATATACTTGATACACTTTATCTAAATAACAAAGAAAAATAAAACTAGAGACAACCACACAATCATATTCAATAATATCATCAAACAATTGAAACCAAAAGTTTATCCACCAAATTATAGCTTCTTCTCCATTGATAGATAAGGAGAGTGAAAAGCTTCAGACCCTTTCATTTCAAAAAATGTATTTTTAGTTACCTAAATCAAAAGGTCTTAATTATTGTTATTTACATGTGGTTACATAAAAGTAATGAAAGATAAGAAATGAAGAGAACTCATTAGATGTTGAAGTTCAGAGCACTTACAAGACACCAAAGTTTGTTAGTCATCATAAGGTACATGTGACCATTATGATCTACAAAGGTCCTCTCTCCATGATAACATCTTTAATTCTTGGTACTTCAGAATTTCTGACACTAGGCCTATTCTTTTGGGGGATCCAAATATGTCTTCTCCAATTTGAACACCATATAGTCATCGAGCCATTTATATTCCTAGATCTCTAATATGTTGTCAAAGTGACTTGTCCATCTACTATCGAACAATCCTCTAGTCTTTGTAATGAAGTTTAAGTATCTAGAATCCAACACAATCATCCCATCCACATAAAATTAAAACTATGGAAATTTATATCCTGATCTTGTTGTCAACAAGAAATACAATTTTGGACTACTTGTTTGAACTCACTTTTCCAATTGGTGAAATATTTTAACTAATCATCTTCTCCAAGCATCCTAGGAACAAACCACTATTTTATTGTTATATGGAAAGATTCTATTCGTGTAGTGATTTTTTCGCTCTCCCCTAACACATATTGGGACTCATCAATCACTAGTTACACCATCCTATTTGTGGGGTTTAAAGTTGCAGGTGCATCCAAACTTCTTTGTAAGACCTTGCACAATGTGCTTAGTGTATGATGGATAGGTTTTCATTTCTTAAACAAAGGATCCAAAATGAGAGCATGAGGTTTCATCTATTCTAATGCTTGGGACGGGGAAGTATAACATTCATTCAAATTTCTGCCTTATCTATCACCATCTTGATTTTGTGCTCCAAGACTTTTTCTAATGCACCATAGATTTGTTTCACCTTATTTTAGTTTCCTTATTGCACTTCTTTAAGCTTTCTATTTCTTTCTTCAAGGCATTTATTTGATAAGTGGAAACAACATTAGTCTTTTGGGT
This sequence comes from Sequoia sempervirens, assembly GCA_007258455.2. Lineage (NCBI taxonomy): Eukaryota > Viridiplantae > Streptophyta > Pinopsida > Cupressales > Cupressaceae > Sequoia > Sequoia sempervirens. The sequence goes on from VDFB02193867.1 coordinate 364,911,788, forward strand.
TGAGGGCTAGTACACTACCATTTTAGTAATTTGAGAAGGGCCTACCCCTTTCAATTGCCACTTTAGTTTCATATTCTCTATAAACAACCTATTCACTTCATCATTCATATATGTTTGTGCTTTTTCATATTCTACAAGTTTATTCTCCAAACTCTTGATAGTTCCTTGGGTAAACATAGTAGAATGCATATTCATGGTAGCTACTTCTAAGGCTGAGGTATCTTTGAGGGTCTTGACCATTGCACTCCCTCTCATTTCTTGTACAGTGTCCAACAATTTTGTCTTCTCTATATTTTTCTACTTAGCTCAAAATTTTAAGGTCTCAAATCTTGTATTATATCTTGTCCCACTCATTCCTTTGAATCAAACTCAGCCATTAACATGGGGTCTTCTTGATTTCTTACCTGATCAAGCAAGAACATCCTTTTCAAATCCATCCTAGCTATAAGCAAGATATTTCTTTTCAACACCATTTTCCTATATTCTTTTTGAATAATGTCATCATTTATCCTCAATTCATTGAAATTTTGGGCCACAATTTGATCATGCTGAGATTCCTCATCACCCATCTTGTTTATCTCAGCTTTGTCCTCAAACTTTTTCATTTTCATTTTAATCTAGAAGTCTTTGAATTATAGGGTGTTGATAAAATTTTCATCCTCCATGAATCTAAGGGATACAATAATTATTTCATCATCATGCATCTCCTACTCACCATGTGCATACATATCCACCCTCACCTCTAGCTTGTGTGCTTCATTTTCATGCTTTTCGAGTGGTTGATCAACTTTAACATCATATTTTAAGCACCATAGCACACTGGCCACCTCCTTTGTATCTACAACTTCTTCAATTATCTTGTATGATACAAGTGGTTTTGGCTCATGTACCCTTTGTATCTTGGGCCATGATTGCTTAGGAGGTGATTCTGGAGAAGCATATTGCTTTGAAGTAGTGTTTGGAGGGGGTTCAAAGATTATAATTCCACTTGGTCTTTGGTAGGAAATTTGGTGGGATTCTCCAACTCTATTATTGATTTACCATACAATTTCTCAAAATTATCAATCATTAGGTTGATCCTCTTGATGGGATCTGACATTTCATCTATATAAAATCCCAAGATATCCATGTCTGTCTTCCTCTTTTCTTCCACTAATTTTGTTAATATCCCCCATTTTCTTCTCCTTTGAAATACTTCTTAGAGAGTTAAGTAGTTTCTTATCATATCCTCCTTGTAATCAACATCATGGGTGATCCCAGACTTAGTGAGCATTTTTTTCCTCACAAAATTCATGTGGCCTTTAGGGTCAAAGACCCTTTCTCCCCTAGACTCCAAAAAATATGTTGTTTTCAAATAATGTTGCAACTCCTCAAGAGTATCAGATCCAATAGAAAATTCTTCACATATGGTCACATTAGGAAAGAATGTTCATTTCTTTTGTTTATGCATGACCCCCTTCTCCATCCACAACATTTTCCACATAAACTTTAAGAAATCCAACTAGAGAGGAACAAACTTGGGAAAAACATGTGGGGCTTGGGGACATCCATATACTCTTATTACTATAACATTTGGAAAAAAGAACCAATCACCAATGTTGTGGATATGCCCTTGCTCTGGCCTCATTGCCAAGGGTCTTAACAGTTGTATTATTGGTGTATGTAACCTTGGTGATTTATGAGCAAGCACATATATAATTATTACTACAAAATCATCATAAAAATCATATAGTTTCTCCTCTTGCATCTATTGTCCCATATATAACACCAATTTTGAATAGGCAATTGATCACCCTATTGATCAACCATTCCAAAACACATTCTCCTAGTCCATTTATCACTATTTTGATATAGAATTAGGTGACATAGAAAAGAGTAACATCTGAATGTGATGGGGGATTTACCTTCTCATACAAAAATCCTTCATGCAATGTTCTTTCAACGAATGAAGAAAAATCATACTCAATATTTGTCTATTTGTCTATTTGTCTTAGGGTTTTGGATCCTCGTGGCCATCATCATTAGGCCAATTGACATCTTCTCTTGATCATCCATTCAAAGAATTTGAAACAAGGAAAAATAGGTTCTCTTAAAATATATTTGAAAATATTCTACAAGAAATGGCTCAATGTGGGAAGAGGAGATACTTATTCTTTTGTTATTTTCACCCTTCCTCATGTGAATAGGGAGTTCATCATTCCTATAGGTTTTCCCCAATCTATTGTAATCCTCACTTTTTTTCAATTCAATTTTAGCAAGGGATTGTTTATTCAAGTTGAAACACTCTATAATGGCAGACTTGGTTAATACCAGCAGTAGTGAACCATTTGTCATCCTTACGTTTCTAATGGCTAGATGATAGTTTCATGCCAATAATCTATTGAATTCAACATCTATAAAGACATTCAGGACTACCAACTTGGCTAGGTTTAGAGTCCAAGGGTTTGAAACTAGGATTTTGGCATCTCTTTTATCACAAAAATACCAAAACATATCCCACTATACCATTGTAGTATGATGTAATATACTCATTTTGGCTATCCTGCTATACCACAAGCTTTATTTATGTTATCAATTTTCTACTATGAGATTGTTGTTCTCATACCACCATACCATACACTTCTTTTATGTTGTAGTTTTTTCACTATGAGATGACAGGTTTTACATCCTTATACCACCATACCGCAAGTCCATTTTAATTTTAAAATATATTTATCATGGGGTGGCGGGTTATATAACTTCATACTGCCATACCACACAGTTTTGCTTTATAGATTGTTGGTTGTGGGATAGTAGGTTACATAACTTAACACTACCATACCATATGTTATTTTAGTGTCATTTTTTGTTGATTGTGGGACAATGGGTTAACCTTTGATAGTTAAGTTGAGATCATACTGCCATACCATAGTTTTTATTTTTTATAGTCACTACTTGTCATGAGGTAGCAGTATACTTCTATACTCAAGAGACTTGTCACCGCCACCCCACATATATCTTTTATGACTATCGCAATATAGCGGTATATGATTACATCTTATTTTCTACCACTCCATATGACCAAGGGCCCTTATAACTAAAGAATTACTCCTGTGGGGATGCGGTAATGGATTTTTATGAATGTAAAGGCACTAGACACCTTATTTAAGCATATATGATGATTTCTTAAATATTTGGAACTATATGGGCTTTTCAATGTTAGTTAGACCTAATTTTAAGATATCTATACATATTATTAAATCATAGATGTTCATTATTGTTTCCTTCACATAAGCATATTCAATGCATGTGGAGGCTAGAAGTTGTACTAAAAACTAGATCTATCCAAATATTAGAGAAATGACTACAATTTATTTCCAAGATTTTAAAGATTTGTTTACATTCATAGGTATCTTTTTGCATTATTTGATACCTTTAGACCTTGCTTACTTCTTTTCATATCTAGCAGTTCTAGAGAAGTTGGAAAATTCTAGCAGCTAGAAAACATATAGGACATACGAGAAACTATATTCTAACTAAACAAAATTAATTTCAACCAAAGTAAGAAAACTAAGAAGAATTATTGAACCTAAGTTTAAATGCACTTCAAATCAACAATGAACATCTCAATTGTTGTATACAATGTACCAGTAGAATAATGATGATTACATTCAAAAGTTTATCAGTAAAACAACAATGAATAAGCACACCTATACTTAGATATTTATTACATTCAATAATAATTGACACCATACATATAGAAAAAGTTTAGGTGATAAGCTTACAAGTTAAGGTGATAGACTAGTTAAGGTGAAAAAACATCATCATAATCATCTGCATTGCAAGCAAGATCAAAATCTTGATCAGAATCAATGGCTAATTAGTAGGAAACATAGCAACTACTCTTCCCTTATTTTTTTCCCCATGTGCAAGAGGTAGAGATTAAAAGTGTATAGGAGAAAATTTTCACCCCTTACACAAATTCCCCTATTACACTTCTTCACCTTAGAAAACAAAATCTAAAGGAAAAAATCCACATCAGCCCACTTCCTTCGTTCCACTTGGCATGCATTTTTTGCATCAATAGAAGAATAACTATCAGGGATGCCCGCACAACGCATAGACATCCACATCGTGCACTTATGTCCTTGACTAATTCCTATGTCTAAAGCTGGTAGAGGCATTGCACTTCACATTGGGGTTAGTTTGTAACTATAATTATGAGAAATTTCTAGGTTAGCATATTAGAAGCTAAATAAATAAAAACCCAATGTAGTAATGAAACACAAAGGAGGAAAACATGAAAAAAAAAGAGAAATATCACCTTGAATCTTCAACCTCCATGATTGCACTCCATTATACCTTCTCTATTTGTTGCAATATGAAGTTTTCCCTCAAATTTTGTGTAAGCAATATGTGATAATGCCAAGGCCAAAACAAATGTTGAAGGATTTGATGTGAAATGCAATGCTATGAAACTATGCAACTAGTAAGCAACTCTAAACTATGACTAAAGTATTCCAAAATGCCAAGAATGATGAAGTATGCCTAAGAAAAGAGCTACAATGAAATTGCAAGAGCATGAAATGACAATATTGCAAGATGTTAACAAGATTGCATGAGATGTCCAAATGAGACCAAAATTGCTATTTTATAGAAAATGTAATTTTGAATGGATAGCCAAGATTGAAGATTGACAAATGCCCTAGAATCAATGGACAAGATTCAATGTAACACACAATTAGGGTTAGGGAAACATTAGGTTAAATTTGAAATGAGCTGACAAGATTCAATTTGATAAAATGAAATCAAGGGTTGACAATGCATGTGACAAGGAGATAAAAATGACACAAAAAAAGAGAGCCAAAAAATTAAATAATATTAGAAATTACTTGATTTATGGAGGAAAAATGTTATTTTGAATTAAAAATCAATATAATTCAAAAGGTGGGGTCATGTGACAGTAAATAATTAATTTGAATTATTTACTAAAAGAGGAAAAATTAGAAAGTGGGACCATTTTAAATAAATAATTTAAAATGGGGAAAATGCAAAGGTGGACAATACTTAAATAAATTAAAGAATTTATTTAATTATGGAAAGACATTAGACAATTAGTGATAAATTTAAATAAATAAATAAAATTTATTTATTTAAATAATCAAGAAGAATAAAGAAATGAATTAATTAAATAATTATGAACTATTTAATTAATAGTTGAAAGTGGACCAAGGACATAATTAAAATGTCTTAATTATGCTAGGAAGAAAATGGCGAGAATAGAGCTTGCAGGCCTAGGTCATTTTTATGTGTCTAAATTTTTCCCCTCTTTGTCATAATGTAGCTTGTCACATTGTGACAAAGAAAACTCGGTTAGAAACATGCCCTAATGAAGGTACAGAGTAGCTATGCCCCCTCGAGAAAATTTGCAAATTTTGGCCTAGTGACAGAAAAATTTGGAAAGTGTCCCGACAAGTTAAATTGATGACTAGAAAAGTGATGGTGCAAGCAATTTCAGATTGCGACATGTTCAAGCGGTGAACAAGCTAGTCAAAGGTGTTCAAAAGAGATTCCAGTAATAAAAAAGGTTGAAAAAGCCCACTTTGACCCTATAAATAGGTTGAAAATGGGGTAAAAGTCAATTCATTTTCACATTCACACTTGCCAATTTAGAGAGCCCAGAGCGAAGAGAGCACAAATGAAGATGGTGATTCTAGTCATAGAGCATCACAACTACATCATCAAGACGTTCAGATGGCCAAAGGGTGCAGACCCGCCAGTAAGTACCTCGTATCCACTTTGTACTTTTATTAGTTTTTGTGAATTTTTAGGGTTTTAGGGTAGCTAAACGAATGCGTCGTGACGCATATGTTTTCATGTAAGTCACATTTTAGGTTTCATTTGATGCATTTGATGCGTCATGATGCAAAATCCAAGGGTTCATTAGGTTTTCAATTTTGTGCAATGCATTTTCCAAATGTCGAGACGCATTTGCTATTTTACAACACAAATCATAAGTTTAGTGACACATTCAAAATATTATGATGCATGTGTGAAGCCAAGCAATGCACTTGATTTAACAATGATGCATTTGATTTTGGAGTGACGCAATCGATTGAAGATGACACATTTGTGATGCCAAATGATGCAAGTGCCATAGTACGATGAAATTGTTGTACGGGATGACACAAATGCCAAACTGTGACTCAAATGAAGTCAATGTGACGCATTTGACTTTGACCAAGGTTGACCAAGGTTGACTTAGCTTTACAATCACTTTTTTCTCATGTTTAGCTAGATAGATGGTAATAATGATTTGCAATATTATGCTAACTCTCATTTCTACATGCGCAAAAATGACTAACATCGATCTACACTCGAGAGTTTAGACCATCCACATTCGCGTTTCGGGATTAGCTAATGGACTAGGAGTGGAGACGACTGATGTGACTGGGGTTGTACTATGTCACCTATATGCCCATTATTCAGGCTAATAGTGGACTGCTGATAGCACTGGCTGAGAGATGACACTTTGAGACTTGTTTCTTCCACTTATCGACAAGAGAGGTGATGATCACTTTGGAGGATGTGTATCATATTTTGCATATTCCAATCAGAGAGCGAGTGGTTTATGATCCTTAGTGGGGTGTACAGGAAATGATAGAGCTATATGAGGTGGATGATGGCATGAGCCTAGGTGTCAAAGGGTATGATATTCAGTGGGAGCACCTAGTTGAGCACTACCCACAGTGAGACACTATGTTGTATACATTGATTGTCAAGCTCCTAACTCCAAATCATTGAGGACATGGATTCCCAGTCAAAGGGGGTGATGTGCTAGTCTGAATGTGGCGAGATAGAGTTGTTTTTGCATGGGAGCCTTATCTTCTTGGCATGCTATATCATTAGTTACAAGAGGTAGCATACAGGGGTGGGAGTAGCATCAATTGCGGCATGCCTTTATTGATGATTTGGGCCTAGGAGCATATTCCTATCTTTCAGCCACTGATATAGAGGCCACATTTAATAGATGGGATGCCCTATGTATATCTCTATGTAGGAGAACTACAACAAAATAGGGTCGTAGAGATAGGCTTCTTGTGGCACAAGATGGACACTATGACTAGTTTCATCTGGAGGTCGTACAAAGATTGTGCATAGTGGATGAATGAGGGCAATCACTTGCCATTTTGTAGATAGTTTTAGTATTTGATCAGCCGCACTATATAGTCCTAGGTGATTATTGAGATGTACCTACCCTAGTGGGTTCTTCAATAGTTTGGTGAGTAGCAGGGTGTGCCTATGGGGACAACTGAGTATGTGAGGAAATCATGAGAACCTAGGTGGGATCTTGCTATATCAGTGCCATTTTCTCAGTAGCAAATCAATGGATTGGTGGCAGAGCCATGGGGGTGGAGTGGCTAACTAACAGATCCATGGACTATGATAGATTATGATTTATGGTGGCAGATGCATAGGCTAATTCCCTTGATAGATCCTGATGCACCATCACTTGTGGAATAAAGATCTATTATCCTAAGGGTGCAGTGAGGAGGCTAGAGAAGCAAGGGAGAGGTAGAGATGGAGGCTAAGGTGACAGGGGGAGAGGAGATGGGGGGAGAGGTGGCGGAGATGAAAGAGGAGATGATGGAGGAGATGGTGGTGGTGGTAGGAGGAGGAGGAGAGGAGGGGAAGGAGGGAGACAAGCTAGGAGATTTAGACAGTGTGTTGAGAGAGTGCCACTTGATCTTATTCCTGAGGTGCCAGAGGAGGAGGAGAGAGATGAGGGGAGACAAGAGGAGGAGGTCAGATAGGAGGTGCATGTTGTGGAGGAGGTCTGAGTAGAGGTGGAGGTAGAGGTGGTAAAACTAGAGGTAGAGGCCCTTGATGTAGGAGGAGGTGAGGAGGGAGTTGGTGATGATGATGATGATTTGAAAATTGGAGAGGAGATGGGTGAGGTGGAGAGGCAGCTATTGGAACTGTAAAAATATGATATTATTCACATTCATAATTTCCCAAATAAGTCCCACCATGAGTGCATTTTCTCCATTTTTTCCCATATAGCCCCATAAAATCCATCGAGTCTGCATTTTTCACATTACAGTTCCATATCAGTGTGAGAATACCAGGGTCTCCCCGATCCATTTTGCATTTTTCTACTGATAAACTTTTGTGTTGCCTATCAGTAAGACATTTTAGTATCACACTGATTGGATTTTACCTACAGGCAGCTTTCAGAAGGACTTTCTCATTGTTTCGATGATAGTGGAGGATTCATATCGGTAGGAGTTACACCGTCGGAATGAAGTCTTATCGATTACATTTTTTCTCATCAACTTGCACATCGAATGCTCACGTTGGCCAAGCAAGTTGTTTTCAGTGTGAGGTCATCGTGAGGTCTAATTATCTCACCGACCGGTAGTGGAAGGATGGCATTATCGATAAGAGTTATTGACATTCAGAGGGAGGTCTTAGCGACTTCGTTGGATCTCACCGATAAAAAGGAAAAAGGTCTCTGTCGATATGAGAATTGATTTCTCTTGGTGATCTAAGGTGAACTCTGAGCTTTCGGTGAAACATAATGTGGTCTATGTGAGGTTTCCCCGACATCACAGAGCTAAGGCAGAAGCTAGTAAGACAAAAGGATGCATCTCGGTATGACTAATGGGCATCGATGTAATATCTTGGTGAACCCATCCTATCTTGCCGACCTATTTTCTCAAGTCGAGATGCAGTTGCATCGGCGTGAGAATATTTATATCTGGGTGATCAAAGGTGAACGTAAGGTGCTTTCGATGTGACACAATGCAATCTATGAAACATCTTCCCAACATCAAAAGGTCTCAGCAAAGCACAAAAGGATAAAGTGATACTTACTAGAGAAACATTGGACTTTGGCATAACTACAAAAGTGTCTCGGTGAATGACTCAGAGATGATTAATTGGGCCCAAATGCAACTATTGGACGACATGTAAATGTCCAATTATAGTGGTTGTCCGACATGGGTTTTTGAATTTTGAAGCATTGTGTCTGTTCAGATGCTGGTGTATAAATATGCATCTTGATTGTAAATGAATGATCAGATTTTAGAATAGAGAGAGTAGGTAGATTAGGAATGGATGCAGTAGAATAAAGTTCTCATATCAGAGACTATGATGCATGTTTTCAAATGGCGATCTCAATCAAAATCAGTTGGTGTGGTAGTTTATTTTTAGTGTCAATTGTCTGTTGATTTTATTGAAAAGTATTGCTAAGCTATCTACAAATTGATTCCTTCTGGTTGTTTAAATTGATATAACAAGTTTATTTTTAGTTTATCAGTGCACATTTGTTGTATCTGTGTGATTAATTGATTAGTTCTTTCAAGGAGAGATTAAATCCTTTTGGTTGATCACAGTAATCAGGGAGATTCATCTAGATTATTAAAGTAGAGCTTAGTAGTCATAATCCTGCATGTTTATACAAGTTATAAACAATTCATATGCCAACAATTTGAGTTTCTACCAGAATAAGTTGCCCACTTTAGTTTCATTTGACTCAGCATACCAAATAAGGTGTTGGTCTCTGCAATTTCATCATTTGGATTCATTTCATTTTCTTTAGATCTATTAACTGAACATATTAGATTTTATTTTTATAGTTCGTATACAATTTGTACAAAATTTGATTTCATTTGTTCACTTCCATCTGCCATTGTGGACAAATCACTACAAGAAAGGTAATCATAAGCACATTAAGTATGCTTCATTTAGAAAGGTACACCCGCCTAGGTTTAGTAGCACCTGAAGAGTAGAAGGTTAAATTCTTTTGACCTTGTCTGTTACCCTGAAATGTATCAAGAGATTGGCAACCTCTTGAGGCATCCTTCCTGCATTTTTGAGAGCTAACAAATTGGTGACTCTACTGGGGACTAAATTCAGAATCAGGGCCTTAATCATAGAGTCAGGAACTTTGTACAGACTCCACTGGGAATAAGAACTATGAAACATTTTCCTACTTTCAGAAAAGTAGGTGGCAACTCTAGAAAAAATTTGATGAAGAATGGAATTTGAGTATAGAACAAAAGAATATTTTCAAAAGCTGCAATTGGATCAGCAACCGTTACAATTAGGAGAATTTTGCAATATGGATGGATACACAAATGCAAGAGGGTATTGGGCCCCTCAAGTGCCTAATAATACAATTAGAAATTTTTACAATGGAGGTGATACATATCATGCACAACATAACATTTATTCATCACAACCATCAAAGCAAGTAAATACTTATCCAGTCCCCCCTGGACAAAGATTGGAAAGTTATCAAGATTTTCAATGTGATCAATGTCAAATACAATACAATGCCAGCCCACTTGGACACATCAATCAGAATTTGCAACAAGGTATGTATCAAAATCAACAATCTGTGAAAAAAATGATGAGTGTATATGTATTGAAGAAAGAATCAAAAGTCTTTATGATGCCTTTCTTGACATAGGGAGATATAGAGGAGAATCTAGGTGCTCTTTGCTCCACATAATGATGGATATTTGTAGGAAAATACCTATTAAATTCCCACCTAGTAAGCATGAGATCATTCTACAGTTCATGAAAGTGTATGAGCCAAACCCAGTATATTGGCCTAAATCATGCATACTAATTTATTTTGATCAACTAGATGAATGGACAGACCTTGTAGATAGAAAAAGATATGAAGATAATGGTGAAATCATTGGTGGAGATGGAGACATTGATTAGACAATGCAACCCATAGAAGATGAGACATGTGCAAGTAAGAATGACTCATATGATAGCTTGCATGAGGAGGAGGATGATACAAGTGATTTCTTTTCCATAATAGATTGTGACAAGGAGAGCAATGTGTGTTATGAGGGATCGAGTGAGTATTCAGATTTTGAGGATGGACCTATGGATTTTGATCTGCAATCAAGGGATTCTAGAAGCCCTTTTGGAAATTAGGATGAAACATGCTCAAATAAGGAGGAGTGTACATCAACATATGAAGGGAATAGCTATAATAATCTTGAAAATTGCCATGTTGATGAGTTGGAAAAGGAAATGGAAGGGGATTATGTATGATGTCACAATAATGAAGAGCTTGAGGAACTTGTGGATTCTAATTTACAGCACGGTGACTCTTGTAGTTCTTGTGGTGATCAAGAGGAAGAAGCAATGGACAAAGTGTGTCCATTTGACAGTGAAAAAATAGTTCCTCCAACTGTAGTTGAAAGCTACGAAGACACATTTGATGAAGAAGAGGTATTTTCAAATTCACTTTATGGTAAAGAGGAGATAATTTCAGACAAGCAAAATGATCGAATAAATGACTGTGCTAGTAATGTTTCTGATTTTTCATTCTCTGATGATCTTGGGCCTCTTTTTGATGATGAGAAAAGTAAAGAATACAACTGTAGTGATGAAAATGTTGAGACTTGTTCACTCAGCAGTGAGCAAATTTCAGATTTGCTAACTTTTGAATATCAAAAATGTGTACACAAGGATGATTTTAAAGTTTTGTGTTAGGCTTACATTTTTTCTAACAGTGAAGGTCCTTTGTGCAATGATTCATATGACCCCCAGTGCATTTTCCGAAATGATGGAGAAACCTTTGAAGTTGATCAAAAATCTGTGTCCATTCAAGATAAGGTATGTGATTTTTAAATTTCTAATTCATGTGGAGAAAACATTTATTTGCATACCAAGGATGATAGATGTCCAGCATTGATTGGTTCATATATGCATGATATTGGAGATATGAGTCCAAATCTAGTGTCATCTCCAAATGGCGATATGGAGGAGGTGCAAAAGGTTTTAGATTTGTTTGTCTCAAACAGCGTTGATATGACAAAATTGTTGGTTTCTCAAGAGAAGCATTTTAATGGTGAATTTTCAATACAGTTGGGAGAGTGCTTCATAATACATAACAGTGAAAATGATAATCATAAATGTTGTATTGAATATGCATGTATTTTGTATGTTGAAGATAACAAAGATTTGTCCCATGATGGAGAATTTGAATTACAGAATGATGAAGGGAAGTTGCATCAAGCTGAGCATGATGATTCTCTAAGAACTTTTGATAACAATGACAAGGAAGGTTGCATGAATGTTTTCAAAAAGAATCCAATGAACTCAAGACAACACCAGGTATTTGACAGGGGAAAGTATGGTTTGATTTTCACATCGTAACAGTTCAAAAATAATGAAGTTGAAACACAGAGGATTAAGGGTTGTCAGTGCGTGGAAAAATCTTACTAATCCTCTTTAAAATTATTTCCCATTCATAGTAGTTTAGGGTTTTGTTCATCTCCATTTTTCATTCATTTTCCATTCATTCCATCATGCTACATGATCTTTCATCTTGTGTCTGGTCTGCTCACCCAAAGATCTGGATCCTTGCAATGGTCTCACTATCATTCATCCCCAGACGAAGCCACTGTTGGAACTGTAAAAATCTGATATTATTCACATTCATAATTTCCCAAATAAGTCCCACCATGAGCACATTTTCTCCATTTTTTCCCATATAGCCCCATAAAATCCATTGAGTCTACATTTTTCACATTACAGTTCCATATCGGTGTGAGAATACTAGGGTCTCCACAATCCATTTTGTGTTTTTCTGCTGATAAACGTTTGTGTTGCCTATCGGCAAGATGTTTTAGTATCACAGCGATTGGATTTTACCTACAGGCGGCTTTTGGCAGGACTTTCTCATTGTTTCGGCAATAGTGGAGGATTCATATTGGCAGGAGTTGCACCATTGGAATGAAGTCTTACCGATTACATTTTGTCTCATCGACTTGTACATTGAATGCTCACTTCGGCCAAGCAAGTTGTTTTTGGTGTGAGGTCATCGCGAGGTCTTATTATCTCACCAACCGGTGGTGGAAGGATGGTCTTATCGGGAGGTCTTAGCGACTTCATTGGGTCTCACCGATAAAAATGCAAAAGCTCTCTGTCGATATGAGAATTGATTTCTCTTGGTGATCTAAGGTGAACTCAGAGCTTTCGGTGAAACATAATGTGGTCTATGTGAGGTTTCCACGACATCATAGAGCTATGGTGGAAGCTAGTAAGACAAAAGGATGCATCTCGGTATGACTAATGGGCATCGATGTAATATCTTGGTGAACCCATCCTGTCTTGCCGACCTGTTTTCTCAAGCCGAGATGCAGTTGCATCGGCGTGAGAATATCTATATCTGGGTGATCAAAGGTGAACGTAAGGTGCTTTCGATGTGACACAATGCAATCTATGAAACATCTTCCCAACATCAAAAGGTCTTAGCAAAGCACAAAAGGACAAAGTGATACTTACTGGAGAAACATTGAACTTTGGCATAACTACAAAAGTGTCTCGGTGAATGACTCAGAGATGATTAATTGGGCCCGAATGCAACTATTGGCCAAGATGTAAATGTCCAATTATAGTGGTTGGCCGACATGGGTTTTTGAATTTCGAAGCATTGTGTCTGTTCAGATGCTGGTGTATAAATATGCATCCTGATTGTAAATGAATGATCATATTTTAGAATAGAGAGAGTAGGTAGATTAGGAATGGATGCATTAGAATAAAGTTCTCATATCAAAGACTATTATGCATGTTTTCAAATGGGGATCTCAATGAAAATCAGTTAGTGTGGTAGTTTATTTTTGGTGTCAATTGTCTGTTGATTTTATTGAAAAGTATTGCTAAGCTATCTCCAAGTTGATTCCTTCTGGTTGTTTAAATTGATATAACAAGTTTATTTTTTAGTTTATCAGTGCACATTTGTTGTATCTGTGTGATTAATTGATTGGTTCTTTCAAGGAGAGATTAAATCCTTTTGGTTGATCACAGTAATCAGGGAGATTCATCTAGATTATTAAAGTAGAGCTTAGTAGTCATAATCCTGCATGTTTATACAAGTTATAAACAATTCATATGCCAACAATTTGAGTTTCTACCAGAATAAGTTGCCCACTTCAGTTTCATTTGACTCGGCATACCCAATAAGGTGTTGGTCTCTGCAATTTCATCATTTGGATTCATTTCATTTTCTTTAGATCTATTAACTGAACATATTAGATTTTATTTTTAGAATTCGTATACAATTTGCACAAAATTTGATTTCATTTGTTCACTTCCATCTGCCATTGTGGACAAATCACTACAAGAAAGGTAATCATAAGCACATTAAGTATGCTTCATTCAAAAAGGTACACCCGCCTAGGTTTAGTAGCACCTGAAGAGTAGAAGGTTAAATTCTTTTGACCTTGTCTGTTACCCTGAAATGTATCAAGAGATTGGCAACCTCTTGAGGCATCCTTCCTGCGTTTTTGAGAGCTAACAAATTGGTGACTCTGCTGGGGACTAAATTTAGAATCAGGGCCTTAATCATAGAGTCAAGAACTTTGTACAGACTCCACTGGGAATAAGAACTATGAAACATTTTCCTACTTTCAGAAAAGTAGGTGGCGACTCTAGAAAAAAATTGATGAAGAATGGAATTTGAGTATAGAACAAAAGAATATTTTGAAAAGCTGCAATTGGATCAGCAACCGTTACAATTAGGAGAATTTTGCAATATGGATGGATACACAAATGCAGGAGGGTATTTGGCCCCTCAAGTGCTTAATAATACAATTAGAAATTTTTACAATGGAGGTGATACATATCATGCACAACATAACATTTATTCATCACAACCATCAAAGCAAGTAAATACTTATCCAGTCCCCCCTGGACAAAGATTGGAAAGTTATCAAGATTTTCAATGTGACCAATGTCAAATACAGTACAATGCCAGCCCACTTAGACACATCAATCAGAATTTGCAACAAGGTATGTATCAAAATCAACAATCTGTGAATAAAAATGATGAGTGTATACGTATTGAAGAAAGAATCAAAAGTCTTTATGATGCCTTTCTTGACATAGGGAGATATAGAGGAGAATCTAAGCACTCTTTGCTCCACATAATGATGGATATTTGTAGGAAAATACCTATTAAATTCCCACCTAGTAAGCATGAGATCATTCTGCAGTTCATGAAAGTGTATGAGCCAAACCCAGTATATTGGCCTAAATCATGCATACTAATTTATTTTGATCAACTAGATGAATGGACAGACCTTGTAGATAGAAAAAGATATGAAGATAATGGTGAAATCATTGGTGGAGATGGAGACATTGATCAGACAATGCAACCAATAGAAGATGAGACATGTGCAAGTAAGAGTGACTCATATGATAGCTTGCATGAGGAGGAGGATGATACAAGTGATTTCTCTTCCATAATAGATTGTGACAAGGAGAGCAGTGTGTGTTATGAGGGATCCAGTGAGTATTCAGATTTTGAGGATGGACCTATGGATTTTGATCTACAATCAAGGGATTCTAGCAGCCCTTTTGGAAATTAGGATGAAACATGCTCAAATAAGGAGTGTACATCAACATATGAAGGGAATAGCTATAATAATCTTGAAAATTGCCATGTTGATGAGTTGGAAAAGGAAATGGAAGGGGATTGTGAATCATGTCACAATAATGAAGAGCTTGAGGAACTTGTGGATTCTAATTTACAGCACGGTGACTCTTGTAGTTCTTGTGGTGATCAGGAGGAAGAAGCAATGGACAAAGTGTGTCCATTTGACAGTGAAAAAATAGTTCCTCCAACTGCAGTTGAAAGCTACAAAGACACATTTGATGAAGAAGAGGTATTTTCAAATTCACTTTATGGTAAAGAGGAGATAATTTCAGACAAGCAAAATGATCGAATAAATGACTGTGCTAGTAATGTTTCTGATTTTTCATTCTCTGATGATCTTGGGCCTCTTTTTGATGATGAGAAAAGTAAAGAATACAACTGTAGTGATGAAAATGTTGAGACTTGTTCACTCAGCAGTGAGAAAATTTCAGATTTGCTAACTTTTGAATATCAAAAATGTGTACACAAGGATGATTTTAAAGTTTTGTGTTAGGCTTACATTTGTTCTAACAGTGAAGGTCCTTTGTGCAATGATTCATATGACCCCCAGTGCATTTTCCGAAATGATGGAGAAACCTTTGAAGTTAATCAAAAATCTGTGTCCATTCAAGATAAGGTATGTTATTTTTAAATTTCTAATTCATGTGGAGAAAACATTTATTTGCATACCGAGGATGATAGATGTCCAGCATTGATTGGTTCATATATGCATGATATTGGAGATATTAGTCCAAATCTAGTGTCATCTCCAAATGGCGATATGGAGGAGGTGCAAAAGGTTTTAGATTTGTTTGTCTCAAACAGCGTTGATATGACAGAATTGTTGGTTTCTCAAGAGAAGCATTTTAATGGTGAATTTTCAATACAGTTTTCGAGAGTGCTTCATAATACATAACAGTGAAAAAGATAATCAGAAATGTTGTATTGAATATGCATGTATTTTGTATGTTGAAGATAACAAAGATTTGTCCCATGATGGAGAATTTGAATTATAGAATGATGAAGGGAAGTTGCATCAAGCTGAGCATGATGATTCTCTAAGAACTTTTGATAAAAATGACAAGGAAGGTTGCATGAATTTTTTCAAAAAGAATCTGATGAACTCAAGACAACACTAGGTATTTGACAGGGGAAAGTATGGTTTGAGTTTCAGATCGTAACAGTTCAAAACTAATGAAGTTGAAACACAGAGGATTAAGGGTTGTCAGTGCATGGACAACTCTTGCTATTCCTCTTTAAAATTATTTCCCATGCACAGTAGTTTAGGGTTTTGTTCATCTCCATTTTGCATTCATTTTCCATTCATTCCATCATGCTACATGATCTTTCATCTTGTGTCTGGTCTGCTCACCCAAAGATTTGGATCCTTGCAATGATCTCACTATCATTCATCCCCAGACGAAGCCGCTGTTGGAACTGTAAAAATCTGATATTATTCACATTCATAATTTCCCAAATAAGTCCCACCATGAGCACATTTTCTCCATTTTTTCCCATATAGCCCCATAAAATCCATTGAGTCTACATTTTTCACATTACAGTTCCATATCGGTGTGAGAATACTAGGGTCTCCACAATCCATTTTGTGTTTTTCTGCTGATAAACGTTTGTGTTGCCTATCGGCAAGATTTTTTAGTATCACAGTGATTGGATTTTACCTACAAGCGGCTTTTGGCAGGACTTTCTCATTGTTTCGGCAATAGTGGAGGATTCATATTAGTAGGAGTTGCACCATTGGAATGAAGTCTTACCGATTACATTTTGTCTCATCGACTTGCACATTGAATGCTCACTTCGGCCAAGCAAGTTGTTTTTGGTTTGAGGTCATCATGAGGTCTTATTATCTCACCGACCGGTGGTGGAAGGATGGTCTTATCGGGAGGTCTTAGTGACTTCATTGGGTCTCACCGATAAAAAGGCAAAAGGTCTCTATCGGTATGAGAATTGATTTCTCTTGGTGATCTAAGGTGAACTCGGGGCTTTCGGTGAAACATAATGTGGTCTACGTGAGGTTTCCCCGACATGACAGAGCTATGGCGAAAGCTAGTAAGACAAAAGGATGCATCTCGGTATGACTAATGGGCATCGATGTAATATCTTGGTGAACCTGTCCTATCTTGCTGACCTATTTTCTCATGCCAAGATGCAGTTGCATCGGCGTGAGAATGTTTATGTTTGGGCGATCAAAGGTGAACGTAAGGTGCTTTTGATGTGACACAATGCAATCTATGAAACATTTTCCCGACATCAAAATGTCTCAGCGAAGTACAAAAGGACAAAGCGATAATTCCTAGAGAAACATTTTACTTCGGCATAACTACAAAAGTGTCTCGGCGAATGACTCAGAGATGATTAATTGGGCCCAAATGCAACTATTGGCCAACATGTAAATGCCCGATTATAGCGGTTGGCCGACATGGGTTTTTGAATTTCGAAGCATTGTGTCTATTCGGATGCTGGTGTATAAATATGCATCCCGATTGTAAATGAATGATCAGATTTTAGAATAGAGTGAGTAGGTATATTAGGAATGGATGCAGTAGAATAAAGTTCTCATATCAGAGACTATGATGCATGTTTTCAAATGGCGATCTCAATGAAAATCAGTTGGTGTGGCAGTTTATTTTTGGTGTCAATTTTCTATTGAGTTTATTAAAAAGTATTGCTAATCTGTCTTCAAGTTGATTCCTTCTATTTGTTTAAATTGATATAACAATTTTATTTTTAGTTTATCAGTGCACATTTGTTGTATCCGTGTGATTAATTGATTGGTTCTTTCAATGAGAGATTAAATCCTTTTGGTGTATCATAGTAATCAGGGAGATTCATCTAGATTATTAAAATAGAGCTTAGTAGTCATAATCCTGCATGTTTATACAAGTTATAAACAATTCATATGCCAACAATTTGAGTTTCTGCCAGAATAAGTTGCCCACTTAAGTTTCATTTGACTCTGCATACCCAATAAGGCACTGGTCTTTACAATTTCATCATTTGGATTCATTTCATTTTCTTTACATCTATTAACTGAACATATTAGATTTTAGTTTTAGAATTCGTATACAATTTGTACCAAATTTGATTTCATTTGTTCACTTCCATCTGCCATTGTGGACAAATCACTGCAAGAAAGGTAATCATAAGCACATTAAGTCTGCTTCATTTAGAAAGGTACACCCACCTAGGTTTAGTAGCACCTGAAGAGTAGAAGGTTAAATTCTTTTGACCTTGTCTGTTACCCTGAAATTTATCAAGAGATTGGTAGCCTCTTGAGGCATTCTTCCTGCGTTTTTGAGAGCTAACAACAGCTCTATGAGAGGATGATAGATGGAGACCTAGATGTAGCCAGTGTGCCACTATTGCCACAAGATTCCACCATAGATCAACGATTGGCAGATATGCAGAGTAGGATGGATGAACCCACTGTACAGATCAGTTACCTAAAGGTAGAGCTTGTGGTTACTCAGGTTGAGAGATACCAAGTTGAGATCCGACGGTGAGAGACAAAGAGCTAGTGTAGTCAGTTTGCATAGCTATGCACACAGTCGGTTGCAGATGTGGCTAGGGATCTTGCCAAGGTCAGTGAGAGAAGAGGATTGTACAGGATGTTATATGAGTGTGTAGTTCCAGTTGATCAGAGGGAGCCAGGGTTATCGAGATCTTATAGCAAGACAGGGATAGGGTCAAGGAGTAGCAACCATAGTCATAGTAGCCGCAATTAGAGTAGTGTGGGTGGCTCTACTTCCTGAGGGCACACATCAGGTCATAGGTCCCATTAGTCCCACAGGAATTCTTCAAGTCATAGGTCTAGTCACTTGCATGTATCATGTGGGTCCAGATATGGATCAACCTATGGCTAGCCTCCAGTGATAGATCTGTCAGCCTCACAGACTCATGTCGCAGTATCCTCACAACCGCATGTTACTATAGAGATGATGTCATTAGTGTTAGTTTTGTTGGCCTCATAGACACAAGCTGCTATGTCCTCCTAGGTTATGTTATTGCCAGCTACAGGTCATTAGTCCCCATGCTCTTCTCTATGAGGGGATAAGGAGAGCACAACATAGGGGCATTTTACATGGTTATTTGTGACATCATGTTTCATAAATTCATGTTATGATGCTTTATATGTTGACTATCAAGCCCACAAGCTCTATTTTTGGGATATCTCATGACTCTATCCTATGACATTTTTTTTTTTGAGATTATATATATGATGCAGTTTTGATGTGTCTTATATGCTTTATGTTATGTGATGATGCATTATGTGTTGATGATGTTTTATGATATATGCTTATCTGATGATGACCATGATGATGTAGTTATGATGACCATATGATTCCTATGTGATGTGATTTATGCATTTATGATTCCTATGGCGATGGCTTTTATATGCTATGCTATGTATGCATTGTATGATAGCTACTTATAAGGATATGCCATGATGATGTGATGGTTATTTATGCTTATATGCTATGACGATGTTATGTTCTAATGTTGATTATATGGATGCATAATGTATGATTATAATAGATGCCATGCTTGTTATTATGGATGTGTTTAATGTGTAACCATATATGTATGGAAAATGCAATCTTATGATGTGATATATGTGTTTTAATGATATGGATGATGTATGTACTTACATGTTATATGAATGTGTAAAAACCTAATGCAATGCCTATATGCTCATGTATGCACTTATGTTTTTGTATGTCACAGGATATCATCATGAGAAAGATGAGACAAGGCAACAAGACAGAAGGAGATGAACGTTAGCGTGGAAACCGAATCCTTCAACATGTTACCACAAGACTTAACAATCATTGATCTTAATCATCATTGGGAAGATTATTGTAATGGCCAACAAACACTATGATATGACATAGATCACGGTGTGCAAGGTCATATCATCACATGAGACAAGTAGTCACGAACAAGGATGATTATGACTCATACTAAGAGCACAATTGCCCTAGTATTTTTGTCACAACCAACCACAAGCATGAGACAAACAAGAAAGAAAATTCATGAAACATCATTGCTCGTCTAAATCCTATTACCAGGACATCCTTGAGGAACTAGCAACATGACTGCCTGAAAGAGACAAGACATGCCAATCATCATGAAATGTCGTTGCTTCTCAAAATCCTATTGTCAGGACATCGCAGAGAAACTAGTAACATGATGAAAGATCTAAGGACCAAAGCCAATATAATGTTTTCCAAGTTTTTGCCAAGTGTGATTGAATGTCAAGAAGCTAGGTTTTATGGTGTTGAATGTCGAAGTTGTCAAGTTTGACGATGTCAAAGTATCGATTGTCAAGGTTTTCCAAATTCAGGAAGGACACATCCCGAATAATGTCAATGTCAAGAGGATTGATCCTCAAATGTCAAGAGAATCCCTCAAAATTCCAGATGATGGTAATGATACCTAGGAAGGATACATCCTATGGTATAATTAAATGATAAAGACAATTCTTCAGAAGGACACATCTGAAGAATTAAGGAATATTTGATAGTTTGACTAGTTTTGACTAAGTTTTGACCAAAGTTGATTGATTTTGAATGAAGTTGATTAAATTTGACTTTTTTTTCCCAAATTGACTTGTGTTGATAGAATTGACTATATGTCGATTTTGACATGTTGATGTGCTTGACGTGTTGATTAAATAATTTCCAGAGTTTGGTTCAGGAGTTTTCCTATTTTGGAATGACCTATTTGACTCGAAGAATTTTGACATGTGTGTAGTGTCATAAACCCTAATGGACTGACCTAGTGTGGCCTCGGGGGCTCATCAAAAAATAGCCCTGCCTACGTCATACACTTAGAGACCTCGTAGTGTGACACGACCAATGACTTTGTCTTGATGACCAAAGATTGAGTCATGATTTTTATTTTGAAAAACCTAAAAGGACTGACCTAATGTCTCAGGGGCTCAAAGATGAGCCTTGCCTACATCATACACTTAGAGACCTCATAGCACGACACAACCAATGACTTTTTCTTGATGACCAAAGATTGAGTCATGATTTTTATTTTGAAAAGCCTACCTAGAAAATGTGTAGGGACAACGAAGTTCGAAAAAGGATAAAGACTAACTGACATGACTAACTTAACAAGATACGACTTTGTTTTTTGTTTTTTTAAGATATTTTGATTTTATTGTATTTCTTTAGGACGTTTTTCAAATTTTAGGTCTTTTTTCAAGACATTTTTTTATTTTTAGTTCTTTTTTCAGGACATTTTATATTTTTTTGTCTTTTTTTCAAGGACATTTTCTAATTTTTTATCTTTTTTCAAGACATTTTATGTTTTGCATAACCATGTGCAATACCCACTACAATCGGATGATAAAGGAATGCCCCTAGTCAGGTCCCAAACTAGTCAAGTTTGAAGGATGTGTAAAGGACATGCTTGGGGTGACAGATGGATGGTATGTAGGACTTGATCAAAACCATTTTCAGCCATGAAAGGAATGGCAGGGTCTTGTGATGAGGTGTCAAGATGGTGTGAGAAAAGTGGGTGTTTATTATGGACTAAGGTAGATAGAGTGATAGTAGATGGCAAAGCAAAAACCAACTACATATGGCGTCTATTTTCCAAGTTTTCACCATGTTACCTATCCAAAGTGTCTGTTTACTAGGTTTTCACTATTGGACGAATTATTTCTCTTTATTATTTTTGTCATTTATTATTATTATTATTATTATTTATTTTTTTTGTCACCAAGACACTTGTTTTCTGGGTTTTCATTAGGGTGACGATTTTTTATATTTAAAAAAAAAATTAATATTTTTATGGTTTACGACTAGACTTTATGATGCTAAGCATAGAACTTTCAAATATGTAGACTATTTATAGGCTCTGTCAATTGTTCACCACCTAGAGTAGCTAGTTGATACTCTCTAGAACCAAAATAGGATGTGATAATGTAAGGACCTAGCCAATTTGGTTTAAACTTGCTAGGTTTTTGTCTATCAGGCTGATTCTTGGGATTTTGCATGAGAACCAAGTCACTAATGTCAAACTTTCTGACCATGTCTCTTTTTTTATAACTGCGATAGAGATGATTCTGATATGCTTGTAAATGATTCAAGACATTATGTCTTTGTTCCTCTAACATTTCCAATTCATGTATTTGTGACTGTCTATACTCCTCATCATCAATTAGGCCCTTCATCGAGACTCGCAAAGAGGGAATTTCAACCACGATGGGAAGGATGGCTTCAACTTCAAAAACTAATGCAAATGGAGTGGCTCCTTTAGGCATACAAATGCTAGTGTGGTAGGCCCATAGAGCAGGGTTAAGTTGAATGTGACAGTTACAACCAGCATCATTGATTGTCTTCTTAAGAATTTTGATGATGGTTTTATTGGATGATTCAGGTTGACTATTTCCTTGTGGGTAATATGGTGTGGAGAAATGATGTTGGATATGGAAGTGTTCACATAACTCATGAAAATCTTTGTTTTTGAAAGGACGCCCATTATATGTGATGATGGATTGGGGTACACCATATTGGCAGATGATGTAGTTAAGGATAAATTTGGAAATTTGTTTGTTGGTTATGTATGTAAGGGAGATGGATTCAATCCACTTAGTGAACTACTCAATGGTGGTGATAATGAATTTGTGGGCATTGGAAGATGTAGGATGGATTTTTCCCATGAGGTTGAGTCCCCATTGTGTGAAGGGCCAAGGAGAAGTAATCGGCTGAAGTTCCTGTGTTGCTGCATGAATCAAATCACTATGTATCTAACATTGGCAAAATGTCTTGACAAACTCTAGTGCATCTTTTTCTATAGTTAGCCAGTAGTACCCAAGTCTCGTTATCTTCTTGGCTAAAGTAGCACCACTTGAATGAGACCTTCATATACCCTCATATACCTCACATAAGGTTGTTTGTGCTTCGTCAGTGTTGAGACATCGAAGAAGGGTATTGTCAAAGCTATGATGATATAGGGTGTCACTCATGATGGTGTATCAAGTGGCTTTTCAGATAAAAGACTTTCATTGGTTATTGGATAGGTTGGGGGAAGGGTTTGGGACTTGAGATAGTCATAAATGTCTTGATACCATGGATAATTGGGACCAACAAGCTCTCAAACCATCTCTGATTCTAGAATATCATATGTAGGAACCAAAAGTTGTTCTACCAAGAATTCAAATTGAGGCACATTGCTTAGAATGTCTAGGAGAGAGCTGATTGTAGCCATTGCATCTGCCACCTTTTTTTGTGCCCTCGAAATCTGTTCAAAAGAAAGCATGTGGAAGTATGAGTGGAATCTATCAACCATTCACTTATAGTAAATTAACTTCTCATCCATTGTGTCATAGTTTTCATTGACTTGGTTGATGACCAGCTTAGAGTCTCCAAGAACATGCAGATTTTTTATTTTCCATTTTATGGCCATTTTGAGTCCCATGATAAGTGCTTCATATACTGCAATGTTATTTTTACATGGAAAATCAATACATAATGAATTAGGGATGGAGTCTCCTTGTGGTGTGATAAACAATATTCCTAATCCTAAGCCATGACTAGTTTGAGATCTATCAAACTAAAGTTTCCAAGGAGATTTAGGTTTTGTATGAAATATGGACTCATAAGGAAAATCTACCACCAATGGTGGTCACTTTTTATAGGTGCATCTTACAGTTGATCTGCTATCACTTGTCCCTTTATAGTTTTTCATTCCAAATATTGGATGTTGTACTCACTCAAAATCATGGCCCATTTTTCTAGACGACCTATCAACGTTGTGTGACTTAGGAGATATTTTAGGGGATCAATCTTTGCTACCAGATGTGTCTTGTGATTCAACATGTAATGTCTTAGCTTCTAAGCAGAGAAGAAAACCGCTAGGCAAGCATGTTCAATGGATGTGTAAATTAGGTCATATCCAACTAGTGTCTGACTGATGTAGTATATGGCCCTTTCCTTTTTATCATTGTCATTTTGTGCTAGTAATGCCCCCAATGCTGAAGTTGTAGAAATGTATAGAATCAAAGGTTTCCCTTCAATTGGTGGCATTAAAATAGGTGGTGAGAATAGATAATCCTTTATTAGTTGGAAGGCGCCTCTTAGCATCTATATGTCCACACAAAGGGGATACCCTTGCGTAGTAGATACTAAAATGGTTGACACTTGTTGGACAATTGTGCTATGAAGCATCAGATAGATGGCAACCTGCCTTGCAACGTCTTGAGTTCACTTATTCCTTTTGGAGGAGCCATGTCTAATATGGCTTTCACTTTGGTAGGATTGAATTCAATGCCTCTTTGAGAAACTATGTATCCCAAAAGTTTCCCTGATGTCACGCTAAAGATGCATTTCTTGGGATTCAAGCATAATTTGTATTCCTCCAGTCTCTTGAATATTTTTTCCAACACATTCAAATGATATTTTCATGTCAAATATTTGGCCAAAAGGCCATCCACATAATCCTCCATTAGCTTGTGCATCATGTCATGAAATATTATTGTCATAGCTCTCTGATACGTGGTGCTTGCATTCTTGAGACCAAAAGGCATGGCGTTCCAACAGTATGCACCCCAAGGACATGTGAATGTCATTTTATGGTGATCTTCAGGGGAAATACGAATCTAACTATAAACCAAGAAACTATCCATGAGGGACAAAATCTTGTATCCTAATGTAGGGTCAACTATGATGTCCATGTTTGGTAATGGAAAGTCATCCTTTGGACACACTTTATTCAAGTCTTGAAAATTTGTGTAGATGCAGATCTGACCATTTGGATTTGTGACTGGTACAAGATTGGATATCCATTCAGCATAGTCTATAGACTATATGAATCCCACATCTAAAAATTTCTTGAGTTCCGCTTTGACTAACAGGGCGATTTGATGATGCATCTTTCAGAAATTTTGTTTTACTAGCTTGGCATTCAGAAGTAGTGGAAAATGGTGTAAGACTAGTTTTGGATCCAATCTAGGAATATCAGGATAGGACCATGCAAAATTAATCTTATGCTCTGAAAAGAATTTGTGGAATTTAGGTTTCTCTTCTTCTGTCAAGGATGCTACAAAGAGGAAAATTTTAGGATCTTTTGTTGTAGATATGTTGACTTCGATGGTATCCTCTATGAGCATTGATGGTCTCTCCTGATTCATGGGGAGAAAGTCCAGTCCTCCATCTTTGGGCACCTTAGAGAGGTTTTCACCCGCAGATACATCCTTTATTTTTTACTTTTTTATCACCAAAAGGTGCCTTTCGGTTTTCACCTAAAGACATGTCATTTTTTGTTATATTTTCATTTTTCATTTTGTGACTAGAGGATGGAGCAGTCTCCTCAAAGTAAGCTACACAATCTAGGTCTATAGAAAATCCAACCTTGTGATCTCCACTTGGTATGCCCTCATGTAATCCCATGAATTTTGCAATGGCCTCATCATTCTAAAATATGTCCATAACTAGCGGGCCTTGTTGATCCTAATCAATTAGTTGTGGGTAGACTAAGGAGATACCATCATCAGTATTGGTGAATGGTGGGGAGGATGCAAAAAGCATGCAGATAGATTCAGAGAGGTTAAAGATGAGATTGTCATCATCCAACTCCCAATCAAACTCTATCCAATATTCTCCTTCACTTGATTCATATTCATTGTCAAAATAAGGGACAAAAGGACTATCATTAGGGTTGGTAGTGTCATGTGGCAATTTGGATGAATCCAAATGAGGGTCACTATTATTAGATGGTTAGACAGATATGTCGGGGTTATGGCTAATAGGACTAGAAGATGATTTAGAATTTTCATTGTTCCTTGGGAAAAAGAGTCTATCCTAGTCTTCTCATTTCTATGGGATCTTAGGATTGTCATTATTTGATGTTGGATCAATATTAAAAAAATTCCAAAATATTTCTTTGAAAGTAAGTTCTCAAGGTTCAAGGAAAAATTCATCAAGACAATAGTCCCTTAGGGATCATTGGGATCCAAATTCCCATTCATGGGAGTCAGTTTCAGTAAGGGATTTCTCAATAGTCTCGACACTTTCTGAAGCATTCACGCTCTCACTCGAAAGTCCATTGGTACATCGATCATCATTTTCGGGTAGTCCATACCCTAACCAAAGAATTTTTGGTCTTCAAGGAGGCATTATGGGATCTCGCATGCCAATTTTATTTCTGCCAAGGCCACAAGTTCCATCATATCCTTTTTCCTTCATTATATCATAGCCTTTCATGTATATCTAAACTGGTAACGGGGATGGATCTTTGGGGTTCTTATAAATCCATGCTTATATATCCATAATGTCTTCTTTTCTCATTTCACCCCATTTAATAAAAATGTGTGATGGAGGAACCCTAAAAATTTCCTTGGGTTCCATTCTAAAATAGAGTTGACCATAGACCTTAGGAGACTTGGGCATTTTGGTGATGCAGTAGGTTGTACTTAATTTAAATTCCCCATAGCCTAAGTCCTAGATCTTGACATTAGACTCAGCCTTAGGAAGTGAGGAGGATGATTGTGTGGTAGAAGACATGGAAGAAATGGATGTGGAAGATGAGGTGAGTGTGGATGGGTCAATGAATTTGGAAGAAGAGGAACTTAGAGCTTCTTTCTTGATGGGAACTTGATGTTCTTAAATACACCTTAGATTGGTACAATACTGAAAGGGATCAGGATCTCCATATATGGTGATTTATGTGTTGTCAAAAGGAACCTTTAGGCATTGATGGTAGGTGGATGGAATGAATTTTAGGGCGTGAATCCAAGGTCGACACAACAAGATGTTATAGGGTAATTCAAGATCCAAGACTTGGCAAGTTGTCTACAATGACTAGCTTAACTCTGATAGGAAGCGTGATAACACCTTGAGATGAATGTTCTTCATCATCATATACCTTTATAACTATTCTCTTTGTAGCATCTACGCAAGCATCATAAAATCATAGAGCCTTAACCAGTTTTAAGGAACATATGTTTAGTCCTACTCCACCATCTACTAAAACTTTTCTAACCTTATGCTCATGGATAAGTATTTCAATGTGTAGTGTGTCATTATGATTGGACTTTGTTGATGAGTAATCTTGATCCAAAAATGTTAAATGATGGGATGTAGTGAGGTATCCCACCATAGCTTCAAACTGGTTGACATCAATGTCCTAAGGGACAGAGGACTCTTGTAAGGTTTTGTCAAGTATAGCTTTATGCACAGGAGAAATGTGAAGCAACTCGATTATGGAAATTTGTGTAGGGGTTTTTCCTAGTTGATCAATGAGGCTAAACCATCCCTTAGGTTGTGATTGCTTGGTTGATAGGCATGATTGTGATTGCTTAGCAGATGGACCGGGTAGTGTAATTTTTTACTGTCGAGGAGGTGGAGGACTAGCTATGTTGACTTTTACACCATGGGTAGTGAAATTGCATTCAGGTGCTCTTTTGACTGTTATGGTATTGACATATTCATCATCACTTTGGATGTGATTGATAATATTTCCACCTGAATAGTCAAATGCGGTGTGGGTATAGTTGGCACGATTATTATTTGTCTTAGGACCTATCGAGGAAGGATTATTCAAACCATGGTCTTGCAGTGGGTTTTTGTGAATAGTATGGTTTGCATTTGAGGAAAATTTTGGCCCATCCAATTCAATTGTGTGATTTTCAATGAGGTTCAACACAATATTTCTTAGTTTTCGACAAGAGGAGGTCTTATGCCCTTTAGCCCGGTGGTAATCACATAAAGTGTTTTCATCCCACCATGATGGTTTAAATTGTCCTAGGTCATATAGCTTAGGGTCCTCTAGTGTGATGAGACCGTTTTGAAGGAGCTTCTTAAGGATGTCTTCGATTGGTTCCCCTAAGGTAGTGTATGTACGTCTTTTCAGTAATTTCCTTGTCTAATGGGGTTGTCCTTGACTTTGACTATTTTGACTACTTTGGTTATTTTGAATGACATTGGCAAGAGGTGTCAGTGTAGTCGTTGATCTATTTTGTGGTTGAGCTCCTTTAAGGGTAAGCACTAGACCTGTCATGTTTTCCATCTTAGTGTCAACAATGCCATCATTGGTAATGTGTTTGTTCTTGACCCAGTATTTATTCTTGTTTGTAGGTGGGTTTGTGTTTGTGGTTTTAGGGCCATATTTTAGTTCTCCTTTAGCAATAAAGGCCTTCTCAAGTTAGACACCCTTTTCAACTAAGTGTGTGAAGGTTGTGCAATAGTGAACATGTAAGCCATAATTCAATGGTCCTAGGAGTGTTTGAACAAAAATGTCAACTTTTTCTTTCTCAGGTATGTCAATATGGAAAAAACTTGCTAGAATTCTCCATCTTTGGAAGAATGGGATAAAATTTTCACCAACTTCTTCTTGTGTAAGTGTGCATAAATTGGTAATGGAGGTGTCTATGTTAATGTTATAGGCATAATTTCGCATGAATTTTTATACAAGTTTGTCCCATGATTTTATTCCCTTGTAAAGTGGAAAACCATTCAAGTATAGGGACTACAAGACTCTTAGGGAAGAGTCTCATCAAGTAGGTATGTTCATAGGCAATGTCCACACAATTGGTTGTGAATTCTCGAACGTGTTCAATGGGGTTTGTCTTGTCCTTGTATTTAGTGAAATTTGGTGCCACATACCCAGGAGGGAATGGTGGCATGTATAGATTTGTGTCAAAAGGATATGGACATAGGTCATATGGTATGTATGAATTTTTATTGGACATTTGCATAGTCTCTATTTTTTTTTGCAAGTTTTCCATTTGTGTTGTCAAGGCATCGATTATAGGATTGTTTGTTGTATCACACATGGGAGTGATGGGTATCCCATGCATCCCCATTTTTTGTGAAGAGATATTCTGATTTTGTTGTGGGATGTGTTGTTGTGAGATATATGATGTGTTTTGATTTGAATGTTGTTGGTATTGCAATTTTTTTTAGGGACATGTTGATGGGTATGGATGTGTGATGCATATGTAGGAATGTGCCCTCTAGCCATATTAGTCAATATTTGTGGGATGTGTTGGCCTTGAATATTTTGGTGTCCAAATGAAGTCATAAATTATGTATTTTGATTTTCTTGTCCAAATTATTGAAATTTTCCATGGGGAATGTGGGTGTTCTAACCTTGGGAAGTATTAATATTAAGCTCTGATGACATGTGGAAATTTGGTTGTGGTCCTTGAATGAAGATACATCATTTACCTCCACCAAAGGGGTTGAATGAAGACCCAATGAAAGGATTTGATGATGATGCTCCCCTAGATGAAGAAGGGGTTGAATGAAGACCCAATGAAAGGATTTGATGATGATGCTCCCATGGTGCTAGATGAAGCTCCAAATAGAGGGTTTGAAGAACTTTCCCCCATTGATGAGGATCCAAAGGTAGCTCCAACTAATTGTGAGGATGTCGTTGACATTGTTGGCATTGATTGTGACATGGCTTGTGACATAGTTGGTGTCCCTCCCACATATGTTGCATTGATTGAATTGGAATTGTTTTGATTGGATGTGTCATTATAGGTGGCATTAATAGTGCTTGCGGAAATTTGCAAGGTGGAACCAACGAAATAATTTCTTGCATTGTTTTGAGGTTGACTAGTGTTGGACATGTTTGTATTGTTGTTGTTGGTGTTGTGATCAAGAGAGGCTAGTATCAAAGTGTTAATGTCAAATCTACGTGGTAATTTAACCCCTTGGTCCAAGAGCATGGCTAAAAATCTTTGTGGATCATGTAATACCAAGTCTTCTACAAAGGAGGCTACATCAAGATTTTGTGTTGCTGCTTCTAGGTCTTCCATAAACACATGTCCATGTTTGTCTCTATGCATGAATGTTTCAAAGGGGTTGCATGATGATGGAATTTTC
Source organism: Sequoia sempervirens (assembly GCA_007258455.2). Taxonomy (NCBI): domain Eukaryota; kingdom Viridiplantae; phylum Streptophyta; class Pinopsida; order Cupressales; family Cupressaceae; genus Sequoia; species Sequoia sempervirens. The sequence goes on from VDFB02193867.1 coordinate 364,942,079, forward strand.
ATTTCACTGAAAGGATTGATAAAGGACTCATCTTGATTCATGTTATGATTTGTGTCATTGGAAAATATGTAAGTGTTGTTGTCTTGTCCAAAATTAGCCATTTGTCTTCTTTTTATTTGAAGCCTAGTCTCAACCATATAAGGAGTTTCTCAAATTAGGAAGGGGATGGAAATGCCAACTAAATGATGACACTATGTTTTTTGGATTTTTGAATAAGGGATGCAGGTGCAATATGAAAATGTTTCCTAAAGGAAATGACAAATGCCAAAGGACAATAAGCACTATTTTTTTTATTTTTTTTTGAGAATAAGGTATGCAAAATGAGGACTGAGATGATTTGAATGTTCTAAGATATGAAAATGCAAAGGTATAAATGATTTGGAAGAAGGTTACCCCAACCACCCTAAGCTTGATCTATGTCTCAATTTGGGTCATCAAAGGACTTACTAATGTGACTAAAGGACAAGATGACAAGATG
>VDFB02193867.1:364942656-365000312 GCA_007258455.2 Sequoia sempervirens
TTATGATGACTATATGATGCCTATGTGATGTGATTTATGCATTTATGATTCCTATGATGAAGTATTTTATATGCTATGTTATGTATGCTTTTATGATAGCTACTTATGATGAGATGTGATGATTATATGATGGTTATTTATGCTTATATGCCATGACAATGTTATGTTATAATGATGATTATATGGATGCATAATGTATGATTGTAATGGATGCCATGTTTATTATTATGGATGTGTTAATGCATGACTATATATGTATGGAAAATGCAATCTTATGATGTGATATATGTGTTTTAATGATATGGATGAGGTATGCACTTATATGCTATGTGAATGTGTAAAAACCTAATGCAATGCCTATATGATCATGTATGCACTTAGGTTTTTGTATGCCATAGGATATCATCATGAGATGGATGAGACAAGGCAACAAGACAAAAAGGGAGATGAACATTAGCATGGAGACAAGATCCTTAAATATGTTACCACAAACTTAACAATCATTTCTCTTAATCATCATTGTGATTATTGTAATGGCTAACAAACACCATGATATGACATAGATCACGGTGTGCAAGGTCATACCATCACATGAGACAAGTAGTCACAGACAAGGATGATTATGACTCATACTAAGAGCACAATTGCCCTAGTCTTTTTGTCACAACCAACCACAAGCATAAGACAGACAAGAAAGACAAAGTCATGAAACATCATTGCTCCTCTAAATCCTATTACCAGGACAAGGAACTAGCAACATGACTGCCTGAAAGAGACAAGACATGCCAATCATCATGAAATGTCGCTACTTCTCAAAATCCTATTGTCAGGACATCGCAGAGAAACTAGTAACATGATGAAAGATATAAGGACCAAAGCCAATATAATGTTTTCCAAGTGTTTTCCAAGTGTTTATGAATGTCAAGAGTTTTAATGTCAAGTTGCTGGGTTTGACGGTGTTGAATGTTGAAGTTTTTAGGTTTGAGGATGTCAAAGTGTCGATTGTCAGGGGTTTGCAAAATTCAAGGACATATCCTGAATAATGTTGATGTCAAGAGGATCGATCCTCAAATGTTAAGAGAATCTCTGAAAATGCTAGATGACAGTGAGGATACCTAGGAAGGACACATCCTAAGGTATAATTAAATAATAAAGACAATTCTTCAGAAGGACACATTTGAAGACTTAAGGAAGATTTGATAGTTTGACTAGTTTTGACTGAAGTTGACTGAATTTGACTTTTGTTGATAGAGTTGACTTGTTTTTCCCAAATTGACTTATGTTGATAGAATTGACTACATGTTAATGTTGACATGCTAATGTGATTGACCTATTAATTAAATAATTGCTAGAGTTTGGTTTAGGAGTTTGTCTATTTTGGAATGACTTGTTTGACTTGAAGACTTTTGACATGTGTGTAGTGCCATGAACCCTAATGGACTGGACCTAGTGTGGCCTCGGGGCTCATCGAAAATAGCCTTTGCTTACGCATACACTCGAGACCTCGTAGTACACAAACTAATGACTTTGTCTTGATGACCAAAGATTGAGTCATGATTTTATTTCTTGAAAAACCTAAAAGGACTACCTAATGTCTCGTGGGCTCAAAGATGAGCCTTGCCTACATCATACACTTAGAGACCTCATTGCAACACACAACCAATGACTTTTCTTGATGACTAAAGATTGAGTCATGATTTTTATTTTGAAAACCTACCTAGCAAATGTGTAGAGACAACGTGAGTTTGAAAAAGGATAAAGACTAACTGACATGACTAAATTAACAAGATACAACTCTTTTTTTTTTTTTGAAGATATTTTGATTTTATTGTATTTCTTCGTGACGCTTTCAATTTTAGGTCTTTTTCAAGACATTTTTTTATTTTTAGTTCTTTTTTCAGGACATTTTATATTTTTTTGTCTTTTTTTCAAGGACATTTTCTAATTTTTTATCTTTTTTCAAGACATTTTATGTTTTGCATAACCATGTGCAATACCCACTACAATCGGATGATAAAGGAATGCCCCTAGTCAGGTCCCAAACTAGTCAAGTTTGAAGGATGTGTAAAGGACATGCTTGGGGTGACAGATGGATGGTATGTAGGACTTGATCAAAACCATTTTCAGCCATGAAAGGAATGGCAGGGTCTTGTGATGAGGTGTCAAGATGGTGTGAGAAAAGTGGGTGTTTATTATGGACTAAGGTAGATAGAGTGATAGTAGATGGCAAAGCAAAAACCAACTACATATGGCGTCTATTTTCCAAGTTTTCACCATGTTACCTATCCAAAGTGTCTGTTTACTAGGTTTTCACTATTGGACGAATTATTTCTCTTTATTATTTTTGTCATTTATTATTATTATTATTATTATTTATTTTTTTTGTCACCAAGACACTTGTTTTCTGGGTTTTCATTAGGGTGACGATTTTTTATATTTAAAAAAAAAATTAATATTTTTATGGTTTACGACTAGACTTTATGATGCTAAGCATAGAACTTTCAAATATGTAGACTATTTATAGGCTCTGTCAATTGTTCACCACCTAGAGTAGCTAGTTGATACTCTCTAGAACCAAAATAGGATGTGATAATGTAAGGACCTAGCCAATTTGGTTTAAACTTGCTAGGTTTTTGTCTATCAGGCTGATTCTTGGGATTTTGCATGAGAACCAAGTCACTAATGTCAAACTTTCTGACCATGTCTCTTTTTTTATAACTGCGATAGAGATGATTCTGATATGCTTGTAAATGATTCAAGACATTATGTCTTTGTTCCTCTAACATTTCCAATTCATGTATTTGTGACTGTCTATACTCCTCATCATCAATTAGGCCCTTCATCGAGACTCGCAAAGAGGGAATTTCAACCACGATGGGAAGGATGGCTTCAACTTCAAAAACTAATGCAAATGGAGTGGCTCCTTTAGGCATACAAATGCTAGTGTGGTAGGCCCATAGAGCAGGGTTAAGTTGAATGTGACAGTTACAACCAGCATCATTGATTGTCTTCTTAAGAATTTTGATGATGGTTTTATTGGATGATTCAGGTTGACTATTTCCTTGTGGGTAATATGGTGTGGAGAAATGATGTTGGATATGGAAGTGTTCACATAACTCATGAAAATCTTTGTTTTTGAAAGGACGCCCATTATATGTGATGATGGATTGGGGTACACCATATTGGCAGATGATGTAGTTAAGGATAAATTTGGAAATTTGTTTGTTGGTTATGTATGTAAGGGAGATGGATTCAATCCACTTAGTGAACTACTCAATGGTGGTGATAATGAATTTGTGGGCATTGGAAGATGTAGGATGGATTTTTCCCATGAGGTTGAGTCCCCATTGTGTGAAGGGCCAAGGAGAAGTAATCGGCTGAAGTTCCTGTGTTGCTGCATGAATCAAATCACTATGTATCTAACATTGGCAAAATGTCTTGACAAACTCTAGTGCATCTTTTTCTATAGTTAGCCAGTAGTACCCAAGTCTCGTTATCTTCTTGGCTAAAGTAGCACCACTTGAATGAGACCTTCATATACCCTCATATACCTCACATAAGGTTGTTTGTGCTTCGTCAGTGTTGAGACATCGAAGAAGGGTATTGTCAAAGCTATGATGATATAGGGTGTCACTCATGATGGTGTATCAAGTGGCTTTTCAGATAAAAGACTTTCATTGGTTATTGGATAGGTTGGGGGAAGGGTTTGGGACTTGAGATAGTCATAAATGTCTTGATACCATGGATAATTGGGACCAACAAGCTCTCAAACCATCTCTGATTCTAGAATATCATATGTAGGAACCAAAAGTTGTTCTACCAAGAATTCAAATTGAGGCACATTGCTTAGAATGTCTAGGAGAGAGCTGATTGTAGCCATTGCATCTGCCACCTTTTTTTGTGCCCTCGAAATCTGTTCAAAAGAAAGCATGTGGAAGTATGAGTGGAATCTATCAACCATTCACTTATAGTAAATTAACTTCTCATCCATTGTGTCATAGTTTTCATTGACTTGGTTGATGACCAGCTTAGAGTCTCCAAGAACATGCAGATTTTTTATTTTCCATTTTATGGCCATTTTGAGTCCCATGATAAGTGCTTCATATACTGCAATGTTATTTTTACATGGAAAATCAATACATAATGAATTAGGGATGGAGTCTCCTTGTGGTGTGATAAACAATATTCCTAATCCTAAGCCATGACTAGTTTGAGATCTATCAAACTAAAGTTTCCAAGGAGATTTAGGTTTTGTATGAAATATGGACTCATAAGGAAAATCTACCACCAATGGTGGTCACTTTTTATAGGTGCATCTTACAGTTGATCTGCTATCACTTGTCCCTTTATAGTTTTTCATTCCAAATATTGGATGTTGTACTCACTCAAAATCATGGCCCATTTTTCTAGACGACCTATCAACGTTGTGTGACTTAGGAGATATTTTAGGGGATCAATCTTTGCTACCAGATGTGTCTTGTGATTCAACATGTAATGTCTTAGCTTCTAAGCAGAGAAGAAAACCGCTAGGCAAGCATGTTCAATGGATGTGTAAATTAGGTCATATCCAACTAGTGTCTGACTGATGTAGTATATGGCCCTTTCCTTTTTATCATTGTCATTTTGTGCTAGTAATGCCCCCAATGCTGAAGTTGTAGAAATGTATAGAATCAAAGGTTTCCCTTCAATTGGTGGCATTAAAATAGGTGGTGAGAATAGATAATCCTTTATTAGTTGGAAGGCGCCTCTTAGCATCTATATGTCCACACAAAGGGGATACCCTTGCGTAGTAGATACTAAAATGGTTGACACTTGTTGGACAATTGTGCTATGAAGCATCAGATAGATGGCAACCTGCCTTGCAACGTCTTGAGTTCACTTATTCCTTTTGGAGGAGCCATGTCTAATATGGCTTTCACTTTGGTAGGATTGAATTCAATGCCTCTTTGAGAAACTATGTATCCCAAAAGTTTCCCTGATGTCACGCTAAAGATGCATTTCTTGGGATTCAAGCATAATTTGTATTCCTCCAGTCTCTTGAATATTTTTTCCAACACATTCAAATGATATTTTCATGTCAAATATTTGGCCAAAAGGCCATCCACATAATCCTCCATTAGCTTGTGCATCATGTCATGAAATATTATTGTCATAGCTCTCTGATACGTGGTGCTTGCATTCTTGAGACCAAAAGGCATGGCGTTCCAACAGTATGCACCCCAAGGACATGTGAATGTCATTTTATGGTGATCTTCAGGGGAAATACGAATCTAACTATAAACCAAGAAACTATCCATGAGGGACAAAATCTTGTATCCTAATGTAGGGTCAACTATGATGTCCATGTTTGGTAATGGAAAGTCATCCTTTGGACACACTTTATTCAAGTCTTGAAAATTTGTGTAGATGCAGATCTGACCATTTGGATTTGTGACTGGTACAAGATTGGATATCCATTCAGCATAGTCTATAGACTATATGAATCCCACATCTAAAAATTTCTTGAGTTCCGCTTTGACTAACAGGGCGATTTGATGATGCATCTTTCAGAAATTTTGTTTTACTAGCTTGGCATTCAGAAGTAGTGGAAAATGGTGTAAGACTAGTTTTGGATCCAATCTAGGAATATCAGGATAGGACCATGCAAAATTAATCTTATGCTCTGAAAAGAATTTGTGGAATTTAGGTTTCTCTTCTTCTGTCAAGGATGCTACAAAGAGGAAAATTTTAGGATCTTTTGTTGTAGATATGTTGACTTCGATGGTATCCTCTATGAGCATTGATGGTCTCTCCTGATTCATGGGGAGAAAGTCCAGTCCTCCATCTTTGGGCACCTTAGAGAGGTTTTCACCCGCAGATACATCCTTTATTTTTTACTTTTTTATCACCAAAAGGTGCCTTTCGGTTTTCACCTAAAGACATGTCATTTTTTGTTATATTTTCATTTTTCATTTTGTGACTAGAGGATGGAGCAGTCTCCTCAAAGTAAGCTACACAATCTAGGTCTATAGAAAATCCAACCTTGTGATCTCCACTTGGTATGCCCTCATGTAATCCCATGAATTTTGCAATGGCCTCATCATTCTAAAATATGTCCATAACTAGCGGGCCTTGTTGATCCTAATCAATTAGTTGTGGGTAGACTAAGGAGATACCATCATCAGTATTGGTGAATGGTGGGGAGGATGCAAAAAGCATGCAGATAGATTCAGAGAGGTTAAAGATGAGATTGTCATCATCCAACTCCCAATCAAACTCTATCCAATATTCTCCTTCACTTGATTCATATTCATTGTCAAAATAAGGGACAAAAGGACTATCATTAGGGTTGGTAGTGTCATGTGGCAATTTGGATGAATCCAAATGAGGGTCACTATTATTAGATGGTTAGACAGATATGTCGGGGTTATGGCTAATAGGACTAGAAGATGATTTAGAATTTTCATTGTTCCTTGGGAAAAAGAGTCTATCCTAGTCTTCTCATTTCTATGGGATCTTAGGATTGTCATTATTTGATGTTGGATCAATATTAAAAAAATTCCAAAATATTTCTTTGAAAGTAAGTTCTCAAGGTTCAAGGAAAAATTCATCAAGACAATAGTCCCTTAGGGATCATTGGGATCCAAATTCCCATTCATGGGAGTCAGTTTCAGTAAGGGATTTCTCAATAGTCTCGACACTTTCTGAAGCATTCACGCTCTCACTCGAAAGTCCATTGGTACATCGATCATCATTTTCGGGTAGTCCATACCCTAACCAAAGAATTTTTGGTCTTCAAGGAGGCATTATGGGATCTCGCATGCCAATTTTATTTCTGCCAAGGCCACAAGTTCCATCATATCCTTTTTCCTTCATTATATCATAGCCTTTCATGTATATCTAAACTGGTAACGGGGATGGATCTTTGGGGTTCTTATAAATCCATGCTTATATATCCATAATGTCTTCTTTTCTCATTTCACCCCATTTAATAAAAATGTGTGATGGAGGAACCCTAAAAATTTCCTTGGGTTCCATTCTAAAATAGAGTTGACCATAGACCTTAGGAGACTTGGGCATTTTGGTGATGCAGTAGGTTGTACTTAATTTAAATTCCCCATAGCCTAAGTCCTAGATCTTGACATTAGACTCAGCCTTAGGAAGTGAGGAGGATGATTGTGTGGTAGAAGACATGGAAGAAATGGATGTGGAAGATGAGGTGAGTGTGGATGGGTCAATGAATTTGGAAGAAGAGGAACTTAGAGCTTCTTTCTTGATGGGAACTTGATGTTCTTAAATACACCTTAGATTGGTACAATACTGAAAGGGATCAGGATCTCCATATATGGTGATTTATGTGTTGTCAAAAGGAACCTTTAGGCATTGATGGTAGGTGGATGGAATGAATTTTAGGGCGTGAATCCAAGGTCGACACAACAAGATGTTATAGGGTAATTCAAGATCCAAGACTTGGCAAGTTGTCTACAATGACTAGCTTAACTCTGATAGGAAGCGTGATAACACCTTGAGATGAATGTTCTTCATCATCATATACCTTTATAACTATTCTCTTTGTAGCATCTACGCAAGCATCATAAAATCATAGAGCCTTAACCAGTTTTAAGGAACATATGTTTAGTCCTACTCCACCATCTACTAAAACTTTTCTAACCTTATGCTCATGGATAAGTATTTCAATGTGTAGTGTGTCATTATGATTGGACTTTGTTGATGAGTAATCTTGATCCAAAAATGTTAAATGATGGGATGTAGTGAGGTATCCCACCATAGCTTCAAACTGGTTGACATCAATGTCCTAAGGGACAGAGGACTCTTGTAAGGTTTTGTCAAGTATAGCTTTATGCACAGGAGAAATGTGAAGCAACTCGATTATGGAAATTTGTGTAGGGGTTTTTCCTAGTTGATCAATGAGGCTAAACCATCCCTTAGGTTGTGATTGCTTGGTTGATAGGCATGATTGTGATTGCTTAGCAGATGGACCGGGTAGTGTAATTTTTTACTGTCGAGGAGGTGGAGGACTAGCTATGTTGACTTTTACACCATGGGTAGTGAAATTGCATTCAGGTGCTCTTTTGACTGTTATGGTATTGACATATTCATCATCACTTTGGATGTGATTGATAATATTTCCACCTGAATAGTCAAATGCGGTGTGGGTATAGTTGGCACGATTATTATTTGTCTTAGGACCTATCGAGGAAGGATTATTCAAACCATGGTCTTGCAGTGGGTTTTTGTGAATAGTATGGTTTGCATTTGAGGAAAATTTTGGCCCATCCAATTCAATTGTGTGATTTTCAATGAGGTTCAACACAATATTTCTTAGTTTTCGACAAGAGGAGGTCTTATGCCCTTTAGCCCGGTGGTAATCACATAAAGTGTTTTCATCCCACCATGATGGTTTAAATTGTCCTAGGTCATATAGCTTAGGGTCCTCTAGTGTGATGAGACCGTTTTGAAGGAGCTTCTTAAGGATGTCTTCGATTGGTTCCCCTAAGGTAGTGTATGTACGTCTTTTCAGTAATTTCCTTGTCTAATGGGGTTGTCCTTGACTTTGACTATTTTGACTACTTTGGTTATTTTGAATGACATTGGCAAGAGGTGTCAGTGTAGTCGTTGATCTATTTTGTGGTTGAGCTCCTTTAAGGGTAAGCACTAGACCTGTCATGTTTTCCATCTTAGTGTCAACAATGCCATCATTGGTAATGTGTTTGTTCTTGACCCAGTATTTATTCTTGTTTGTAGGTGGGTTTGTGTTTGTGGTTTTAGGGCCATATTTTAGTTATCCTTTAGCAATAAGGCCTTCTCAAGTTAGACACCCTTTCAACTATGTGTGAAGGTTGTGCAATAGGAACATGTAAGCCATATTTCAATGGTCCTAGGAGTGTTTGAACAAAATCAACTTTTTCTTTCTCAGGTATGTCAATATGGAAACAACTTGCTAGAATTCTCCATCTTTGGAAGAATGGGATAAAATTTTCACCAACGTCTTCTTGTGTAAGTGTGCATAAACTGGTAATGGAGGTGTCTATGTTAATGTTATAGGCAATAATTTCACATGAATTTTTATACAAGTTTGTCCCATGATTTTATTCCCTTTTGTAAAGTGGAAAACCATTCTGTGTAGGCTGCGAGACTCTTAGGGAAGAGTCTCATCAAGTAGGTATGTTCATAGGCAATGTCCACACAATTGGTTGTGAATTCTCGAATGTGTTCAATGGGGTTTGTCTGCCCTTGTATTTAGTGAAGTTTGGTGCCACATACCTAGGAGGGAATGGTGGCATGTATAGATTTGTGTCAAAAGGATATGGACATAGGTCATATGGCATGTATGACTTTTTATTGACATTTGCATAGTCTCTATTGTTTTTTGCAAGTTTTCCATTTGTGTTGTCAAGGCATCGATTATAGTATTGTTTGTTGTATCACACATGGGAGTGATGGGTATCCCATGGCCCCATTTGTTAAGCTCTGATGACATGTGGAAATTTGGTTGTGGTCCTTGAATGAAGATACATCATTTACCTCCACCAAAGGGGTTGAATGAAGACCCAATGAAAGGATTTGATGATGATGCTCCCATGGTGCTAGATGAAGCTCCAAATAGAGGGTTTGAAGAACTTTCCCCCATTGATGAGGATCCAAAGGTAGCTCCAACTAATTGTGAGGATGTCGTTGACATTGTTGGCATTGATTGTGACATGGCTTGTGACATAGTTGGTGTCCCTCCCACATATGTTGCATTGATTGAATTGGAATTGTTTTGATTGGATGTGTCATTATAGGTGGCATTAATAGTGCTTGCGGAAATTTGCAAGGTGGAACCAACGAAATAATTTCTTGCATTGTTTTGAGGTTGACTAGTGTTGGACATGTTTGTATTGTTGTTGTTGGTGTTGTGATCAAGAGAGGCTAGTATCAAAGTGTTAATGTCAAATCTACGTGGTAATTTAACCCCTTGGTCCAAGAGCATGGCTAAAAATCTTTGTGGATCATGTAATACCAAGTCTTCTACAAAGGAGGCTACATCAAGATTTTGTGTTGCTGCTTCTAGGTCTTCCATAAACACATGTCCATGTTTGTCTCTATGCATGAATGTTTCAAAGGGGTTGCATGATGATGGAATTTTCATTTCACTGAAAGGATTGATAAAGGACTCATCTTGATTCATGTTATGATTTGTGTCATTGGAAAATATGTAAGTGTTGTTGTCTTGTCCAAAATTAGCCATTTGTCTTCTTTTTATTTGAAGCCTAGTCTCAACCATATAAGGAGTTTCTCAAATTAGGAAGGGGATGGAAATGCCAACTAAATGATGACACTATGTTTTTTGGATTTTTGAATAAGGGATGCAGGTGCAATATGAAAATGTTTCCTAAAGGAAATGACAAATGCCAAAGGACAATAAGCACTATTTTTTTTATTTTTTTTTGAGAATAAGGTATGCAAAATGAGGACTGAGATGATTTGAATGTTCTAAGATATGAAAATGCAAAGGTATAAATGATTTGGAAGAAGGTTACCCCAACCACCCTAAGCTTGATCTATGTCTCAATTTGGGTCATCAAAGGACTTACTAATGTGACTAAAGGACAAGATGACAAGATGACAGGGTGAGGTTTCCTAACTAGTCTCTTGAGTTGGAAAGTCTCATAAAAAGGATAATGACTAAAATAAATTATGTTGACTAAGTCCAATGACCACCTACTCTTGAAGGAAATGATTTCACAAAGTATGGTAAGGTTTCCTAATCCAAAATCTGCAAATGAAATGAGGACTTAAGGACTAGTTTATAACTAAACTAAAGAAGATAGACTATAAAGAATGCAACTAAAATTACAAAGTTAAACCTATGGGTAAATGCAAGCTAAAGATGCAAATGATGGAAGATTTGAGAAGTTTTCTTTCTAGTTTTTGACAAAGCTTGCTGGAAAAAGATGTTTAATGACAGATTGGACAAGTTTCGTCTTGGGTTTCATACTGTAATAGTGTTTTATATTTTTCTAGGAAAATGCATCATTCCAAGTTGCAAATGCATTGTGATTTAGCAAATGCATCACAGTTTGAGAAAATGGAGTTTTACAGATATCAAATACAACTCAGAAAAGAAATTGTGGCATTTTTTTAAATGAATGTGGTTCGGGACAGGCAAATGTGTCACCAAGAATAGAAAATGTAGCTTAGCAGAGTGAATGCGTAAAAAAATATGGAAAATGCGGAACAAAAAGGAAAATGTGTTTCAGTAGATGCGTTCCAATACAATAAGTCAAGTTTGTTTTCAATTTTTGGCAAGATTTTGAAATTGTCTCAAGTTGAATGTTTGTTTCCAGATCTGTGAAATGGTGTTTGTTTGTTTGAATGTTTCAGAAAACAATTGGAAAACACAATATTTTTTTTGATCATGCACAAAGAAGACAAGTACAACCCTAGGTTAGGAAAGGACAATATTTGCTAGATTCCACATAGGTTTCCCCAACTACACTTATTCTTAGCGGATGAATTTAGAAGCTTGGCCACATAGACTCCCCCTTATAGTGCACTCACTTCTTAGGTCAACCAAGCTTCCAACCCCCATATATTTCCCATGGTGGGTTGATCACCTCTACTCAAAATTGTGAGAATGTGGATGCCTTCACAATGACCGTTGTTGCGCTAGCAAATAGAAGTGATTTTGGCCACTACACAAAAAGGGTTTTAGTGAATGCTCAAGGACACGAAACCTCACAAGCATATAGAAAGCCAGTTAAGGCTTTAACCAGTCTACTAGGGGCTCTTACACCTTTAAAAGAAAAGGTAGGTACCCATTTTTGAAAGGAAATACATGGTGAAGGCCTACATACCGTGAGGACTTGACAATTTAGACTCATCCTTTTATATACCAGCCCAAGTGAAAAACTAGTTGGAGTCATTCCCTCTTTCAAGGAAGGCCCCTCTAAGGTTCAAAAACATAAAATAGATGGGTCTAGTTTTTTTATCAGCTAGTTTGCACAAGGTGAGAGCATTATCACCTACCACCTTCAAGCACAATCAAGCAAAGTTCTTTAAACCTCCTAATTAAATCTAAGTGAGACAAGAAAATTTTATTTTTAGAGAACCAATGGAAGTGTTTTATAATCTATAACAAACACAAGAAGTTTCAAAAACAAAACTCCTTGGACATTCGAACCTACAAAACCACTTGTTAGTAGTCTGGTACAGGAGCACCTAGTCTCCTAGTTGTAAATTTTCACTTTTTGAAGGTTGATAGGTGGTCAATGGGTTAGATCAAGATGTTTTAGGATTATTTATGCTAAATAAGGTCAATAAAGACCATTTAAGGTGTATTAGGTTCAGTTTTTGAGTCTTGGTGGTCAAATGTGCAAACAATGCATTCTCGCTACAAAATTGTCAATATTTGAATTTGTAGCCTTTTGAAGGAAAATCCTTGAATTTGGATGTAAATTTGAAAGAATTATGTCTAAGAGGTTGTATTAGGGTTAATTAGAGGTTTTAGAGTGATTTAGGAGTTTTTAGGTGTCAAAATTAAAAGTTACAAAGTTTATGTAATATTGTCATATGCAATTTGTCTTAAAATGCAACTTAATGAAGATTAGAAGGTCTTAATGATTAAAAATCAGTTATAGGAATTGGAATAAGTTGGAATGCAACCAAAAAATTTATAAGAACCTTCAATGGCTCAGAGGAGGAGTTGGTTGGAGATTTGTGGGCCTTTCTTGATCAATAAAAACATTATTTTTTAGAAAATTACTGATTTTCTCTACTTTTTGTTATTGTACGGATCTGTACAGACTCCAAATGCTTCAAAAAAAATTTGGAAGTTGTATTCCTATGAATTAGATTTAATTTTATTCAAATTTTAGGGTCTAACTCCTTGTTTTGTGAAAGTTATTCAATTTTTATTGCTGCTACCTGTTTCTTCCAGATTTGTGGGTTGAGGGTCTTCAAAAATGATAAACTGACCCATTCCACTTTTTGTGTTTACTAAACCTTTTGGAATGGGTCCTCTAACATGTAAATTATATGTTTAACATGTTAAATATGCTGTGGGATTGAATTTCTAGTGAATGGGTGGAGCCCTAGGGCTGGAAAATGTGTGTTTCCTCTTAGAAAATGGTGGTTCAAACCTATGAAATGATAAAGAAACAATGCCAAAGGCCAAGTGAGTGTTTATTGAGAATGGGTGGACAAATTTCAAGGTTTCTGAGAAGTTATTTTTGCTAGGAGTGGTTGGGAAGGTGAAGTTTCAATAAGGGTGTCTTAAAACCCTAGTTATTTAGGCTACAAGGAGGGATTTTTGGATTGGAGGCTTAATTGTGCATTTCGGGTCATGAAACTTGGAAAATCCTTGGTTTTGGAACATGAATCAAGAAATTTTTTTGGTTTGGGGGTGTGGTGAGAATATTTGAGAGTGGTCTCTTTGAAAAAGTGGCCTAATTAGAGGCCTAAAATAGTGAAAATCCCATCTTTGAGGCATTTGGTCCAAAATGGGTATATCTAGTCTCCTAGTATGTTGTGTAACCCTAAAATGGGTGTATGAATACATGTTTTATTTTTCAAGTATTTTGGAAAAGATTGGTCAAAAGTCTAAAACACTTGTTTCCCACTACTACAAGAAAAGCTTGTGTGCAAAATGGTGATTTTTGTGGAACTCAATGAATCTGCCTTGGTGATTACTTGAAGCTCATTCATTTGTTATTGTGTAGATGTTGAAGAAATTTGTAGGGGTCTTGTGAAGGTTTGATGTTATTTTGAAAATTTGAGGAGTGGTGAACCTTGAGGGTGAGTTGATGTCTATCAAATTGAACCAATTGTGAGAAGAGTTTCCTTATTGAAAGTCTGGTTGTTTCTTGTTGTTGAGAGCCTCTCCACCTTGATCTACATCATAGTCTCAAAAATATGCCTTGGGCCTATGAAAATTCAAAGCCTCATGCTGCAATAGTAGATTAGTAACTAGAAAAACCCCTACAGTACTAGATTGGAATGAGAAATTAGGAAAATTCTAAAAAAAATTGAAAGAAAAAATTTACCAGACGAATGTATCACAACAAAGCAAATGTGTCACTCTACATAGAAAATGCATAGAAGGTTTGTATGCTAGATTTTGATAGGTGGATGTGTCGATATGCAGAACAAATGAGTCACAATCATAAAATACATCGCTCTGGATGGCGAATGTGTCTCTGAAGATAGAAAATGTGGTTCGAATTTGTGTATGCATTGTTCTACTAGCCGAATGTGTCACAATGTAGCAATTGTGGTGTTGGAAACTGTGAATGTGGCTTTTTGTACCTATACCTACAAAACACAAATAAAAGCCATATGAAAAAAATGAACATGCACGATTTTGGCATCGGGTTCACCAATGTAACTATGGGAAATTTCTAGGTTAGAAAATTAGAAGCTAAATAAATCAAAACCTAAAGTAATAATGAAGCACAAAGGAGTAAAACATGAAAAACAAAGAGAAATATCACCTTGAGCCTTCAACCTCCATGATTGACCTCCATTATACCTTATGTATTTGTTGTAATATGAAGTTTTCCCTTAGATTTTGTATGAGCAATATGTGACAATGCCAAGGCTAAAGCAAATGTTGAAGGATTTGATGTGAAATGCAATACTATGCAACTAGTAAGCAACTCTAAAATATGACTAAAGTATTCCTAATACAAGAGCTACAATGAAATTGCAAGAGCATGAAATGACTAGATTGCAAGATGATAAAAAGATTGCATGAGATGTCCAAATGAGACCAAAATTTCCATTTTAGAGAAAATGCAATTTTGAATGGATGGCCAAGATTGAAGATTGGAAAATGCCCTAGAATCAATGGAAAAGATTCAACGTGACAACCCACAATTAGGGTTAGGGAACCATTAGGTCAAATTTGAAATGAGTGGACAAGATTCAATTTGAGAAAATCAAATCAAGGGTTGATAATGCATGTGACAAGGACATAAGAATGGCACAAAAAAAGAGAGAGCTAGAAAATCAAATAATATTAGAAATTACTTGATTTATGGAGGAAAAAGTTTATTTTGAATTAAAAATTAATTTGTATTATTTATGAAAAAGAGGAAAAATTAGAAAGTGGGACCATTTTAAATAAATAATTTAAAATGGGGAAAATGCCAAGGTGGACAATAATTAAAAAAATTAAAGATTTTATTTAATTATAAGAAGAATTTTAAGAATTAATGACGTATTTAAATAAATAAATAAAATTTATCTATTTAAATAATCAAGAGGAATTAGTGGAAAAAGATAATTAAATAAATTTATGAATTTATTTAATTATGGAAAGACATTAGACAATTAGTGGCAGATTTTATTTAAATAATCAAGAAGAATAAAGTCATGAATTATTTAATTAATAGTAAAAAGTGAACCAAGGACATAATTAAAATGTTTTAATTATGCTAGGAAGAAAATGGTGATAATAGAGCTTGCAAGCATAGGTCATTTTTATGTGTCTCCAGTAACACCCCTCTTTGACCAATTGACCCGAATATGGTCATTTTCTCATCCCACCTTCAAAAACACTCTTCCTTCATGCATTTCATCTCTCTACACAATATTTTAATCATTCAACTGATCTTCTACACACACTCTCTTAGCATTTTCAAGCATTCTCTTAGCATCCATCACTCTCAAGCAAGACTTTGGCACTCCATAGTAGTAGCAACAACACTCCATCAACTCCGTCGAGAAAGTGTGAAACAACACCACTGCAACATGGGCTTGAGTACTCTCTTTTTCTCCTCCATACAAACCCCCAACAATTTTCCTCTTTCTTGTGTGTAGGTAGACGTGCATTCAGAGCTAGCTAGTGAAGAGGCTCTTTTGCGACATCATTTTTGTCACCCTAGCTTTGATATATCTACTTTATCACATCTATTTGTATATCTATTACTTTATAGTTTTGTTTTGTTCCATTAGAAAACACTAGCTAGGTTGTCAGCTCATTTTATGGCAGTTCCCACTATATTTTTGGTCCTCTGGTCGTATGGATGCCAACACACCTGAGAGATGCCACCACGCCGTGTTGTCCTAGAATTGTGATTTCATCCTTGGGTAGAGAGCTACTTAAGGTACAGTGTTGAACCTAAAAACTAGCTCGCCTAGCCCAATTTTGGATCTTGGGTCTTTAGAGTGATTGAAGGACTTTATAATCCTAATCATTCTTTTCCCTCATTTCAATACATTCCTTTAGAGTGAGGTAAGTTAGGGAAACCTTCCACTCTTGGCTCTTCATGAGCTGGGGCCTTGAACGTGCAAGTTGGTCCCCCTCTCTTACATTTTTGGTGAACCTGATGTGAACCATTTTGGTTTCGTTTTGCGATACTGAAAGTTCCTTTCCTTGTATTCTAGGAGTGTTATATGTGTGATTGTTGTGAGGATTTTTCCTTACAACCCAACCTATGACCCCTAGTAGGTGTATTGGAAGGTTCTGAAAGTGTTGCATAAGGAAACCTTAATTGGGTCATCATCTTATCCTTTAACCTTTTAGGGACTCTATGTAAGTATCATCTAGTGTGGGTAATGACATATTTCCTACATCAACCTATCCCCTCTATTTAGCCTATGTGCAGTGGTATTGGTAGAACCTTCACTTCACAGGATCTTCCGATGGATTTTAATAGGGAATCATCTCCTCTCTATATCCCTACACGAATAAATGGAAGCATCATAGTAGGTGTTCTTATTGATGAAATTTCCCAAGTAAACATTATAACTAAGGAGATCATGCTAATAAAATTTTTGCATAAAGATTGGTATGATTCACCCATAAGCACCATCCACACACATGATGGACTTTCTATACCCCCTTTGGGTAGTATTGTCCTGTAGGTTCTAGTTGGACCTAAATTTGTGAATCTTTTGTTTGACATAATCCCTGGGTTTGAACTCTTTAGAGTGAATCTGGCTATCCTTAGTTAGTAGCTATGAATGTGGTGCCTTTAGTCATGCATAAATGTTTAAAATTTATTCATGAGGGCTTTGTACATGTGATTCATGACACCGGTTACAAACCACCAATTTTTCATGGTAGCTACTCCTTGGATTCCTCTTGCCCTATGCTCATTGGTCCTCTCCCCTAAGAAGAAAATTTTGTACCAAAATTATCAAAATTATGAAAGGATGTCTAAGGCCGAAAGTGAGATACTCTCCATCGCCTTATGTTATTTCAAATAGGGATTGCTTAAAAGCTGATAGTGATTCCACGAAGGCATGTAGAAAGGAAGAAGAGAAGTGGTCCTAAGATCCTCCTTCTTTCTCTTCCACTGTCCATCCTAATGTTTCCTCTCACCCTGTTGTGGTACCTTCAGATTCTATTCCACATTTTCAGGAGAATCCTATGGTTCCCACTTGGAAAAATCCCAAGCATCCCGTGTTTGAACTTCCTATCCTGTCCATGGAGCCTAGGCCTGTTTGGTATAAGAGGAAGAAAGGCCCTCATGGGGAGTCCTCTATGTCTCAGCCTCTGTGGCCTCTTATCGCTTCTGCTCCAAAAGTAGTGAATGAGAAGAGGCCCACAAAACTTGATTTGACTCCCCCTACTACTTCCCAACCTATTCCTCCTACTCCCATTTAGTATTCTATTCCTTCATCGCAAATGGCTATAGTAGACACTCCCATGGCTAAGCAAGAGCCTTTTGTTCCTTCATAGACTCTAGCCTCTAGTTTAAAGAGTCGTAGAAACCAACTTGCACATGAGGGAAAGCATCGACAAAAGGCTCTCATGGTTGAGTAGGCCACCTTATAGAGGAAGGAAGAGGAGATGACTGCCCCTATACCAAGGCCTCTTGTTGTGTCCTCCTCTCTCCTCCCCTCTTCTTCCATTCAATCTAGCTTTGTATCACTTCTATCTTCCTCTATGAGTATTAATGCACCTGAACCTAAAAAGGTGTAGGTGTTCATTTCTCCTTCAATGGAGCCACCTCTATTGATGTCCCTTCTAGATGCCCCACCTTTCCTGAAACCCATAGATATGATGAACACTTCAGTTGTATCTACTACAATTTTCCCTTCCTCCTATTCCTCCACACCTCTCACCTTGTCTGTGGGGATTTTACATCCCCAATGGAGTGGAATGTAGAGAGTGGTCCTTCTAGTAACAAAGGATGCAAGAGGATCCCAACTTCTATGAAAGGTGGTCTCACACTGATTTGTTATGTCCTAGTGATGGAACCGATCCTAACTTCCCTAGAGTTCATCATTGCTCCCAAATCACTCGGCAAGCCTAGTAGTGAATCTCGGGTGCAACCTTCTCTGCTGATTGAGGTAAAACATGGAACTCCTACAAAGTGCATGTTTAAATCTCTAGATGAAGTTCTGGCCTTGTCGGTAATCTTCACAAAATCACTAACCTTAGCTCCATAAGAGCTTGGTGTAGAGGACCTTGTGGGGCCCTCTTCCTTATCCCTTGTTATGGGAGGTTCAAATGATCCTCCTCTTAACATCCCACCACTACAGGCTCATCTTCCTTCCCCCTATGATGATTTAGAGTGGGAAGTGGATGACCTCTTGGTCCATTAGTGTTAGGGAGAGGCCCCTTCTTTATCTTTAGAATAGATGTGTATTGTTGTGATGTGTTCCCCCATAATCATGCTATGTGTTCTTGGATGACCCTTGTCACCCTTGTTTGTGCTTGGATACAGGTGTGGTTTTTGTGTCGTAAACCTTCTTCTATCTATTCCATCATTCTTCTATGTTTGTGACTTGATTTTGGGAAAAATCAGGGATGACGCAAAGCACTGGGAACATTTAGGCTTCCCTTCCATGTTGACCCAATTTTTTTATTTTTACTTTGTCTTCTCATGCATTTTTCACATGGTATGATATAGTAGGGGGTTGATGATAGTTCATTTTATATACTATTATACTTACATATATATTTATGAGTAGTTCTGACCCTAAAATATTAGGCTACCCTTGTGTCCTTTGTGTTTATCTCTTTTTTTCTCTTTCCTTATCTTTCTCTCTTCTTCTCTTGAATTTTCCCTTTCATGTGTGACAATGCCACTTCTATAACACTTTGATTTTGAAAATATGCATTAATTTCCAATGAATCTTTTCTCAAGAATCTTCACAAACTTCTTTTCAAGAATCGTGTTCTCAACTTGAAACCCTAATGGAACGCGTTTCCTTCATCATGGATTCATAAAGAAAGAGCTTGAGAACCTTCCTTTGAGGTGGGAGAAATTCAACCTTCCCATTGTGTGGGGGTATCTTCTTCCTTTTGAATTCCTTGATGAAGTGAAAATATTTCAAAAGGATTCCTTGATGATGAATCAATTCAAGAAAGAAAAATATCTTTCATACTTTTGAACAACATGTCCCTTGAGTGGACCCCTTCTTTTTGCTGGGTTCTCAAGGGATCCCTTTGAATTTTTTCTAATTCATCAAAAATCTATGTGACTGTCCACTCACTTTCTTGTGTGGCCACTTTCTAACATGTTCTATCTACGGGTAAACATGTTGCTTTGTAGGTGCGCCTGTGAAGCTGCTTTCTGACTCTATGGAGTCTCCTTTCCATTGAGCTTCCTCCATGTGAGAGATTTTGGGGATCACTCCCTTATAGGTCTACAGGTCTGTAGGGCACTTCTTTTGAGCTTCCTCCATACAAGAGATCTTGGGGGTCACTCCCCTACAGGTCTGCGGGTTTGTAGGGAATTTTCTTTGGGTTTCCTGAGTGTGAGAGATCTTGGGGGATACCTCCCTTTAGGTCTATGAGTCTTTAGCGTTCTTTCTCAGCTTCCTCCATGTGATATATCTTGGGGGACACTTCCTTGCAGGTCTGTGAGGCACTTTCATAGGTATACTTCATGTGAGAAATCTTGAAGGATGCCTTCCTTATATGTTTGCGAGCCTGTGAGGCGCTTACTTTGTGGAGCTTCCTACATGTGAGATATCTTGGGGGTTTCCTCCTTGTAGGTCTATGGGCCTATAAGACACTTTCATTCTATAGCTTCATAGTTCTATAGGGCTATGAAGTCCTTTACTTATCATGTGCTCTCAAGTTCACCAAATTGTAGTTTGCATCCTTGACAGTTTAGGTATTCATTTCTAACTCTACTACCTTTTTGATCTACTTTACCAAAGCACTCATTAGTATTCATGCTCACTAAAGTGGGGAAAAAATGTATAGGAGAAAATTTTCACCCCTTATGTAAATTCCCCTTTTACATTTCCTCACCTTAGAAAACCAAATTTGAAGGTGAAAATCCACATCATCCCACTACCTTTGTTCCACTTGGCATCTATTTTTTGCATCGATAAAAGAATAACTGTCAGGGATGCTTGCACGACGCATAGATTTCCATGCAGTGCGCTTACATCCTTGACTGATTCCTACGTCTCAAGCTAGCATAGGCATTACACTTCCCATTGGGGTTGGTTTGTACTACCCCTCTTCAACCAACTGACTCGAATATGGTTGTTCTCTCATCCCACCTTCAAAAACACTCTTCCTTCATCCATTTCATCTCTCTACACAATCTTTTAATCATTCAACTAATCTTCTAGACACTCTCTCTTAGCATTTTCAAGCATTATCTTAGCATCCATCACTCTCAAGAAACACTTTGGCATTCCATAGTAGTAGCAACAACACTCCATCAACACCGTAGAGCAAGTGTGGAACAACACCATTGCAATAGGGGCTTGAGTCCTCTTTTTTCTCCTCCATTAGCTAGTGATCTCTTGGTGGAGATGGTAAGCATTTTCAATCCTCTCTACAATTTTGTTGAGTAGCACATTACTATTTTGTAGTGTTTATTGTGTTCTCTACTTTCTTTCATCCTTTATCATATTTTTCTCTACAGTTTCTATCTTGACTGTTTGTGGAGGTGGAAACACCGAAACGGGGGTCTAACTGAGGCAGACCCCTATATAACCTCCCAACAATTTTCCTCTTTCTTGTGTGTAGGTGGACATGCATTTAGAGCTAGTTGGTGAATAGGATCTTTTATGGGATCATCTTTGTCACCCTAGCTTTGATATATCTACTTTATCACATCTTTTTGTATATCTCTTACTTTATAGTTTTGTTTTGTTCCCTTAGAAATCACTAGCTAGGTTGTCATCTCATTTTATGGCAATTCCCATTGTATTTTCAATCCTATGGTCATACAGACGCCAACACACCTGAGAGACACTAGCACGCCGCACTATCATCCTAGAATCATGCTTTTTTCCTCTATCAGAGAGCTACTTTGGTATAGTGATGAACTCGAAAGCCTGCTTTCCTAGCCCCATTTTGGATCTCAAGTTTGTAGAGTGATTGAAGGACCTTATATTCCTCATCATTCTCGTCCCTCATTTCAAGATATTCCTTTAGAGTGAGGTAAGTTAGGGTAGCCTTCCACTCTTGGCTCTTTGTGACATGGGTCCTTGAATGTGGTTGGTCCCCCTCTCTTACAAAAAGTATATGTTGTAAACTATCTATTACTGACACCTCACCATTTACATTTCTAATATAAAAAATATCCATTACAGTAAAAAAAACAATAATGGTGAAATTGTAATACAAAAAGATAAGGAAACTTTGGTGTGTTTTTATGCTATTTGTTTGCATTTATAGGAACAAGTTGTAATTCTAAAAATCTTGTTGATCATGTAGACTTATGTTCAATTTACATGTCATCTACAATGTGTATAAAAGAAGACCGTGATGACTGGTAATAAACAAATGTTATTTTTATCCATGTTTTATTCAGGGCCTTCCTTGTTGAGATGATAATTAAAGAAATGTTTTAGTAATGGAACAAAAAAATTATGCTTGTTCTATTGATGAACCACAAGCATTTGAACATATGGCAATCTTGTCAATGTTAATTAATACACAAACACTAACAAATAGGCTAATGAATTCTTTGTTGTAACTTTGAGCATTACTTACTAGAATTAATTATTAACATGTTGAGATAAGATGACTTGTTCTAACAATTGATATACTCCCATGTATGTACATATAGTATCAATTAAAATATCTTGGCGAGCAAATTGATTTTATGAACTAGCTTAACTTTCAATTATTCCATATGAGACCATCTTCTAGGATTCCATGCAATTAATAGACTAGGCTTTCATACAATGTTACCCAAGCATTGAGTTCTCGGCTAGGGACATGAGCACATGGTTTAATGGAAAATTGATCAAAGGAATTGAAATTTGGATGCATGTTACAAGTTCAATTCCCATATTCTCCAAAATGTGCAGAGGAAACTAATGAAAAAGTAGTCTACTAAAATTAGAATTGCCTGTATGGTTTTGGTACTTAGTTTCCTATGTAACTATTGTAAGTTACACTAAATAATAACAAACTAATTATGATGTACATGCACTACCAATTCCATGAATGATTGATGAAAATGAGCCTCAAGGATTAGGTTGGTGAATTGTTTACAAAATTAAAAATTAATACAATACCCATGCATGATAGCATGGAACACAGATAGACAACTTCAAGATATGGTCACTACATTGTATTTGATTATACAATGAAGAAAAGCATCCAATTCTTTCACAATATCAAGAACTCCAAATTGTTACATGGTATTCAATGTCTTATGACAAGATACCCTCCTATTTATGTAACTCATCTCTTATAATACACAAGGAAGTATATTTTTTTCCCAATACAATACAATAGGATTTCTTTCTCCCTATCTATCTATGGATTTGATTTATAGTTGCATGCCCTATGAATAATTTTACAAGAAACCTTTCAACATTTCAACTGGAATAACCCAAAAATAAAATAACATAAAGAGGAATTTGACCCAAATTCAAAGTTGAAACCCAACATAGAAAGCCTTTGATATGACATTCATTCATAAATATGATTTTAGATTTTTCATTTGAAGCGGACAACTCTTTTCATCCTTTTGTAGATATATCTCAAACCCTCAAACACTTTGGGTATACACAATCCTACAAATTGAGTTATTTTATATAAATTTTGCATTGATAGGAAGAAACTAGTATTTCCTACTATACGAAATTTGTCAAGTAATTTTAAAGGAGAAACTCCAGCTAAATTTTGAAACCTGTTCACAAAGAAAAGAAAAAAAAAAAGAAAGGGAGAACAAGCCAATTTCCACCTAACCGTTAATGGGTCATCAAGCCCTTATGGCTCTCACAATTACCCCTTGGCCAAGAGAGCTTATGGGGACCCTAATGATTGCATTTTACACACACAAAGCTATACACCAGTTTCATCACAACATCACACATAGGGATTACCTTTTTTATGGATGTAAGATTCATCATGAGACAAAAAATAATAACTAAATAAATAAACAATATTTATATAGATAATGGATGCATTCATGCTCAAGCAGGACCCACAAACACTCATACTTAGCACATTCAAACTTACATCCATTCATGAACTTCACAAGGACCATATAATAAATATTTAATGTAATGAGGGTTTTGAATTACCTCTAAATTTTCTACAGAGGGTGTCCTCAAATACAACTTCACTGCAGAGGGCCTCACCAACTTCAAATTCATTGCAACCAACTCTAAATTCCTTGCCTGCCTTTTCAGAAATCTCTAGGTTCTCTCCAAACTAGCTTTATCACCCATGTGAGTAGTTGACCTCTACTGAATTTTGCACTCTACTATACTCCCCATTCCCACCAATAATTTCCCAAAAGTTCATTTTTTTTACCGACTTTAATATCATATTTTCTAATTTTTATTTGTGTGACTAATTATTTAGTCATTTACAGTTGTGATTTTATTTGATGATCTAATCAGTCATTTATTTAAACATTTATAGCTGTGTTGCAAAAAAGAGTAGAATTTAGTCATTTTTAGTTGGCGTGACTAAAAGTTTTAGTCACCTAGTCATTTATTTGCCAAATTCTACTAGTATATTATGGAATAATGGCCAAACATTCAACCTCTCTTGGCCTAACTTGAAGAAGAATCCCCATGCTTAGAATCAACCATCCTCTTTTACTAATTAGGCCTCCTATGCTCCAAAGTTATTTGTATTTGAACCTACTAAGATAAATGAAAGAATTAGACATACATTGATCTTTAGTCATTACATAGTAGAATTTAAAATGATGTAAAAAAAATAAACCCACATCTATCTCATAATCTAACTGAATTTAACAATGTAGATACTAAATAGGGGCATGTGTGTATTGGATTCATGACCTCAATCCATGAAAAAATATAATTAGTATAAAATAATTTAATTTAATTTACTTGCAATAATTAATATTATTCAAAATAATTTCATCATTGGTATACATTATGAACTCATACAACTAAACATACTTATAGTTAAATTGATTTTGTATTGAATTTGACTCTCTAGATCCTAATTAGGGGCACACATGTCACCTTGGTTAATGAGAAAACACAATCAATATAGAACAATTAAATATCAACTATTTGTAGTAGTTAATAATAAATGAAATGATAATTATAATTTAATATATATTAAGACATCATACTTATGTCTTAGGCATAAATGAAACATTAGCTACATATGTCACCATGAATGCAACCAACCATTAAAACAATAAGATAAAAGTTATATAAACATGTTATATATACATAAATGATATAGTATTTATATTATATGATAAAAAAATGATATGTACTATCCTATTGTGTGGAGGTTGAGCTCAATGGGCATTATTATGCATACTTAAAGATAGTCTAGGATCCACTTATTCAAAACCAAATTATGTTATTTAATATATCAATTGTAGACACTTTACAATGTCCTGAATGGTATTACACACCTAAATTCGATATATTAACATAATTTAATCTTGAAATTCATCTTCTTTTTGCCTATTTGATTAAATTATCCTAGCTATTTAATTAAATGCCCCATTTTTCACCTATTAATCTAATTGACCTAATTGGGTTAATTCACCCCTTCTCACATTGAAATTTCATCTTGTTTAGTTAAATAATGCAAATTATTTAATTTAAACCCTAGGTCCTCTTATTTAATTAAATAATAACCCTAAAATATTTAATTAAATATCATTTTGTATTTCCCCTTTTCATTAAATAAATCAATAATTTAATGAATATCCTATTATTCTCCATCTTGCACATTTAAATTTAGTTTTAATTAACTAAATATCTAATTATACCCACCTTCCCACTTGCAAGGGAATATTCTTGGAATATTCCTATGGAATATCCTCTTTTATGCACTCATTCCTCCAAAATATCTCTTAACCTCTTCCTAATTCTTAGGAAGTGTATTTGTTGAGAGCTAATTTGGACAATCAATTAAATTAATTAATCCTCGTCAACTTTGAACTTTAACCATGGATTGGAATCCTCAATCCATGTTTCATTCTCCTTTCATTGTTGACCATTGGTTGA
This sequence comes from Sequoia sempervirens, assembly GCA_007258455.2. Lineage (NCBI taxonomy): Eukaryota > Viridiplantae > Streptophyta > Pinopsida > Cupressales > Cupressaceae > Sequoia > Sequoia sempervirens. The sequence continues at coordinate 364,968,034 of VDFB02193867.1, forward strand.
TCTTTTCAATCTAAGCCCTTGATTTCTCATTTGCAATTTAGTTTTAATTAAATAAATTTATAATTATCCTCACCTTCCCACTTGCAAGGGAATATTCCTTGAGAATATTCCCCCTTTGCACATTCCTCCAAAAGGGAATATTCTCATGGAATATTCCTTCCATTTGCACATTAAAATTTGGTTTTAATTAGCTAAATGCTAATTTTCCTCACACCCAATTGAATTAGAATATTCTTTGACAATATTCTCCCTTTACACTCATTTAAAAAAGGGAATATTCCTCTTTGTAACAAACTTATTGAGCAAGTTTTGAAACTGTGCTTCTTTGCATAATTGTGATCCCTTGATTAAATATCAATTTGCATTGTCAACCCTTGATGGGAATCCATGATCCATGCCTCCATCTTCTTTCCATCCTAGCCGTTGATTAATTCTTTCAATCTTGACTATTGGTTTCTCATTTTCTCCCCTCTATGATGTTGAAACTCATAACCACTTGCATCCATATTTAGCACACATTTTGCATTTTTAGTTTAAAATCTAGACCATGGTAGCTTAAATCATCCATTAATGGTTTCCATTTTAGCTTAGTTTGCATAATGTTAGTTTAAATTACATCAATGGATTTCATTTTGAACTTCAACTCCATTTAGCATAGATTGCATTCATTTACATCACACATCTTAGCATATATCATGTTAAATTATCCTTCATCATGTTTCACATATATCTATCATTGGTTTCATTAGTTTTCTTCGATAAAACTAATTGAAACAAGCTCATTATCCAAGGGATTGGGAAAGGGTTCCCTTCCACATCAATGCAACACCACTCCCCCAATAGGATAAGTTTCAATGTCTTAGAGCAGATGTTTTTCAAGCTTTCATGTTTTAGAATGTTAGTTTTAATGGCTTCTTCACTTTGTTTACATTGAATATCTTATTGGGATTGATTCTTAGTGGATTAAATATGGTTCGAATATGTATAGATCAAGTGTACTTAACCTATACTATAACATTGGTCACATTTTGGCTCTAGATGGAGGGCTCTACTAATCAAATCTGACTAATTTCTCATTAGTTTCTTTTTTTCTTGGTTTTGTAGATACAATGATGCTTTCGAAGGCTAATAGGTTTTGTAGATTTGGGCAATAAAATTTGAAGTGAAGGAGCATATCATCATTTGATTATATATTGTAACAAGTGTTTTTACACTTATGGGGAAATTATAACAAATTTTATGATGCTTTATTTCATGTTTTAGGACCAATTAAATCTTCTTTTGGGTTTAAAATAAATGTTCAAGGTTGGTTAAAACTAAACCCACATATCCTCATTTTGCAATATCAAGTTTAAAATTGAACAAAATAATCTAAACACTTCATTTGGTGCTTAAAATGAACTCACTATGCTTGTCAAAGTTAAAATGAATGTGTGTTTGATTTTCTTGTGTATACTTGTGCTTATCCTCTCCCCTTGCAGCTTTTGGAAATCGTGGGTGATGAAAAGTATTTTAAGCGTCACAATTTTTGTTACCTTTAAAGGGCCTTCCTGCCAACTTGTGAGAGGGAATGACCCAATCAATACTTTCATTTCAATCTAGTATATAAATAATTTGGTGTGACTAAAGTCATTAACCAAGTTGGCATTGCTTCCCTATACCAAAAAATGTCTCCCTTAGTATCCATGTGATATGTCAAAACCCTTAAATATTTCTAAGGGCTGGGAGGCCTCTTAATTGAGTGAATTGTCACATGTATAGCACCGGTTTATCTAAAATATGGTCACTAAAAACCTTGTTTGTAGTGGATAACCAAGTCTAATTCCATAGAGTATTTTGAAGTAGTGCTTTAGAATAGCACCATTCTAAGAAGCTACTTACCATGTCTAGTTTTTGGTTGAGATAATAAAGCAAATAGGGAAGGGACTCTTTTGCTTGGCATGTCAAGATGTTACATTTCCTTGACATGGCCTATTTTTCCATTTCATCTTCATGAATTAATCATCTCTTAGGATGATGGTAAGCCTACTAAGAAATACACACCCATTTGAACTAGGATTATAAATGCTTGTGAGTCATTTTGATACTTGCTTGGTTTGCAAAACATTGCAAACGAACATCAATGATCTTTCTCTAAATTTCAAACCCTTTTTCTTAAGCATGGATACCCTTTGAAAAGCCTTCTATTGATGCCTTTCCTAAGGATTTTCATCCTTAGAGACTTCTAAATATCTTGGATTATATCTGAATCCATACTTCCCAAAGTTAACATAGGCAACTATGGCTATAACTTCATGATTTTCACATAATAGACCTTGTGAAATGAATTATTTTTTTGACATATACATTTAGTTTTAAACTTAAGCAAGACATAGTGTTTTTTTTTAAATAAACTCATTAAGCAAGATAAGTTGACAAATTTAATCCCACCCATGACCATTTGGTGTCCGATCGCTCCAATAAAACAACCAAACCTTATGCTAGTTATCATACAACCAAAATTTGAACTAATTGAAGGAGAACAAATAGATATAATTAGTAGTTTGAGGAGCATCACTTTTGAAATAAAGAAAGCACCAAGCTAGTGGAGAAACACAACAAACATCTTAGACAAACAAGAGGAAAAATACGTTATTGTGACTGGAGGGCCCATATCACCACCTCCTATGTGGAAATAAATATCCTCTTTTTCATGATCTTGTGTTTGTCTTAATGATCTCTCACAAAATCAAAATCCCCAAGAGAAGGTCCACATTCCGTCATTTCAAACTTAGAAATCATAGTTCAAAATTCATTAGGATATGTATCTTAATGGATCACCACAATTGAGATAGATCAATAAGGAGATTTTATCTACACTCTTTAATAAATGAACCAGATCTACACATTTCACAAGAACTTCTTGTTTAAATTATTGATTTATTAGGGTTTGATCACTTTATAGGTATAGCATGTTTGTCACCACGTTGGTCTTGCAAAACAAAGGTTCACTCTAGGTTAACATTGGTCAAACATTTCATCCATTCCTTATCAAATGTCAAACCTCACTTCACCAATTTTTGTAAACTTTTGAACACACCAACACTTTGGTCTTAGACATCTATCAACCCAAACCCTAACTTAGGTACTTTGTATGTGAAATGAATCCTTTTCCATGCATTTAGTTAAGTTAGTTATCATTTTTTGGACTAGTTTATCTTGAAGGTCACAAGTCTACCTTAAATATTCACAAGTTCATTAACATATTTTATCCCAACATCAAACATCAAAATTTTAAGTCAAAAGTGTTTTCTCAAAACATTTTCAAAGATGACTATGCCCAAATCACTCTCCTTTTCATCTCTCATTCTCACCATTTCTCCAAAATGACTTAGAGAATCCCTTCTACCAAAATTTGAGTCAACTAAAGAGTTTAAACATTACAAATCTCAACATAACTCTCCCATAGGTGAGCCACAATTTATGGTAACGACAAGCTCACAACACAAAAGAATAATGCAACAAACCAAAGTCACATTCACCAAAAGTGATACCAATCCCCATGAATTTGATCCAAGAAGTCATTCTACCCCCTCACAACAATCCCATACTCCATTAGGACCATATAAGGTAGAATATGTCACAAACAACCTATTTGGACTTACTAAAGAAGAAATCCTTGAGTACAAACAAGAATGTCAAGCCCTAGAAAAAGTAACTCCAATTCCCTCATCTTTTGTTGTGTAAACTTCAACACAAGGCTTGACCTCATCCACCATTCAATAAACTCCATTTCTAGGGCTAAGTCAAACACAAACTCCTAGTCTTGCAGCTAGTCTTTCTAAGGACTTTGGCCACACTCCTTAGAAAAGAAACACACTTGTGGATACTTTTAACACCAATCCTCCCAAACCACCACTTGGACACTAATCTTTGGTGCTCCTCCTATTCCTGAACATCCCCTACATCCATATAAGCCACTTATAGTACATCACTCTACAACCACCTCAAAATATTGAGAACAACCATCTTCATCCATTCCCACAAGTACCACAAGTGTTCCCAACATCACGCATGGTAGTGCAGACCAAGTGTCTCAAATAGACCTACAAGGGTATGTCAACACTCTTACTAAAAATCAACCTTTAACACAAGTGAAATATTCATCTAATCCCCCAATGAGTTCATCAAATCCTTCAATTGTGCAAAATACATCCATCCCACCCATCACCAACCCAAATCAAAATGACCCCTTGGTCATGAACCCCATCAACCAAGGTAATACCTTAATCCCACCTCAAATACAACAAGGGAACTCCCTACCCATTGTTCAAGGGAACCCTTTCGATCAATTGCAAGGTCTGACTGTTCCATTATTATTGTAATACCAAATGGAACCATCATCATCTTTACCCTTTGTCCCCCACATCATGAAAAATCAAATGGGACCTCAATCTTACATTCCTCCATCTCAATCCAATATCCTACAAGGGATGTTAAACCACGACAACCCCCAACCTCTTATCAACAAACCACAACCCACTCAAACCATAAACACCCAAAACCCACCCAGATGTCTCAACAGCCAAACAATCCTATGGTGCTAGAAAATTATCCCACCTTGCAACAACCACAACAAACTTATCAACAAGTCATGCAACTACAAAAATAATAAGAAGTAGCCTTAGTATCCCATCAATAACAACAAGCAACCTTAGTAGCCCAACAAAAAAAACAAGTAGCCTTAGTGGAACACCAAAAATAGCAATCAACCTTAGTAGTACAACAATAACAAAAAGCCCATCAAGTAGCCTTACCAACACAATAACAAAAACAATCCCAAAAAGCAACCTTAGCAAAACAACAACAATCACACAAAGTATCCTTAGCAACACAACAACAACAAGCACACCAACAAGACCTAGTGGCATAACAACAACAAAAATCCCAACAACAACACCAAGCATGCTTAGTGGCACAACAACAAGCACACCAAGCAGCCTTAATGGCCCAACAACAACAACTAACCCAACAATAATAGGGTTTATAATATAACCCTCAACAAAACATCACCAATACAAACATGTTAAGAAAATATACACCTCCACGACCATCACCTTCACAATATCGTACACCACCATACTCACCATACAAAACTCCTTCATATCAAAATCCCATGTACAATCCATCTGTCATCTCTCAATACACAACCTATGTTCCTCCACCGACCCCACATGATGATGTAGCATTGTAGGTCAAGACACTAATGCATAAAATGCATGAGATTCAAATGGGTAAGACAAAGAAGCCCCATACACAACAAAAGCTATGTTCATATCCATTCGATTAAAGCATCACAATGGTACTAGTCCCTTCCAACTTTGAGGTTCTAAAATTTGATAAATACAAAGGGAGAGAAAATCTCATGGACCATATCAAAGAGTTTAACATCATGTGTGTGGAGGTGGCCTACAATGATTCCTATTTGATGTGCCTCTTTCCACATAGCTTGGTGAGCCCAACTATCAATTAGTTTTCTCAATTGCCTCTTGGTATCAAAACCTTCCAAGAAATCACCAATAAACTCATAGATCAATTCTCATTTAATCCTGACATGGACATAAGCTTAGAAGAGTTTTACTCTCAAACAAAACAAAAGAGAATCCTTTGAAAATTTCTTATAATGTTGGAAACAAAGAGCTAGTAAGAGCAAGTGGACCATTTCCAACAAGCAACAAGAGGCCCATTTCCAACAAGCAACAAGTGGGGATTATCATAGAAAATATTGACCCAGATCTATCCTTCCACTTAAAGATGCAATGTATTACCACTTATGATGAACTTTTCCCTAGGGCCCTCAACATCGAGCGAGCTCTAAACTCACAAGGAAACACACAAGTATATAGAGACAACCACCCATCCACTAGTTCTAACGACAAATCTTGATTTTGGGCCAAGAACAAGAATGCTACTAATGATGGTGTTTTTAATGCAAAGGTGGTCTTAACTAATCCTAGGAAAGCAAACACCCAATCCATAAACACTCAACATGTGCCCCAAAGAAAAATTAGTGCTTCTAAATGATAATTCACTCCCTTAGGGGAACCTATGGAGGATTTGTTGAAGAAGTTGATACATTCTAATATTATCACACTCCTAGATTTCTCAAAATATCAAGAGCCACAAGTCAAACCTCATAGCTATAGAGATGATATTTTTGCGAATTTCACCGATACAAAGGTCATAATACACAAAAATATTTTAGACTCAAACATCTAATAGAAGATCTTATTTAATAAGGAGACATTGATGTCGATCAAAAATCTAGGAATGAAAATCTGAAAATTTACACAAACTCTATGCCTAATCATGGAAAAACAAAAGGTTTTGGAAAGGCATCAACTTCAAACAATGTAAACCATACCCATGATACCATGGTAGGACACATTTATGGTATTCATTCATCACAACATAAGGAATCATAAACATATCAAGATACTATTTTAAAACAACGTCCAAAATAATCAATAGTATCTAGCAATATTTCATACTCTAATGGCATCAAGTATGTATTAGATTGCAATATCTCTCCCACATATGAATCAATGATTAGGCATGTCGAAGAAGTTCCAAATGAGACAATAATATCCCTTATTACACCCATACCCATAAACTGTTGTGAAGAGTCTTTTATCGATGATATATTATCCACCCAAGGATTGTGTTAAGAAGAGGCTCTTGAGGATAACAAAAGCTACTCTAAATCGAGTCAGGATCAAGAACCCCTATCCCCAGAGTTTCACCAAGAGTTGAGGGACATCTTCTAGACCATTTTAAAATCCAAATATGTCCTTGATATCACCCTTGAGATATTTCTTTCTGATGGACATATAGCCATTCTTCACTCAAAACAAGAGTCTCCCACTCTTGATATTTGCACACAAAAGCAAGCAACAGTTGAGATTCTTCATTATTACAATGATTTTACATCATCGACATCTTTTGAATCTGCACCAATATATTTTAAAGCAATATCAACATATAATGATGTCATATAATTAGAGCAAACAGTCCATATTCCTCAATAGAAGGAAACCATAACAATATCATGTGTCATGACAATTCATATTTAGTGGCTATGGATCAGAGGATACATTATCAAGGCAAAGGATTAGATATTGTTAATACCTTCACAACGCTTGGGGAAATCTTGTCTACAACAAACATCAACATACAGGGCATGAAGGATCCTTATGATGAAAATACTATCAACACTGCTACTAGTCATATCATGAATCGTAATCCAACCATCATCTCATACACATATTGGGACCAACATAAAAAGAAATATTTCTATCAAACCAACACTAGTACAAAAATAGAAATAAATGACTAAAAAAACTACTAAAATTTGGTCATGTGACCATTAGTAGTTTATTGCTAGTCATTATAACATGACCAAATTTATGACTAAACCATTTTTAGTCATTTATTGGTTGCTTTGATTGATCTATTTGGTAGTATATTTAGTTATTAATTTAGTCATTGATTATTATTAACCGGTCATTTATTTAGTCATGGTAGTCATTTATTTAGTCATGGTAATTGTTTATTTATTCATGATAGTCATTTATTTAGTCATGGTAGTCATTTTATTTAGTCATAGTAGTCATTTATTTAGTCATTGTAGTCATTTTAGTCATTGTAATCATTTATTTAGTCATTGTTTAGTCATTTATTTAGTCATTTATACACTGAAATAATCATAAAAATTCAACAAATCTGCTCAAATAATTGAAAATAATTCACTATGTATATTCAAAATGTATATAAAATATGTTACAAAGACATCTATACATAGAGTTTTGAAGACAAAATCTTTTGCAGCATGCAAACTGTTAATTTATTATGCTTTTAAAATTGAAAACTAAAACTAAAGCTAAGAACTCTATACATAGAGATTTGACGAAAAAATCTTTTGCAGTATGCAAATTGCTAATTTATTATGTTTTTAAAACTGAAAAAAACTAAAACTAAAGCTAAAAAGTCATTTGTTTGAATGCATGTCTTCAATTATGCCATTGTTGCACATGGGGTGGGTTGTAAATACATCTAAAAGGCACTGGTCGTGTATTTTCTCCTTGCTTTGTACCTGTCCACAATAAAAAATAAACATATTACTTTTCCCATTTTATACTCCAATAATAAAATTGCTAAATGTGAGTAAAATATTGCTATCCTATGATAAGAAAACATGCCAAGAAAAAAATTGCAAAGGTAGGTTCTAACATTGACAAAAGAAATCTCAATCCATAAAGCAACACTCCTACAAAGAAAGAAAGCACTATCCTTAAATTCCCAATGCTCTCCTCGAGAAATTCAAACTGTACTTGACAATTGGAAAACCCAGATTCAACTTCCTATGCACCCACCACCAATCCCTTTTAGAACTATTTTATGTTCAAATCCAAAATCATCCCAATTTTATTATTCAATCAAAGAAGAAGAAAAAATAGTGGAAGCATAGGGAAAATAACTCAAAATGCATAACTCATTCAAATCCAGGCTAAATACAGAGGCTATTCTCCTCTATCTATTTGCCATCTTTTATAGGGATATGTATAATTTCCTTTCTGATAAAGACTTGAGATAAAGGCTTCCTCGTAGTTAGTACCTATAATTCCCCTAATTGAGTATGCTTCAAAGTTGACCAAATCTAGTTTAGTGAGGAAGCAGGAATCAAAGGGGTGGGAACAAGAGACTTCAATTCATCTAATGACTCGCCTTTACTTGAATTTTCAGCCATGACTTAATACAATTTGATATTAGGATCTCCCAAATCATAGGAAAACATCCATGAATTGATGTAATTAAGAATTTATTAGGCCCTAATTAATGATTTTAACTCATAAAAGGTGGATTTTGATCATTTTATACTTACCAAAGCATTCAAAAACAAAATTACAGAGCTTTGGTGATTTTTATAGTGACCATTACAATGTCCCTAACCTTGAAAAAAATGGTATGAATGAAAAACAAAGAATGGTGAATAATGATCACACAATGAAAAGAACATATCCAAACACATTTAATCACATTTTAAGCTCTAGAAGTGGGTATGTAAATATATAGATATATAGAAAATATGTAGAAACTAGTGCAGTAGCATTGGTTTTGGCTCCTCCAAAATTCCTTGCTGGTATTGACCTTTCACTTCTCTGATTTGGTGAGCTATAGCCTTAAAATAACTTTTCAATGAGGGTTTTAGTATTTTCTTATTAAAATGAAAATTACACAAAAGATTTGGGTGGGAGTTTGAAAATTAAGGTGAGATTTGTGTGCCCATTATGCCTGCCCATTAGTTTGTTCTCTAAATTTTTTTTCAAAATGGAATCAAAATTAAATATATTACAATATACAAATTGTCGGCTTTTATACAATAGATAATATTATAATATTATATTATATAATATTATAATATTATAATATTATAATATTATAATATTTTATATTATTATATAATATAAATATTACATTATATCTCACGGTCAGTTGCCTTCTCGAGGCCAGCAGTGGAGTGGCTCTGCTCGCCCCCACTCTCAACCTCCTCTTTGATGTGGTTCTCACCCTTCTCGGCGGTTTCGTTCTCCTCCTCCACAAGTTGAAGCCAGGGGACAATGGCCCTTTGAGAACAAGATAGCTCGAGATTAAGATAGGAAATAAATATGCCTAGTAGCAGCAAATGTGTAATTAATAATTAATTACAGTAATCATTGGGTGTATATAAAATATGTTACCCTCATAATACTACATCCTAGCTTTTAAAATTGAAAACTAAAACTAAAGCTAAGAACTCTATACATAGAGATTTGACGAAAAAATCTTTTGCAGTATGCAAATTGCTAATTTATTATGTTTTTAAAACTGAAAAAAACTAAAACTAAAGCTAAAAAGTCATTTGTTTGAATGCATGTCTTCAATTATGCCATTGTTGCACATGGGGTGGGTTGTAAATACATCTAAAAGGCACTGGTCGTGTATTTTCTCCTTGCTTTGTACCTGTCCACAATAAAAAATAAACATATTACTTTTCCCATTTTATACTCCAATAATAAAATTGCTAAATGTGAGTAAAATATTGCTATCCTATGATAAGAAAACATGCCAAGAAAAAAATTGCAAAGGTAGGTTCTAACATTGACAAAAGAAATCTCAATCCATAAAGCAACACTCCTACAAAGAAAGAAAGCACTATCCTTAAATTCCCAATGCTCTCCTCGAGAAATTCAAACTGTACTTGACAATTGGAAAACCCAGATTCAACTTCCTATGCACCCACCACCAATCCCTTTTAGAACTATTTTATGTTCAAATCCAAAATCATCCCAATTTTATTATTCAATCAAAGAAGAAGAAAAAATAGTGGAAGCATAGGGAAAATAACTCAAAATGCATAACTCATTCAAATCCAGGCTAAATACAGAGGCTATTCTCCTCTATCTATTTGCCATCTTTTATAGGGATATGTATAATTTCCTTTCTGATAAAGACTTGAGATAAAGGCTTCCTCGTAGTTAGTACCTATAATTCCCCTAATTGAGTATGCTTCAAAGTTGACCAAATCTACTGACATTGCTTTGGCTACTTGATGTCCTTTTTATTTTACATGTTTGTAATGTTTATGGATTTCTGGGATAGGCCCAAGTGACTTTAGTTTTTGGTTTTCTAGGCTTTTCCCATGTGACTCTTGGGGTGTGCCTTAATATTATAATATTATATTATATAATATTATAATATTATAATATTATAATATTATAATATTTTATATTATTATATAATATAAATATTACATTATATCTCACGGTCAGTTGCCTTCTCGAGGCCAGCAGTGGAGTGGCTCTGCTCGCCCCCACTCTCAACCTCCTCTTTGATGTGGTTCTCACCCTTCTCGGCGGTTTCGTTCTCCTCCTCCACAAGTTGGCCAGGGGTGGCCCTTTGGAGGAGTTGTAGGGAGTAGCAGTGGCAGTTTTGGGTGGCCCTCTAATACTACTCCTAGTAGCAGCCCTATTTGGCTAGACTCTAGTAAATGTTTTTCATGTTTGGTGCTTGCAATCTCGCCCCAACATGAGGAAGATAAAGAGAAAGAAAAGGAAACTGACAATGGTTGGGCTCCTCCTCCTAACATCACTCCAAACCCAACTAATGTATGGGGGAAAAAGATGGATGATAGAGACCCTCTTGGCTCTACTGACATTGCTTTGGCTACTTGATGTCCTTTTTATTTTACATGTTTGTAATGTTTATGGATTTCTGGGATAGGCCCAAGTGACTTTAGTTTTTGGTTTTCTAGGCTTTTCCCATGTGACTCTTGGGGTGTGCCTTCTTACCACTCGCCCTTTTTCTATGAACATGTAACGTTAACTTTATTAATAATATAGATAGCTACCTATTCATCAAAAATATTACATTATATTATTATATAATATAAATATTATATTGTATTATATTATAATAATATAATATTATATAATATAAGTTACAACTATACTATTTTGAATTAGAACTATAACCTCTTTACTCTCCATTCCCTCACCTCGCACACCTGCACACCTACTTCCTCCTACTTTGCGGTAATGCAGGAACATTAATATTTTTTTATCACTTTGCTTGCTTACCCATTGTATCTCCTTCACACACATGTAGGTTAGTGGTGCAATGAAAATTTTAATGAATTTACTTCATATTGCCGAGCCCACCATTTTGTAAATATTATAATATATATTAATATATATTATATATATTATATAATGATAATATAATATTATATAATATATATTATATATATTATATTAATGTATTATATTATAATAATATAATATGATATATTGTATTGTAATATAATATATTATAATACAACCCACTCCCTCAATTCGAAATATTTTTTTTAATTATCCACTTTAATATCATATTGTATAATTTTTATTTGTATTTGTGTGACTAATTATTTAGTTGTGTTTTTTACCCATGATCAAATTAGTCATGATCAAATTAATCATTTATTTAGTCATTTGTAGTTGTGTTGCAAAAAATGAGTAGAATTTAGTCATCTTTAGTTGTTGTGACTAAAATTTTTAGTCACATAGTCATTTATTTGCCAAATTCAACTAGTGCAAGGAGAAAGCCATCAAAGAAAATGAACTAGTAAAGGAAAAAGGACACATCAAGTACAAATGGATTCCAAAACAAAATAAAGAAAATCATCCCTCCAAAACTCCATTAGTCAAAGAAACTCTAGGGAAAAATCAAAAAGGGAAAGGTATCCATAAAAAGCATCCTCAAATACAAAAGCAGGATTGTCAAGCAAGGAACAAAGTATATCCACTAGTTGGTCCTAATTCCATGAAAAGCTCCATTCCCACCCATCATTGAGATTCAAAGTTTCCAAACCATCAACCAATCCATCTCATATTCCTTTATGTATAACATCATACACTCCATTCATGATATCTAATTCTCGCATTAACCATGTGTTGGCAGCTACCCTTCATCATAAGAATTCTAAAGGTACCATATCGCGATGTGCACACATAGACAAGGTTAATTATGTTATTCACAAGGTAGATTAGAGTTCTTCAAAATTGCATCCAAGTGCTTGTATCTTAGCAAAGTAGCTTCTTCAAACAAGGTATCATTGGAACATTATGATAGTGACCTCTACATCATTACCACTAGGTGTTTCAACATGAGGGTAAAAGTTTCCAAAAAAATAAAAAAAATAAAAACAATAAAGAAAATAATAAAAATAAAAATGGTCCTCCAAAGAAAACCACTACGGTGGTGCTTTGGACAAGTACTATGATAAAAACCGGAAAATAGGCGTCATGAGTAGAATCAATCATTTATATGATCCTTCTTAGACAAAATCATCTCATCCTTGTCATGATAAATCTAATGTTTTTTTTTGCTAGGTAAAACACTGCTAGGGGCAGCACCCTGTATTACTTGCAAAAGAAAATTACATGAGTTTTTGATAACCAAAACACCCCTAAAGGTCTTTTCTATCAAAATGACCTTCACTGAGCTCCTATCCTAACTAGACTTTCATGCATTTACATTTTGCATTACAAAATGCCCTATTTTCTAGTACATGTAGTGACTTGGCCTGGTCCTGACTCTAACTACCCTATTACTATTGTTATTGATCAAAGCATACAACTATAGACATATTGAAACCATACCCAACCAAACTTTATCCTTCCTCTTCGTCATCTGATTCTTTTCATTTTAGGTAGGCCATGCAATTTACTATTACTAGGCACTCTGGTCCACATTTATGGTGAGCTAGGCTTTTTTACTTTTCCTTCGGGTCCCTGGGGTCATTCACACGCTATTATTCTCCATCACCTAGGTCCCAGTCATCATCATCACCAGCAACAATTTCTTCTGAAAAACCTTCGTCCTCCATGTATCTTGTAGCCCATCCACAAGGGAGGTTGGTTGTCATCTTGGTTGCCTTGAGGAGGGAGAGAATGTTTCAATACCTTTCATCCCAAAAATTTCTAAATCCTTTAGGGTCAATGGTCTGAACCAGAGGAAACCTCATTACTTTCCTCCCTCACATTCAAATCATATAGTAATTTTGTGGCATGGGGATTTGTCCATGCTTATCCACATTGTCTAATGTCATGTCAATGTTTCCCAGCCATGTGTACATGAATACCATTTGGGTTAGTTTTTAACCCATCTCCTTTAATACACCCATGTACAAGAGGAATTCCAAGAACATTGTAGGAATTTCCATGTTTATTCTCACTCTATGAAATTCCCTCAGAAATTTAGGCCCAACTATCTTTTTTGTTGCACACAAAAATCAGTGGGTGGGAAGAATTCAACAACCCCTGTAACTGTTTATCAGTTATTTCCCCTTTGAAGGCTTTCTATTTCTTTTTTGTATCCAATGTAAGCAGCGTTTCCATTTTTCCGTTCACTAGGAGCTCGTATAGAATTTTCTATCACTTCTTTTTTTCAAATGCAGATGTGGAAGATTACTCTCACCAGTACCATTTATTTCTGAACACCTTAATCTATCATAACTCTTTTTCCTCTGTTTAAGTCCTTTGGAGCTTGCTTAGCTTTCACCACCTTGGTGATGGTACACAAACAAATTAATGCTTGATAATCCAACCCTCTCTCAATATTTCAAATTCCTTAGAAATTATTTTATTTTTCTTATGCTTGATCTTTTGAAAATGAATCTTGTCTAATCAAGAGAAATGCCAAGATATCTCTTTTATTACCATGTGATTCCTTTCACCACAAACCCTGGTTTTGATGCCAGATCTTTCCCTAATGTCGCCTGATGGATTTTCATCTACTTTATCATTTCCTTCCCTATAGATGTGACTAATTTTGAAGTCCTCGAACCTGTTTACCAATTTTTTTATTTGCTGCAATAGATGATTTAATTTCCAATTCAGGGTGGTGCCTTTTCAAATGGCATTAATTGTTATCATTGAGTCTCCTTCCAAGTGAATTTTTTTTATCCCCAAGTCCATTCCCAACTGAAGGCCAATTGTTGCTACTCTGAATTCAACTTCATTGTTTGAGCATATTCCTAGCGATATGGATTTTTCTACTAAAATATTCCCCTGTGAATCCCTTGCAATGCAACTAGCCCTGCCTGGCCCTGGGTTGCCATGAGCTACACCATCAAATTTCACTTGTAGCCATCCTGGCTCTAGTTCTTTCCATGTTACTCCTACTCTCTTTTCCTTGCTAGTTTGAGCTAAGATATTTCCATTCAAAAGAGGTGGATTAAGGCTAGGGAATTTTTTGATCAGGAAATCATCCCAATTTGTGTATATTTTTTGTTTGCTCGCTTTGCTTTGAGCATCCTCATTAACTAGTTCAACTATAGCTCTTTCAATTTTTTCCCATAGCCTATCCTTGTTTAGCTCTTTCCCATGGAAAATTCTCCTCTTTATTTCCTTCCATAATTCCCATATTACTATGGATGGTGTTAACTTCCAAATTCCTCTGAAAACTATTTTTTTCCTTTTTGTGGCCACATCTTGAACCAAGTTGAGAGATCCGTTGGTATAGGGAATTGAAGATTTAGCTTGCTTCTCACTATGTTCCAATAGTCACTTGCCTATGGACAAGTCAAAAGGATATGGTTTGTTGATTCTTCATTTTCTTTACATGGAGAACATCTACTCAAGCCTTGGATTCCAAATGTGGCTAGCCTATCATCTACAAATACTCTTCTTTGTATTTCCATACATGCGAATACTCAACTTACATGGCCAATCTTGTCGACAAATGTCTAGCTCTTTTACTTTATAGCCTAATTTCACCTTGTATGATCCTATTGCAGAGCCACGCCATCTAACCTAATCCTTATCATAAAAAACCTTTCTTTGAGGATCTTTTCTAGTGCATCTTTTTGTGCTTGTGGGGCATTGAGAACTTGTAGTTCATTCCAACACTAGATGTGGGTTCCTTGATTGAAGGTCTTTTTTCCATAGTTGGCTATTTTGTTCCCCCAGAGCCTTACTGTCTCTTCTTTTATTTCATCTAGTCCTAGGTTGTTTCCAATGGGAGGTTTCCCACACCAAGATTCATTCCAAAATGACACGCTAGTCCCATCCTTGACTTCCCATGTTACATGATTTTCTATTATGTCTCGACATTCCATAATGAAATTCCAAATTGCTGACCCTCTCGGGGGGTTCACTATTGTGAGGATTCTTATCAAATCATCTAAATCTAGGTACTTTCTTCTCATGATTCTGACCCACCTTTGCTCCCCTTTTGTGTGTATGTCCCATACCAATTTATCCCCCATGGCTTGATTCATTATGGATATTTTTCTAACCCCTACTCCTCCCACTTCCTTGGGTGTACATATCTTGTCCCAAGCTAGAAGGGGGAACTTGTTTTGGTCCCCTATTCCACTCCAAAAGAATCTTCTAAAGATTTGGGTGAGAGCTTCTTCTATTGCTCTTGGGAGTTTTAGACATGACATTGAGTATACTGTTATGGTTGATAAAATAGATTTGACCATCAGAAGCCTTCCTATTGATGATGGCAATTTACCTTTCCATGTGCCCAGTTTATTCTTGTAGTTGTTGATTAGATTCTCCTAGTATCAATTTTTTTTTATTCTAGCAAACAATGGAATTCCCAAGAAGTGCCCTGGCAATGTGGCAACTTTCAAGTTTAAAAATTTGGCTATATCTTTCTGCAAGCTTGGTTGTGTATTCAGAAAGAAGACTTCTGATTTACCCCAGTTGATGCTTTGTTTCAAAGCTCTGCAATATTCATCCAAAAAATTCTTGATCATTCTTGCTTCCCTTCAGCTGGCTTCTCCCATGAGGACTATGCCATCTGCAAATTCGAGATGTGTTGAGGGCTCCAACCCATTGGGTACATGCACTCCTTTCCACTTTCCCTCACTTATAAGCCTTTTGACTCCTCTCCCAAGGACTTCTGCCATTATTATGAACAAAAATGGAGACAGGGGATCCCCCTGTCTCAGTCCCCTTGTAGAAGGGAAAAAGCCATTTGTTGTTCCATTCATGGATGTGAAAAAGTGCGTGTGGAGATACAACTTTGATCCAATTTATCCAATTTTTCCCAAAACCAAATTTTTCTTAGCACCTCCAATAGAAAATTCCTATCTACCATGTCATATGCCTTGAGGATGTCTAGTTTCCAGAATCATACCGCCTCTTTGTTTTTTCTTGCCTAGAGTGAATTGTTTTCATGGGCTATGATAATTCCTTCTACTATTGGTGACACGGGGAAAAGCCACTTTTTTCCTTTAATATTACCTCCTTCAACACTTCTTTGAGTATGTGTGCAATTATTTATTTTGTGGCGACTAGCATGCTTAGAGTGTTGCATAGAGGCTATTGGCTTGAAGTCACTCATTGTTTCGAGGATCTTTCTTCTTGGGAATTAAGGCCAAGAAAGTGTGATTCACTACTCCTAGCATTGTCATTCTTTTTCTTGATTCCTCTACTACCACCCCTAGGTCTTTTCCAACAATGTCCTAGAAGGTTTGGAAGAGAGGAAAACCCGACTAGGGAAGCTATAGACATAAAAGTATTGATTGACATCGTGCATCGATCGACTTACTAACATCGTTTCTTCCTAAATCATCCCTCGGTCTAACCATTTTAATCAAATTCCCCTATCTGATTAAATTCATCAATATTCATCTCTTAATTAAATAAATCCCATTTTGTCTAATTAAGTCACTTCCTCTTGTTAATTAAATCATTCCATTTGATCTAATTATCCCTATTTAATTAAATAATCAATTTATTTGATTAAATTTCTAAAGTTTATCTATTAAATTAAATAAATTAAAACCTTATTTGATTTAATCTAACATCATCCCTTTTAATTAAATAAATCAAAATATTTATTTAATTAGTCTCTTGTCACATTCTTCTCTTATCTAATTTAAATAAATCCATAAATCTAAGTCAAATAAGTCACATCATCAAATCTCTTGTTAAATTAATTGACCTTTGATTAATTTAATCTAATCTCATGTCACATCCTCTAGATAATGCAAGTTGCACATGAAAATAGATTTAATTCATTTATTAAATCCCTATTTTCCCTCACATGGCATCTTTTGGAATATTCTCTCAATTTGAATTCAAAAATTCCAAGTCAACATGTACATCCAACAAGACATTTAAGATCTCTTACATGTCCTTTGCCTTGAGCCAAGTGGCATTTATTGCATTTTTCCTTCCCTCTTACATGTCATTTCAACAAATTTGAAATTCAAATATTGGCATTTTATTGGCACAAACCCCAAATGCTTTGTATGGTCATTCATAGCTTGACAAGTGGCATCATATCATTGGATGAAAGTTAGTCCCACATTGCTCAAATTTGGGCTTTCATCCATCTTGAAATCCTATAAATGAAGAGCTCCTCTCCTCATTTCATCATCCACATTCCAAGCAAGGTTACCATGCTAAAATACTTAGCCATTTTCATCCATCATTTGAGTTCTTAGCTAGGTTATTGTAGATTTTTGGCTTGGAGCTCTCACCTTCATCATCAAAGTGGATCAACACTCTTCAACAATCATCAAACTTGCATCTTAGGGATTGGGAAAGGGCCAATTTTCACATCAAATTGGCACCAATTCCCCCATGGGATTAAGAGTTTGCTTGCTTAATTAGGATTCAATCTTGTTTTTATGATTTCATAGTGTTTTTTATCATTTTCTTCCTAATTTGAGTTATGTTAATGAATCTCATGGGGAATCCATGTTTAGGCTTGCATTTCCTTGTTTAACTTGTTTAATCATGTTGTTTTGTAGGTACTTAGGCTTGGGTTCGCACATAAGCCATCACGGACTTGGTGCTTTGTTAGGGTTCATTTGGAATCTTGCAGTTCATTTACCTCTTCGAGAGGGAATCTTCTAATAGAGATGTTTATTCTATTCTTAAATTTATTATTGATGGGATTTCACTCAGCAACTTATCTCTAGCAACCATGTTTTCCTGACATTCTTTGTTTAATATTCCTTCAAAAAAATTTACTGCTTCTTTGTTGACTTCTTATGTAGATTGCACCATTTCACCATTGGCCTTCTTGATCTCTACAATCCTTTTCTTGTTGTGATTGGAAATTGTTGTTTTGTGAAAGAATTTGGTGTTTCTATCTCCCTCCTTCAACCATGTTTCTCTTGACTTTTGGCGCTAGTAGCATTCTTCCCTCTTTAGAATTTTTGCTAGTTCCTCTTTCAATATTTTCTCATTTTCAAAGTCAACTACATCCATACCCTTTTCTATAATATGCTCGTTCAAGGCCCTGATTTCTTGTTCTATTCTTTCTTTCTCTTTGAATATGTTTTTGAAATGTGTTTCGTTCCACTCCTTCGGTTTTTTTTTCATGTAACTCAATTTTTTGTTTATCTTGTACAGCTCTGTCTTATCTCCAAAACTGATTTCATTCCACCATGTTTTAACTAGCTCTGGCAACTACCCATCTCTTAACCACATATATTCAAACTTGAAAGGACTACCCTTAGGAGGATCATCCTAGCCAAAGGATAGTAAGACTGGAAAGTGGTCTGATCCAGTAAAAGGTAGAATATGAGCTTCATGTGTGCCTTCCAACTCTCCTCAATCTCCCTAGAGTAGAAATCTATCCAACCTCTCTGCTATGCTGGTGAAGTCTTTTCTTTTATTGGACCATGTGAATGTACCATTTTTGGTCTGCACATCTTTTAATTTGTTTTTATCTATGAAATCCTAAAAGTCTCTTTGAATGATCATTACTCTACCTAGGCCTCCCTACTTCTATTCATTGTTCAAGGTTGCATTAAAGTCCCTAGCTACAATTCCTTTGTCCAATCTTCTGATTTCTATCTCCCCTGATATTTTGTCCCATAATCTCTTTTTTTCTCCTATTGCTATTGGCCCATATACATTAATGTCGATGAAGGAGACATTCCTTCTCATGTCTTTGCACTTAATCATTTTCCAGTTATCATCTTCTGCTTCTACTTCTCCTTCTATTGTGAGAGGGCTCCAAATGTCCCCCAAACCTCTTGAAGCTCCTAAGGCCTCCTTGAAGTGGCATTTCCATTGCCTCCAATTGCATAATCTTTTCTGACCTTCTTCCTTGCTCCATTTTGATTCTTGAATGAATACTATGTCTGCATTCGATTGGTCAATTTGGCGCTTGACCATGCGTCATTTGTCAAGGGCATTGACGCCCCTGACATTCCATGTTATGAGCATCATTCTACCCTGGGAAGGAGGCTCTCCTTCCCAACCATCATTTTTTGTTTCCCAGAGGAATTTCTTGCAATCATCAGCTTGGTCTTGTTTGAAATTCTTCCCCTTATGTTATTTCCTTTTATGTTAGGGGCCTTTAGCTCTGATTCAATTTTCTCCAACTACCTAACTTCCATTAGCTCACCTTCCACTAATTCTTCCTAGAGCTCACCCTCACCATTTGAATATTGCTCATTTTCTTCTTCTTCTAATTGAGGAACATCTTCCTCCTCTTCCTGAGTGGGGGTATCATTATTTAGTTCAATGTTGTGCAAAATCCTTTTAGTCTCTATTTCTAGGGGCTAGGGGACCCTTTCACCCTTTGATACTTCTTTTGATAATTTCTAGAGTTGAGTTTGAATGACCCTCTAGAGTTCTTGGGTATCATCCATGAGCACATTGAGGGCTTCCTATGCCTACATGTTCCCCACCTCCAAACTTCCTATATCTTGTGAAGTTGGAATGTAAGGCTCCCTGGAGGAGCCATTAGTTCTTCTCAGTTCGGGTGCTTCTCCACTCTCCTCTGGTTTGTCTCCTAGATTTTTTTCTGCTATTTCCTAAGAGCCATCTTCTCATTATGGTTTGTGGTAATGTATTCTTTCCTATTTGAAGAGCTTTCCAGGAATGATTTTCTAAAGAGACATTTTTTTGTTTTCTATCCCTTCCCATATTTCTATCTCTTGCTTCCAGCTCCCAAAATTTGTCAGGATTTTGATGTTCTTATAAATCCAAACTCCATCTATTTCTACTAGAATGCATGCTTCCACTCCTTCTTTTCCATTTACAAAGTCCTCATCCACCCCTAGACATACTCCTAGGGCATCACCCAGTCTTACCATGGCATCTAAATTCCATAATTTTGTGGCCAGGTCTACTAGTTTGATCAAAGTAGGGATTTGGTTCATTTGATAGTTCCATGGGTCAAAAATAGCTCTCCAACTTAGGAAATGAAAATAATGGCCTTTCATAAATAGGGGGTTCCCTTCTATAATTTCTAGTTTCAACTCTTGATCTATACATTCTATGAGAAAAAAAGAGTTTGGTAATTGGGAAATGCTTATCTAGTCTTTGAATTTTCTCTCCCACTAGGCCTTTATCTCCTCTTCTGGGTAGTCTAGACCAATCCACTTAGCAAACAGAGCTTGCTCCATCAATTTTATTACTCTTTTTTTATTACATCTATAGGCATTTGGTACAAATTGCTCCCCCAAAGTCATAGGTTCAATTCACCATTCACTCTAGTTTGGAATTTTCTTCAGTTTATTTTCCTTTTGAGAAGATCTCTCTTTAATTCATTCTCCTTCCAAATTCATATTCCTCTCCTTGTTGCTTATTTGATGTATTTTCACCTTTTGGCCTAGAGATGACCGAACCCTTAGCTCTCCAAACTTTGTTGGTATATTGCCTCTTCCCTTGCTACCCCAACTGGTATCTAATAGTCTCCCCTAGCGAACATTTTTCTAGAACCACCAACACCTTGGCTCTTGCATTCTTCAACCTTGATTATACCGATGGCGGTTTGTTGGCTTCAACAATAAGCCAGGAGCCCTTCTCTTCATTTCTTCAGGCTAGGGATTGTTCTTGAATCCGCTTTGAACCTTTCTGCTCTCATTTTGCTGGTAGTGTGGATGGAGTTTAGCCACCCAAGCACCTTTCTCAAATAAATGATAAATCCAATGTTTCCTCCATCCATCCAATCCATATTTATCCAAATATTCTCATTTATCTTGATCTTGGCAAAGATTCGGTGTATACTTCAACTCTACTCATGGAAAAAATTTGACAAAATATTTACCATTTTATCTCATGAAGCCCCATAGCCTATATCAAGCATGATAAAACACTGTTGAAACTCTTCATGTATACATTACCTATCTTGGTATGTTCATTAAACTATGAATCATTGCTAGATACTAGGGGCATGTTATTGCACTCCTTTTTTCAAATAACTCTTAATCCATGCCTTATATCTCACAACATGACATTGACATCATGATATAGGTATTGTTTACCTCAAAATCTCTCAAAAATCCCAAAAACATTCATAAAATCTCATCAAAATCCAAAAATCCAAAAACAATTAAAAACCTGTATAGCTAAAATCCATAA
Source organism: Sequoia sempervirens (assembly GCA_007258455.2). Taxonomy (NCBI): domain Eukaryota; kingdom Viridiplantae; phylum Streptophyta; class Pinopsida; order Cupressales; family Cupressaceae; genus Sequoia; species Sequoia sempervirens. The sequence continues at coordinate 364,989,939 of VDFB02193867.1, forward strand.
ATATTCAAAAATTGTAAAGTCAAAATCTAAAATATCCTAAATAGATAAAAAAATCCCTAAACATGTCTAAACATCAAAAATCCAAAAATAATGCCTTGTTGAACTACGTTATCTTTGAGCTTGAATGCGGGAAAGGCCATCCTTGATGTGCCTCTGAGACACTTTAGATCACTCCTTTAGTAGTCCATCATAATAAATTAGCAATCAATCAAGTGTTCATATATCCTCAATAAATTGGTTAAAGTTAGTCAAACTATGTGGTCTACGTATGTATAACATAGGAAAGGATCATCTTTGATAAGCCCCTAAGGCCCCTAGGATAGTCTTTTAGGTTAGGTTCTTGTTCAAAATCTTAGAAAATCCCAAAATAGTGGAAAACATTTAAAAAATCCTAAACAACCTCAAATAATCAAAAAAACTGAAACATTCACGTAAACTTTCAAAAAGACCAAAAATAGCCTCAAAACATTTTCAAAATGCCATAAAAATTCAAAATATTCTAGAAAATACCAAAACCATGCATCCCATTTCACTTTCACTTGCAATAAACCTTCATACATAATAAATCAATCATTACACTCACCCTTTTGCAAAACAAATAGAAAACAAGTACAACAATTGGTAAAAGTAGAACCTTTAAACACAACAAATCAAACTCTTGATCATCATCAAACATGTTAATCAAACCCTATATAAATGGCCTTTCAAACAACCTATCAACCCACCAACATCTCATAACACGTCCTAGGATGCATCCTTCCTACAATGGGCACTATCATTAGCAATCACTTTGGATATTTATCCTCAACACATATTACACCTTTGGAAAGAGATATAGATAAAATTTATTGTTTATTTTGATCATCTTATGATTTATCTTGTTGACCCATTTCGAGGACCTCTTGATGATGTCTATCAAAACAATTTAGAGAGAAAGGAATGGGGCATCAGTCATTATATTTTGTTTATTGTGCTTCTCAGGTATTCTTGTAAAATAATTTTGGTGCATACTTGCTTAGTTGTGTGTAGGGAGGTTGTTTGGAGTATATTTTTTACTATTGTGTATGCTCTGGTAGGAGATATTCTAAAATTCTAAACTAAATTCCAATGAGGCTTCCATATGTCAAGGTGTGAACAAGAACTATCCTATCTGTTTGCAGAGTCAAATTCCATCACACTAACATTGCCATCTTGGTTTTCAATACCATGATGCATTGTGCCTATGTGTTATATCAAACATAAGGAATGATTAAGAGTCCAAATCCCCAAATATGGGAAAACTTATCCATCTCATCACCATAATCTAATAAAGTTTCAATGAATCAGAGGCTTGTTTGACTTCTAAATCAATCTCAAAATCAATGGTCAAATTCATTCTTCTTATTCTTCTATCTTTACTAAAATTTATATCCAAGTACTGAATTTGTGTGATATATCAAAATATACATGAGGCTACCTATGGCCAATGGCTGTCTATACATCATCAAATCTATCTATATCAAACATCTGAGTTTTCTAGTCCTCTTTGAGTTGAACCTATATTACATCTTTTTGAAGAGATCAACCCAGAATTCAAAATTTCCACTTGATCTCTTGAGGGGGCATGGTACCAAATTATTTCCTTCCACTGGGGCAACAATGGAGGATCCAAAAATCATATTTTTTTTGAACTTTTTGATCTAAGTAGAAATTTTAATCCGAAAAGTGTCAGTCTTTGAACCAACATAACAGGTACCTTACATCAAAGAGAGCCAAAATCCAAAAACTTAAAAATGTCCTAAATGGTATCACACACTTTAATTCGATATATGAACATCATTTTATCTTGAAATCCATCTTCTTTTCACCTACTTGATTAAATTATCCTAGCTATTTAATTAATGCCTCATTTTTCACCTATTAATCTAATTGGCCTTGTAGCTTAGGGAAAAAACTAGGTTAGCATATTAGAGCTTAGATAAGATAACCCAAAGCAAAGAAATGAAGAACAAAGGAGTAAAACCATGAAAACAAGGAAAGATTTCACCAAATGTCTTCAACCTCCATGATTAACCTCCATTGCATCTTCTCTATTTGCTGCAATATTATGTTTTCCCTAATATTTGTGATGAGCAATCTATGATAATGCCAATTTCTTAAGCAAATGTTGATGGATTTGATCTAAAGACCTCACAATGCAACTATGAAGCAACTATGAGGCAAGCCTAAAGCATGAAGTCAAGAAATGCCAAGATGTCAAAATGCTAAGAGATGAAGTGTGTCAAATGAGGCCAAAATTGCCATTTTATAGAAAATTCAATTTTGGATGAATGGCCAAGATTGAAGATTGACAAATGCTCTAAGATAAATGGTTAAGATTGAATGTGAGAACCCACAATTAGGGTTAGGGAAATATTAGGGTAAATTTGAAATGAATGGTTAAGATTTGATTTTAGAAAATCAAATCAAGGGACAAAATTGCATGTGACAAGGAGATAAGAATGGCACGAAAAAAAGAAAGAGCTGGAAAATCAAATAATATTAGAAATTATTCGATTTATGGAGGAAAGAAATCATTTTGAATTAAAAATTAATTTAATTCAAAAGCATGGGGCCATGTGATAGTAAATAATTATTTTAAAATTATTTACTAAGAGAGAGAATTAGAAAGTGGGATAATTTTAAATAATTTTATTTAAAATTGGGAAAAAGGCCAAGGTGGACAATAATTAAATAAATTAAAGAACTTATTTAATTATGAGAAGACATTTAGAAGTTAATCATGTATTTAAATAAATAAAAATTATTTATTTAAATAATCAAGAGGAATAAAAGACATGAATTAATTAAATAATTGAGAATTATTTAATTAATAGCTGATATTGGACCATAGTGTTGGCCTCCTACAATGATTTAATAACTAAGCCCTTACAACCATGATTTAGAGATTGGACATCTAACCTGAATATCTATTTCAATCATCATGAAGGTGCATTTAACTTGTCAACCTAGGGACGTGAACTTGAAATGGGTCGACATAGTATGTGCACTAGGAACTCAAAGTAGTCATTTCATTCTATAGCTAAGGAACTCACAATACTGAAAGTAAATTTCTTAGAATAGAATACCATAAATACCACTCATAAATCAACAACTACATCAAAATAAAATGCAGAATAGTAATGAAAATTTGAGCAACAAACAGAGCACTACTCTGTCTACTTTGGCTGCAGGAACAATCACAGAATGAAATTCTAGTGGCTACAGGAATAGTCAATGCCAAATTTCTAACTAATTACTAAATAAAAAGTAATACTAATCTAATAATAAACTAAGAAGACAAATTACTCACTAAGTGGGCCCCATTGGATAAGTATCCTCTAAAACTAATGAGAACTCAAATGCTCGAACTCATAACTTTATTTTATTCACTATAAATCATGAGTACAAAAGAGTAATGTATCTATATTGCTGAAAACTTGAGAGTGCAAGTACAATATTAAATCATGCAACCTCTTGAGGAAGGAGCATTAGATATTTATTTATACTATTAGATAAACATGGCAGTCAACTCCATGACTAGGAGGATTCCATTTAGGGAAAACAAAGAAAGTGGAGCGGCGACAATTACACGTGCATGGAATCTATTCAAACACACAAGTCCAAACAAAAAATTAGCACATCAATAACGCTCATGTTTGCTTAATCATTAAATTCCACTACAAGTTGGTTACATAATTACATGAGGAATCTTCTGCCATCGACCTCCTTTGACCTTGAGTGATTCCTTTGTTGGAAATTATGGTGCATGCATTATCTATATTGCATTACAACTTAACATCAAATTCCATTACAACTTCCATCAAATAAACTATAGATTCTACCCAAAATTGGACCAAAAACTAGGCTCATCACTCCCCCCAACTTAACATTTTTTTGGTCCTCCAGTAGGGGAAGGGTTGTTCTTCTGCTTGGTCAAAGCTCTAAAATTTGCAACTGATAGTTGTCCAACATCAGTAGCTTTTATGTGTGAATTAGGAACCCAATATAATCCTCCTAATCTATCAAATCTATTCCATCTCTACTTTTCTGCAACAATGTCATATTGGTAGAATCTAAATTTTGGCACATGCCACATGAGAATGGGTGGCTAGAAAGTCAGGGGAAACCAAAATTGCCCAGGCTTCATTCTCCCAATCTGAATATACCCATCAATCCATTTTAGCATTGCAACATAATTGTGGATCGAATGAGGTTCAGCCTGCTTCAGCTCATTAGTTAGGCTATTCCATCTTTGTGATAGGAATCTTCTCATATTTTCCTCTTTTTTTGTTTTCTTTACCTCATAATCACTGTAAACTACCTCAATCCAAGGCATAATCCTGTTTCCATAACTAGGTTTGAGAAGCATTTTGTGCCATTCTCTGTAAATATCCCTTGGGTTGTTTGATTCAACCCTAATGGGTAGAGGGATGTTAGAATCCAATAAGCCCCATGTTGTTGTCCCCAACTAATCGCATTTTTCACCCAAGACATAAATACCCTCAATTGGACATGCCCAATATGCAACAGCGGATTCCAATCATGGTCTTGAGTTACAGCTTAATTATGCAAATAAAAATCACATCACAATTTTTTCATTTCAGGTGAGGCAATCCTATAAGCATTGAAAAATTCAATAGGGGTGTCAATTTAAGGATTCAAACATGAGGCAATCCTTGATAGCTTAAAAGAGAGATATTTCTCTTTCAAGTGCAGAGCATAGACCCTTGGAGGGGTCCTACATTCCAAAATGTGTGGTACCAAGGCTACCATATCATCCACCCTCTGCTTCAGGGTGGCAATTTTTGCATCCTTATCTTCAATCTCCTCATCCCTCTTTTCAATTTCCTTCTTCAATTTATATTTTTCATTTTTCCATTCTTCTCCCCTCCCTTGTATTTATTTCCATAAATTCAAAATTTTCATATGTACTATAAAATCAGGAGGATTATGAATTCCTACTAGTCATTTTGTCGATGGTGGCTCCTCGTATAGCACTATCTACATGGACTCAGGTTGTCCAATTATTTCTAGTTGTGGGGGTACTATTTCTTCTCCCACTTCTTGCTACAGGGGATCTCGTTCTTGTTTTTGCTATGGCTATAGGAACTCCTACTCTGGTTCTGGATATTGTTGGACTTCTTGCTCATGCTGCAGGAAATCCTGGTTTTCCTCAAAATCTTTTGCAATGTTAGAAAGATCAAATAGTGTTATATTTGTTGCTCTCCCAAATATGTATTCTTCTTTGACATTCTCTTACCCCATTGGAGCTTTAGGGTCCTCATGTGATGTCTCACCAGGCTTAGGGATTTCTTGTGGAGGTGTACCAAATGTTGGTCTAGCTGGCCTTGATTTCCTAGGAGGTCTCTCACATTTTTCTTTGGCTACAGGATGAACAGTTATAGCCTTCCTCTTCTTAGAACTTGGCGCCTTTCTTTCTCTAGGATGTGTTTTAGCCTTTCCTTTTCTCACTTTTACTTCTCTCTATTGTGCCCTAGTTTTCATCAAGGTTTCAGGTGGAACGTCGTCATCAAAATCTGATGCAGAGCTTTCTTTTTTTGAATGCTCTATTCTAGAAGAACTAATGTCTATGGTTTCTTTTGCTACAGGAGGATTCACACTAGAGCCAATGCCAGAGGTTGAAGCACCAAGAGTGGCTTCAACCATGCTCAATCTCTTGCTAGGCCTATGAGGTTGAGGTAAAGCCCTAGGTTGCAAGTGCTCAGGTCTAATTTGATAAAAAATTATAGATTCCTCCCATGTCATTCTAGATACATCATACAGAGATTTCTCAACTATAAATTTAATAATACAATGGTGGGAAACAAAATTATCCCTACCTTTTTGGGTCTCAGCTACCATTATTGAGAGAAGATTGTATAACACATTAGGCACATTCATTCTCCTTATGTGCCTCATGTGATTCAAAATATTGAAGTGCATAGAATGAAAATTCGATTGACGAACCTCACAGGTGATGTATTTGATAACATAAATGGATATCTTCTTCCATGGCTTGGGTAGAGACATTCTCTTTCCACCTTGTTTATCTATGCTCAATGGGGGGTCATTTGGTTCTATAAATTCGGCCCTAGCTGATTTGGCATCTCTTGAAGCAGGGTAATTTTCACCATCAACAGGTAACCTTGTGACCTCTGTAATTGTTTCCTTATTTGTCACAACTTCCAACCCTTTTACTGTGGCTTTTCCTTCAGAAAATGTTTGGGAAAATTCAAGGGAAATTCTTTCATTAAAGCCATCTAGCTTCAGGAAGCAATCTAGCCATCCACAGTTTCTAAATTTGGTCAGGCATTGTGCATCCTGCAATAAAACATCATGCACCATGGGTTCATTTTGAATTAACCCACCTCCCATTGTCTACAATCAAATAAATTTTTTATGATTTATTTCTTGCAATTCCATCTGAGAATCAAGTTCACCTTCCTACAATACCTGCTAAATTTCTAGTGCCAATATTGACTAAATTTCCCTTTCTTTTGTTTTACCTTTTTTCTTGCAACTCAAGATTATGACAGAGTCAATAATGGAAAGAAAAGGAGTGATAAAGGAGAATTATGATGGGAAGAAATGGAAATTGTAGTTAATGTCACTTCACACATGCAAGTCATCCTCTCACTCAGATTTCAAATTGGCTCATTTTAAATTTTCTTACGTAGCCTAGCATAAATTGACACATGGGAATATATTTGCATCTTTTTCTTTCCCCCCAACCTAAATTTGGACATGTATCTGCACATGTGAGATGGGAGTGGTGATTTGATAGGGAGTAATGACATGTTATGTGAATGTCTATACTAATGTATAGTGATTAAATGAATGCACTTAAAAGATGATTAAATGATAGAAATTAATGCACACATACCTGAATGTGTGGAGAAAGTATTGCTTGCCTTTTAAGGAATAAATTGAGAAATTAATGAAAATGAAGTGATGGAAGAGAGAGAAAGGTGGTGATGGATGGGTGAATGTGCAGATGGGAAAAGAAATGGACTTCCACATAAGTGGAAGTCTTTATTATGAGAAGTGTGTACCTTAATTAGCCAAAAGGAGGGACACTAGGTCCACTTCCTTTGGTTACATGAAGCTTAGGTGTTGAATGTTGGGTGAATTATTGTAGAAACTAGTATTTGGAAGCTGGGTTGTGATATAATTTGAGGTAATGACCATTGACAAGTAACTTGAATCTGATGGGGTCAATGGTAGTAAGTTGAATAGCTCCATTAGGAAAGACCTCAACAACTTCATATGGTCCTAGCCACCTTGTCTGCAATTTTCCTACATTGTCCTAATATCTTGAGTCATAGAGCAGGGCCCAATATCCTAGTTGGAATTCTTGTCCTTGATAAATTTGTCATGCCACTTGATTATCTAATTTTTCACTACCTTTGTATGTTGCAGAGCTACTCTTCTTATCTCATCCAAAGCATTTAGCTGCATGATTCTTTCTCTTTGTGCCTCAGAAATATCCATCCCCAAATCTACTGCAGTTTGAAGAGTCTTATATTCAAATTCAATGGGGATCATGGTTGTCTTTCCATACAACTCAAATGGAGTGAATCCTTTAGTTGTTTTCTAGGTTTTCCTATAGGCCCAAACAACTTCTAGTAATCTATTTTCCCAATCCTTTCTATGAATAGTTACCATTTTGGTCAGAATGGCTTCAATTTCTCTACTGGTCACCTCAACTTGGCCATTAGCCTGGGGGTGAGAAGGAGTAGACTTCTCATGCCTTATGTTGTACTCATTAACTAGTGTTGCAACAAGGGTTGATGTGAATTGAGCCCCTTGATCAGTCACTATTTCTCTTGGGACTCCATATCTTGTGAAAATATCCTCATAAATAAATTTTGCAACCTTGTTATCTCTTGCATGCTTCATGGCCTTTACTTCTACCCACTTTGTCACATAATTAGTGCATACCAATATATAAGACTTACCATTTGATGGAGGGTCAATGAGTTCCACAAAATTACATTCACATTTGTTAAAGGGAGCAATTACTATCTGAGGGAAAATTGGAATCTCATCAGATCTAGTTGGTTTTCCCATTCTTTGACATCTATCACATTTTCTAGTATACCTTCCTGCATCCTTGTGGAGTGTCAACCAGTAATATCCTGTGTTCAAAATCTTCATTGTTTTCTTCTTGGCTACAAAGTGTCCTCCACATGGTTCATTGTGACATACATGCAAAATGTAATGTCTCATATTCTCTCACACATCTCCTCATGACATGGTCTAGTCCCATATAAAACAAACATCTAGCAATCTAAGAGAAAGGAAAATATTTTTCAATGAGTGCCCTTTTCTCTTTTAGAGAGAAGTGATAAGGAACTCTACCTATGACCAAATAATTGGCTATGTCAGCATACAATGGTGTTTTTATATTGAGGGAGAATAGGTGCTCATTAGGAAAAGAGTCATCTATGGGATGATTATCTTCTGATGTAGTTAACCTTGAAAGAAAATCTGCAACAACATTGGCCTTCCCTGGCTTATCCACAATGATTATATCAAACTCTTGCATCAAAAATAACCATCTTGCCAACCTACCTTTCATCAAAGGTTTATTCATGAGATATCTAATGGATGCATGATCAGTGTGCACAAAAATTTGGTAGCCTATTATGTAATTTCTGAATTTGTTTAGTGCATAGATTACTGCCAATATTTCTTTCTCTATCACTGTATAATTGAATTCAGCTCCTTATATTTTTTTGTTGACAAAGTAAATCAAATTTTCAACAACTCCTTTTTTCTGCCCTAAGACTACTCCTATGGCATAATCAGATGAATCAGTATGGATGTGGAAATGAAGTTCCCAATTAGGTCCTTTGAGTACAGGAGCATGAGTCAAAGTTGCCTTCAAGTTAGAAAATGCCTTGTCATAGGCTTCAATCCATTGAAATTCAACATCTTTAGTGAGAAGAGTATACAATGGTGCTTCTACCTTCTTAAAATACTTGATGAAACACCTATAATATCATGCATGACCCAAGAAACTCCTAACATCCTTTTGTTTTGTAGGTGTGGAAAGATTTGTGATTACCTCAATCTTTGTAGGATCTACTTGAATTCCCTTGTGAGAGATGTAGTGTCCAAGAACTACACCTTCCTGCATCATCATAAAGCACTTTTCACTATTTAAGGACAAGTTTTGATCCTCACATCTCTGTAGGACTCTCCTAAGATTTTCCAATGCTTGATTAAAATCAACACCATAAGTGGTAAAGTCGTTTATATAATTCTCCATGAAATCATGAGAAATGTGTGAGAATATGCTAATGACTACCCTCTGAAAAGTTGTAGGTGCATTTCATAAGCCAAATGGGAGTACCAAATAGGCATAGGTCCCCCATGGATAGGTAAATGTGGTCTTCTCCTGGTCCTATGGTGCAATTTGGATCTGGTTATAGCCGATGAATCCATCTAGAAAAGAAAAGTATTGCTTTCCTGCAAGTGTGTCCAAAACTTGATCAATGAAGGGTAAGGGAAAGTGGTCCTTCTTGGTGGCAGCATTAAGTTCCCTATAATCAACACAAACTTGTCATTTCCCTCCTTTTTTAGGCACAATCAACAATGGAGAAACCCACTGACTATCTAAAATGGGATAGATAAATCCTGCATCTAGTAATTTTTGTAGTTTCCCTTTTACAATTTCTCTTAGTGCAAGATTAATTCTTATTTGTGGCTATCTTACTAGGGTGAAATCATCTCTGATGTAAATTCTATGTTTACAAATTTTAGGTTCCAATCCCTTCATATCATGATAATCCCATGCAAATGCATTTTGATGGATCCTTAATAAGTTTTCCAATAACAATTATTGTTCCCCACTTAATTTACTATTAACATTCAGATATTTTATATCATGGCTTCTTTATTAACACATGGCATGCTTTGTTCATATGGCAGCAATTTATGGGACATAATTGTTGTTGTAGGAAGTCTGTCTATAGGAATAGTGGCTGCCTGAGGAATGTCTACAAGAACAGTGGTTGCAGGAAGAGCAAGCAAAAGTATCTTGACTGGAGTAGAAAAATGAGAAGATGATGCTTCCTCTAGTTCACAATGGTTCTGAATGATGTTAGCCAATACTTCATCCTCATCTTGGAGCTGCATGAAATATATTTTTCCTAGCATCATAAGTTGTGCCATAGAATTAACTTCCTCGACCTCTTCACCAACATGTGGCCATATGGGATTATCTTCATCATGAGATGGTTGAGCAAGAAGATAAAGAACAAAATTTTTAGTGCTCCTCCCATCTGAAATGGTCATGTCACCTGGCCGACATTTAATGTATGCATCTACAGTTGCTAACCAAGGCCT
>VDFB02193867.1:365000412-365046846 GCA_007258455.2 Sequoia sempervirens
GGCCAAAAGGTGAAAATACATCAAATAAGCAACAAGGAGAGGAATATGAATTTGGAAGGAGAATGAATTAAAGAGAGATCTTCTCAAAAGGAAAATAAACTGAAGAAAATTCCAAACTAGAGTGAATGGTGAATTGAACCTATGACTTTGGGGGAGCAATTTGTACCAAATGCCTATAGATGTAATAAAAAAAGAGTAATAAAATTGATGGAGCAAGCTCTGTTTGCTAAGTGGATTGGTCTAGACTACCCAGAAGAGGAGATAAAGGCCTAGTGGGAGAGAAAATTCAAAGACTAGATAAGCATTTCCCAATTACCAAACTCTTTTTTTCTCATAGAATGTATAGATCAAGAGTTGAAACTAGAAATTATAGAAGGGAACCCCCTATTTATGAAAGGCCATTATTTTCATTTCCTAAGTTGGAGAGCTATTTTTGACCCATGGAACTATCAAATGAACCAAATCCCTACTTTGATCAAACTAGTAGACCTGGCCACAAAATTATGGAATTTAGATGCCATGGTAAGACTGGGTGATGCCCTAGGAGTATGTCTAGGGGTGGATGAGGACTTTGTAAATGGAAAAGAAGGAGTGGAAGCATGCATTCTAGTAGAAATAGATGGAGTTTGGATTTATAAGAACATCAAAATCCTGACAAATTTTGGGAGCTGGAAGCAAGAGATAGAAATATGGGAAGGGATAGAAAACAAAAAAATGTCTCTTTAGAAAATCATTCCTGGAAAGCTCTTCAAATAGGAAAGAATACATTACCACAAACCATAATGAGAAGATGGCTCTTAGGAAATAGCAGAAAAAAATCTAGGAGACAAACCAGAGGAGAGTGGAGAAGCACCCGAACTGAGAAGAACTAATGGCTCCTCCAGGGAGCCTTACATTCCAACTTCACAAGATATAGGAAGTTTGGAGGTGGGGAACATGTAGGCATAGGAAGCCCTCAATGTGCTCATGGATGATACCCAAGAACTCTAGAGGGTCATTCAAACTCAACTCTAGAAATTATCAAAAGAAGTATCAAAGGGTGAAAGGGTCCCCTAGCCCCTAGAAATAGAGACTAAAAGGATTTTGCACAACATTGAACTAAATAATGATACCCCCACTCAGGAAGAGGAGGAAGATGTTCCTCAATTAGAAGAAGAAGAAAATGAGCAATATTCAAATGGTGAGGGTGAGCTCTAGGAAGAATTAGTGGAAGGTGAGCTAATGGAAGTTAGGTAGTTGGAGAAAATTGAATCAGAGCTAAAGGCCCCTAACATAAAAGGAAATAACATAAGGGGAAGAATTTCAAACAAGACCAAGCTGATGATTGCAAGAAATTCCTCTGGGAAACAAAAAATGATGGTTGGGAAGGAGAGCCTCCTTCCCAGGGTAGAATGATGCTCATTGTAAGGAAAATTCAATGCGGAAAACAATTCTCCTAATGTCAATACCTCAGGAAAGAATGTAGATACACTTTAAAATTTTACAATTATAGTCCAATTAAGATGCACTATGAAATAGATAACAAAAACAGAGTTTTGATAATCACACAAGAACACCAAATATACGTGGGAAAACCCTTACGGGAGAAAAACCAACCACACCAAGAGAAATCACTTCATATTACAATAATTGAGATTACATACAATTGACAGACTTATCTTTCTAGTGTCTATTTATAGTAGCATTCACCATTAACAATATTGGACATGAACCTTTACTGTTTACAATCTTTATAGAAACAAATTCATACACTGATACTATTCGAACTTTTCACACTCCACTATTGATTGAACCAACCGATCACAATCTACAATTCCCGAGTAAATCCATGTCAAACTCTGTCTGAAGAACTTCCTCACAGAACCATCACAACTGACTGTCTTCCAACTGTTGACATTCGGCTCCTCCTATTCATCCACGAGATGCCACATCAGAAGGTCTTACTCGGTCAACAAAATTAGCACTGTGTTGGCATCTCGGTGAGACACTAATAGTGTCTCGCTGATGTAGTATATATTTCATACCGATGTCACAAAGAGTCTCTGTTATCCCTAAGATGTTCTATCGAGCTTCATGAGTTACATCGAGTCACCAAGCAGTCGCCCAGACCTATCGCATTCACCAAAAGATCATAACGAGTCAGCAACATTATACTGAAGTCATTTGTCATATTGAGCTCCACAGGATAGTTGGCAAGACTTAACACCTTTGCCAAGAGGTTTCTCCGAGATGATTTGTTTCACCGAATCCATCAGCAGTCACCAGGACATACACCTTTCGCTAGCACTTTACACTGAGCTATAGGACTCACCTCGAAGTGTTCATCTATCGCCAAGAGTTATTCTGAAGATCCCAAAAAGTGTTCCTATCAGTGAGACCTTCAACATTCACTAAGATTTCTTCTTGAGACCTTTGAGTTACATCGACACCACCACTCGTTGCCAGGAGTCACTCTAATGAATGTTTGGATGTGGCTTTGTTGGCGTGACCTTCTCTATTCACTGGGACTTCTCACTGAGCCATATGTTATGGTGAAGACACCATCAATATTCCTATCATCGAGACTTTAACACTTCACAGAGACTTCTTAGCGAGAACCCTTAGCTATCCTAAAGACCATAAAGTGAAACATCCTGTCGGCAAGACTTTAGCTTTCGCTAAGAGTTCATAACGTAGCAAAACTGTTACATTAATGAACCCAAATGCATTCCCGAAACTCATGGTCACCAGGAGTCTCCATGATTCACGATTGAATGGCCTTTTGGCCAAAGGTATCCCGAGCGCTAAGAGGTCATAATGAACACTCCTTGTCTCAGTGATAGCTCCAAAGTGTAACCTTTCAGCAAGACAGTAACAAGGTCACAACGACCTATTCAAAACATAATGAATGAAACTGCTAGTTAGCCAGACAATGAAGATGTCACACCGACTTGGCTCTAATGGAGGTTTCAGCCTATATCGTTTGAGGCACATATTTCCAACAATCTCCCACTTGACGAAGATCATACAGGCACCTACAAAGCACAAATAATACTTACTAAAAATCATGGGCACTAAGGCCCACTGAACTGGCACACCACCTGAACTTGTCTGTGCTCACTGGCTTCGTCAATGCATATGAAAAATTCTCTAGAGTATCAACCTTTTCCAAATTGACCTTTCCATCCTCAACCATATCTCGTACAAAATGGTACTGTATGTCTATATTTTTTGTCCTGGCATGGAAAGTAGGGTTCTTTGCTAGACAAATGGCACTCGGACTGTCACATAAAATTGTTATTTCCTCTACATCAAAACCAATGTTAGAACACAAACGTTTCAACCATACAACTTATTTACAAGCATGAGTAGCTGCCATGTATTCAGCCTCTATAGTGGAAAAAGTGACTACAGCCTGTCGCTTGCTCATCCAACTCACTGCACCACCATTCAACATGAAAATGTATCCACTGGTGGATCTCCTGCTGTCAATGTCCCCTACCCAATCATAATCTACATAACCATGAATGTTGAGAGTCCTTTGTGATTCATCCAAGTTCCCATGGTAACACAAAGAAAAATTTGAAGTTCCCTTCAAATACCTAAACACTCTCTTCATAGCATCCCAATGCGATCTTCCTAGATTAGCCATAAATCGATTAAGAACTCCCACTGCTTGGAAAATGTATGGCCTTGTACAGAAAATTGCATACATAAGAATGCCTACTACACTAGCATAGGGTACATTGGTCATGTCCTCCATCTCACTAGGATATTTTGGACAGTCCTCAACAAATAGCTTCGTTCCATGCATGACTGGAACCACTAGCTGTTTGCAATCATTCATACAAAATCTCTCAAGAACAGTCCTGACATACTTACTCTGACTGAGCCAAAGCTTTTTATTCTTCCTGTCCCTGGTTATCTCCATCCCTAGAATATACCTTGTTGCACCAAGATCCTTCATTTTAAACTTAGAAGACAACTAAGACTTAAGATCAGAAATCATTAGCTTGCTATTTCCTATGAAATACATATCATCAACATAGAGAGCAATAACAAGTACTTAATCACTTTCAGCTTTATAATATACATAGTGATCAGATTTTGATCTCACAAATCCCAAAGATAATACAAAAGTATCAAATTTTTGGTACCACATTCTAGGTGACTGCTTTAACCCATATAGAGACTTCTTTAATTTGCATACCAGTTTTCCTTTACCTTTCTCAACAAAGTGCTCAGGTTGGGACATATAGATTTCTTCTTCAAGATCACCATGAAGAAATTTTGTCTTCACATCCATCTATTCGACCTCTAAGTCATACACAGCTGCAAGTGACAATAGAAATCTGATAGATTTCAGCTTTGCTACAAGAGAAAATATTTCCCCATAATCGACTCCCTCTACCTGGGAATAACCCTTTGCAACCAGTCTTGCCTTGTAATTTTATACACTGCCATCCAAACCAATCTTTTTCTTAAATACCCATTTGCAACCAAAAAATTTCCTACCTTTAGACAAGGGAACCAAACTCCAAGTTTCATTTTTATCTAATGATGCCATCTCTTCTTCCATGGCTTCCAACCAAGAATCTGAATCTGACATTTTAAATGCCTCTTTCACAGTGCTAGGCTCATCAGTACTAGAAATCAAAGCATAGGCACAAGTAGAATCAATCAATGAGAACCCATACCTATCTGGGTGTTTTCTTTCTTGGGTTGACCTCCTCACTAGCTGAGGCTGAGGTTCTTCTTCTTCAGAACTGCTTGAGTTCTCCTCAGTTTTAGGTACATTTTGAATTTTCAATTCCTCTTTCTCTGGTGTAGGAGGAATTAATGCTACATCCTTATTGTTTTCTAACTTTGTCTTTGACTGCAAATCCAAGGTGGAAGGTTTAAGCTCACGAAAGATTACACTTCTGCTATATACAACCTTCTCTGTAACAAGATTCCAAAGCTTGTATCCTTTAATGTTAGCACTATAGCCAATAAAAATACACTTGACAGCCTTGTTCTCCAACTCCGATCTTTTTACATCTGGCACATGTGCATATGCCTCACAACCAAAGACTCAAATATGTCTAAGAGAGGGCTTCTTACCAGACCATGTTTCCAAAGGTGTTTTCTCAACGAGAGCAGAATTTGGAGATCGATTAATCAAGTAGCATGTAGTAGCAGTAGCTTCAGCCCAAAACTTCTCCTCCAAGCCAGCACTACTAAGCATACTTCGTGCTCTCTCCATCACTGTCCTATTGAACCTTTTTGCAACTCCATTCTACCGAGTATAAGGTGTAGTCTTGTGTCTTTTAATCCCATGGTCTTTACAGTATCTTTCAAATTCATTAGAATAGAATTCACCGCCATTATCTGTCCTTAAGCATTTTATTGTTTTACCATTCTGATTTTCTACAAGATTTTTAAATTCTTTAAATCGACTAAACACTTCTGATTTACTTTCCAAAAAATAAACAAAATCCCTTCTTGAATAATCATCAATGAACGACACATAGTATCTTGACTTAGACAAAGAAGGAACATCCACTAGACCAAATACATCTGAATGAATGTAATCTAACAAACTAGAAGATTTATGAGGACTGTCATAAAATGAAACATGATGCTGCTTTCCATATATACAATGTTCATAGAATTCAAATTCTAGATTACAATCATCAAGCCCCTCAACCAGGTTTTTAAACCTTTTTCTCCTATGTGGCCTAACCTATGATGCCAAAGAATAGTCTTCTCTACAGGAAGTTTTACTTTGATTGAGTTTACATAATTAGGGATATTTCCCTTTTTACCTCCATGAGTAGCTTTCAGTGACTTTCCAGAGACACTGTTACATTGAACAACATGTGCATCCAGCTTGTACAGGGTACCAATTCAAGCACCTCTAGCCAGCACCACTGAACCTCTAGTCATCTTTCAGCCATTTCCAGAGAACGTAACTTGTACTCCAATATCATTTAGCATACTTACATACAATAGATTTCGAGCCAGACCTGGTATGTACATAACATCATTAATTCCATTTACTCTGCCATCAGGAAATTGTATTCTGACTCTTCCATGGCCAACAATCTCTAAAGTTGAATCACTTTCCAAGTAAACCTTTCCACCATTGTATTCTTCATACTTTGTGAACCATTCTTTGTGAGATGTCATGTGGAAAGATGCTCCAAAATCAATCAGCTAGACATCATATGATGCCTGAGTAGCCAAGGCTGTAATGAAGGAATCACCATCACTATGAGAAGAACCATTATCAGAAGAGCCCTTCTTCTTTTTCTCCTCTTTACAATCCTTTCGGACATGACCAGGTTGCCCACAGTTCTAGCACTTCACCTTGGACTTCTTTCCAGGAGACTTTGATCTTCCCTCTGATTTAGATTTTGATTTCTTATCCTTCTTCTTTCCTTTCTCTTTTAGTCTTCCTCTGACAGCAAGAGCTTCCTTCGCCATCTCAGAAGATTTCCTTCTCACCTCTTCTGACAGCAAAGATGCAACAACATCTTCCATCTTGAAATTCGATGTTGTACTCCTAATAGCCATCACCAGATGATCCCATGAGTCTGGAAAAGAACACAAAAATAGCATACAATGATCCTCTTCTTCAGTCTTCACACCAATAGATGTCAATTAAGCAATCAACATATTAAATGTGTTCAAATGATTAGCCACAGACCCTCCTTCCTGCATTCTCAAAGAATACAACTTCTTCCTCAGGAACAGTTTATGCACCAAAGATTTCCCCTGATAAATAGATGCAGTCTTCTCCTCATGCACATTTAGACTTCCTATCTACAAGATCCCAATCCTCTTGCTTCATGCCTATAGGTTTAGTTCCAGACACATCAATCCAAAGATCACAATCAACTAGTAGATCCTCCATCTTGAGTTTCCACAACTCAAAGTTACTACCATTGAACTTCTTTATTTCAAACTTTCCATATGTACTAGTCATCTCAACCTATAATCAGAAATAACAAGTTTCTACTAGACTCCCACTGAATAGAACTGACTCAAAAAACCCAACATACCCACAAGGATAACACAACTGGCCAGGCTCTGATACCACTTGTAAGGAAAATTAGATGTGAAAAACAATTCTCCTAACGTCAATACCTCAGGAAAGAATGTAGATACACTTTAAAATTTTACAGTTACAGTCCAATTAGGATGCACTACGAAACAAATAATAGAAACAAAGTTTTGACAATCACACAAGAACACCAGATATACGTGGGAAAACCCTTACAGGAGAAAAACCCACCACACCAAGAGAAATCATTTTGTATTACAGTAATTGAGATTGACAGACTTATCTTTCTGGTGTCTATTTATAGCAGCATTCACCATTAACAATATTGGACAGGAACCTTTACTGTTTATAGTCTTTACAAAATCGAATTCATACACTATACCATTCAAAATCTTCACACTCCACTGTTGATTGAACCAACTGATCACAATCTGCAATCCTCAGGTAAATCCATGTTGAACTCTGTCTATAGAACTTCCTCACAGAACCATCGTAACTGACTGTCTTCCAACTATTCACATTTGGCTCCTCCTATTCTTCCACTAGATGCCACATTGGAAGGTATTACTCAGTCAATAGAATTCGCACTGTGTTGGCATCTCGATGAGACTCTAACAGTGTCTCGTCGATGTCATATATCCTTCATACCGATGTTGCCAAGAGTCTTTGTTATTGTTAAGATGTTCTATCAAGCTTCATGAGTTACATGAATTCACTAAGCAGTCACCCAGACCTATCGCATTCGCCAAAAGACCATAGCGAGTTAGCAACATTATACCGAAGTCATTTGTCATATCGAGCTCCACATGATAGTCGACAAGACTTAACACCTTCACCAAGAGGTTTCTCTGAGATCATTTGTTTCACCGAAGCTGTCAGCAATTGCAAGGACATACACCTTTCGCTAGGACTTTACACTGAGCTATAAGACTCACCCCGAAATGTTCATCTGTCACCAAGAGTTATTCCGAAGATCCCAAAAAGTGTTCCTGTTGGTGAGACCTTCAACGTTCGCTAAGATGTCTTCTCGGGACCTTTGAGTTACACCGACACCACCACTCATCGCCAGGAGTCACTCTGATGAACATTTGGATGTGGCTTCATGGGCGTGACCTTCTCTATTTGCTGGGACTTCTCACTGAGCCATATGTTACGGTGAAGACACCAACAGTATTCTTGTCGGTGAGACTTTAACACTTCGCAGAGACTTCTTAGCGAGAACCCTTAGCTATCCTGAATACCATAAAGTGAAACATCCTATTGGCAAGACTTTAGCTTTCGCTAAGAGTTCATAATGCAACAAACCTGTTACACCGATGAACCCAAATGCATTCTTGAAACTCATGGTCGCCAGGAGTCTCCCCGATTTGCGATTGAATGGCCTTTCGGCCAGAGGTCTCCCGAGCGCTAAGAGTTCATAATGAACACTCCTTGTCTCAGCGATAGCTCCAAAGTGTAACCTTTCGGCAAGACAGTAACAAGGTCACAACGACCTATTCAAAATAGAATGAATCAAACTACTAGTCGGCCAGACAATGACGATGTCACATTGACTTGGCTCTAATGGAGGTTCCAGCCTGTATTGTTTGAGGAACATATTTCCAACACTCATAACATGGAATGTTAGGGGTGCCAATTCCCTTAAAAAATGGCACATGGTCAAGCACCAAATTGACCTATCAAATGTAGAAATAGTATTCATTCAGGAATCAAAATGGAGCAAGGAAGAAGGTCAAAAAATATTACGCAATTGGAGATAATGGAAAGGCCACTTCAAGGAGGCTTGAGGAGCTTTAGAAGGTTTGGGGATCATTTGGAACCCTCTCACAATAGAAGGAGAAGTAGAAGTAGAAGATGATAAGTAGCAAATGTTTAAGTTGAAAGACATGAGAAGAAATGTCTCTTTCATCAACATTAATGTGTATGGGCTAGTGGCAACAAGGGTGAAATAGAGATTATGGGAAAAAATTTCAAGTGATATAGAAAATAGAAGACCAAACAAAGGAATTGTAGTTGGGAAATTTAATGCAACCCTAAGCAATGAAGAGAAGTAGGGAGGCCTAGGTAGAGTAACGACCATTCAAAGAGACTTCTAGGAATTCATAGACAAAAACCAATTAAAAGGTGTGCAAACCAAAAATGGAACATTTGCGTGGTCCAACAGAAGAAAAGAATTCAATAGCATAGCAAAAAGATTGGATAGATTTCTACTCTGGGGAGATTGGGGAAAGTTGGAAGACACTCATGAAGCTCATATTCTCCCCTTTACTAGATCAGACCACTTTCTAGTCTTACTTTCCTTTGGCCAAGATGATCCTCCTAAGGGCAGTCCTTTCAAATTTGAATATATGTGGTTAAGAGATGAGAAATTTCCAGAGCTAGTTAAAACATGGTGGAATGAAATCA
Source organism: Sequoia sempervirens (assembly GCA_007258455.2). Lineage (NCBI taxonomy): Eukaryota > Viridiplantae > Streptophyta > Pinopsida > Cupressales > Cupressaceae > Sequoia > Sequoia sempervirens. Next base: position 365,009,846 of record VDFB02193867.1, read on the forward strand.
GGTTTGGAGATAAGACAGAGCTCTACAAGATAAACAAAAGACTAAGCTAATTGAAAAAAAAACTGAAGGAGTGGAACATAACACATTTCAAGAACATATTCAAAGAGAAAGAAATAATAGAACAAGAAATCAGGGCCCTAAATGAGCACATAATAGAAAAGGGAATGGATGTAGTTGACTTTCAAAATGAGAAAAACCTGAAAGAGGAACCGAAAAAAATTATGAAGAGGGAAGAATGCTACTGGTGCCAAAAATCAAGAGAAACATGGTTGAAAGAGGGCGATGGAAATACAAAATTCTTTCATAGAACAACAATTTCCAATCATAACAAGAAAAGGATTACAAAGATCAAGAAGGCCAATGGTGAAATGGTGCAATCAATAGAAGAAGTCAACAAAGAAGCAGTAAATTTCTTTGAACAAATATTAAACAAAGAAAGTCAGGAAAACAGGTTTGCTAGAGACAAGCTACTGAGTGCAATCCCATCAATAATAACAGAAGAATAGAATAAACGTCTCTATTAGAAGATATCCCTGGAAGAGGTAAAGGAATCAGTATTCTAAATGAACCCTAACAAAGCACCAGGCCCAGATGGCTTCCTAGCTGGCTTCTTCCAAACCTTCTAGGACATTGTTGGAAAAGACCTAGAGGTGGCAGTAGAGGAATCAAGAAAAAGAATGACAATGCTAGGAGTAGTGAATCACACTTTCTTGGCCTTAATTCCCAAGAAGAAAGATCCTCAAACAATGAGTGACTTTAGGACAATAGCTCTATGCAACACGATGTACAAGGTGGTCAAAAAAATAATTGCAAACATACTCAAAGAAGTGTTGAAGGAGGTAATATCAGAGGAACAAAGTGGTTTTTCCCCAGATCAGTCAATAGTAGAAGGTATTATCATAGCCCATGAAACAATTTACTAAGTAAGAAAAAATAAAGAGGCATGTGTGATTCTGAAACTAGACATCCTCAAGGCATATGACATGGTAGAGAGGAATTTTCTATTGGAGGTGCTAAGAAAATTTGGTTTTGGGGAAAATTGGATAAATTTGATCAGAAGTTCTATCTCCACAGTAAAGTTTTCAATATCCATGAATGGAACAGCAAATCATTTTTTCCCTTCTACAAGGGGGTTGAGATAGGGGGATCCCCTGTCTCCATTTTTGTTCATAATAATGGCAGAAGTCCTTGGGAGAGGAGTCAAAAGGCTTATAAGTGAGGGAAAGTGGAAAGGAGTGCATGTACCCAATGGGTTGGAGCCCTCAACACATCTCGAATTTGCAGATGGCATAGTCCTCATGGGAGAAGCCAGCTGAAGGGAAGCAAGAATGATCAAGAATTTTTTGGATGAATATTGCAGAGCTTTGAAACAAAGCATCAACTGGGGTAAATCAGAAGTCTTCTTTCTGAATACACAACCAAGCTTGCAGAAAGATATAGCCAAATTTTTAAACTTGAAAGTTGCCACATTGCCAGGGCACTTCTTGGGAATTCCATTGTTTGCTAGAATAAAAAAAAATTGATACTAGGAGAATCTAATCAACAACTACAAGAATAAACTGGGCACATGGAAAGGTAAATTGCCATCATCAATAGGAAGGCTTCTGATGGTCAAATCTATTTTATCAACCATAACAGTATACTCAATGTCATGTCTAAAACTCCCAAGAGCAATAGAAGAAGCTCTCACCCAAATCTTTAGAAGATTCTTTTGGAGTGGAATAGGGGACCAAAACAAGTTCCCCCTTCTAGCTTGGGACAAGATATGTACACCCAAGGAAGTGGGAGGAGTAGGGGTTAGAAAAATATCCATAATGAATCAAGCCATGGGGGATAAATTGGTATGGGACATACACACAAAAGGGGAGCAAAGGTGGGTCAGAATCATGAGAAGAAAGTACCTAGATTTAGATGATTTGATAAGAATCCTCACAATAGTGAACCCCCCGAGAGGGTCAGCAATTTGGAATTTCATTATGGAATGTCGAGACATAATAGAAAATCATGTAACATGGGAAGTCAAGGATGGGACTAGCGTGTCATTTTGGAATGAATCTTGGTGTGGGAAACCTCCCATTGGAAACAACCTAGGACTAGATGAAATAAAAGAAGAGACAGTAAGGCTCTGGGGGAACAAAATAGCCAACTATGGAAAAAAGACCTTCAATCAAGGAACCCACATCTAGTGTTGGAATGAACTACAAGTTCTCAATGCCCCACAAGCACAAAAAGATGCACTAGAAAAGATCCTCAAAGAAAGGTTTTTTATGATAAGGATTAGGTTAGATGGCGTGGCTCTGCAATAGGATCATACAAGGTGAAATTAGGCTATAAAGTAAAAGAGCTAGACATTTGTCGACAAGATTGGCCATGTAAGTTGAGTATTCGCATGTATGGAAATACAAAGAAGAGTATTTGTAGATGATAGGCTAGCCACATTTGGAATCCAAGGCTTGAGTAGATGTTCTCCATGTAAAGAAAATGAAGAATCAACAAACCATATCCTTTTGACTTGTCCATAGGCAAGTGACTATTGGAACATAGTGAGAAGCAAGCTAAATCTTCAATTCCCTATACCAACGGATCTCTCAACTTGGTTCAAGATGTGGCCACAAAAAGGAAAAAAATAGTTTTCAGAGGAATTTGGAAGTTAACACCATCCATAGTAATATGGGAATTATGGAAGGAAATAAAGAGGAGAATTTTCCATGGGAAAGAGCTAAACAAGGATAGGCTATGGGAAAAAATTGAAAGAGCTATAGTTGAACTAGTTAATGAGGATGCTCAAAGCAAAGCGAGCAAACAAAAAATATACACAAATTGGGATGATTTCCTGATCAAAAAATTCCCTAGCCTTAATCCACCTCTTTTGAATGGAAATATCTTAGCTCAAACTAGCAAGGAAAAGAGAGTAGGAGTAACATGGAAAGAACTAGAGCCAGGATGGCTACAAGTGAAATTTGATGGTGTAGCTCATGGCAACCCAGGGCCAGGCAGGGCTAGTTGCATTGCAAGGGATTCACAGGGGAATATTTTAGTAGAAAAATCCATATCGCTAGGAATATGCTCAAACAATGAAGTTGAATTCAGAGTAGCAACAATTGGCCTTCAGTTGGGAATGGACTTGGGGATAAAAAAAATTCACTTGGAAGGAGACTCAATGATAACAATTAATGCCATTTGAAAAGGCACCACCCTGAATTGGAAATTAAATCATCTATTGCAGCAAATAAAAAAATTGGTAAACAGGTTCGAGGACTTCAAAATTAGTCACATCTATAGGGAAGGAAATGATAAAGTAGATGAAAATCCATCAGGCGACATTAGGGAAAGATCTGGCATCAAAACCAGGGTTTGTGGTGAAAGGAATCACATGGTAATAAAAGAGATATCTTGGCATTTCTCTTGATTAGACAAGATTCATTTTCAAAAGATCAAGCATAAGAAAAATAAAATAATTTCTAAGGAATTTGAAATATTGAGAGAGGGTTGGATTATCAAGCATTAATTTGTTTGTGTACCATCACCAAGGTGGTGAAAGCTAAGCAAGCTCCAAAGGACTTAAACAGAGGAAAAAGAGTTATGATAGATTAAGGTGTTCAGAAATAAATGGTACTGGTGAGAGTAATCTTCCACATCTGCATTTGAAAAAAAGAAGTGATAGAAAATTCTATACGAGCTCCTAGTGAACGGAAAAATGGAAACGCTGCTTACATTGGATACAAAAAAGAAATAGAAAGCCTTCAAAGGGGAAATAACTGATAAACAGTTACAGGGGTTGTTGAATTCTTCCCACCCACTGATTTTTGTGTGCAACAAAAAAGATAGTTGGGCCTAAATTTCTGAGGGAATTTCATAGAGTGAGAATAAACATGGAAATTCCTACAATGTTCTTGGAATTCCTCTTGTACATGGGTGTATTAAAGGAGATGGGTTAAAAACTAACCCAAATGGTATTCATGTACACATGGCTGGGAAACATTGACATGACATTAGACAATGTGGATAAGCATGGACAAATCCCCATGCCACAAAATTACTATATGATTTGAATGTGAGGGAGGAAAGTAATGAGGTTTCCTCTGGTTCAGACCATTGACCCTAAAGGATTTAGAAATTTTTGGGATGAAAGGTATTGAAACATTCTCTCCCTCCTCAAGGCAACCAAGATGACAACCAACCTCCCTTGTGGATGGGCTACAAGATACATGGAGGACGAAGGTTTTTCAGAAGAAATTGTTGCTGGTGATGATGATGACTGGGACCTAGGTGATGGAGAATAATAGCGTGTGAATGACCCCAGGGACCCGAAGGAAAAGTAAAAAAGCCTAGCTCACCATAAATGTGGACCAGAGTGCCTAGTAATAGTAAATTGCATGGCCTACCTAAAATGAAAAGAATCAGATGACGAAGAGGAAGGATAAAGTTTGGTTGGGTATGGTTTCAATATGTCTATAGTTGTATGCTTTGATCAATAACAATAGTAATAGGGTAGTTAGAGTCAGGACCAGGCCAAGTCACTACATGTACTAGAAAATAGGGCATTTTGTAATGCAAAATGTAAATGCATGAAAGTCTAGTTAGGATAGGAGCTCAGTGAAGGTCATTTTGATAGAAAAGACCTTTAGGGGTGTTTTGGTTATCAAAAACTCATGTAATTTTCTTTTGCAAGTAATACAGGGTGCTGCCCCTAGCAGTGTTTTACCTAGCAAAAAAAAACATTAGATTTATCATGACAAGGATGAGATGATTTTGTCTAAGAAGGATCATATAAATGATTGATTCTACTCATGACATATGTTTTCACTAACTCATTTGATTGCAAAATCCAACGAAACTGTCCGATGAAATATGTATAATTTGATGTATCATTGGGTGCTTGTAAAATTTAATGTGTAATTTTCAATTTTTTGAATGTTTATCCCTGACGTTCGTCGAAATTTTGAAAAACCTGGGGTTCGTCAAAATGTCGACTCATTTTCGTAGAATTTTTGACAAACATGAAAAATAGAAAAAAATCAAATTGTGGCCAACATAAAGAAAAGTGAGTTCATGCCTGATTTATTGCGATAGTGTTTTGCTCTACTTGAGACAGTTTGTGGAGAACTAAGGATGATTTTCTTGGGAAAAATCAAAAAAAATTCAAGAAGATATCGCCAGGTTGAGGGTAGTCATTGTCTTTTTGTAGAATTTAGTTGTGAAGTAAGATTTGTAGTTCCAAGTTTGAAAATCATATTTTAAAGCAACATCTCATCAGATTTCATTTTTAAAGGTTTAGGGTTTTGAGAATCTCATGTATGGAATCACCATAAGATCACAACCAAGGAACAGATTCTTGTGACTGTAATTATGTGATCCATAACTCTATTAGTCATGTGGCACAGTTGTGCTATAACAAATACATGATGCATTCATGTGTGACCCAAGTTTAATGTGGCTATGTTGTGATAGAAATGGAGGCACTCATATAATGTAGTTAATTCAGGTTGTATAATGTAGGTGTCAATCATCATTGGGTGCATTCAGTTGTCTCAAGTTTAACAAGTTAAGATGTAATTATAGCATGATCAAAGAGTGATTACCTCTTGCTGCAATAAAGAGCCTATAACTCTAGTTGATATGCAGTGGTTGTGTTATATCAATTATGTAGTGCATTCAAGCACAACCCATGTTTAATGGGCTATTCTAGAGAGTGATCAAGATTTTCTAAACCTTATGAATGTTACTTGACATATACTTGCATAATCTCAAATTCCTTCAAAGGCTTTTGAAGTATCAATGTATCCTATATAGGGTTTTAAATGATTTCTTTTAATTAAAAAAATAAATAAATGATGTATTTCCCTATAATTAGATAATGTGGAGATCTCCTAAATCTTCCCAACACACTATCCTCTCTTGGCACTGATTCATTACTCTAGCTACTAGGTTTTTGCATGTGACATCTTTAATATCTTCATGACCATGGCTTTTAAATAGATCTCAGTCTTTTCTTTAATCCTTTTCATGGTAACCCTTGAGTTCCATAATCCACCTTCAATCTCTTCTAAGAACGGTGTCTTAAGCTAGACTACATAGTATGCATCTAAAGTAAGTCCTTCATACCTACCATTGTTCCAAACCACCACTCACTTCCTTGCTTAAAATGTTGCCTCCATAAGCACAATATCATGTTTTAAAATCATGGTTGCTAGTGATTGACCATTAAGGTCACCACTTTCATCATGAAGAGACAATGAGATGTTTGTCTTCAAACTCAAGGCATTATGCAAGATAACATTGTAAATTGTTTGTTGTGTATGATTTGATTTTCTTTCACATTTACTGCTTTGATAACTTCCTTTAAGACTGGGTATTGCACCCTCAGCTGTAATCTCAAACATCTCACTCACTATCACTTGAAGATTCCTTTCATGAGCATCCTTCTATAAAATCAAACTATGCCCGATAGACTGCCTACTTACTATAGGGGACATCTTTTTTTCATGGCATTGTAGTTCTTAAGATCTTTCAACCTTATTGACACTACTTCACAGTCCACAAGGTATTATTCACTATTCTCCCATCTTTGATGAGTCTCAAAACACTGCTCAAACATGCAATCCACTACCTCCATTATACATTAATGGCTAAGAAGAAACATTGAACCTATGATTACCACTGTTACTTCATTTGGACATCATTCCCTGATTGCATTTGCCTTGTCTAACACTACCAAAAGCATTTGAAAAACCCTTAATGTCAACAAGGGAGGTAAGGAAACTCACTATTAAAATCTCCACTTTACTATGCAAGGTTTGAGCTTTATTATCTTGTCACTGCTCAACCTCTTTTTGACTGCCACATCTCAAGTGACTGTCATTCTTCTTACCGTAGATTGCATTTACAAATGTCACTAAGCTACATAGTGTGCTTGTTATTGGCTACAATCTTTAGATTGCAAGATTTTGTTATTACCTACAATGTCTCAATCTTTCTTGTATTGCAACCTCACTAATCCGCTATAGTTATTGTTTATGTTTCTACAGAGGCCTAGGGTTTGTACCCTAATCATGCTCTTACCAATGCTTATGTTGTTTTTTATTAGGGCTCTCTCAATGTTGAGGGCCCTAGGGATAAGCTCATCCTAAGAAGTGACACATTGCATCTTTAACTAAAAGGATAAATCCATATTAACATTATCAATGATGATTCTGACTTGTTGCTCCTTAGGAATGGGTCATTTGCTCTTACTAGCTCACTACCTCCATCATTGTAGGAATTTTACGATCATGTTCAATATTCTGATTTTAGGAGTCTTAACAGTTGGAAATCATAGTAAAATAAGAATTTAATAAATTTTGGAATTAACGTTTTAAAGTGTTTTTTGGGGTCATTAACTTCAAACTATCTTCTCTTTTGCAGGGGTAGTTGCATGCCAAATTTTTTTGGTGTAAAATATCAAAATTATTAGATTATGTTACCTGTCTATGAATAAAAATTATTTGAGTGTGAGTTTGATGTTTTTTGAAGATTTAAATAGTCAAGCTTGGTAAAGAAAAATCATGTCAGATAATATTAGTCCAAAACAAAATGAAGAGACACTTGATAGATTGTGGGCTAGATTGAAAATAAAGGGTGATGGGAAATGTTATTGTCCTTGCAATAATTGCAATGGTTTAAAGACGAGACGAATTTTAATCACAATAGCTGAGAAACATTGCAGGCAACATGGTCACATTGAAGGGGGGCATGATTATCATCCATTGGTAAGTTGTTCATTATATGTGTTTATATTGATTGAATTTGTAAATATTTATATCATTTTAACATTATATATATATATAATCACTTGATCATGATCATGGTTTATTTGTGTTTATCATTATTATAAATGTGGGGCACCCTAGGGCAGATGATATGGATTATCACGGCCCAGAGAATGTGGTTTTACAAGCTGATGAACATGGAGCTGTGAATATCGAAGATGATCATGCGCTAGAAAACATAGTTGAAGATGATCGTACGAATACATTGATCCATGAAACATTTAGTGGTAGAGCTGATCATGATGATCAAGATGACTTTGATGATGTTCATGATTTACCTGTACTGAAGAAGGCATACGAGCCCCTTTATGAAGGCTCCCAAACAAATATTCTCTCTATTGTATTGTTGCTGTTGAACTTGAAGGTTATGAATGGTTTATCAAACATAGCATCTCACGGATGTTAAGGTATGTCATAGATGTCATATTTTTTCATCTATTTTAATTGTTGTTAGTTCATCACTAGTAAATCAAGGATGAAATATGTACCATTAATATTCTTTATATGAACAAATTATTTTTGTTGTAGATTGATTGGTGAATTTTTGTTACCACCATCAAATATTTTACCTCGCTCATTCTGAGATTTATGTGCCATTATGAAAGGTATCAGAATGGAGTATCAAGCAATAGATGCATGTCCCAATGATCATATTATATATCATAAACAACACGAATTTGCAACAGAATGCCCATAATTTCATATCAGTAGATATCGAACAGATCAACTAACAAAAAAGGTAATTCACAAGGTTCTTCGTTATATTCCCATTATTCCACATATGCAATGATTATTTAGGTGCGAAAGCTTAGCACAATTTATGGATTACTATGCACAAAATAGAAGTGGAGATAACATTCTTCGAATTCCTGCGGATGGTTTTGCATTTAGGGACATGGAGGAAAAAATGCCACACTTTAAAGAAGAACCTCATAATCTCAGGCTTTCATTGGGAGTGGACGGTGTCAATCCATTTAGAGAGTTGAGATCTATTTACTTAGTGTGACCTATTTTTTTATCAACAATAACATTCCTCCATGGATGTCAATAAAGAGGGAGCACATAATGTTGTTAATGATTGTTCTAGGTATTTTTTTACATCAATTTTTTTTAACGTAGTAGCATCTCATTTGTCTTATTTGTTGCATAATGATTTATATTTTTTTCATTCAATAGTCATGTACATTAATTTATATATATTGCAGTAAAGTGGTTATAATAATTATGTAATGTTTATGTTCATTCAACTAGGTAAGTACCAAGTTAAAGATATGAATGTATATATCGAGCCTCTTATCAATGAGTTACTAAAGTTATGGAATGGCGTCACTATGTATGACGTCTCTAGACCAATAGGACAAAGACAATTTCAATTCCATGCAATGCTTGTATGGATAATTCATGATGCCCCAAGGCTAACACATTTTTGTGGTATGTTATAATGTTCGACTCCACTTTAACAATATTTAATTTGATGAAGTAGATATCATGCATGTTTTTAAAATAATCTATTCATTATATATAATTAAAAAAGTTGACATATTTAATCCAATTATATATGATCTTGCAGGTCTTCAAATAAAGGGAAAATTTACATGTCCAATTTGTGGTCAAAAGATGAAATCTCGTTGTTCAACAAGTTTAGGAAAGCAGGTGTTTGATGAGTATAGGCACTTCCTCCATAGAAATCATAAGTATCAAACTATTGAAAAACATATTTTCAATGGGAAAGAGGAGACTACATCAAAACCACGAAGAATGACACCTCGCCTATGGAAGTTAGAATATAATAGAATTAATCGTTAAGGTTATATATCAAATCAAATTGTTTATCTATCATATATGATATGTTTTGAATTTATATTTTTATATTGTGTTGTGTTTACTCATGTTGTAATTGACAATGATTGTCATTGTTAATTTGTTTAACTTATATGCTTCATGAAGGTCGTCAAGGCATTAATGGCCGGCTTCCACAGGGACTAAAAAGTTATCCCAAAAATTTAGTAGGTTGCCCTACTATGAGCAGCTACAAATTGTGCATTTGTTTGATACAATGCATATCAAAGAATATAACATAAATGTTATGGAAAATATTGGATGGAAGGCATGACAAAGAAAAAATTGTCAAAATTTGTAGTGACATTCGTGAAGCCAATCATGCAATGAAAAATGTTATTCAATTAAATAGCGATGGAGACAAATTAATATAAGTGCCCTTCTTGGTTATTAACAGAGCAACAAAGCAATGCTATAAAAGAAGTCATATTTAAAAATTCAATTTTCCACGATTTGCTAACATAAACAATATAATAACAAAAAAGGTGAATTTGGGTTAGGGATGAAAACGATGATTGACATACCTTCATTAAGGTAATTATTCTAGTATATTATATACACTTGTATAATGCATGTACTTTTAGTGTATTGTGTTTACTACTTTTGGAAAAATAATGAAAAGATCATTTTATAATTGTTGCAAGACATTCTACCTCTATCTCTCTCCTAAACAACTTTGACAACAATGTCAAGCAAGTTATATATGATCTTAGAAAATACATGAGGTAAGTAGCGAGATTTGTTCAATTCATTGTATACATCTTATAATTTCCATTTTTTTACTTGTTATGTAATATACTGTATATTTTTGTTAAATCTCGTTAATATATTTGCACCTTGAATCACTTGTAGATGGCTATCATCTAAAGAAATACATAAAGAAGATATAAATTATTGGAAGAGAAAAATTCCTCATCTAATGTGTGAAATGCAAAAGTGTCTACCTTCAACATTTTTCAATGCACAAGAACACTACCTCATACACCAAGTTGAGGAGATTGAATTGTGTGGACCTGTACACACAAGGTCAATGTGGATGGTTGAGAGGCACTTGAAATTTTTGAAGGCTTTGGTTAGACAAAGAGCACATCCTGAGGGTTCTATGGTGGAGGGATATATGGTATACCAGACCATGGTGTAAATTAGTGAATATCTTCCTAAGTTTGCAACAAAGATCCATGTAGATCGCATTTGGGATCCCAACTCCATTAACAAATTCGAAGGGGAGTACCTGATGGGGAAAGGTAGATTGAGGAAAGTGAGAGGTAATTATAAGATGGTCATAGAGATTAATTGGAATACATTTTACATATGGTTTTTATGTATATTGTACTTATTTAATTTTTAATCTTCAATATACATCAATTATAAATTAAGGTCGTATACTGTGGTATTTAACTAATTATACGTCATTTGTGAATTTCAATTTTTTTTATATAGTTGAGAGTGGGATGCACTACATTTTTACGTGCAAACAATCTTGATTGAATGACGGTATGGATTGAACAATGTCAACAATCTGGTCGCGCATTAACATGGGAAGGTGTGGCTTCATTGGTTAAAAAAGCTCATCGTAATGGAGATTCCAATGTTACACAAAGGGAAATTGATTTAGCATATGGTTTAAGAGATAAACAGGTACATATAAATATATTACTCACCCATATTATTTAATTATTTTCAAATATATTGATGTATATATATATGTTGAGATTGTTTTCTTTAGATACATTCGGCCAAGAATAAATATGTTTATCAACTGACGATATTGCAATAATTTTTACATGTTTGACATATTGCAGGTGAAACACCACAAGGCTATGTGGTGGAATGGTCATAAATTTTGAATCAAAATGTTGGATGACATGAAGAAAACTTGTGATTCTGGTATAACTACAGTCTTTCAAGTGACTAATGTTTCATCTAGAAGCGACATACATCCAAAAGTATCAGAAAATCAATACTATGGGATTTTGGATGATATACTTAAGTGTGACTTTAAGTCCTTTAGATTAATTTTGTTCATCGTACTATGGTACAGGCTATGTTTGAATGAAAATGATCCTAAGAGAACTGTTATTGTACATGATAATGGATTTACCATGGTTAATACAAGGTTGATCAAGGGAGTTGGAAATGAGCCCTATGTTCTTCCAAGCCAATGTGAGTAGGTATTTTACTCAGAGGTTCCAGGTAAACTGGGTTGGTCATTTGTTGTTAGACATGATCCAAGAGGAAGGCTGGTAAAGTATAATGTGGTGGAAGAAGAAGATACTGAAGAACTAGAAGATGATATAGATGATGATCAGGATCAATAGTGAGTTGATGATGTCCCTAACAAAGATTTCGAAGAGGAGGAACTAGATCATGATGATGTAGGAGTTAATGTTCATGAAGATAATATCCATGTGGATGATGACATTATCGAAACTGATATCGATGACAATGATGATGATATGACCAATCCTTACAATGTCGAATCTAGATCGGATGATACAAACAAAGAGTTGGATGAAGAAGAAGATCAATGAAATTGAAATGTATAAGTTATATGATTATATTATCTATTTGATATTAATTTCTTGATAGAATTATATTTGACTTATGTGGTTACAAAATTAATTCATGATGTTTTTAATTTTTATTCCATTAAATAATTAATTTAATGTACTTTTTAATGTTTTAAAGGTAAAAAAATTAAAACATTTCAATAGTGATGTTAACAACCTTGAAATTAGTGTGTTTTATGTTTCATGTGATCATAAAAGATTAAAAATTTAGTTGTAGAGGTGGTTGTTCAGTGGTTGACGTGTATGCTGGTTCTTTTTACAACTTAACCAGGTTTTTCTTCTAATCTACCTATGGAATTTCCAATTCCAATCAAAGGCAACTCAAAGGACCTAGACCAACTGACGAGGACTTTAAAAGCCTCCTACACTTCGGGCTCTGTAAGACCCAGGAGGGTGATCCCTTAATGTGTTTACAGCCTCTGCACCATTATTATAAACAACATTAACAATAGTAGATGATATCACTTAATAGCTCAACATGATAAGATAATATCAACTAGAATTGGTTGTTCATAGACAATATCAACTATCTAGAGTGTGAGATAACTAAAAAAATTCATTGTATAAGATAGTCAATTATTTGCAATTTGTAGCAAGTTCTAGGCAAAGACAAACAAATATTGAACTACACTAATAATTACAACTTAGATCAATGCCATATATCCATTGCAGGAGTCAAATTCATAAGCATCTAGAGGTTGATAACAGATTTAATACATCACATATAAGATCCCTAACAATATTGCATTACAATTTCATCAGTATACTTTCTAACCCAGGACTACTTATCAAATCCCTATACAACACATATACGCTTATAATCCCATTCAAGAATTTTGATTAATTCTTTGAATTAAAGCTAAAATAGAATCATACACACCACAACAGTGAGATGGATAAAACAACCCTTATTTATTTCATTAAAAGTTCAGATATGCATGTACAATGGAGAGACATGAGCTTGAATTTTCATTTTAACTCAAATATTAGTACTGTTATACAACATTAAATCTCTATGAACTCAAAACCTATTACAGAATGATTCAAAACCTACATTGAATTTCTCTAAAACCATCAGACTTTACAATTCACTCTGCAACTTCACCTAGACACGACAAAAAATATCTAACCTGCTAACCCGTACTTCTGGCCTTAAAATCCTTCTTATAGAAAATGAAGGAGAAAAAAAGCACCAGGCTAGAAAGTACACCTGTCACCAGTCAATTGGAGCACCTAGTGATATTCCAAAATTTGTTACAACAACCACCACCTTGAAAAATATTCTTGTTCATCATATCAGCTAAGGAACATTGATGCAAAAAACCACAAGAAAACCGCACCGAGAAAGTCGTCAACACAAAACTGGAACTGTTACGACCGCAACATCTGATCTACCACCTGTTAGTAGTTCACTCCTTTTACTCCTCCCCAGTCAAATATTTAGTTACCCAATTCTGGTAATCATCATCAGTCGGCCAGTCAAAATTAATTACCTCATCCACCTTGGTATTATAAGGTGTGTATTTTACTGCAACCTGATTCGCATCCCTTTCAAAAGATTCTAAAAATGAGCTGGTACTAATAATTTTTTCCATACAACTCACCAACAAATCATAGTCTGAGTCATCACAAATTGAATTGATTGGATCATTGAAGGCCTCACTTGCATGAGCCTGCCATTGTTGAAATGACATGATTTTCCCTGCTCATCAATTATATTAGGTAACAATGTGTTACCCCAATCATTGAAATTCTTCACCAGCTCCCTAATCTTCCTACTCAAGTCATCTGGTAAGGTCTAAAAACCTTGCAATGATTTTACTAACACATGAGTAGGCTTTAATGATTGGGGCCTATTATTTATATCAAACCTTGAGGCCTTATACATGATATCCAGATCACTGGCCCTAGGGATCCAATTTTTAATTATTGGTATCTCTACTTCATGATCCCTATCAATATTCTTTATTACTGCTAACAATAAAGAATATAAAGAATGTATAGATAGCAATTTTCTATCAACCTTTTTATTTAAATGCCTCAAAACAGTAGTAACAATTTACTTTTTCTTTAAGAGAGATCCCTCCTCACTTTTCTTTAGTGATGCCTGAAATTCATCATTTTTTTGCAAGAGCTACTTCTTTGTAGGATCGATAGAGCACTTTGTTTCTTCTTCAACTTTCTCTAAAGAAAGGGTGAGGATAGGATTCTAACTGGGAGATTCTGGTGTGGAAAAAATTGGAGAAGCAGGAGGAACTGACCCTGTTGTGGAAGGTAATGTACTGGTTCCTGGAGCACTTGATGTCTCCCCAATCTGCTTATACCTAAACCTCTCCACTTCAATTTGCAACTCAACATTTTTTTGCTGCATCTTGTTGTACTCCTCAATCAAAAGGTTATATTTTTCCATTAAGCTCTTCCTTTCAACTTCCTCCCTTTTAGCAGTCTTTTGGGCCAATTTGGCCACATTCACAGTCAAATTAGTGGCCTCAGTGGTTGAGGTCTCTGAAGCTCTCTTTATTATCAATCCTCCCTTGAAATTTGGATTAATATCAGAAACATCTAGTTTTATCCCTTGTGGGGCCAATGCCCAAATTTCCATAGTTTCATATTCCTCACTAAAAGTAGAGTTTTGCAATGCTACCTTGACCTCTTCTTCAGAGTCTTGAAAGGGATTCTTAGACTTCATAATAGCATTAAAGGCTACTGCATCTGCAATGTCCCATTCAGGCAAAATTAATACACCAACCTGACTCACCAGTTTTCTTCCTTCTTTAGGAGTGATCTTCTTGAATTCTTCCATTAATTCAACTTTTACCTCCTCATCATTCTCCTGGTCTAACTTGTCAGGCCTTAGTTCTCTTCACTCCCTACATTTATCTTGATACTCTTCAAACTTCGTCCTCCATACCAATTGCAAGAATACAAGAGTTTTTATGAATGTATTTTCATCTAGAAACTCCTTGCATGCCTCCATTCTTGCATCTTGTACACTTTTACCTTTCATATCTAAATAAGATAAAACTAATTCAGCTGGCCTAGGAGGGGAAGACATACCAACTTCCATGTCTTGATTAGTAACAATAATCTCATCCATCAGATGTTCTTGTGGTTGATCAGTTATTTGCCTCTTAGGGCTTGGCTCGGATGGTGGTGATGAGGGATTTCCTTTCGGTGATGATTCTAAATCAATAATTTTGATTACCCCAGGCACTTTGAATTTTGGACTTGATTGTGGAGGCACTTTCATAATCTATTTTCCTTTTCTGTCCACTTCTTCTTCATCATTGCTACTATCCTTTTTCCTCCTATAAATGGGCCACCTTTCTGTAGGCTGGTATGCTAGCCTTGTTTCAATTGGTTTGGAACCTTGCTCTTGTACACCCAGACTCAATTCTAAATTTACCATTTTTGTCCTCAATGTGCCCATAATTTCCTTGAATTTTCCCATCAGAAAATCAATTTTCTTATGGTGGGGACTGAACTCCAACAGTGGATCATATTTCAGATCCATTTTGTGCACATCTAGTAGCTTACCATAAGCTATCCATTTCTCCTTGTTCAACTCCTGTCTATTCAAATCAAATTCATTTCTAATCAAGTCTTCAGGGAAATTGAACTCATGCACAAATTTTCTAGCTTTTATTCTTTGTTTGAAAAGAGCAAAGAAACCCTTAGGATCATGTTGTCGCTTTGGTCCACACCTCAAATGGTAATCATTAAAGAAATGATCAAAATGTGTACAACCTTCCTTTGAAAATACAAAATCAGACACCACTATATAATCTGGGAAAAATGTTCCCTTACCCCTTCCAGTGAGGTTGTCCTCATGAATACAACCTATCTGCCACATAACTTCTGCAAATCTCACTCTTGGTGGCACATTGTATGTCAGTATATTATGGGCTCCCTGAAAACCATATACTCTCAAGACAGTGCTAACTGGGTATGGGATAATGTCACCCAAATTATGGTAAACTTTCAGTTTTGGCTTCCTCTCCTTTGGCCTAAGGAAATCATGTAATTCCTCAGAGATCCTAGGTATATTCAGCATTAATCTAGCCCTTAATATGGAAGCAAAACAATTATCAAATTGCACATAACTAGTGCTTTCCTTATTACAAGATAAATCTACAACCCATATCTATAGTGGCAATCTTTCTCCATCAACTGATTACCTTAATTTCATCCTCTCAGAGAAAAAGTTAGCATTCTTAAAAAGAAACATATGCATTAGCATAGAATACCAAAAGAATTGAGTGTCGGTATCATTTTTTTGCAGCTTTGACAGCCCTTCATGCATCCTTTCAACCAAGAAAGAAGTGAAGTCATAGGTCATAGAGAAGCTAGGGTGTTGTATTTGCACCCCCATGAACATATAAGCAATGGGCATTACCGTACCAGGAATGAAACCCAAAATTTGACATAAATAATAGAAAATGGCTAGGAAATGGTTTGCAAAACAATTTAATTTGAAAGGTTCCTGGTCACTGGGGCTGATATGAAATTTTGAACCTCCTGCCCTAGCCAGATGAGGTGGAAGCAACCTTACTCTAAAAAAATATTTTACCTTTGCATACTCCTGCTTCATTTCCTCAAGGTTGATAGGAACCAAGTCTTCGCTCAGTTCACTCAAGTTAAAAATATGTTGGACCTCTTCTCTGTTAATGCTCAATAGAACCTTTCCATCATTGTCCCTGATTATCCGTGTAATAGGGTCATATCTTGCAGCCATTGTCCTAAGCAGGTCTACATCATGGAATACATTTGGTACCACCAAATTCCCCATATCATAAACCCATCCATTTGAAAAAGGGTGAGGAAAATTCCTCTGTCCGTACCACAATCTGAACAATTCCAAGCTAGTGAGGGGAACCCTAGCATCAGTAATGTTGGAGAAATTATACACTTAGCCTTCCTCTAGGATTTTTCCTCACATTAGGACCAATCCCTTCCTCCTATCATTCATTGACAAGGGAAATTGATCCAGGAAATCATCATACAGGTTTCATTTCAAATATTCAGTCTGGCTAGAATGTTGCTTGGGTGGTACCATCTTAGACAAAATAGGCTTCTTTACAATGTTATAATTCAAATAGCTAGGACTAACCAGAGATAGAAAATTATAGGAAAAAATACTGCAATTTATCACAACTATAATTAAACTATAGCCCTAACACATTCATCAACAAGCTCACAGCACATCTAGCTAATCCTTTCCCAAATTCAAATGCAAAATGACCAGGAGGCACAAAAAATAAACTCACGACTTTGTTTGCAAAACTCCCAAATTCTGGCTATAGAAACTCGCAATTCTACCTTCGGCTCTGAAACTGCTCTATGAAATAGTTGAATGCTTTGTGATATAGACCAATTAGGAAAATTGATTTTATTGTCAATCAAATTACGCCAACAAGTGTCTCATCTGCCATTAAAGCTCAATTTCGTGCTACACGAATGACTCCAACCATATTCGATGTAGATTTAAATTTGAGCCGTCAATTCTTCAGCTTGATCAAATCATTGATGGCCACCTTCAAAACAAGTTCACACAATTTCCAACACGATGTTAAGGGGCCCACCTTACCATACACTATGAAGGAAGTCCACATGGCGGTTGCCCGTGATATCACAATCATGAAACTTCTGATTGCGCGATGGCGGGCAATCGTTGATCCTAAGAATCAATGATCTCGTTCCTTTAACACAATCACCAACCATGTCATTAACCTTTGAGTAGATTTTCCAGTGATATTATAACATATCTATCGATTTATAACACATGCGTCTCGAGAACACTTTAGTAATCTTCCCCTTAATACATTTAAAGCCGACTAGTGTTTCCTTTACTCTTTAGCCTTCATCAGATGAGACACGTGGCCCCCACTTGTGATTTCACAATCAACCCAAGCACCATCGCGAGATGGTGGGGAATGACTCAGATCAAATGGAAGTTGGTCAACGATAGGGAAAATTTGATCCCCCAGATAGGACATGTGGTGCCTACCCGTAATTTCGTAATCCCTCAATTCTCGATCACGGGATGGTGGGCACCGTTGATATCTATAGAAAATAGATCAACGACAACACTAAATCAACCCTTGAAAAATAAAAAATTCATTAAAAGGAGAAGTGGGCATTACTAGGCGGACGAAAAATAACAACATAAGTTTTTTTTAAAAGATAAAATACGGGGCCAGTCGAGACTTAGGAAATAAAACCTTGTGGAGGAAATAAAGTATTAAAATCAAAGTTGGGTTTTAATTTTAATTCGATGACGTAAGCCTAAGCCATTAACCCTAGTGGTCATGTTGTTGATGGCTTAGCCAAATCCTTTCATTAAATACTAACTATGCAATGTGTAGGTTTTTCAGATTCAAAGATATGGGAGAAGATCTCGATCGTACCCCGCCAACTTGCAGACCTAAGGCATCGCCTTGTTATTTGGCACGAGGTCAGCAAAAGGCAGACATGTGTGCTGTATGGAATTTGGGGCCCAATCTCCACTATTGAGCTCATAATATGTGGTTTTAGATTGACAACCAAGATCAAAAGCTAATGTAAATCTTTGATGTTCCCTGCTAGCTCGGAGGAGGAAGATGAAGGTTGGTTAAAAGCCACGAGGTCAACAAGATTGCGATGCATAGCTCCAGCCATTCAGTTTGCAAAGTGCATAGGACCTGTTGACATGGATTAATGTTATTGGTCATGAGGAAGGTGAATGATGCTTCATTGGATGTCAAACTGAGTTAGCCCGAGAAACTGTTTGATCTTCCAACTCTTCAGGAGATCAGCGGGCAGTATTCAAAGTTGTAAAATGGCACATGGTGGTCATTTTATCGTACAACTGGTGAAGCATTAATGAATTATTCCTTTCTTGTGTATTCACGTCGATCTAAATCTTTGTGAAGATGGTGTTGGCAATCATGAAGGGTGATCTACAGATTCTCATGCAGCTCTAGTTAAACGGTGACAATACATACGCCGCCAAATTGCCATGTTTGCACATGCATTTTTACTAAGCATTGATGAAGGTTGCCATTACTATTGATGGGTGTTTTGCACACTTTCTCAACACAGGAAGTACACGAATACACTACCTCTCTTGAAAGGAAATCTTCCATGGCAAGGTGTTGAAAATCTCCCCAAGGTCTCTCAGGTGTCATGTCATGACTTGTATGGAAATCCTCAGTTGATTTTGATGTGATTTTTCTAGTAATCATAGGGTGGAATTACGTAGTTGGATACAAGAGGGATCTTCAAATACGGAGTTTCTGAGATGAAGGTCAAATTTCACTTTGCTATAGGTTCGGACAGCGGTCCAAAACTTTGATGTTTCTTCAATTTTGGCTTTACAATGTGCAATGAACCTTGGTATAGGTTATTTCTAAAATAAAAGGGGGAAAAAGAGTGGGGAAGATGGAAGGTTCTTGGACTTGTAACTAACTGTGAATAGTAATTGTGGAGTTCCTGCAATAGACAGCTTCTCCGAAATATTATTCCACTTAACCAGAAATCTCACAGTTTCATGGAATTTGTGCTATCTTCTATGGTCTACAAATATTTCACCTTTCATTCACCATTTGCATGCATGAACAAAGATGAAAGTGAGGAGCAGCTTTGAATTTAAGCCCAGACTAACTTTACACAACCATTTACCAGTAGCAAATAGCAAAAAGTATGGACTAAGAAGGCATCTACACAGCAAGAATTTTCACAACTACAAAACAACATTTCTAAAATCTATCAAAGCAAGAATATAGCTAACTAGAAAAAAAATACAAATCTAAGTAAAGCATCTAACAATGGACGTTGAATCAAGTAACATGTGAAAAACTCAGAAAATGCACCAAGTCAATGTATTTTCATTATAAATTTCTGCAGCATGTCTTTACAACAACTCAACTCCCTTTGCAAATGAGAGGAGAGCCCTATTTATAGTGCCCAAAAAGTTAAATGAATGGCCAAGATTAATTCTCCTTGTGTGTCCAAGATTCATTACAAAATTGGGTTTCACCAACCCTCAATATATTACAATTTAAAATTACATTTTGTCTTCTCCCTATTTCATCATCTAGTGCCAGTCACTATAGCAATTTCTTCTTTTGCCAAGAGGGCTATCCTCTTGCCTCTTTGAAGTTGTATATTCCATAAATTTTAGGATGACCAGTTGGAGCTTGTCTACCTCAATAATCTCGTATCACAACATTTCATAGCTCCATTCTTTGGCATTATCTTCTAGCTTTTTCCAGTCTTCATCATATTTCACCCTGATCTCTTAACCACTTTGATTGGTTGAATGCACAGGCAGAAAAACTCATGAATTCCACCGTTATTTCACTAGAAATCTCGTCCTCCATCTTCTTCTGGAAGTAAGGTTTTACCTTTTCTAGATCCATCTGCACTACGGGCATGTCATTCTCCGTCATCAATTTAAGATAACGAGCACATTCTGCTCTGATTTCCTTGATCCATTCGATGTCCAGATTCACTTTAATCATTATTTGCTCCAACCTTTCCTTCTTGTTGTCAAAGTCTCACCTCCACACATCCATTAGCCAGTGATCATCTTTGTTGAATGCAAGCTCCTTCTCCCATGTGGCTTTTGGCAATTGGAGGATAGCCTCGATCTTTGTAAAGGTGGAGTCATATGTTGCAGGGAAGTTGGTGCAGAGCTTCCTCGTGCTTTCCAAAGATTGCTGTAAATCCAAGAACTTGTTAGCTGCTCGAACAGCCCGATTAATACCCATGTTCTCGACATAGAGGACTTGCTGAAACCAACTCTCTATAGTCTTTTCCAAGTTCTTTCTTCTCTCCATCTTATCAATCTATTCTTTATACAGCAGCTAGGGTGGAGCCATAGACATGGTAGGCAGGTCATCCACCGAAGACCATTGTTGGATATAATCTGTCAAAATAGCTACTTGTGCTTTAAGCTCATCTTTCAAGACCTTATCCTACTTTATCAAATGCACCACCGTAGCCACTAACTCCTCAAGGCGTCCTACCTTTTGTTCCCTGGTAGCGGTTCCCAGATCCATGGTGGAGATGTTGTAGGTCATTCCCTCCTGGCCTTCCACAGGCATTGCTATTTGCACAACTCGAGACCCAGAAGCATCCATCTTTACCTTGGATCTAATCTTAGGCTTCTTCTCTTTTCTAGTTGTAATTTGTGCTCAGGCTAAGATAGCCTCTAGCCTTGCTCTTGGGTCCTTTAGTATAGGAGTTTTCTTTTCGAGTTGTCTTTCCAGCCATTCAGGCATAACAACCTTCTCTTTAGGTGATTCATGATCACCTTCTCCCCCTTTGGATAAGGTTTCTGTTTTCTTATCTTTTGGGGCCCTTTCTTCCTCCTTGGCAGTATCTTCTTCTTCTTTGTTGAAGTCTTAGATGAACACAAGGCGCTTAATAGGAGGCTTGGTAGATAATTTCTACCTGGGACTTTCTTTCTTTTCCATTTCCTTTCCTTCTTTTCCTTCGGTTTGCTCAATTTCAAGGCTCTTGATAGTTTCAGCCTCACCCTCAGGCTTATCTTCCTGTTGCTATCCTTCTTCTTCAAGGGGTGACCTTTATGTCTCTTCAACAGTATCCTTCGGCTTCTGGGCCATTTCTTCCTCAAGGACATCATCAAAATCCTACATGATGACCCTACCACCAGCATCTTCCTCCTCATCTCCGCTCCCTGAGGAGCCAGTTCCTTCCTCTTCATAGGCCACTCTATCGATTGTACGGTGCTCATATTCAGGGTGCTCGTGGTATTCATCAGCCTCCTCTTCAAATGGCCTTGAGGCCTCTTGTTCTCACCTCTCCCATTCCTTAGATATTAACATGGTGGCCTCCATAGCCGGTGGCCCCGTCAGAGGTTGTGAAGGTTTAGCAATAGCGAGGACCTACACAAGGGCTGCTTGAAGAGTGGGATCCAAAAGGATCTGGGAGAGCTCAGAGGGGATATTCTACATATGTCTTGCTAGGTCCTCAAGAATGGTTGGAGCGGGTATTTTTGCTGGAATTGCAACTAATGGGAGTGACGTAGTGGGTGACATGGAAGCAGAGGAAGGAGGAGTAGTTATGGTAGAGGAAGAATCAATTACTATCACAGGCTCGGTCGGAGGTGAAGGAGAAAGATGGACAAAGATGTCCACCACCGATGGGGATGTGGTGACCATGGTCAAGGAGGTAGATAATGGGGCAGTCAAAGCAGGGAGAGCCAAAAGAGGTTTTGTTTGATCTGTGCCGTTTGCTTCTTCCTCTTGGATTAAGGGCTGCTCCACCGTGCCCCCCTTTTGCTTAAGTCTTTTGGAGGGTGAGTCTCTTGGATCCTTCCTTGTATAAACCTTGGGATCCGAAGACTGCTCTATTTCCATTTCTTTTCTCTTTTTGGATTTGGTGACCGGAGGAGACTTAGATGTCCCACCCATTGAAGTGGTGGTAGCAACGTCCTCTGTGGCACTTGGTTCACTCTTGAGTCCTTCGTATGTCAGGACCATCCCTTTCTATTTTAATCAGGCCACCTTTCCATCAACCCACTCCTTGGTACAAGCCGGGATTGGCTTAGTTATAATATCGAGTTCATTGACCTCTTGCTCATCCTAGTCTATTGTTGGTATCAAAAAATTGGTGACTGTGGGGTACCTAGGGTCCATTATGGTGCTTTCATCCTCTTCGATTTGATCTGGTATGGGAAATGGCTGCACCTTTCTCACAAAATATGTAGTCATTCGCATATAGTGCCTTGCACATACTTCTTTATCATCCTGACAATCCCCCCAAAAGTCCTCAATGTGGTGCAGATGAGCGAACCTTGGTCCTAGTGCCTTCCTTACATGCCCATATGGGTCCATTCGTGGGCGGGCAGTGTGCAGGTGAAAATGATAATCTTTCAATTCTTTCTCGGAGTTACCAGTGCACTGGGAAGCTTGTAATTTATACATGCCCTGACCAAGGGTCATGGGATAAGGGATTACTACTACGTGCTTGCCGCTGAAGACCGCCTGTATGTGTTGGAGCTACTGAGAAAGCTCCAATAGGATTATCTGATCATTGGGGTATCGAGACAACTTGTTTGGCCTTTCGGTGAAGCCTTGGGCATGGATGTATGTGAACTTTGTATATTGAATGAAGAGGAGGGCATACTATTTCAAGAATGCCCGAGCACTGTGGGAAACCATTCTCTCAAAATCTCCAAAAATCATTCTAATGATATGGCCAATGAAGGTGTCATTTACCCTGCAATATTCCTTCTTGAAGTTTCGGTACTGGAGCTAGGGATACCTATCATAGGCCTTCAGTCTTCGACCCTGCTCCCCATTAGGTGCCACAAACAACCTGTTGTACTGTCTTGAAAGTTATGATTATTTTGGTAAATCCCAGTGGTGAAAGAAGAGTCTGGGCCTGAGAGAGGCGAATGCCCTTGCGCGAAGAATAGTTGCATGTGGATGAAGCTCTGGATTGATCATGAGGGTGTTACATAAGTTTTCTCGAGTTTTGAGGACATGGGTTTTGTGCGTTGTTTTATGTTTCATCACTTAAATGTATTTTTAACCTGTATTGTTCATCACTTTAAGCCTTAAAATCATGAAAAATTGCTCGGGAGGGAAAACGGTAAACTTACCTTAGACACCTGATGCGGCAAGGCATGAAATCAACTAATGATCAGGAAGTAACGACAATGGGTGCGAGGGCAACGATCGACGAAGATAGGGATCCTCTTTGGCAATTTCTTTGACCTCTCTCTGCAACACTAACAAGTGAGAATGATAGGTTGCTCAAGATATTTATACTCCCACCGCCATTAATGGCTTCATTAAATGCAAGTACAACATAGCAATTGGTTGGTGTATTTTGAATTCGCGGACGGCGACGGGAGGTCCGGGTTTTGGCTGCTGGGAAGACGTAGGGTGATAGCCGTTTAGAAAATTCTACTTGAAAATCACTGGCGGCAAAGGGGAGGTTGGGGCCCAAAGGGTGGAGTTCCGCCAGAGGTCCGCCATCGGGAACAACAAAGCCCTCATGGAATTCCAGAAGCAGAAGTCCAGAGGGTCAGGCTTGGAAGGTCCGAAAGCAGCCAAAATTTTTGTAAATTTCAATGGATGGAGATTAGGGGGCCAAGACCCAGGGTTCGAGAAGGCAGAACTCACTCGCCATTCAGGATGATAGACACAATAGGGAAACGTGAAGGGGCAGGCCCGAAGGGACCCAAGGCCACTAGCAGAGGAAAACTACTAGAGAGACCCCGCAAGGTGCTAGAACTTGACAAAATTAAAAGGAAGGTGAGACTTTGGAGGCATGCTGACAACTAGGATACCAAAATGAGGCACACAAAATGACTCGGCAAGGTGAAAGAAAAAAAAGGGTCCCCATTCCAAACGGGGTGTGTGTGTTGAGGGCACAACAAATGGTGACTCCACTGGGGAATGCTCCCAAGCGTTCTAAAGATAAGTATTCATCCAAGACCTAGAATCTCTAGTTTCATAGACTAGGAGTGGGCTTCCAAAGGTGAACTTGGAGAATGAGATCCTTAATTGGGTCAATCTACAGGACATCTCAGAAGTGTGTGTAGTGAATTTAATTATTCCTTTCTATGGGATGGTGACCAAGGGCTGCTAATCCAACCGAGCAAGCTACATAAATTGTCCAACACCAAAAGTAACTTGGACATTGCTCCGCTTCCAGTCAGGCATCCATAGCCTTGACGGAGTTGTCACCACAATCCCATGGATATTGCTTTGCTACTGGCTAGGCATCCATAGCCCCAGTAGAGTTACCCGCACACCCATACGGTCGCTTAGTTTTCAGAATTCCTTTTCTCTTTCATTTTGATATTTCTTTCAATGTACATTTTCTCATTTATCTTTTGCTCGACCAGGTAAGCACTGAAGCTTACAATGGGTTTGCGACCACAGTGATCACTGGAGTAGACTTAAGATTTTTCACTCACTAGGGTGTCATAGCAACCATGGTACAGTCCATTAGAAATGATTATTATGTGTTTTGTGTGAGATCCAATATGTATGTAAAAAGATCCAACCAAGGGTCGAGTTCTAAGGTAGAGTTCAAACAAGGAGATCATTCATGGGTAGCCTTCAGAGACCAATGGTCGAGAGTGAATGTTTAGCCAAAGAACACCAAGGATGGACAACAAAGTGAACCATTCATCAAGTGAGCACGACCACCACAAAGGGGGCGGGGAACATCCTTTTGAAACAAAACAGTCAGGGGAAAAAAAATAAAAAGAGCGACACAACACAAGAAGACGCAAGCAAACCAAAAGGGCAACCTACCCTAACCTATATACAAACATTTACAAAGAAGAGCTCAAAAGAGCTTAAGCCTGGAAGTAATGCTTCAGGTGCTGCCCATTGACCGGAAACAAGACGTTTTCACCAGTTAAGGTCTTTAGGCGGAAGGCATTATCTCCCAAAACCTCAGCTATTTGAAAGGGGCCAAGCCAAAGATTATCGAATTTGTTGTGTCCCCCTTTCTTTTCATGGGCCTTGTCCCAATACAGGACCAAATTTGCAATTCTAAAGGCTTTGATTTTGGTTCAGCGGTCAAACCATCTCTTAACCATGCCCTGATGGTTGGAAAAAATTTCTATTGCATGGTCTCAGACTTCCTCTAAATGCAAGAGCTCAGCTAATCGAGCTTCTCTACGATCTCCTCCCTGATAAAAGTCGTTGATAAACTGCAGAGTGGGAATCTTCATATGGATGGGAAATAGGGGTTCTAGGCCATAAATGAGATAGAATGGGGAATCACCAAGGGAAACTTTATGGCGAGTGCAGTCTGTCCAAAGGGCTAAACGGAGCTGGGTATGCCAATCCTTGGGATTCCTATCTAGTAGTTTCTTGATCACGGTAATCAGGTTCTTATTCATAGATTCAGCAAGGCCATTGCCTTGAGGGTAGTAATTAGATGAAAACTTAAGGGCGATCCCGTAATTGAATTCCCAACTAGCAAATTTCAATGAAGCAAAAGCAGGTCCATTGTCACACACCAAAGCATAAGGACAACCAAAGCGATTTACAATGAAACTTTCCAAAAAATTAGTAACTATTTCAGTTGTGCATTGCTTACATATGATTGCTTCTGTCCACCTAGTGCAGTAATCAGTTGCAGTATGAATGTACCTGTGTCCCACAGATGATGGAGGGCTTACCAAACCAATGAAATCTAGGCCCCATTGTGCAAACGACCTTACCTCCAGCACAGGTTGCAGTGGGACAACAACATTCTTTTCCTTAGTGGCAGTTGTTTGACATTTGTGACATGAGCGAACATGATAATGAACATCTTTGAAGACATTTGGCCAATAATACCCCGCTCTCAATATCTGATGTGCCATGGAAGGACCAGATCCATGGCCAGTGCCAAATTTTTCATGAAACTCTTTTAAGACTCAGTCTTCTTCCTCCTTACCGAGGCATCTTAAGTAAATGGCTTCATGATTCTTCTTGTAGAGAATGGACCCTTGTAGCATGTAACCATTTCTTTTCAATCTAAGGGCACACTTTTGGACTCCCTGCAGGTGCGGCAGACACTTATGGTTTAACAAATAGTAGACAACATTGTCGTACCATTCTCCTGGGGAAACATCCTCGAGCTGGTACTATTGCATAGTGAGTTCGGGTCTAGCCTCTACTGTTGCTTCAGAAATCACGTGGGTAAGTGCTTGTCCTCTCACAATCCTCATTGGTTGGATCTCCATGTCATATTCCTGGAGCAGGATGACCCATTTGGATCTCCGTTCACCCAATTCATTTTGCATAAGTAGTGTTTTCACTGCTGGGTTAGGGATAATGGCAAACACCTTATTGCAGAGGATATAATGCTGAAATTTCTTCACCCCTTTGATGAGAGTATATGCCTACTTTTCTACATTGTGGTATTGCAATTCAATGTCCTTCAAGGGAGCACTCATGAATGTCATCGAGTGCTCATTTCCTTCATTGTCTTTTTGAGTCAACATGCTAGCACAAGAATGTTCTGAAGCGAACGAGTAGATGTAGAAAGGCTTCAGATAATTCAGGCTGACTAACAAAGGTGCCTTAGCAATGGCCCATTTTATTTCTTTGAAGGCTTGTTTGGCTTTGGGATTCCATTCAACTTTGGCATCCTATTTCAACATAGCATTGAGGGGTTTAACAATCTCTGCGAAACCTGTGATGAATTTCTTGGCGAAGTTGATCTTCCCAAAGAAGGATTTTAATTCTTTCTTGCTTCCTTGGGGAGATTTTCAACACCTTTCCATGGAATATTTCCTTTCAAGAGAGGTAGTGTATTCTTGTACTGCCTGTGTTGAGAAAGTGTGCAAAACACCCATCAACAATTACCGCGCACAATAAATACAAGAGGAATTAACTGCTAATAGTGTCATTCTTGTAGTTGTTAGAGAAATTTGTGGGCTGAGTCTAATCAAATTTGAGTGCTTGTCTGATAAGAGAAAATGAGTAATTCAATAAGGAGGTCTATTCGTTTGAGCTCACAAAAGCTCAGTCCTGCTATTCAGGAAGGTGCTTTGGTTGACAAGCCCAGGCTTGTGCCCACTAGATGCAGTAGAAGGTTGAAATTCTAGGATGTTGTTGCTCAACTGGTAGATGACAAAGGAAAGCAATCAGTGTGCTCTATTACTAGTGTCGGTAGGAAAATAAGGTATGTGCATGGCTCCTCTAGATGACAACACTCGCCCATTGACCTTACGAGCAACACTTCTGATGATGTAACCCAGACCAACTCTGACTACTATCGGTATTTAGCTCGCTTCAATCATGGTCTACCCTCTGATGAGGAAGTGATATATGTGGTGCCATTGGCTGTTAAAACCCCAAGCAAACAGACTAGAACCATATTGGGAAAGGACAAGAAAGAAGAGGAGCTTGAGGGTCTACCATATTGGGAAACAACTAGAAGCGGACGTGTATACCAGGGTCTGAGTGTTGGTAAGGGGAGGGTGGTGAGTAAATAAGAAGTTGTTGTGGTGCCTTCATTGCAATTTGGTTGCTTGGTTTTTTTGCATGGATAACGACAAAGGGGATTTTGATGACAATTTTTGTTCCCTTTTCTTTTAGCTTTCCCCAATTCATGCACTATGTTTTGCATATTCAACGTGTGGGAAGTTTTGAAATGAAAGTCAAATGTAATGGAGATTTTGTTCAAATGAAAATTTGTGGTGAAATTACATTTGAGCCCAAAGCTTTTTTCTCCCTTGTCATATAAAAGGGAATTCAAAGCTCATTTGTAGGGAGAGAACTGATGAAAGCTCTAGCTAGGTTTTGAGTTTAATATATGGGTAGAAAGATATTTGTCCTCTGATGAGGAAGTGATATATGTGGTGCCATTGGCTATTAAAACCCCAAGCGAACGGAATAGAATATATATTCTGCTTTGAGTTTTGGATGAATATATGCAAATTATCTTAAATTATATGCAGATATGACTTATAAGCATGAATAAATGTATAATTCTAATATATTTTCTCTCCTTATGTGGATTTGAGTGAATTTTGAATGAAATTTTAATGATGTTGTCATTCTTCTTTTGAGAATTTGTTCAATTGTGTGTCTATGTTTTTGCTTTGATTCAAGAAAATCAATTAAATGCTTAAATGGAGTCATAAGTTTACAATTATTTACAAAAGGATTTGATAAGTAGTAATATATCAGAGAATTGAGCTCCATAATGCAAGCTATTATATGAGTAATCCATTCTATTAAATTCTTGGGTCATTTCTGCTAACGGTAAATGCGTAACTAAATATTTAACCGACGAAGAATAAAAGAATAATATGCAAATGGGTCACTCACTCACTCACTATATCTCTCTCCCCTTAACCCTAAACCCTTAACCCTTAAACTCTAAACCCTTAATATTAGGTGTGTATTAAAACATTATAAAAGTATAAATTTTTGGAGTTCTATTAGGAATTGAATGATAAATGACGATGAATGGGAAAATCTAAGGCACTTTAATATTTTCAACTAAAAAGTTAGAGTTCAATTAGGATTAGCGTTCACTTAGGGTTAGGTTTAGGGTTCAATTAATGTTCAATTTGGTTTAGGATTGAGGATGAGGTTGGGGTTTAATTAAGGTTATGAATTCAATAAGAGTTCAAATAGGGTCAAGGATAAGGTTACAATTGGGGTTAAGGTTCAACTAGGATAAGAATTAGTGTTAGGGTTCGGATTAGAGTTCAACTGTAGTTCAGAGTTAGGGTTATGGTACAATTAGGACTATTGTTCAATAAATGTTGAATTAGGGTTAATATTTAATTAAGGTTAGTTTTAAAGTTCAATTAGGGTTTGGGTTAGGGTTGGGATTATGAATCAAGTAGGTTTGGGTTAAGGTTTGATTAGAGTTAGGTTTAGGGTTTAGTTAGAGTTAGGGTTAGGGTTGTTAGGGTAGAATTCAATTATGCTTAGTGGTCAATTACAATTAGATTTAGTGTTCAATTAGGGTAAGGGTTAGGAGTCCAAATAGGGTTAGGGTTTAACTAGGGTTAGGATTAGAATAGAATAAATTTTTGTGTTTAATTATGATATCTAGAATTTAGTATAATTTTTGAAAATGAAATGATTTGGACACAAAGAAAAAAATAGAAAAGTTGATTTTATATAGATATTATTTGTTAATTTATTCTAAAATTCTAATTAATAATTGTTTAATTAATTTAAAATGAATATTTAATTTAATTGTATTGTATTGTATTATATAATTAGAAAAACTAAATAGATAATAAATATTTTGTGGATTTTAAAAATTAGAAGGGTTAGGATTATAATTCTATAACTAAAAGTAATTCTAATCTTGTCTTTCATGTTGTGCTGCAAATGCTACTAGCATATATATATTATTTATTAATATATACAAAATATGCCAAGAGATATCTTTGTCGAGGCACTTATTTTATAATAGTACAATAGACGCATCAAAAGGATATCTCTCAGCATATTTTATATATATTATTAATAAATAATATATATTCTAGTAAGTATTTAATAAATAAAATAAAATAAATATATCAATTTTTTACCATACTACTCATTGCCAAGGAGATCCATGTGGCGCCCGCCCATGATATCACAATCAATAAAGAACTCGCAACTTTTGACGCTATGGCGGGCAACCATGGATCTCAGCCATCGAAAATCATGTTCATTCAACACAGTTGCCAACCTTGTTATTAACCATCAAGCACCTTTTTGCCGGGATTATAACATCTCCGTTGATTTAAAACACGTGCATCTTATAACTACTTTAGTAACCTGCGACATAATGTATTAAAGACCCATCAAAGTATTTATCATTCCTTTGACTTCAATGGATGAGACACATGGTGCTTGCCCGTGATATCGTGATCAACTGGTGGGGTCATCGCAGGATGGCGGGGAATGACTGAGATCACACGACAATTGATCTGCGGCCATGCGAACTTGTCCCTCTACAAAATAAAAACATTTATTAGGGGAGAGGGCCCAGTACATGTGGCGCTCACCCATGATATCGTGATCAACTGGTAGGGTCATCGTGAGATGGCGGGGAATGACTAAGATCACATGACGATTAATCTATGGCCATGCGAACTTGTCCCTCTGCAAAATAAAAACATTTATTAGGGGAGAGAGCCTAGTAGTCGTGCGGGGTGCAAAATAAAAACATTTATTAGGGGAGAGGGCACACTCAATCATGATGATAATGCCCAGTCTTACCACATATTTATACTATATATTGTAAATAAACAGTCTAAATGTAAATAAAGAAAGATATTTATACAATCCAAGAAAATAAGTTAAAATGTATTTAATAAAAAATTATATATCAATTTTTTTCGCTTAGATGAATTAAGGAGTATGATTTAAAAATATTTTAATTCAAATAACATAAATGATAAAATTGAAGGGAAACTTGAGTCATTATTTTTAAAATTTTGAGGTTTCGAGGGTTTCATATTTATATGTGGAGATTGATCTAATATTCTGGAAAATGAATGTTAAAATATCATGAAAAAAATAGGCATAGAATGAATGTAGAAGTAAAATTTATATTTCTATATATTCATGTAAATAAGATCTAATAAATAAAAATATATGCAATTGGTAATAAAGGAAAAAATAATTCAACCCAACCTAGATAAGAGAGATAATTAGATTATATTAAGTAACTTTTAAGGCTAGGTTGGGTTTGATTAGGATTAAGGTTCTCTTATTATGATTAGAGTTATGAATCTACAATTAGGGTTCAAATTAATTCTTCACCCCAGTTTCTTCTTGGAGAAGCTTATTGAATGGTAAGGTATTTTACCACAAGTCTCACCTAGATAATACTACATGTGATTTTTCATATGGTATTAAATTGTATATTAAAATTGATAATAGATTTCCTTCCTTCTTTTGCATTGTAAGCTATGATAATATATGGCCTTAAAATCCTATTCATATTTTGAGCTTTTCTAAACTATATAACACATCCAACAAAAAAAATTGTTATGATTTTTTTCCAAGCACAAATCCTTAGAATTCTTAATGTGTTACTTAGGTTAATTCCTTATTGCAATAAATAAATACACACTAATATATATATTATGGATTTGAGAGAAAATATTAAAATATTTTTATATATAGAAAAAATTAAATGCAAGGGATTAGAGTACATACCTTTTCTTTTGTTAATATTGATGAAGATACACATCTTGATGAAGTGCCAAATTTGATGACTTGATATAAAAAAATGGACTATCTTTTCTCTATGTGGCACTTGAAATTTTGTACAAAACTATAACTAACTCTATGTAAAATTTGTGACTTTGGACCTATTTTTCATCAATAAATATGAGCTTTGACACATGCCTCCTAATCTAGCATACAATATGTACTTAAATGCTCAAAATAGTTGGGAGTAGTGTTGAGATTGGTGGATCTTTGGGAAGGTCCAATGCTTCATCTTTGTATCTCTCCCTATAGATAGATGTAGAGATGAATATAGAATGAGAGAGGAAAAGGGATAAAAATAGATAAATATATAGAGAGATAGGGGATATTTAGGGGATATAAGGCATATATATATATATATATATATAGTTAGTATATATATATATGTGAGAGATAAGGAGAGTTATATATATATATATATATATGTGATATATATATATATATATATATATATGCATATATATATATAGAGAGAGCAGAGAGAGAGATGGTAAGATAGAAATATAAGGAGATATGATCGAGGGAGAGAGAGAGAGAGATAAGTAGAGAAAAGACAAACAGAGATGGAGAGGGAGATAGAAATAGGGGAGATAGAAAGGAGAGAAAGAGAGAGGGAGAGATAGATAAATGGAAGAGAAAGACATAGATATGAGATATATGGGAAGATAAAGGGACAAATAGGTTGAGATATGAAGACGATAGGCATAGGGAGGAGCAAGAGAGGAGAGATGGGGAGATAGAGGAGAGGAGGGAGAAAGGAGAGATATGTAGAGGAGGGAGAGATAGGAAGATGTGAATAGGAGATATATGTAGAGAGGGGGAGAGAGGGAGAGGGAGAGAGGGAGGCTAATATAGAGAGATAGATAGAGATAGAAAAAGAGATAGGGACATAGATGCATAGGGAGATATATGTATAGAAGTATATGGATAGAAAGAGATAGATAGATGAGATAGGGATATTGAGTATTATATGAATAGAAAGAGATAGAGAGATGAGTAAGAGGGAAAGATCAAGCTTTTAAAATAAAGATAAAGATATAGAGTAGAAGAGATGGAGTGAGTAAGATAGAGAGAGGGAGACATTTCTAGAGATAGGAAGTGAGATGGATGGGTAGAGAGAGGGAGACACTTCTATAGATGGAGGGGGAGGGAGGAATATAGAGGTAGAGATTAATATAGAGTGACAAAGGAAGAGTGAGACAAATTGATAGAGGTAGAGATGAATATAGAATGAGAGAGGAAGAGGGAGAAAAATTGATAGAGATATAGAGAGAGAGATAAGTAGAGAAAGAAAAATAGAAATGGAGAGGGAGATAGAAATAAAGGGGGAGAGAGAGGGGGAGAGATAAAATGGGAAGAGAAGACATGATATAGAGATATATGGGAAGAGAAAGGGATAAAGAGGTTGGCATATGAAGATAGATAGGGGTATAGGGAGAGAGCTCAGATGGGAAGAGATAGAGAGAGGGAGGGAGAAAGGGAGAGAGATAGGTAGAGGAGGGAGGGAGAATATGGGGAAGAGAGAGACATAAAGTTAAGATGTGTCAATATTTAAGAATCCAAGTGTTTATTCTAAAATTCTTGCAAACATTGTTAGATTTTCAATTATGTTCAAGTATAATTGTTAGATCAAAAAATGACCTTTCAGTTGGCACAAAATTATAGGTGACATAAATTTTTCAACCAGATTGATGAGCATATATCCAATATTTCAATATAATTTTATATCATGCCTATAGCAATCTATATTTATTCACATATTCCACCCAAACTCAATCTCTCCAAGTGAGGTGTAGGCAAGCATATATGCAATATGTGATGTTTCTACTAGACAATACTTACAATGATCTCCACCAAGCATGCTTGTAAACTCATGAAAATGATGTAAAATATTTTATTCCATGACGATATTGTTAGCTACATTCTTCCTTAATGACATCTTTAGCTACTTTAAATTAGAATTTAGAATCATCATCCAAGGTTGGGATATGATACAGGAAGATATCCTACTTTTCTTCTCTTTTTTGTCTTCATTTAGCATGTTTTCCTGAGAGGAAACTAAGGAAGCCTTGATGGTGTTAGGATTATCATAAGTTTATCCATAACCATCTTCAATCTTCATATTATGTTTCTTTGCCTTCTAATTTTGCATGTTAAATGAAAAAACTTGGTTTTACACCTTATTTAAGTCATTTAATCCTTGATTTTTGTCTCCAATAGATTTATTTAAAACTATAGACACCATCCAATTGAATTATGAGATTCCTCTATTCTTCTATTAGGATGTAAGAAAAATCATTTGAGAGGTCTTTTTGGATCTTAGCCATTCTACTTTCAAGGAGATCCTTTCTTTCAAAAGGTTTCTAAAGACTTGGATATTCCACTCTTTTAGTCTGAGTTTTATGAATTTGAACTTTCAATTGAATATGCACATCTTAGTGCAATGATCAACTGTTTGGGTGAGCCAAGAGTCAGTGACAACCATTTCGAAGTTTTAGTTTTCCATCTACACTTTTGCAAACTTGAAAGACACTCTTCTAGGGAATTTGTCCTTGTCTATGAGCTTGTAATCCAAACTATCTTCAAATAGGGTTACAATTATGGTTCAAGTAGCTATATGTTTGGGGTTAAGCTTCAATTTGGGTTAAGCTTCAATTGATTAAAAATAAGCATCTTCAGAAGAAGGATATCTCTTAGTGTACTTTACATATATTTTTAAAATATAGGTATGCTAGTGATAATACCTAGTCTACCACATATTTATACTATATATTGTAAATAAATAGTACAAATGTAAATAAAGAAAAAACCAAGTGTTGATAAAAAATGGACCCATACTTGAACACATGAGAACCTCTAAATGTTATATGAAAAAAACATAAATGCATTCATGAAGAAGTGAAATAAGTATTTTTTTTGTTTCAAATAAAATATCACAACTCTCCACTATAAGTATATCATTTAAAAAATAAAATGATCATTTAATAAAATAAGACACCATTGAAACAAGCATTGCTATCATAGTGAAAAAAAAATATTAATTCTTATGTACAACAATTGCAGTAATGTACAAGCATTGATAATTTTATATGAATAGCTTGTCTTAATCACAAATATAAAAAGGTGAAGCGCACAATAAATAACATATATTTTCTCCCATTAAATGTGAAGGATTTTTTAAAAAAAAATAGTGTTCAACTATTGGTCCATTTTTTTGTTTAGTATAAGTTGTATTTTAAATCATTATGTGTTGTTTTTTATAACAACAAATAGATTTTTGTGTTCAACTATTAGTCCATATGTTGAATATAAAAGGTAGAGTTATCAAAGATTTATGGTTATCAATAAGTATTTGGTCTCTCTCTCTCTCTCACTCCTCTATCTCTCTCTCCTACCCTAAACCCTAAACCCTAAACCCCAACCCTCTACTCCCTCTACCCTTTACTCCTCCTCCCTTTCCTTTTATCTCTCTCTCTCTCAAGTCTCTCCCTCCTAGCAATCACCCCTCCTCTAAGGTCTCTCTCTCTCTCTCACTCACTCACTCACTCTATCTCAAGCCCTCCCTCCCACTCCCTCTCCCTCTCTTAGGTCTTTCTCTCACTCCCACTCTCTCCCTCTCTCTCTCTCTCTCTCTCTCAAGTCTCTCCCTCCTACCCCTCATCCCTAAACCCTAAACCCTTAAACCTTCTATCATCTACCCTCAACACTCTTCCCATCTCCCTCCCCCCTCCTAATTAATCTCTCTATCTCTACCTCTCTCTACCACTCCCTCTCCGAGGTCTCTCTCTCACTCACTCACTCACTTTATCTCAAGTATCTCCCTCCTACCCATTCTCCCTCTCTTAGTTTTTTCTCTCACTCACTCACTCCCTCTATCTCTCTCCGCTCCACCCTTATCCCTAAACCCTTAAACCATATACCATGTCCCCTTAACCCTCCCTCCCTCTATCTGCCTCCCACTCCCTCCCTCTCTCTCTCTCTCTCAAGTATCTTCAATACCCTACCCCCTCTCCCTCTCTTCAGTCTCTCTCTCACTCACTCACTCTCACTCTCTATCTATCTCCCCTAACCCTAAACTCTAAACCTAAACTCTAACCCTTAAACCTCTACCTCTAGCCTTTTAACCCTCCCTTTTATCTCTCTCCTATTCCTCCTCTCTCTCTCTGCCCTCCTCCCACTCCTCCTCAACCATAAACCATTAAAACCTTCTATCCTCTACTCCCTCAAGATACTTTCCCTCCCCTTCCTCCTAATTATCTCTCTCTCTCTTTCTACCTCTCCCCTCTTCTTTTCCCCTTTTTCCCTTCCTCCCTCCCTCCTAATTCTTTCTCTATATATATCTCTCTCTCCCCCCCCTCTCTCTCTCTCTTTCCCACCCACCACCTCCTAATTACTCTTGGGTATATGTGTGCAAAAATCGGATAACCGATTTAGATCAAATATTCGATTTATAGCACCAAAATATTACATTTTAAAATGTTTTTCAAATTGGATATCCAAAAAAAATTGGATATTTGATTTGTAGTACTTTAGCTTGGACATTGCTATAGAGCAATGTACTAACAACCAACCCCAAAAAAAATTCAACTCAGGATTTTCGCTTTTTTGGCGAGTTCAAAATGCTAATTTTTTCATGTTGCCACTTTTTGTCCCATCATGATCCTGCACATACCCAGGTCTAAATCAGGTAGTTGTTATTGCTAAGTTGGATCACTCCTTTCTTCGAAGGCCATACACTTATGATTGGGTCAAGTGTTCTTTTCTTTAGAAAATTCCTATTGCCTTTTTGATAGGTTAATTATCATTTGATTAGATGGGTTATGAAGCACTTATTTCAAACAAATATCTTTATCAAAGAAGTATATTGGCATGAAATTAAATATGATTTGTATTCCAATGTAAAAACTACAAAGAATGGAAACAATTCTTTCAACACATAAACTATTATGTAGTAGTCAATTAAAATGAAAAAGCTTACTCTATATTAGTTAGTATACACAACTAAGAAAATGATCTAAAGTTACTTATTTATCCCAGAGGAACTAAGTATATAGTATACAAAGAAACCAACAAACCCACAA
>VDFB02193867.1:365046946-365060450 GCA_007258455.2 Sequoia sempervirens
AAAATGACTCATTGTCCAACAAGGAGGCCCACTACCTATAGATACAAAGGAGAACAAAATATGCACCACAACAATTAATGTGCATCCATAGGATTGTAGAAACCTTCAGCTTACTTCCTTCAACACACTAAAAAACTGCTATTACAACTCACACACACACACACTTCTACTCTTATGATTTGTGGCTCACTTTCATCACTTCGCATCACACTATCATACAATTTTTCACACTTCAACTTGATTTTATACCATCCTCAACCCTAGAAAATTTATCCAAGGTTAGCCACAAATACCTCATTTCATAAATTCAAAATAGGTCAACAACTCAAAATTCCTATGGTGGAAAGGAATAAGAGTCAACCAATAAAAACATTAACAAGGACCAAAAAATGATGTCTCACATCAATCACGTGCTTCCTCAAATTAATTTTATTCTTCAAATGAAGTGTAAACACCAGGTCAGCCAAACCTAATGAAAACACAAATAATCATTGATGTACACACTTCCCAACCAAAAGATGACATGTGAACACCACAACACACTTCCTTAAGCATAAGAATACATCTCAAAATTTTCCAGATACATCCACAACAAGAAAATAGACTTCAACCATTGAACATATTTCACCACTCCATCTGGACTGAGCAAAGACACACTAAAATATTGAAACATGACTTCTAGATCACCAATCTTCAAACCTTTTTGCCAGAGCATAGAAAAGACCTTCATAAGACATATTTTAGATCACCAAGATTTGAAACAAAACAAAGAAAAATTACAAAGAAAAAATATTTCTTCCAGTCCATAGAATACCAACTCTGCTAGAACAGTTCATATACCAGTAAATGTAACTTTCACATACCATCGCACCAAAAGCTAAAACATAGAAGATATCACCACTAAATAACCATTATCAAACCTTTAGGTCTGCACAAGCATAGGATCAAGAAAGGAGAAAAGTAGAGCACATACTGGAGCACATTCTGAACATTTTCAACATTTTATTTTCTCATCTTTATTTAATTTTCTCAAAAGAACTTGGAAACTTATCAAACCAACACATCTACAACACTATAAAGATAGCTCCATGTACTCACAACATCTCAAATACATATCATCCATTCATGTACAATCTGTAACATACTAAACTGTGTTGACGTCGATGACAACATTAATGACAACACCACCAAACTTTCTCATACCTACAACAATCTCCCCTTTTGTCATTAATGGCAACACATGATGTGAAAAACCATCAAAGACAACATCATTCTTCACAATACCAAGAGAACTAATTTTCACATGACTTTTCTCTCCCCCTTTGACATCAATGGAAAATATCAACAACTCTAATTACTCCCCATTAGGAGCACACTCATATTGCAACAATGAAAACCATTTCCAGTCCCCCTATCGAGCAGACCCATTTATTAGTCTAGATAAATGAAGAATTTGTGAATTCGCTGGACTGATGCAACTTCATGTGCACCTAGTTCAGAGGGCCAATGACCCCCAACATCTCCCTAAGATGCTCAAAAGTTTCCTTCGGAAGAGGCTTAGTAAATATGTCTACAATTTTCTCCTTTGTCATCACATACTCTAATCTGACCTCATTCTCCAACACTTTTTCTCTTAGAAAATGATACTTGATAGATATGTGTTTTGTTCTTGAATGCATAACCAGGTTCTTAGAAATTTTTATTGCACTTGTGTTGTCACAAAAAATAGAAATGGGTTTGTCGCATACCAAACCAATGTCCTTAAGTGTCTACTTCATCTATAAAACCTGTGTACAACAAGATGCTGCAACAATAATTTTTGCTTCTACTGTGGATAATGAAACCATGTAATGAAACCATGTCTTTCTTTTTTCTCAACCATGAAACTAATCTTCCACCAAGAAAGAAAGAACCACCACTAGTACTCTTCTGGTCATCTACCCATATAGCCCAATCACCATCTATATAAACACTCAGGGTGAAATCATTACTCTTGGGATACCATAGTCCATAATCTGGTGTACCTTTCAAATATCTAGATTTCCTCTTTATAGCCACAACATGTGCCTCTTTAGGATCTGCTTGGAACTTGGAAACTAAACACACTGCATGCATAATGTCCAGTCTGGTAGTAGTAAGGTACAACAGTCCACCAATCATAGATCTATATTTTCTCTAATCAATCTTAGCATATTCATCATCTTTGTTTAGTTTGCATTCAGTTACCATAGGGGTACAAACTGGTTTGGAATCATCCATTCCAAACTTCTTCAACAACTCTTTTACATACTTAGATTGTGAAATGAATATCCCTTTATCAGTTTGATTCACTTGTAGACCAAGAAAGAAATTCAATTCACCGATCATAGACATCTCTTCAGTAATTTTTTTACACATACCTTCATTTCCACCAAGAATGATATCATCAACATAAACAACTACTCTCAACATTTTGTTACCTTGTAAGGAAAGTAGAGGTGCAGAAAAAACTCTCCTAATGTCAAAACCTCAGGGAAGAATGCAAAGATACTTTTAAATTTTCAATTACAGTCCAATTAAGATACACTTGAAAGCAATAGCAGAAATAGAGAATTAAACATACACACATGAACACCAGATTTACGTGGGAAAACCCTTACGAGAGAAAAACCCACCACACCAAGAGAAGTCACTTTGTATTATAGTAATAAGAATTACATACAAAGATCAGACTTATCTTTCTAATGTTAGTTTACAGCAGTATTCACAATGATCAACCTTTCTACAGAACACTCAAGTTACAATACTCTCAGAATTACATTCATTGATCACTCATCAAACTGAACATCCAACTATTCATGCAATCATCGAACCAAACATCCAACTGTTCATGCAATCATTGAATCGATCACAATCTGCAATCTCTGAGTCTATCCATGATGCCCTTGTCTGTCAAACTTCCTCTCAGTAGTAACCGCAATAGTCCAACTGCTAGCGGTTACCATTCAGCTTCTCTGATTGGTCATAGACTCACCACGTAGGATGGTCTCCCAATCGGTCAAAGGTATTCACAATGTATTTTCATGTCGGTGAGACACTAATCGTGTCTCCCAAATTCCACAAAGCTAGATCGTCATTATTGCCAAGAGTCTTCACTATCGGTAAGATGTTATACTGAGTTCACAAGCTGCATCAACCTCAGCATTCTCATCGGTGAGACAATTGCCATTTGATGAGACATCACACCGAAGTTCCAAAGTCACATAGACAAGAGTATCAGCAAGAATATCATCCTTCACCAAGATATCATACAAACCTTCAAGTCATAGCGAAATGAACTACTGTCGAAAAGACTTATCGCTATCACTGAGAGTTCTTACCAAAGTCTCCAAGTTACCCCGAGACCACCTTTCGCTAGGAGTCATACCAATAACAAACTATAACATCGCTGAGAAAAACACCTGTCGTTAAGACTTCATACTGAGACTTCCATGTTACCCTAATGAGCATCGGTGAGACAAACATATGTCACCAAGAGTTCATAGTGAAGCTTCCATGTTACCCTGAAGACTCCAAGTGAATGCTATCAGCGAGACTTTCCATATTAGTAAGAATTCATACCAAAGCAATCCTTTCAGCCAAGGGTCTCCCCGACACCGCTTGTCACCTAGAGTCTCCCCAATATCTGATAAGAATGGCCTGTCAGCTAGAGATCTCCACTCGGTAGAGTGTTACAACGATCATCATGTCACAGCGACAACACCAGTCGGCAAGACAAAAGCATTGTCTTGGTGACCTGTACAAACTACAAGGTTTCACAGCTGCTAGTTGGCCAGACACAATGAATGTCATACCAACTTTGCTCTTCCAGAGGTTTTAGCCTGTGAGATTGAGGCTCATATTTCCAATAATCTCCCACTTGACGAAGATCACATAGGCACCTCCAAAGCACAACAAAACTACTAAAATTCATGGGCACTGAGGCCCATTGAATTGGCACACCACCTAAACTTGTCTGTGCTCACTGGCTTCATCAATGCATCTGCAACATTCTCTAGAGTATCCACTTTTTCTAATGATACCTTTCTATCCTCCACCATATCTCGTACAAAATGGTATTGTACATCTATATGTTTCATCCTGGCATGGAAAGTAGGATTCTTTGCCAAACAGATAGCACTCTGACTGTCACAGTAAATAGTTATTTTCCCTGCATCAAAACCAATGTTAGAACACAAACGTCTTAACCAGATTGCTTCTTTACAGGCATGTGTTGCTGCCATGTATTTTTCCTCTATAGTGGACAAAGCGACTATAGCCTGCCACTTACTCATCCAACTAACTGCACCACCATTCAACATGAAAGTATTTCCACTGGTGGATCTTCTATTGTCAATGTCCCCTACCCAATCAGAATCCACATAACCTCGAATGCTGAGAGTCCTCTGTGATTCAACCAAGTTCCCATGGTAACACAAAGCATATTCTGAAGTTCCCTTCAAATATTTGAATACTCTTTTCACATCATCCCAATGTGTCCTTCCGGGATTAGCCATAAACCAACTAAGTACTCCCACTGCTTGGGAAATGTCTGGCCTTGTATAGACCATTGCATACATTAGACTGCCAACCACACTAGCATAAGGTACACTAGTTATCCTCCATCTCGATGCGAGATTTTGGATAGATCTTCAGCAGGCCGTTCCATGTAAAAGCTGGAACAACTAGCTACCCTGATGTTCCATGCAAGAATCTCCTCTAGGTGATCTTGATATACTTTTCTGGTGAGCCAAATTTTCTACTATTCTTGTCCTTGGTTATTTCCATTTCCCAAAATATACCTATTTGTACCAAGATCTTTCATTTCAAACTTTAGGACAATTTGAGACTTAAAATCCAGAAATCATTAACTTACTATTTCCTATGGACAACATATCATCAACATAGAGAGCAATAATAGGGACTTGATCACTTTGAGCTTTGTAATACACACAATGATTAGATTTTGATCTTACAAATCCCAATGACAAAACAAAAGTGTCAAACTTCTAGTACCACATTCTAGGAGACTGCTTTAACCCATACATAGATTTATTCAACTTGCAAACCAATCTTTCTTTACCTTTTTCCACAAAGTGCTCAGGCTGGGACATATAAATCTCTTCTTCAAGATCACCATGAATAAATGTTGTCTTTACATCCATCTATTCAATCTCTAAGCCATACACTGCTGCAAGTGACAAAGAAATCTAATGGACTCCAACTTGGCTACAAGAGAAAAAATTTCCCCATAATCAATTCCCTCTACCTAGGAATAACCCTTAAACCAACCTCACCTTATATTTTTCCCACCTTTGCTATCTAGACCAATTTCTTCTTAAATACCCATTTGCAGCCCGCAGTTTTTCTGCCTTTAGGCAAGGGCACCAAACTCCAAGTATCATTCTTTTCTAATGATGCCATTTCTTCATTCATGGCTTCCAACCAAGAGTTTGAATTAGACATTTTAAATGCCTCTTTCACAGTCCTAGGTTCATCACTGCTAGAAATTAAAGCATAGGCACAAGTAGAATCTATCAAAGAGAACCCATACCTATCAGGTTGCTTCTTTCATGAGTTACCTCCTCACTTGGTGAGGTTGAGGTTCTTCTTCTTC
Source organism: Sequoia sempervirens (assembly GCA_007258455.2). Taxonomy (NCBI): domain Eukaryota; kingdom Viridiplantae; phylum Streptophyta; class Pinopsida; order Cupressales; family Cupressaceae; genus Sequoia; species Sequoia sempervirens. The sequence goes on from VDFB02193867.1 coordinate 365,052,582, forward strand.
TTCAAAACTTTCAGAACTACTTGTGCTCTCCTCAGTTTCAGGTACATTTTGAATTTTCAATTCCTCTTTATCTGGTGTTGGAGGAATTTCAACTACATCCTTTTTGTTTTCTAATTTTTTCTATGACTGCAGATCCAAGGAAGAAGGCTTAAGCTCACAAAAGATTACACTTCTGCTGTATAGAACCTTCTCCGTATTAGGATTCCAAAGCTCGTATCCTTTTATGCCAACACTATAGCCAATAAAAATACATTTGACATCCTTGTTCTCCAATTTAGATATTTTCTCATATGACACATGTGCATATGCCTCATAGCCAAAAACACGAATATGTCTTAAAGAGGGCTTCTTACCAGACCATGCTTCCAAAGGTGTTTTCTCAACAAGAATGGAATTCGGAGAATGGTTTATCAAGCAACATGCTATAGCAACTGCCTCAGCCAAGAACTTCTCCTCCAAGCTAGTACTGCTTAGCATACTTCATGCTCTTTCCATCACTATCCTATTGAACCTTTCTGCAACTCCATTTTTCTATGAAGTATAAGGTGTAGTTTTATTTCTTTTAATCCCATGATCTTTACAATACCTCTCAAAATCATCAGAACAAAATTCACCGCCATTGTCAGTCCTTAAACATTTTATTTTTCTTCCATTTTGATTTTCTACAAGGTTCTTAAATTCCTTAAACCGACTAAACACTTCTGATTTACTTTTCAAAAAATAAACAAATGTTCTTCTTGAATAATCATCAATGAACGATACATAGTACCTTGACCTAGACAAAGAAGGAACATTCATTGGACCAAATACATCAGAATGAATATAATCAAGCAAACCAGAAGATTTGTGAGGACTAGAGTAAAATGAAACACGGTGTTGTTTTCCATATATACAATGTTCACATAATTCATATTCGAGGTTACAATCTTCAAGACCCTTAACCAGGTTTTTATTCTTCAAGGTTTTTAAACCTTTCTCACCAATGTGGCCTAGCCTATGATGCCAGAGCATAGTCTTTTCTGCTGGAAGTTTAACTTCCATAGAGTTTACACTATCAGGAATTTCTTCCTCTTTTCCTCCATGGGTTGCTTTTTGTGACTTGGTAGAGACACTATTGCTTTGCATAGCATGTGCATCAAGCTTATACAAGGTACCAAAACGAGCACCTCTTGCTAGCACCATAGAGCCTCTAGTCATCTTGTAGCCATTTCCAGAGAACGTGACTTGCACTCCAATATCATTCAGCATACTAACAGAAAGTAAGTTTCAAGCCAGACCTGGTATATGCATTACATCATTGATTCCCTTCACTCTTCCATTAGGGAATTGAATTTTGACTCTTCCATGGCCAACTATTTCCAATGATGAATCACTTGCCAAATACACCTTTCCACCATCATATTTTTCATACTTCGTGAACTAGTCTCTATGAGATTTCATGTGGAAAGATGCTCCAGAATCAATCAGCCAGACATCATCTGATGCCTGCATACCCAAGGCTGAAATGAAGGCATCTGCATCACTCTGAGAAGAATCATTATCAGAAGAATACTTATCCTTCTTCTTTTTCTCCTCTTTACAATCCTTTCGGACATGACCAAGTTGCCCACAATTCCAACACTTCACCTTGGACTTCTTGCCAGGAGAATTTGATCTCCCCTCTGATTTTGATTTAGACTTCTTGTCCTTATTCTTGCCTTTATCTTTCGATCTTCCTCTAACAACAAGGGCCTCCTTCACCATCTCAGAAGATTTCCTTCTCATCTCTTCTGATAACAAAGAAGCAACAACATCTTCCATCTTGAAATTGGATGTTATACTTCCAATAGCCATCACCAGGTGATCCCAAGAATCTAGCAAAGAACATAATACCAGCATACAACGATCTTCTTCATCAATCTTCACACCAACAGATGTTAACTATGCAATCAACATGTTGAATGTGTTCAAATGATTAGCAAAAGACCCTCCTTCTTGCATTCTCAAAGTGTACAACTTCTTCCTTAGGAACAGTTTATTCACCAAGGAGTTCCCTTGATAAATAGATGCCAGTCTCTTCCACAAGGAAGATGCAGTCTTCTCTTCATGCACATTCAGAATAATGGAGTCTACCAAATAGAGCCTTATTAGCCCCTTAGACTTTCTATCTACAAGGTCCCAATATTCTTGCTTCATGCCTGTAGGCTTTGTTCCAAACACATCAATCCATAGATCACGATCAACCAACAAATCTTCCATTTTAAATTTCCACAACTCAAAATTGCTACCATTGAATTTCTCTATTTCAATCTTTCCTGACGTGCTTGCCATCTCAATCTATAATTCAAATTACCAAACTTCTACAAGACTCCCACTAAACAGAAATTGACTCAAAAAAACCAACGTACCCACAAGGATAGCACAACTGGTCAGGCTCTTATACCACTTGTAAGGAAAGTAGAGGTGCGGAAACAACTCTCCTAATGTCAAAACCTCAAGGAAGAATGTAGAGATACTATTAAATTTTCAATTACAATCCAATTAAGATACACTTGAAAGCAATAGCAGAAACAAAGAATTAAACATACACACATGAACACCAGATTTATGTGGGAAAACCCTTACGGGAGAAAAACCCACCACACCAAGAGAAGTCACTTTGTATTACAGTAATAAGAATTACATATAGAGATCAGACATATCTTTCTGATGTCAATTTACAGCAACATTCACAATGATCAACCTTGCTATAGAACAATCAAGTTACAATACTCTTAGAATTACATTCACTGATCACTCATCGAACTAATCACAATTTGCAATCTCTGAGTATATCCATGACGCCCCTATCTATTGAACTTCCTCTCAGTAACAACCGTAATAGTCCAACTGCTAGCGGTTCCCATTCAGCTTCTCTGATTGGTCATAGAATCACCACGTAGGATGGTCTCCGAATCATTCAAAGGAATTCACAATGTATTCGCATGTCGGTGAGACAATAATCATGTCTCCCCAATGCCACAAAGCTAGATCGTCATTATCGCCAAGAGTCTTCACTATCAGCAAGACGTTATACCGAGTTCACAAGCTGCATCGACCTTAGCATTCTCATCAGCAAGACAATTGCCATTCGATGAGACATCACACCGAAGTTCCAAAGTCACACAGACAAGAGTATCAGCAAGACTATTTTCCTTCGCCAAGAGATCATACTAAACCTTCAAGTCATACCAAAATGAACTGCCGTCAGCAAGACTTATCACTATCGCTGAGAGTTCTTACCAAAGTCTCCAAGTTAGCCTGAGACCACCTTTCACCAGGAGTCATACTGATAACAAACTATAACACCGCTGAGACAAACACCCATCACTAAGACTTCATACTGAGACTTCCATGTTAGCCCGATGAGCATTGATGAGACAAACATATGTCTCCAAGAGTTCATAGTGAAGCCTCTGTGTTACCCCGAAGACTCCAAGTGAATGCTATTGGTGAGACTTTCCATATCGGTAAGACTTCATACTAAAGCAAGCCTTTCGGCCAAGGGTCTCCCTGACACCGCTTATCGCCTAGAGTCTCCCCGATATCTTATAAGAATGGCCTCTTGTCTAGATATCTCCACTCGACAGAAGGTTATAGTGATCATCATGTCACAGTGACAACACCAATCGGAAAGACAAAAGCATTTTCTTGGCGACTTGTACAAAGTACAAGGTTTCACAGCTTCTAGTTAGCCAGACATAATGAATTTCATACTGACTTTGCTCTTCTAGAGGTCTTAGCCTATGAGATTGAGGCACATATTTCCAACAAACCTTTCACTTTGAAGTAATGATTGTTGTCAGCAGAACCTTTGTTTAATCTTTTCTTTGTCAGATATCTATCTAATCTTGCATACCAAGCTCTGGGAGCTTGCTTCAATCCATACAACACCTTCTTCAACCTACAAACCATGTCCAATTTGTTAGACAATTGAAACCCTTTAGGTTGCTCCATGTACACTTCTTCCTCCAACTCACCATTTAGAAATGCTAACTTATCATCCATCTGATACACTTTGAAGTCTTTGTGAGTAGAAAAATCCAAAAACATCCTTATAGCTCCCATTTTGGCCACAAGGGAAAATACTTCTTCAAAATCTATACCTTCAACTTGTGAACATCCCTTGCATACCAGTCTTTCCTTATTCCTTATGACTTCTCCACTTTGATTCAGCATATTCTAGAAACAGCCATTTCAAACCATTCACATTTTTATTCACAGTTCTAGGGACCAATTCCCATGTTTGATTCTTTTCTATCTACTACAATTCTTCTTTCATAGCTCTCATCCAACTCTCATCTTCACATGCTTCACTTACAAATTTGGGTTCAATTTTAGATAATAGACACAAATTTACCTTAGTTGCAACTATGCTTCTTGTCTTCACACCTTCACTTTTATCTCCAATTATCTGATCCTTTGAATGATTCTTCTAAACATACTTAGGAGTTTTGATAGCAGGTTCCATTCCATTTTCTTCTTCTCCTTCTTCTTCTTCCACTTGTTCTCCTTAATTACATGCCCATAGATGGGATCATTAGGTTCAACTTCACTAATCACAATAGGTCTGTGTATGTCTTCATCAACTTTCACATTAGCACTTTCAACAATATTTTTCAATCTTTTGTTAAAGCATCTATATACCTTGTTGGTAGTAGAGTATCCAAGAAAAATTCCTTCATCACATCTAGCATCAAACTTTCCAATATTTTCATCATCTCTTTTAATATAGCATCTACTTCCAAATACCTTAAAATATTTCATAGTAGGAGTCTTACTAGTCCATAACTCAAAAGGTTTCTTTGTGCTATTGCGCCTGATCTGAACTCTATTAAGAATATAAACAACAATATGTATCGCTCTCTCTAGTACACATCTAGTACATTTGATCCTTTCATCATGGTTCTAGTAGCTTCCTGCATAGTTTGATTTTTCCTTTCAACTACTCCATTCTGTTGAGGGGTTCTCAGACCAGAAACATGTCTTCTTATGCCATGTTCATAGAATGCATTAAATTCACCAGAGGTGAATTTTGCACCTCTATTGGATCTCAAACACTTGATTTTTAATTTTACTTCATTTTCCACTCTTGCTTTGAATACTTTGAACCTATCCAGGGCCTAAGCCTTTTCTCTAAGAAAAGAAACCCATGTCATTTGAGTATAATCATCAATAAGTAACATGAAATATATGTCACCATTCAGGCCTCTAGTTCTAGTCAAACCACGGAGATTAGTATGAATTAACTCCAGCATTTCAGTAGTAGAATGCTCTTTTCCCTTAAAGTTGCATCTTGTCTATTTCCCCAATTGACAACTTCTACAAATAGTATTACTAGGTCTTGTGATTCTAGGTAGTCCTGAAACAATCTCTTTTGCACTAATCTTGACCAAGTTATCAAAATTCACATGTCCCATTCTTTGGTGCCATAACCAACTTTCACTGATTTGAGATACAAGGCAGTGACCATCAACTCATTTCAACTAATAGATGTTTCCATGAGTTCTTCCAATAGCAATCATATATCCATTCTCAGATCCTTTTATGATTTCACAAGTATTATTCTAAAACATAAGTTTAAAACCATTTCTATACATCTAACCAACACTCAGAAGGTTATGCCTCATACCCTTCACATAATATACATCATTGGTACTATGGACTCCATGAAAACTAATTGAACCTTTTCCATAGATCTTTACTCCTGAATCATCACCAAACATAACTAAACCACCATCATATTTTTCAAGTTTAGTGAACTTACTCTTATCTCTAATCATGTGATTTGAACATCCACTATCAATTACCCAATAGTCTTCATCCTTTATTGCATGAAAAGTGGTAACCAAAGTACCTTCCATCATATTTCTCTTACTCTCTAGAGCCTTCTTGCTTACACATTTTCTAGGGTTAGTGGATACAGATTTACTTTCCAGAGCTAAAAATAAGGATTCACTATCATCAACCTCATTTTTAGATTCATCATCAGAAATTATACTTCTTCTTTAACATAGTATAACTTCTTATATTTCTTATCCTTGTAATCCTTTTTCTTCTTATGCACAGCTCTATTCGGACATCTCGAAGCATAATGACCAATATTACCACAACTAAAACATTTAAAGGGAAACATACCTTTATACTTTTTGGTTCCTTTCTTTAGCTTCCTAGTGAAGTTTTCTTCCAACTCATCAACACCATCACTATCCAGTTCCTCTTCAATCTTCAATGCCTTAATTTCATTTTTTTCTTTTCTTCTATCTTGTCTTCTTTCCAAAACTTTCTCAACTCAAATGCTTGCAAGTTTCCGAACAACTATTCCAAAGTGTAAGTCTTAAGATTATACACTTCTTCAATGACTAAGATATTATCACTATAGTACTCTGGTAAGGTTATCAAGATATTCTCAATTATATCTTCATCTGATAGTTTTCCCCCTTGATTTCTAACTTCATTTATAGTCAATTCAACTCTCTAAAAGAAACCTATAAATCTTCACCTTCTTCCATCTTTAGATTCATGAAGTTGTGCTTCACCGCTAGCTTCTTTGTCAATTTCACTCTTTCATTTCCTTCATACATATCCTCCAACTTCTTATGTACTTCATACGCAATTCCAAAAGAAGAAACCTTCACTCACTCATTTTTAGATAAACCAATACAAATAGCACACTTCACCTTCTCATTTTCTTCATAGGCAGAGATCTCATCTATAGTAGTAAGACCACCAGACAAGGGTGTATACTTAGTCTCAATATCCTTCTAGATCTTAAAACCAAAGGATATAATATATCATTTCATCCATCCCTTCTAGTCATTTTTGTCAATTTCATCAAACATAGGGATTTCCAACTTATGTGCCATCGGATCTTCCTTAAGCGGTTAAGCTAAAAAACAAGGAACCAAAGCTCTAATACCAATTGTTAAATAGGAACAGGACAACTAAGAGGGGGTGAATTAGTTCACACAATTCAAACTTAAAAATTCAACAGTTAATAATTCCACAACCACACTATTCTTTTATTAAGTAAGAGCATGAAACAAAAATAAATAAAAAAGAAAATCAACACAATGAACACCAGATTTTTACATGGAAAACCCAGTTAGGGAAAAAATACCGTGAGGATTAAATCATAATATAAAAGATTATAAAACCAAAGGAGGCTCCCTTGCCAAGGCTCACTGCCAAAATAGGACTCACTATCCAAATACAAAAGGTTCACTACCTACTAAAAGGACTCACTATCCAACAAAGGAGGATGACTACCTACAGATACAAGGAGAACAAAATATTCACCACAACAATTAATGCACATCCGCGGGATTGCAGAAGCCTTCAACTTACTACATTCATAACTTACTAAAAATTGCTATTACAACTCACACACACACACTTCTTCTCTTATGAATTGTGGCTCACTTTGTCACTTTGCATCACACTATCGTACAACTCTTCACACTTTGACTTGCTTTTATACCATCCTCAACCTTAGAAAATTTCTCCAAGGTCAGCCACAAATACCTTATTTCATAAATTCAAAATAGGTCAGCAACTCAAAATTCCTACGGTGGAAAGGAATAAGAGTGGACCAATAAAAAATTTAACCAAGACCGAAAACATAATGTCTCGGATCAATCATACGCTTTCTCAAATTAATTTTATTCTTCGAATGAAGTGTAAATACCAGGTCGACCAAACCTAATGAAAACACAAATAATCATTGGTGTACAAGCTTCCCAACTAGAAGATGACACGCAGATGCCACAACACGCTCCCTTAAGCATGAGAATGCATCTTAGAATCTTCTAGATACATCCACAACAAAACAACAGACTTCAACCATTGAAC
>VDFB02193867.1:365060550-365073229 GCA_007258455.2 Sequoia sempervirens
AATAAATCCTTATCTTGTATGTTGTATTGCTATTTATATTTTTTGTCTCATTTTTTTAGATTTATTGAGTCCTTTTCATTCCTTTTTGGTTTGTATTTTTTTGCATATACAAATAAATACAAAACAAGGTCGTTGAATATACAACATGGATGTTAATTAATCATTAACATGTATGTTTTATTGCAAATTTTTTTAGAGTTTCTTTAATTAGATTGTTTTGTCCTTTTTATTCCTTTTTGGTTTGTATTTTTGTTTTCTTATTTATTTTGTCTTATAATTTTTTGCTTGTTTATTTTTAAAATTATTTGCTTTGCACCTCCCTTTTTCTTTTGTTTCTTTCTTTGTTTCTTGGTTTTGTTTCTTTCCTTTACCCTCTATTTTTAGCAATTTTCCTTTAAATTTTTGCATTTCATTCTTGTTTTTTCTCTCTCATTTATTTGAGTGTTTCATTTAGCTAGTAAATTTTATTGCATTTTTATATACTTTTTATTTTTTGCATATTTTAGGAGCCCCTTTCTTCATATTTTAATTTTTTTGAATTTTTTGCTTACCTTGTATGTTCCAACTTATTTTTATGTTTAATTTTCCTTTGCACTTTGCTCATTTTTTAATTCTTAATTTATATTATTCACTACATTTATAATCAAACTATAACATAAATGTTAGTTTGTAAATATTTTTAATCCCTTAATTCTTTCAATTGTATAGCTTATTTTTATATTTTAAATTGTTATTTTAAAACTTTTGTATTAGTATTTTGCAATAGGCTTCAATTTATTTAAGTTGGATTTCATTTTTTCTCTCTTATCTTATCCAATTGCATTTCTTTCCTCCCCCCATTTTCTCTTATGTTGGGTTGTATATTCTAGGTCCTTGTTCTTTCTTCCTTTTATTTGGTTTCAATAAATTGTTGCTTCTTTGTTTCCCTATTTTTGTTTATTTTTTGCATTTTTTATATCTTGTTTTTATTGTCTTCTTTGGTCATTGTGCATCCTTCCCTCCGCCCTCCTTTCTCCTCCCCCTTTGGTTTTCCTATTTAGGTTGTAGAATCTACCATTTTTCTCCTTGAGCTCTTTCATCCTGATGATGGATCATGGAGTGTGATCTGAAACGTTGATGCAAAAAATCTCACGCAATCTAATCTAGAAAAATATAAGATTAAAGGTACAATTGAGTCTGTTTAATCTAAAAGGGCCCTAAATTTAATGTGAATATGAAAAAAACATTACAACAATAAATTAAGGCAACATTAAGCTCATTTTATTATTAGTTATTCCCAAATTAAGTGTGAAAAAAGGATAATTTTTCCTACACTACATTTTCCCCCACTTTAGTGAGAGTATGTCCCCATGTCAAACTCACACTAAAGTATACATTCAAGACACTTGTTTATGCAGCAATGACATATACACAATCATAAAACACCAAAGGACATGAAGATTAGGCCTAGAATGTCCAATATGATGTGGAACACATCTAAGATTTTGGTTTTCGCTCACTCTGAGGTAGAAAAACTTTAGGCTTTCCACTAGGTGAGTCTTCCAACAAAGTGGCTTAGTGAGAAATTCATACCAGGTTTACAGGCTCTCACCATACAATGAGAAAGTCATGCCTCTGTGTTAGCTCTCAACATACTAACCATACCAAAGCTAGCCCTTTGATAACTTCAATAAGGCACTACAAGGCAAGGATCCATAAGAAAGCAAGGTGTGTTATGCTAGCTGGCCTTGAATTTAGGGTTTGAGCTTCAAAAGTTTAGCAAGCTACAATATGCCAAACACTTATGAACATTATATATATAGGTTTTTGTTCAAAGGGATCTTTCTTATTTTTTGTAAGGTCTTCTTCTTAGTGAACATTGTGCCTACTGTCTCCAAGAGAGGACAATTTAAGAATAAAATATTCACAACATACGGAATGTGGTGTATTGCATCACCACTAAGAGGAAAGTCATACACTAAGAAATATTTCACTCTTGGAGGACATCAAACCCAATGACACCACCAAGAAAAGGATGCATCACAAAAAGTAAGAAAATCACACCATGAAACATGAAAAATGATGAAAGATATTATCAATGTATTCCCCCACTTTAAAGCAATTGCTAACACCATTTCTATGAGAAATTTCTTTAAAGTAGCCAATGCTTAATCCTAAGACACGAGAGCTTTACTCTAGAATCCCTATGCCAAGTCATATGTTTCTGAAATAAAGCTACATCATGAAAAAGGAGGGAGGGGTTTCCCCCAAAAACACATAAGGGATCTATAGATTTGAGGTTAGTATATCTTTGCTACAATGTTGTCATAGAGCTCATAAACGTCATAATTCCCAAAATACTCATAGAACTAGAAGAATGACACATAGAGAGTGAAAAAAAGAAAAATACTTTTTGGTCAACATGGAAGAGAGCTAAATGTCTCGACACCTTGTATCATCCCCAAAAGGAAAACACAAGACAAATGAGAAGATAAAATGTTTATGACATAGAGAAGAATGTAGGTACAAATAGAGGAATGCACAAAAGAGAGAGATACACCAAATATAACAGTACGAGGGATCACATTACACACATACAATCACATAAAGAAACATGAAAATGAAAGAAATGAAAAAGACTAGTAAGGAACATGCGAGTCAACCTATAGCAGGTCATCTGCATCCCAATCTCAATCAATATATACGAAAGGTGGGAAACTAGCAAAAGGGATAACAACAAGTTCTGAACTAGGACAAACACCAAGTTGAACATTCTTATCATCATTTAATTTCATAGAAGAAGAGAACAATGAATTCAACTCATTATGCACTTCTTCATCAATCTTTGCAATATCAATATCACCATCTAAATTAATCACAACAGGAGGTTGAATGATAATGTATATGGGAGGTTCTTGTTTATGTTGCGATGAGGTTAAAGGGTCATCATACATTGCTTCAGGTAAGCTCATATTTTTATTTTCTATATTGCTCTTTTCTTCTTTAGTTTGTAACATGCGAGCAATAGCATGACATCTATGCCTATGCTCTCTAGCATTTTAGTTTCATTTCAATCTATTGTCATTTGTGATTTTGTAGGAACAGGTTTTTCAACCATAGGTTTCTTTTCTTCCCTTAGGGGAGGAACAAAAGGAACCATAGGAGGTTGTTCAACCACTTTCTCTTTAGCTTTGAAAACTTGTTTGACTTTAGGAGGAAAAGTGGGATTGTTTTGATTGTCTTGTGGTCTCCTATATGAAATGGTAGGATGATTTGTCATAGTTTTCTCTTGGATATTTGGAAGGGCTTTAATTTCAATCATGGTTTGGTCTAGGGTAGGTGGACCAATCATGAGTCGAGGCATATTTCTAAGGGATAATTTTGCTATGCACTTTGTCTTAAAATTTTGTCATGCTTTAAAAAAGTAGTCCTCATGAGGTCTAATAGGTTGAATAGGCTTGGGACAAAATAAATCCAATGAAAATTTCCCATGGGAAGACACAAGATTAAAGCCACTATGATGCACAATAAATATTTCATTGCCAAATGGAAACTTTAAAAATTTATGCACAACCAATGGGATAGAATTCATTGAGTGAAGCCATGGATAGCCTAACTTCACATGAAATTGGTTTGATGATGGGATGATGGTGAATGAGACATTTAATGTTTTCAGTCCAAATTTTAGAGGAAGATTTATCGAGCCAATTGTAGGGCAAGCAAAACAATGATGGATTTTAATCCATGCTTTCAGTCTTTCATACGATATACAAAAAAATTCATTGCCAGGAATTCACCACCAATATTTCACCACAGGAAAATTCACTGCCATGACAATTCACCACATGAAAAATTAATTGCTTGAATTTTTGGCAATTAATTTTCCATGGCAGTGAATTGCTGGTGGTGGTGAATTTTCTTGCTGTGAATTGTTGACGGTGAATTGATGGCGGTGAATTTTCCTAGAGCCCTTTCATACGTATCTTGATAAAGTTCATACAAAAATAAGAATTCTTCAATGATCACATTCTCTACATAGGTGGGATAAATTAATATACCATTATTAGGCTTGTCATTGATTCTTCTAGCTACATAAAGAGGACCATCTGGTGCATGTTTGATTATGTCATTTTGTGAGAAATCAATACCAATGGGAATTTTGGTTTGGATCAAACAATATTTAGCTTCAATAAATAACACCATTCTAATTGTTTCATCCTCATTGTTATCTTTTGTGTTTTCATCATTTGTGTCAATAGCCATCACATCATTCTTTGTTTCACTAGCTTTGACAAATGAAATGGTATGTTTTGGCATGGGATCATTAAATATTTGTAAGTTTTGGTTAGGAGGAGCTATAGAATTATTACCTTGGTCATTCACACCTCTAATTAGAAGTTGGTTAGAATCAATGAGGTCTTGCACAAGATGTTTAAGAAACTTACAATATTATGTGTCATGTCCTTTTTGTTGGTGGCAATGGCAATAAGCATTTGATCTATAGTTTGTGGGTAATGGTTTATTAGGATCAGGAGCTCTGACTGGAGGTAAGGAAATCATATTCTTGTTCACGAGCTGGAACATGATATTATGAAGGGTATCTAGTAGAGGGGTAAATTTTCTATTCATATCCTCAAAGGAATTTTTTTTTGTCTTTATAGTAGCCACTTAGTTATCAAATTTTTGATTTAGTTGAGGGGAATTAAGTTGTAAAAATCCCCTATTATATTTCTTGAAAGTTTGGTAACTATTTTAAGGTGTGGATTCAAAATTTTCAGGATGGCTAGGAGGATTCTTTACATCACAACCACTAACCAAATTTTGATTGTCATGAAGGGTTGCACATAACTAAGTGAAGGATGGGAATTTCAACATCTCAAGTTTTGTTTGGAATTTTTTTTGTACATTGGTAATAAATATTCATTGAAGGTAAGCATTAGGAATCTTAATATTTATTTGTGAATAAAGCATTTGATTGCGAGCTATGAAATTAGTGAATTTCTCATCATCCTTTTGTTTACATGTCATTAAATCAGCTAGGTTCATCTTGGGACCCATGCGAATGTGGAATTGGTTGTAAAAGGCATCAATAATCTCATTGAATGAACCAATTGAGTTATTTGGTAAGGAGAAGTATCCTTCAAGGATTTAGGGAAGATTTTAGCCAAGAGCTTATCTTCAAAGATGAAATCACTACACAGGGTTGTATAAGCAGGAACATGGCTAACATGATCTCCTTTCCCATCATATTTCTCAAATCTAGGAACTTCTATACCTTGTGGAATTTGTGTTCTTAATATCTCCATGGATAATGGGTTGGTTTTGATGTATTGTGAAGGTTGGCGATTGTTGTTTTGATTTAGGATGGTGATTTGTTGTTGAAGGGCTAACATGTTTTGCAAAAGCGTGTTAATGAAAGAATCATTGTTGGTATTGTAAGATGGAGGTGAATAAGGTGGAGTGGTCTATGTAATTAGAGGGTAAGTGAAGTATAAATTTATGATGGGGGATGGTTGAGGAGTTGTGGTATTTGAATGCACAAAGCTAGAAAAATTCCCTATGGAAATACCTAAGGAAGTGTTGACATTGCTAGTAGGTTGAATGGTTGTGGTGACATGAGTACTAGTGTATGTAGGGATAGAGATGGGTATTGTACAAGGAGAAATTGAAGTTACACATTGGATTTGAGTATACCCCAAAGCTTGAGTACAACTAGTCATGGTAGGGATGATATTGTTAACATCATGCACATTGGTTTGGTAAGGAAGTCATTGGAAATGAGGTATGCATGTTATGATCCATAGGGGTTGATTATGAACACTATTAGAAAGAGAGTTAGAAAACCTAAGATCCACAACAAATGGTGTATCATGGGATGAAATGACTCTCGAACTATGTCTCAGAATAATATTTATAATAGGATGACCAAGTTGTAAAGCTCATACAATATTTCACAAAATTAGTGTACACACCCAAAATGGAAAGAGGGTAAAGTGCAATGTAATGAACTAGAATGCAATGTGTAAATGCAATTTTTAGATTCTAGACAAGGTAATTTTCTGATTACACTATGCAAAAACCTGAAAATTAAGTCTTGTAAATGCAATTTTGAAATCACACAATGCATTAAATTTACCAAATCAAGCTAGAGATGATCAAATTGATGAAACAAAAATTCTGAAAATAGTAACAAAAATATGAAAGTAGCAAACAAAAAAGCAGAAATGAATATTTTAATGCCTAGAAAATCAGAATGTGACTTGATCAGGGACTCATTCACCCTAGGGAGAATGGGTCCTAGATGAGGGTTTTGAAATAAATTTTTACAGAATTTTGAGTGTTTTTTAGTCATTTCAAGATTTTGGTTTGTTACAAGTTTCCATTTTAATATTTTGTGAGTTCAACATGGAATGCAAGTGCAAAATGTGACAAAATGATAACCTATAACACCTAATTTGATATGCAATTTTGTTTCAATTTTCAAATGCAAGTTGATATGGTGTAATGTTATGCAATATGACTAATTTATTTTTTATTTTTCATATTTAAAGAATGCAAAAATGAAATCCTAAAACCCTCAAATGAAATGCAAAGATAAGACACCCTAAATGAGACCTAATTCAATGCAAAGATATGAAAATGAATGCGATATCTAAATCTAGGATGAAAGAGGACTCCAAAATTAGAAAATGCAATGATCAAACTTAGGTTCACCAAAATGAAACATAGAAAAATAGGGTGTTCCAAAAGGGTATGGATCATGATGGGCCAAAAGTGGCAATATTATGGGTATTTGTAGGGTATGTGGTTGTGACTTTTTAACCCAAAATCGATGAAGCGAAAAGGGTTTTTAGAGGAGATTCTCACCTTTCCACCAATATAAATTATGCTTTAATTTGAATTTAATAGATAATTATTATTAATTTTCTATTAGAATTACGACTAAAGTCCTGATCGATAGGTTTGATTGAATTTTTATAACTTTCAAAGCAATTATCACATTTTTGAATCAAAACATGTCACATTCTATGCTTCACATAATATAGGATTAAAAGAAGAAAAATAAATTTCATGAAGTTTTGACCAAGTTAAGGTGGTCAGACACGAGTTTTATATTTTTAAAAGTTGTAATAAAAATTCATAATTAATTATTTACTTGGAAAAAAATTAAAAAAATATGCATCACATATGGACATGAGTCCTCTACTTATATATAAAATCTTATAAAAAAATATTATCATTTTATTATGGTTAGGGTGGTCAGACAGACACCTACTTCTTATTTTTCCCTGAAATTTAAGTACTACTGCATTGAAATTTCAAATTTTCACCAAATAGATTTTATTTATTTTTAAAAAACCTAGTATTTTAGAAACTAATTCAATTTTCTACAGATTCTATTGTTACATATTTTTTAAATAATAGAGATAACTTATTCAAATTTTACATCAAGTTGCCTAACACCTGATTTTTCTGAATTTTTGCCACTTAAGGGCCTATTTTTTCCATGAAGATCCTCGCATACCCAAAACTGGATTGATGAACCATAAAGGACCAATTTTCCTAATTTCATTCAAAATGCAAGCTATGGAGAATAAATCTAAAAAATAATAGAACAAACTATCAAAATGCAGATCTAGAAAGGTGAGAATGATGTATACATGTTAGTCTACACCTTTAGATTCCAAGTGTTCACTATTAGAAAGCTAGAAGTAAATTTTGTAGATCAGTTTCTGTTATTTGACAACTTTTCTTGCAAATTTGACAAGTTTGCAACTTTCCTCAATTTTTCTATTCAAAGGATCTTCAACCTAAAATATGCAACCGCACATCAAAGAGAGAAAAATGTTGTTTGTTAGGTGAATGGGGGTTTTCCTTGGTCAAACCCTATTTTGGTAATTAAACCTTGAAATGAAATGAGACATGAAAGAAGGAATGATGAATGGACAACACTAAACTCACCAAACCTTATTTGAAACATGTAATTACTAATATGCAAACTAGCATAAGTGGCCTCAATGAATGTAGATCTTGATAATGAAACTTGATGTGAAACAATGCCTTTGATATGCTTGAATTGATCTTGAACACTACATCAACATATTAGCTCAAAAAACATGCATGATGCAAGAAATATTTGACATGAAAATGAAATCTTGATTGTTGCAATAATCTTCTTCAAATCTGGCCTTGAATGCCTTTGAAATTCTCTTGACTTCTCTTGAAGTGCTCTTATGAAAGTACTCTTAATTACTTATAAAAATATAGGATCTTAGCTTGAAAATATAGGATGAACTTTATGAAATAACCTTGTATTTCTTCCTATCTTAACATTAATTCCCAAAATTCAAATATCACAAGTTGACATTAAATTGTAGATTTGGAACCATTAAAATACCACCAAAAGAATATTTCAAAAGGGGGGGTCATAGGTCTAAGTAAGGACCCATTCGCCATAGGGAAAATGGGTCCTAGGCCACTTACCTAGGACACACATCAGATATTGTTAAACATTATGCATAATTAGGGTCCTAGATCTAAGTGAGGACCCATTCGCCCTATGGAAAATGGGTCCTAGGTTACTTACCTAGGACACGTATGTTCCAAATTTAAGTGTTGTGTAGTGATATTAATGAATGTTGGGTTTTATTCCTCATAATTTGCATTTAATTAGGCTTGGATTTGAAATAAAGGGGCCAATTAAGGAAAATTAACCTCAATCAATTAATAAAGCCCTAGATTAATGTGAAAGTGTAAAGGTACATTTTACAACATCAAAAAGAAGACACAATTGAGTCCATTTAATCTAAAAGGGCCCTAAACTTAATGTGAATATGAAAAACATATTACAACACTAAATTAAGGCAATATTAAGCTCATTTTATTATTAGTTATTCCCAAATTAAGTGTGAAAAAAGTATACTTTTTCCTACACTATGATATGAAAGACTAAAAGCATGGATCAAAAATACATAATGGTTTTGCTTGCCCTACGATTGGCTCATTAATTCTCCCTCTAAAGGTTGGGCCAAAAACATTAAATGTCTCATTCACCATCATCCTGATGTCATATTAGTTTCGTGTGAAGGTTATCCATGGCTTCACTCCATGAATATCATTCATCAATTGTGCATAAATGTTTGAAGTTTCCCTTTGGTAATGAGATCTTTACTATGTACCATAGTGGCTTTAATCCCATGTCTTCTCGTGGGAACTTTTTATTGGATTTATTTTGGCACGAGCCTATTGAACCTATTAGAGCCTCCAAAGAATTCTTTTTCAAATCCTATCAAAAGTTTAAGGAAAAGCGTATAGTAGAATTATCCCTTAAAAATATGCCTCAACCCATGATTGAGCCACCTATCCTTGATGAAACCATGACTGAACAAAAATTTCCCTTCCAAATATCCAAGAGTAGCCTATGAAAAATCCTCCTACCATTTCTAAAAGAGATCACGAGAAATTAAACCAATCTTGTTGTGCCTCTTAAAGTCAAATAAGTTTACAAAAACAAATAGAAAGTGGTTGAACAACCTCCTATGGTTTCTTCCATTCCCCCCCTAAGGGAAGAAAAGAAACCTATGGTTGACAAATCCACTCCTACACAATCACAAATTGAAAATAGAATGAGAAGAAATTGAAATGCTAGAGAGCATAGGCATAGATGTTGTGTTGTTGCTCGTATGTTACAAACTAATGAAGAAAAGAGAAAAATAGAAAATAAAATTCTGAACTTTCCTAAAGCAATGCATGATGATTCTTACCTTTGCTGCAACGTAAACAAAAACCTTCTAGGGACATTATCATTCGACCTCTTGTTGTGATTAATTTAGATGATGACATTGATATTGCAAAGATTGATGAACAAGTGCATAATGAGTTGAATTCATTATTCTCATATTTTATGAGCTTAAATGACAATTCTCCTAAAAAGAGTGTTGAACTTGGTGTGTGTCCTAGTTCAGCACTTGATGTTGTCCCTTTGGCTAGTTTCCTACCTTCCATATATACTGATTAAGATTGGGATGTGAATGGCCTACTATAGGTTGAATGCATGTGCCTTACTAGTCTTTTTCATTGTTTTCTTTTCATGTTCTTTATGTGGTTGCATGTGCTTAATGTGATCCCTTGTAATGTTTCATTTGATTCATCTCTCTTTTTGTGCATTTCTCTATTTTTACCTACATTCTTCCATATGTCATAAATTTTTTATCTTTTCGCTTGTTTAATGTTTTCCTTTTGGGGATGATACAAGGTGTCAAGAAATTTAGCTCTCTTTCATGTTGACCCGAAAGATTTTTATTTTTTTTCACTCTTTATGTTTCATTCTTCTAGTTCTATGAGTCTTTGGGGAATGATGACATTTCTAATCTCTATAAAAACATTGTAGAAAATATATTCTGACCTTGAATCCATAGATCCCTTATGTATTTTTAGGGAAAAACCCTCCTTCCTTTTTCATGATGTAGCTTCATTTTCAAAATATATGACTTGCAATAGGGATTTATGAGTAAGCTCTCATGTCTTAGGATTGAACATTGGCTACTTTAAAGCAATTGCTCACAACAATGGTATTAGCAACCAGTTTAAAGTGGGGGCATACATTGACAATATCTTTAAACATTTTCATGTTCATGGTGCAATTCTCTTTTTTCTTGTGATGCATCCTTTTCTTGGTGGTGTCATTGGGTTTGATGTTTTCCAAGAGAGATATTTCTTAGTGTACATTTTTCCTCTTAGTGGTGATGTGACACACTACATTCCCTAAGTTGTGAATATTTTACTCTTGAATTATCTTCTCTTGGAGAAATTAAGCACTATTTCCCTAAGAAGAAGACCTTACACGAACTAAAAAAAATCCCTTTGAACAAAAACCTTTACTAGCATTATTGTTCATAAGTGTTTAGCATAATACAACTTGTTAACCTTATGAAGCTTGAACCCCTAAATTCAAGGTCACCTAGCATAACACACCTTTCTTTCTTGTGGAGCCTTTCCTTGTTCATAGATTCTTAGCATAACATAGCTTGTTAAGCCCTATGGAGCATGAAACCTTATCTTGTGGTGCCTTATTAATTTTTTTAGGAGGATAGCTTTGATATGGTATGGAACCCTAATGTGATTCTCTCATTTTCCACTCTTTGGAAGACTCAACTAGTGGATAGCTTGAAGTTCCACTACCTCAAAGTGAGCATAAAACATAAATCTTAGATGTTTTTGTGCCAATCAGATGGTCTAGGATTGATCTTCTAAGTATTTAATGTTGTATGATTGGATATCTTTGTCATTTTTGCATACATAAGTTTCTTGAATGTCTACTTTAGTGTGAGTTTGAAATGGGGTCATACTCTCACTAAAGTGGGGGCTAAATGTAGTGTAGGAAATAGTATCTCTTTTTCACACTTAATTTGGGAAATAAATATTAATAAAAGGACTAAATTATGCCTTAATTTAGTGTTGTAATATGTTTTTTACATATTCACATTAATTTTATGGCATTTTAATTAAAATGGACTTAAATATTCCTTATTTTTGGTGTTGTAAGGTGTACCTTTACACTTTCATAGTAACCTGGGGCTTTATTAATTAATTGAGGTTAATTTTCCTTAATCAGCCCCTTTAGTTCAAATCCAAGCCTAATTAATTGTAATTTCCAAAGGAGAAAACTTGGCATTCATTAATGATATAACATAACACTCATCCTTGAAGAATGTGTGTCCTAGGTAAGTGGCCTAGGACTCATTCACCATAGGGTGAATGGGTCCTCACTTAGACCTAGGAACCTAATTTAAAATATGCTTTTGGTAGTTTTTCAATTATTTTAAATGTATATTCATATGTTGTCTTGTGATATTTTAATTTTGGTAATTAATGTTAAGATATGCATAAATAAGAGGTCATTTCAATATGTTTCATCCTAGAATTTTTTGGTGACCTCATGATATCAAGCTACAACATTGTCAAGAGAAATTCAAGAATCATTTCAAGGAATTCAAGAGTAGATTTATTGAAAATTATTTCAACAATCAAGATTCCATTATCATGTCAAAGTCATATTGCATCATGCATGTTGTTTGAGCTAATATGGTGATGTATAGTTCAAGATCTATTCAAGTATTTAAAGACGTCATTTCAAATCAAGTTTCATGATCAATATTCACATTCATTGAAGCCAATTCATGCATGTTACAAATCTACAATCTAAGATTCAAACAAAGGTTTGGTGAGTTGTGACATTGCTTGTTCATTCATCATTCCTTCATGCTATTTTTTTTTAGTTCAAGGTTTGATTACCAAAATGGGGTTTGACCAAGGAAAACACCCATTCACCTTACAAACAATATTTTTCTTTCTTTGATGTGTGATTGTAGGTTTTAAGTTGAAAGATAATTTGAAGAGAAAAATTGAAGAAGGTTGCAAAGTTGTCAAAGTCACAAGGAAAGTTGTCATTTAATGGAAACTCTTCTACAAAATTTATTTCCAACTATTTTATAGTAAAACTTGAGAATCTGGGAGTGCAAACACAACAGAAAAGAGCCTAGAAAAGGATTTTTTAGAGCCTTAGCTAGGACCCATTTTCCATAGGGTGAATGAGTCCTCAATGACCTTCAAAAAGTGAATTTTGGTGACTAGTACATATCATTCTCCTCTTTCCATATCTACATTTTGATTGTTGTTTCTATAAGTTTTGAGTATAATC
>VDFB02193867.1:365073329-365222386 GCA_007258455.2 Sequoia sempervirens
TTTTAATGGTTCCAAATCTACAATTTAATGTCAACTTGTGATATTTGAATTTTGGGAATTAATGTTAAGATAGGAAGAAATACAAGGTTATTTCATAAAGTTCATCCTATATTTTCAAGCTAAGATCCTATATTTTTATAAGTAATTAAGAGTACTTTCATAAGAGCACTTCAAGAGAAGTCAAGAGAATTTCAAAGGCATTCAAGGCCAGATTTGAAGAAGATTATTGCAACAATCAAGATTTCATTTTCATGTCAAATATTTCTTGCATCATGCATGTTTTTTGAGCTAATATGTTGATGTAGTGTTCAAGATCAATTCAAGCATATCAAAGGCATTGTTTCACATCAAGTTTCATTATCAAGATCTACATTCATTGAGGCCACTTATGCTAGTTTGCATATTAGTAATTACATGTTTCAAATAAGGTTTGGTGAGTTTAGTGTTGTCCATTCATCATTCCTTCTTTCATGTCTCATTTCATTTCAAGGTTTAATTACCAAAATAGGGTTTGACCAAGGAAAACCCCCATTCACCTAACAAACAACATTTTTCTCTCTTTGATGTGCGGTTGCATATTTTAGGTTGAAGATCCTTTGAATAGAAAAATTGAGGAAAGTTGCAAACTTGTCAAATTCTACAAAATTTACTTCTAGCTTTCTAATAGTGAACACTTGGAATCTAAAGGTGTAGACTAACTAGAGAAAAACCCATAAAGAAATTTCTAGAAACCCTAGCTAGGACCCAGTCACCATAGGGTGAATGAGTCCTTAGTGAGGTCTAAAAAATATCTTTGGTAATAGGTACACATCATTCTCACCTTTCTAGATCTGCATTTTGATAGTTTGTTCTATTATTTTTTAGATTTATTCTCCATAGCTTGCATTTTGAATGAAAATAGGAAAATAGGTCCTTTATGGTTCATCAATTCATTTTTGGCACACCCTATTTTTCTATGTTTCATTTTGGTGAACCTAAGTTTGATCATTGCATTTTCTAATTTTGGAGTCCTCTTTCATCCTAGATTTAGATATCGCATTCATTTTCATATCTTTGCATTGAATTAGGTCTCATTTAGGGTGTCTTATCTTTGCATTTCATTTGAGGGTTTTAGGATTTCATTTTTGCATTCTTTAAATATGAAAAATAAAAAATAAATTAGTCATATTGCATAACATTACACCATATCAACTTGCATTTGAAAATTGAAACAAAATTGCATATCAAATTAGGTGTTATAGGTTATCATTTTGTCACATTTTGCACTTGCATTCCATGTTGAACTCACAAAATATTAAAATGGAAACTTGTAACAAACCAAAATCTTGAAATGACTAAAAAACACTCAAAATTCTGTAAAAATTTATTTCAAAACCCTCATCTAGGACCCATTCTCCCTAGGGTGAATGAGTCCCTGATCAAGTCACATTCTGATTTTCTAGGCATTAAAATATTCATTTCTGCTTTTTTGTTTGCTACTTTCATATTTTTGTTACTATTTTCAGAATTTTTGTTTCATCAATTTGATCATCTCTAGCTTGATTTGGTAAATTTAATGCATTGTGTGATTTCAAAATTGCATTTACAAGACTTAATTTTCAGGTTTTTGCATAGTGTAATCAGAAAATTACCTTGTCTAGAATCTAAAAATTGCATTTACACATTGCATTCTAGTTCATTACATTGCACTTTACCCTCTTTCCATTTTGGGTGTGTACACTAATTTTGTGAAATATTGTATGAGCTTTACAACTTGGTCATCCTATTATAAATATTATTCTGAGACATAGTTCGAGAGTCATTTCATCCCATGATACACCATTTGTTGTGGATCTTAGGTTTTCTAACTCTCTTTCTAATAGTGTTCATAATCAACCCCTATGGATCATAACATGCATACCTCATTTCCAATGACTTCCTTACCAAACCAATGTGCATGATGTTAACAATATCATCCCTACCATGACTAGTTGTACTCAAGCTTTGGGGTATACTCAAATCCAATGTGTAACTTCAATTTCTCCTTGTACAATACCCATCTCTATCCCTACATACACTAGTACTCATGTCACCACAACCATTCAACCTACTAGCAATGTCAACACTTCCTTAGGTATTTCCATAGGGAATTTTTCTAGCTTTGTGCATTCAAATACCACAACTCCTCAACCATCCCCCATCATAAATTTATACTTCACTTACCCTCTAATTACATAGACCACTCCACCTTATTCACCTCCATCTTACAATACCAACAATGATTCTTTCATTAACACGCTTTTGCAAAACATGTTAGCCCTTCAACAACAAATCACCATCCTAAATCAAAACAACAATCGCCAACCTTCACAATACATCAAAACCAACCCATTATCCATGGAGATATTAAGAACACAAATTCCACAAGGTATAGAAGTTCCTAGATTTGAGAAATATGATGGGAAAGGAGATCATGTTAGCCATGTTCCTGCTTATACAACCCTGTGTAGTGATTTCATCTTTGAAGATAAGCTCTTGGCTAAAATCTTCCCTAAATCCTTGAAGGATACTTCTCCTTACCAAATAACTCAATTGGTTCATTCAATGAGATTATTGATGCCTTTTACAACCAATTCCACATTCGCATGGGTCCCAAGATGAACCTAGCTGATTTAATGACATGTAAACAAAAGGATGATGAGAAATTCACTAATTTCATAGCTCGCAATCAAATGCTTTATTCACAAATAAATATTAAGATTCCTAATGCTTACCTTCAATGAATATTTATTACCAATGTACAAAAAAAATTCCAAACAAAACTTGAGATGTTGAAATTCCCATCCTTCACTTAGTTATGTGCAACCCTTCATGACAATCAAAATTTGGTTAGTGGTTGTGATGTAAAGAATCCTCCTAGCCATCCTGAAAATTTTGAATCCACACCTTAAAATAGTTACCAAACTTTCAAGAAATATAATAGGGGATTTTTACAACTTAATTCCCCTCAACTAAATCAAAAATTTGATAACTAAGTGGCTACTATAAAGACAAAAAAAAATTCCTTTGAGGATATGAATAGAAAATTTACCCCTCTACTAGATACCCTTCATAATATCATGTTCCAGCTCGTGAACAAGAATATGATTTCCTTACCTCCAGTCAGAGCTCCTGATCCTAATAAACCATTACCCACAAACTATAGATCAAATGCTTATTGCCATTGCCACCAACAAAAAGGACATGACACATAATATTGTAAGTTTCTTAAACATCTTGTGCAAGACCTCATTGATTCTAACCAACTTCTAATTAGAGGTGTGAATGACCAAGGTAATAATTCTATAGCTCCTCCTAACCAAAACTTACAAATATTTAATGATCCCATGCCAAAACATACCATTTCATTTGTCAAAGCTAGTGAAACAAAGAATGATGTGATGGCTATTGACACAAATGATGAAAACACAAAAGATAACAATGAGGATGAAACAATTAGAATGGTGTTATTTATTGAAGCTAAATATTGTTTGATCCAAACCAAAATTCCCATTGGTATTGATTTCTCACAAAATGACATAATCAAACATGCACCAGATGGTCCTCTTTATGTAGCTAGAAGAATCAATGACAAGCCTAATAATGGTATATTAATTTATCCCACCTATGTAGAGAATGTGATCATTGAAGAATTCTTATTTTTGTATGAACTTTATCAAGATACGTATGAAAGGGCTCTAGGAAAATTCACCGCCATCAATTCACCGTCAACAATTCACAGCAAGAAAATTCACCACCACCAGCAATTCACTGCCATGGAAAATTAATTGCCAAAAATTCAAGCAATTAATTTTTCATGTGGTGAATTGTCATGGCAGTGAATTTTCCTGTGGTGAAATATTGGTGGTGAATTCCTGGCAATGAATTTTTTTGTATATCGTATGAAAGACTGAAAGCATGGATTAAAATCCATCATTGTTTTGCTTGCCCTACAATTGGCTCGATAAATCTTCCTCTAAAATTTGGACTGAAAACATTAAATGTCTCATTCACCATCATCCCATCATCAAACCAATTTCATGTGAAGTTAGGCTATCCATGGCTTCACTCAATGAATTCTATCCCATTGGTTGTGCATAAATTTTTAAAGTTTCCATTTGGCAATGAAATATTTATTGTGCATCATAGTGGCTTTAATCTTGTGTCTTCCCATGGGAAATTTTCATTGGATTTATTTTGTCCCAAGCCTATTCAACCTATTAGACCTCATGAGGACTACTTTTTTAAAGCATGACAAAATTTTAAGACAAAGTGCATAGCAAAATTATCCCTTAGAAATATGCCTCGACTCATGATTGGTCCACCTACCCTAGACCAAACCATGATTGAAATTAAAGCCCTTCCAAATATCCAAGAGAAAACTATGACAAATCATCCTACCATTTCATATAGGAGACCACAAGACAATCAAAACAATCCCACTTTTCCTCCTAAAGTCAAACAAGTTTTCAAAGCTAAAGAGAAAGTGGTTGAACAACCTCCTATGGTTCCTTTTGTTCCTCCCCTAAGGGAAGAAAAGAAACCTATGGTTGAAAAACCTGTTCCTACAAAATCACAAATGACAATAGATTGAAATGAAACTAAAATGCTAGAGAGCATAGGCATAGATGTCATGCTATTGCTCGCATGTTACAAACTAAAGAAGAAAAGAGCAATATAGAAAATAAAAATATGAGCTTACCTGAAGCAATGTATGATGACCCTTTAACCTCATCGCAACATAAACAAGAACCTCCCATATACATTATCATTCAACCTCCTGTTGTGATTAATTTAGATGGTGATATTGATATTGCAAAGATTGATGAAGAAGTGCATAATGAGTTGAATTCATTGTTCTCTTCTTCTATGAAATTAAATGATGATAAGAATGTTCAACTTGGTGTTTGTCCTAGTTCAGAACTTGTTGTTATCCCTTTTGCTAGTTTCCCACCTTTCGTATATATTGATTGAGATTGGGATGCAGATGACCTGCTATAGGTTGACTCGCATGTTCCTTACTAGTCTTTTTCATTTCTTTCATTTTCATGTTTCTTTATGTGATTGTATGTGTGTAATGTGATCCCTCGTACTGTTATATTTGGTGTATCTCTCTCTTTTGTGCATTCCTCTATTTGTACCTACATTCTTCTCTATGTCATAAACATTTTATCTTCTCATTTGTCTTGTGTTTTCCTTTTGGGGATGATACAAGGTGTCGAGACATTTAGCTCTCTTCCATGTTGACCAAAAAGTATTTTTCTTTTTTTCACTCTCTATGTGTCATTCTTCTAGTTCTATGAGTATTTTGGGAATTATGACGTTTATGAGCTCTATGACAACATTGTAGCAAAGATATACTAACCTCAAATCTATAGATCCCTTATGTGTTTTTGGGGGAAACCCCTCCCTCCTTTTTCATGATGTAGCTTTATTTCAGAAACATATGACTTGGCATAGGGATTCTAGAGTAAAGCTCTCGTGTCTTAGGATTAAGCATTGGCTACTTTAAAGAAATTTCTCATAGAAATGGTGTTAGCAATTGCTTTAAAGTGGGGGAATACATTGATAATATCTTTCATCATTTTTCATGTTTCATGGTGTGATTTTCTTACTTTTTGTGATGCATCCTTTTCTTGGTGGTGTCATTGGGTTTGATGTCCTCCAAGAGTGAAATATTTCTTAGTGTATGACTTTCCTCTTAGTGGTGATGCAATACACCACATTCCGTATGTTGTGAATATTTTATTCTTAAATTGTCCTCTCTTGGAGACAGTAGGCACAATGTTCACTAAGAAGAAGACCTTACAAAAAATAAGAAAGATCCCTTTGAACAAAAACCTATATATATAATGTTCATAAGTGTTTGGCATATTGTAGCTTGCTAAACTTTTGAAGCTCAAACCCTAAATTCAAGGCCAGCTAGCATAACACACCTTGCTTTCTTATGGATCCTTGCCTTGTAGTGCCTTATTGAAGTTATCAAAGGGCTAGCTTTGGTATGGTTAGTATGTTGAGAGCTAACACAGAGGCATGACTTTCTCATTGTATGGTGAGAGCCTGTAAACCTGGTATGAATTTCTCACTAAGCCACTTTGTTGGAAGACTCACCTAGTGGAAAGCCTAAAGTTTTTCTACCTCAGAGTGAGCGAAAACCAAAATCTTAGATGTGTTCCACATCATATTGGACATTCTAGGCCTAATCTTCATGTCCTTTGGTGTTTTATGATTGTGTATATGTCATTGCTGCATAAACAAGTGTCTTGAATGTATACTTTAGTGTGAGTTTGACATGGGGACATACTCTCACTAAAGTGGGGGAAAATGTAGTGTAGGAAAAATTATCCTTTTTTCACACTTAATTTGGGAATAACTAATAATAAAATGAGCTTAATGTTGCCTTAATTTATTGTTGTAATGTTTTTTTCATATTCACATTAAATTTAGGGCCCTTTTAGATTAAACAGACTCAATTGTACCTTTAATCTTATATTTTTCTAGATTAGATTGCGTGAGATTTTTTGCATCAACGTTTCAGATCACACTCCATGATCCATCATCAGGATGAAAGAGCTCAAGGAGAAAAATGGTAGATTCTACAACCTAAATAGGAAAACCAAAGGGGGAGGAGAAAGGAGGGCGGAGGGAAGGATGCACAATGACCAAAGAAGACAATAAAAACAAGATATAAAAAATGCAAAAAATAAACAAAAATAGGGAAACAAAGAAGCAACAATTTATTGAAACCAAATAAAAGGAAGAAAGAACAAGGACCTAGAATATACAACCCAACATAAGAGAAAATGGGGGGAGGAAAGAAATGCAATTGGATAAGATAAGAGAGAAAAAATGAAATCCAACTTAAATAAATTGAAGCCTATTGCAAAATACTAATACAAAAGTTTTAAAATAACAATTTAAAATATAAAAATAAGCTATACAATTGAAAGAATTAAGGGATTAAAAATATTTACAAACTAACATTTATGTTATAGTTTGATTATAAATGTAGTGAATAATATAAATTAAGAATTAAAAAATGAGCAAAGTGCAAAGGAAAATTAAACATAAAAATAAGTTGGAACATACAAGGTAAGCAAAAAATTCAAAAAAATTAAAATATGAAGAAAGGGGCTCCTAAAATATGCAAAAAATAAAAAGTATATAAAAATGCAATAAAATTTACTAGCTAAATGAAACACTCAAATAAATGAGAGAGAAAAAACAAGAATGAAATGCAAAAATTTAAAGGAAAATTGCTAAAAATAGAGGGTAAAGGAAAGAAACAAAACCAAGAAACAAAGAAAGAAACAAAAGAAAAAGGGAGGTGCAAAGCAAAATAATTTTAAAAATAAACAAGCAAAAAATTATAAGACAAAATAAATAAGAAAACAAAAATACAAACCAAAAAGGAATAAAAAGGACAAAACAATCTAATTAAAGAAACTCTAAAAAAATTTGCAATAAAACATACATGTTAATGATTAATTAACATCCATGTTGTATATTCAACGACCTTGTTTTGTATTTATTTGTATATGCAAAAAAATACAAACCAAAAAGGAATGAAAAGGACTCAATAAATCTAAAAAAATGAGACAAAAAATATAAATAGCAATACAACATACAAGATAAGGATTTATTTTTTAGCTTTAATTTTTTTTTTAATCCTATAGTATACGAAGCATAGAATGTGACACATGTTTTGGATTCAAAAAATGTGATATCATTTGAAAGCTATAGATGATTTTCAATCGGCCTATCAATCAGGACTATAGTCATAATTCAAATAAAAAATGAATAATAATTATTTATTAAATTCAAAGTAAAGCATAATTTATATTGGTGGAAAGTTGAGAATCTCCTTTAAAAATCCTTTTTCGTTTTATCAATTCTGGGTAAAAAAAAGTTGTCAACCACATGGGCCATCATATCACTTACATATTGCCACTTTTTGGCCCATCATGATCTTGCACATACCCCCCTTTATTTCAAATCCAAGCATAATTAAATTCAAATTATGAGGAATAAAACCTGATATTCATAAATTCCATTACACAACACTTAACTTTGGAAGATGTGTGTCCTAGGTAAGTGACCTAGGACCCATTCTCCATAGGGAAAATGGGTCCTCACTTAGATCTAGGACCCCAATTTTGCATAATGTTTAACACTATCTGATGTGTGTCCTAGGTAAGTGCCTAGAACCCATTCACCTATGGTGAATGGGTCCTCACTTAGACCTAGGACCCCCCTTTTGAAATATGTTTTTGGCGATATTTTAATGATTTCAAATCTACAATTCAATGTTGGCTTGTGATATTTGAATTTTGGGAACTAATGTTAAGATAGGTATAAATACAAGGTTATTTCACTAAGTTCATACTAGATTCTCAAGCTAAGATCCTATAATTTCATAAGCAATCAAGAGTAATTTCACAAGAGAACTTCAAGAGAATTCAAGAGAATTTCTAAGGCATTCAAGGGTAGATTTGAAGAAGAATATTGCAATAATCAAGATTCCATTTTCATGTCAAAGATGTCTTGCATCATGCATGTTGTTTGAGCTAATATTTTGATATATTGTTCAAGATCAATTCAAGAATATCAAAGGCATTGTTTCATATCAAGTTTCATGATCAAGATCTACATTCATTGAGGCTACTTCATGCTAGTTTTCAGATTTGCAATCCAAGGTTTTAAATAAGGTATGGTGAGTTGTTACATAGTGGCGCTCATTCATCATTCCTTCTTTCATGTTTCATTTCATTTGAAGGTTTAATTACCAAAATAATTGACCAAGGTAAACCCCCATTCACCTAACAAACAACATTTTTCTCTCTTTGATGTGTGATTATAGATTTTAGTTTGAAGATCCTTTGAAGAGAAAAAATGATGAAAGTTGCAAAGTTGTCAAAGTTGCAAGAAAAGTTGTCAAATCACGCAAATTGATCTACATACTTTATTTTTGGCTTTTCAACAGAAAACACCTTTAATCTGGAGGTGTAGACTAAGTATAATAGATCCTAGAAAGTAATTTCCAAAAACCCTATCCAAGACCCATTCACCATAGGGCGAATGAGTCCATAGTGAGGTCTAAAACTGCATCTTTGGTGATAGGTACACATCATTCTCACCTTTCCAGATCTAAATTTTGATAGTTATGTTAGTTTTCAGATGTGTTCTCTATAGCTTGCATTTTGAATGAAACTAGGAAAATAGGTCCTTTGTGGTTCATCAGTCCATTTTTGGCCCACCCTATTTTTCTATGTTTCACATATGTATCTTAGCATTATTATTTTATTTTGTAGAATAGTGTGTTTTCCATTGCTTGGAATTTATTCCATTACTTTCTTTATCACATTTTCTATCTCATGGCTATTTTGGTTGTTAGTGGAGGGGTAAGTGCACCAAGATGGTTCCCAAAAAGGGGGCTTAAGTGGCCACTTTTTTTCTGAAATTAGGAAATATTGACCTTGGACGTGAAATTGAGGAAAGCTACACTCAAAATTTTTAGATGGAACAAAAACAAGGACCGTAGTGCTCTGAGTCTACTTTCTAAACTACTAATTTATTTTGAAAATGGTTAAGATTAAGGGGTTCAAAAGAGGGACACACACAAATTGCTGTTGTTTTTGTCAGAAAAACATAACATAACAACTCTTGTGTGACCCGAGCACGGTGGACTTTTTTGTAGTATTTTTAAAATCGCTTTGGTCAGAAGTTAGATAACGGTATGTAGTAAGGACTGGATATTTTTTGATAATTTTTTAATGAATATTTGATTTTTTATTAATTTTCTAAGTGGGCACTTCCTAAAAAGCAAAATTTTGGCCGTGCTCCCCCTAAATTTTTTTGAAACTAATAGATTTAAAAAAAAAAAAAATTAAAATTGTAGAATGGAGTCTAGTTTCTAAAATGTAATTTATTTCAAATTTTGATGAATGGTTAATTTATAGCAAAAATACCAAACACTGCTTTTAAGAAAAATAGACATACAAACAAAAGAAATTATGGATGAAAGGCTTAACATTGTTAGAAAGTGAAAAAAATTACATCATTGGAAAGCTAATAAAGAACCTAACATTACCCATGTGTTCAATTTTCTTGATATTGAACTAGATGCAATCTTGATGGTGAGCACGAACCCGATTATGTGAAAATTTGTTGAATTTGGAAAAAACATGTCTCTGGTCTTTGGGAATGCCCTCCAAGCCTTTGGGTTGGTATTCCAAGGCAAAACCAAAGCAAATTTACAAAGAAAAAAATAACGTGAACGCGTTATAATGCAAACGCGTTATAACGCGAACGCGTTTTAACACGAACGTGTTATTTGTTAGTTTGGCCACAAAAGTGCGACCATTTCGGTGCACTTACCCAGAGGTGGGAACACAAAAATAGGGGGTTTTATGTGGTAAGCCTCGAAACAACCCCAACATTTTTCCCATTCTACTATGTGTAGGTTTTGCATTCATGTGGAACTTGTGGGGGTTGGACCATTCATAATTTTTATTTCCATCACTTTTCACTCTTGTCAAATTCTAGTTGGAACTTTATAACATTTCCATCATTATTTAGTTATTCTATTGTTTTCTACTTTTGTTATTACATTAACTTGTACTAGTTAAGTAGTTAGCTCATTTCCTAAAGTTTTTCACTCTATTTCATACTTTCTATCCATATGGATGCTAGCACATCAATGAGATTCTAGCACACTACACTATCATCTGGCTATTAACCCCTAAAACCTTTGACTTAGTAAAAAGATAGAAATATTGAGAGTGCTCTTCTTTCTCTACCTTAACATCTTACAATTTCCCTAAACCTCCCATCTAGTTTGAGGTAGATTAGTGAAGCTGGTCATTTTAGACCCTCCTATGACCTATGGCCCTAAGCGTTTGATCCCCCTCCTCTATATTTTGGTGAAGGGTATGTGCGGGATCATCATGGAAAAAACAGACCCTTAAGTGGCGAAAAATTCAAAAAAAATAGAGTTAGGAAACTTGACATAAAAATTTAAATAAGTTATCTATATTATTTCAAAAATATGTAAGAATGTAATCTATAGCAAATTGAATGTAGTTTCTAAACTACTAGGTTTTAAAAAAAAAAAAATCTATTTGGTGAAAATTTGAAATTTCAATGCAATAATTACTTAAATTTCAAGGAAAAATAAGTAATATGGACCACCTAATCACAATAAAATGATAATATTTTTTTATAAGATTTTAGATATAAGTAGAGGACTCATGTCTCAATGTGATGCATATTTTTTTGTAATTTTTCTAAGTAAATAATTAATTATGATTTTTTATTACAAATTTTAAAAAATATAAAAATGGTATGTATGACCACCAACTTTGGTAAAACTTCATGAAATTCACTTTTTCTTTTTAATCTTATAGTATGTGAAGCATAGAATGTGACATGTTTCAAATTCAAAAAGGTGATATCATTTGAAAGCTATAGATGTTTTTCAATTAGCCTATCAATTGGGACCTTAGTTGTAATTCAAATAGAAAATGAATAATAATAATTTATAAATTCAAAGTAAAGAATAATTTATATTGGTGGAAAGCTGAGAATCTCCTTTAAAAACCCTTTTCGCTTCATCAATTTTGGGTAAATAAAAAGTCGTCAACCACATACCCATCATATTGCCACTATTTGGCCCATCATGATCCTGCACATACCCTAAACCTGACATGAACCATTCTAGTTTCATTTGGTGGTGTTGAAAGACCCTTCCCACATATTATAGGAGTGTTGTGGGTGTGAGTGTTACAAGGCACCTAGCCTTGCAACCCAACCTATGACCCCTAATGTCATAGTAGGGAGGTTTCCTGAGCATTACAGAGCGAAAACTTGAGTGGGTCACCATCTAAACCCTTGGAGGCTTTTGTGAAAGTTTTTGTCTAGTGTACATAAAGATGACTTCTTTGCTACATCTAACCATCCCATTTGTGCAACTTGCAAGAGGATCTCTTGCTATAACATTTATCTCATAAGATTTGTTAATGAACTCTAATAGAGAACCATCCCCTTTGTAAATCCTTGCACATATGAATGGGAATACCATAACTAGTGTTCTTATTGACCCTACATGGCAGGTGAATTTCATTATAGAGGAGATCATGTTGATAAATATTTTACATAAGGATGGATATGACGAGTCTAGAAGCACTATATGTACACACGGTGGGCTTTCCCTCCTTACCATCAGTTGTAACACCTTGTCAATCCTAGTTTCCCCCATGATTATGAATGTACTCTTTGATATCATCCTAGAGTCTGAACTATTCAGAGTGAAATTAGGCATTCCTTGGTTGGTTTCCATGAATGCAATTCCCTTAGTAATCCATAATTGCTTGAATTTTTCCCATGAGGGTTCTATGCATGTATTCCATGACATCAGTTACAAACCAACGATTGTTCATGGGGGCTACTCACTTGATCACTTTTGGCCTGCCCCTGTTGGGTCGCTCCCTCCAAGGACATACCTATTGTATCAAACTTATGTAAAGTACAACAATGGGGGAATAATACCAAAGATGAGATACCCTCCTTGTCCCTATGCCATTTCACATAGATCTTGCATGATAGAAAAATGTGAGGTTGCCTATGCCACTCAAAAGATGGAGGAGGATTAGTCCACTCAAGGCTCTTCCTCCTCCTCCTCCACTATTCCACATGTTGCTTCCTCTCACCCTGCTACAAAGCCACCAAATTCCACTCCTTTTCATTTTTTGGGGAGTCTGATGGTGCCCGCTTGGAAAAATCACAAGCGTCTAGCATTCAAACTTCCTATCTTATCCATGGTGCCTCATCTTGTTTTATATGGTAAGGGGAAGGGTCCTCATGGAGCATATTCTATGTCTTAGCCTTTGTGGCCTCCTACTACTCCTAAACCTAGGGTGGTGAATGGGAAGAGGCTCACCACTAAGGCACTCGAGTCTATTCCTCTCACTATTGTTACATCATCTTCTCCATCTCTTCCTCTCGTTCCCATCCAAGAGTCCCTCCCTCTGCAAAAAATGGCTATGATTGATACTCTAATGGCTGAATAAGAGTCTTATGTCCCTTCTTAGGCCATGGCCTCTAGCTCTCAGAGCCATAGAAATTGTAAGTGTGAATAAGTAAATAAGTAAAACAACTAAAACACTTCTTAATGAAACATTATATCAAAGATTCAATGATTAAACTAGTTTAAAAGCACATAAAACTTGAAAGTGTCTCATTGTCTCCTATCTCCAAAGATTTATCAAGTCACAGAGGGCTCTCAGATTTAGTAAGCACCATAACTATTTAAAATTCCTATCTAGAGAATGGAATTGATGCTAAATGAAATGATGTGGTGATTGATAATGAAACTAAAAGGATATGATGCTACTGTAAATGAAGCCTGATGGATGAAATCTATAGTAAAAACTATGATGCTACTATGATGTGAATTCTACTGATGCTATGATGATAAATGTTATTCCTATTGCTATTGATATGATTGCTTGATTGCTAAGAATGTTGCAGAGTAATTTTGCACAAATATTCGGGGTTCTTAGATGCATTTCCTATTTCAGAAGGTTGCATATATAGATTTACGACAACACATTATGACAGGGCAGTACAACAAAGGCTTGGATTCAATCTAGAGAATTGAATGGTGAGAGATTGAGAAGATTGAGTTGATTATGGGAATGGTTTATCCCCATGAAAACATCAAGCTAGATGATAGGAAGAATCAGAGGAATGAGATTGAGAGAATTGCCTGCAATTTTGTCTCCACAACTTTCCCATGAATACCAGTTGAATTAAATTGGATATTTGATATCTAATTTGGTAGGTGAGTGAATAGAGGAAATTTCCCTTTATGCCTTTATTTGAATAATTTATGATTTTATTCAAATTAGTAAAAGCGGATAAATAATTTAATAAAAAAAACTGTATAATTTGTTTATTAAATAAATATAGAAGGGATATGATAATTAAACAACAAAGTATTTAGCCTTGTTTAATTAATTAAGATTGAATGATGTGATAATTAAATAACACAAACAATTTAAAGTTGTATGTTTAATTAAAATTGAAGAATTGGAGAATGAAGTATAAATAAATATTTCTATTTATTTATTAAGTAGATGAATTTAATTATGATAATTAAATAAAACAAATTGAAATTCATTTATTTAATTAAGACTAAAATAATAGAATAAAGATTGAAGAATTTAAGATGAACTATAAATATATATTTCTATTTATTTAATAGTAGATGAAATAAAGGTTAATTAATCAAATAAATCATATTTAATTAATTATATTCTCCAGACTATTTTTAGGTGTATACATTTTTCCCCTCTTTGAAGTGTTGTGTTTACACATTGCTTCAAAGAAAATTTTGATGTTGCTGCTAGTATCGACGAAATTTTTTTAGTATGCCTCTGACATGGATTTTCAAGTAATGATGAATATATGCCCCCTCGGGAGATAAATTGATGATTATTTTGTTTTCTTGAATTTTTCAAAAATTTTGATTTTTATAATTTTTCAATGATTTGATGATGATTTGATGGTGAAATAATTTATCTTCTGATAAAGAAGATTGAGCCTACCAGATTGATTAGTTGATTAATTAATGCCTTGTGTTGCCTCGTGTTTGATGTTTGATGATCACTTTAGCCTTTGATTCATTTGATGATAATATGATGATTGACCTCATGATAGGTGAGGATCAATGATAGGATGATGATGATTGACTTCATGATAGGTGAGGATCAATGATAGATTGATGATTGACCTCATGATAGGTGAGGATCAATGATAGATTGATGACTGTCCTCATGATAGTTGAGGTTCATTGATAGATTGATGATTGACCTCATGATAGGTAAGGTTCATTGATAGATTTATGATTGACCTCATGATAGGTGAGGTTCAATGATAGCTTGATGATTGACCTCATGATAGGCGAGGTTTGATGTTTGATTGATGAGAATTATCCTCATGATAGGAGAGGAATAATTATAGTTTGATTGATGAACCTCATGATAAGTGAGGTTGATTTGATGTATGATGATGATTGACCTCATGATAGGTGAGGATCAATAATAGTCACTCACGAGAGTTGATCAAAGTCTCACCAGAGCCGATTAGACTAATAGGCTGATTGATTTTTGATTGATTAATAATATTGATGATTTTGTGATATGTTATGATAATAGGAGGATTTTAGAGTTCTTCCTAAAGACATAGGACATGCTTCTGCATCTTGTACTTTCCGATATAGATATCATCAGTCGATGTGGTTTATCAGCTTTGACTGATATGCCCCAGCATAGGATTGATTAATGTAATGAGACTTGATCATGTACTGAGACCTGATGTATACACTGATTCAGTTGAGACATGATGATTATTCTGTCATGTTATTGATTTTCCAGTCTTTGGAACAAACTACTCTACAGATGCAAAACTAATCGGGTGATCCCACAAAGCTGGTTTACAATTTTTGGGAGATTCTATTTTTTTCTGAAATCACATATTTTTAGAAAATATAATGATTTAAGCCTTAAAAAATTTCATTTAAAGTATTCTAATTGAAGAGGGTTTGATCAAACTACCTTAGATCAAACCCCCTTGGATAGAACCCCGCTAGTTTTAAACCATACCTATAACAGAGTCTCCTTTACACCTATCAAAATGCTAATAAAAAACCACTTTTGATTTACCTTTTGGGGGATCAAATGAATTCATTTAAAATTTATTTTTGTAATTATGTAGTCCTTATTATAAGCTTCCCAAAAGTATAATTTTAAATAAATTTAATTTTATCATTATATTTATTTTTTATTTCTTGTGAATGTAGGTTTTTCACCAAAAATCAATCTCTATGTTATGAACATGTGAAAAAATAGAAGATTATCAATTTTTTTTTTGAAAAATATGAGTGCACCATATATTGAAGTCCTTGATCCAACAAAAAAAATAAAATTGAATTTTGATACATACAAAAAAAGTTGTGTTATACAGTCCGCCTATGTCTGAATTGTAATTAGTTTGACTTCGAAACTTGATTAAGGAAAATATATTTTTTAAAAAACTCTGAAACCAATTGGAAGAACTAGATATCATAGTTAGAAATCTAAATTTGAAAACATTATAATTTTATCCTTCATGAAAAAAAGTTGTGTTATACGGTGAGCGTCACTCCTGAAAAATGGTGTTTACTAAAAAAAAACTAGTTTTTGAAGGAGATGGAAAAAGAAGTGCAATCTGATTCCAAATTTTTTGAAAAAAATACATTTAGAATCTATTTACAAAATGTCACAAATCACTAGTTTGCATCATCTACAAATTCCTCATGGTTTAGCCACTAGAGGTGCCCAAAAGTGAAGATTTAGTTAGAAAAAATCAGTTCAGTGTCAAGTTTGGCCAAAAATTGTAAACCAGTATTGTGGGATTACCTAATCATAAATGTGATCTAATTTAATCATGCAATACTAAATGCAAACATTGGCATCTTAACAGTACTTTTTTCATGCTTTTTATCATCATTGAGCTTTTAAAATGTTAAAAGTGAGTACAAGCATTGATGGTATAGTTTAGACCATGATGACCTGAGTACTACTTCCATGATTTTTGATATTGCAAGCAAACACAAGAATCTAGGTATAATTAAACTGAGATGACCTGAGCATTTCTTGCATAAAATGGACAAGAATTTACCATTTTCCTATGTGAATTGGAATGTCATCCATGATACTTCGTAGAGCATTTCCCGCGACAATTCACACATTAGTTATGATTAATTCACAAACAAAAGATAAAGAAAATATCATTCTCCTTGCTTCTCTAGTTCAATACATCATCGGGTCACTCCAAAGAAATGATAACAATGATCAAAGTACAATGGATCCAACTTTTGCTTAAAGTATTTCAATCATTATTCAGATTAGATCATCCATCCTGATTTTATGATGTTTTTGTGATTTTCGAGATTTTTGACCAAAGACCTAACCTAAAGACCTATTCTAGGGGCCTTAGGGGCTGATCAAAGATTAGCCTTTCCTAGGTTATACACACAGAGACCACGTAGTTTGGCTGACACAGACTCATGTTTTTGGATTTTTGATATTGATTTTTTTACGTGTTTTTGGAATTTCTGATGTGAAATGGATGTTTGATTTGTTTCTGATGGTGATTGATGTTTTATGTTGGGTTGTGTTTCAATCATTATTTCTGTTGCTTTTGTCTTCCTACTATTTTTCCATTTTATTAAGCTCAGTGTTTATTGCCCCTAGTGATGTCCAGATGTTGCCCCCAAGCTAGGGTGAGACATGACCATTTGCAATGATATGATAATGGATGTAAAATGATGATGAAAGTAACAACCATGACATGTGTCCAATATATGGAAAAGCTAGTTAAATCATAAATAGCACCTATTTCTAAGTTTTCACTATATGTTTTTATTGCACTTTTCAGTCTTTTTGATATTTTTTTGTTTTTTGTTTTTTGGATTTTTTAGGATATTTAAGATGAAATGAGA
Organism: Sequoia sempervirens; assembly: GCA_007258455.2. Taxonomy (NCBI): domain Eukaryota; kingdom Viridiplantae; phylum Streptophyta; class Pinopsida; order Cupressales; family Cupressaceae; genus Sequoia; species Sequoia sempervirens. The sequence continues at coordinate 365,090,890 of VDFB02193867.1, forward strand.
TGATATGACTGATTGAAGGAACAAGATGCCCCACAATAGGATTAATGCAACCATGGATAAATGATAGATCAAAATGAAAGATTCACTACAAAACATGTCACACAAGCAACATATCTCTTGTCAAAAGATGATAATGATCGATTGATTAAGATGCCAAGAATGATCGATTCCATAAGGCATGATGATGATAAGTACTTAGGATCTCTAATTTCCTCTAAGTACGATAATATTGATGATTTTTGATGATTGATTGATAAAAGATATGAGGATTGGATAATGTTTTATAGCTAGGCTCAAATATGACTTGCATGATAAGATTCAAGGTTGTGAAGGGACATGATGACATGGATTTTGAAAAGCTAGGAGATATGGAATAGAAGAAATGCAATAGATAATGATAATGAATGGTATGATCAAGATCAACTAGATTAGATACAGACACAAGGCCCAAGTATTTTTCCCCTATTCCTCATCAAGACCAAGGAAAGGAAGAAAGGATGTATTTAGTAAGAATGATAGAATATGGATAAGATGAAAGATATGGTATGGAAGATATGGATAAAGCGTATAGGATAAGATATATGTGTTGAATTTCTCTTTGTGGTATATTTTCCTTGATGAAAAAATTGATTGGTGATTGGCATTATGATACCTGGTGCTCTTTATATTCAGTTTGGCATATTCAGTATTTTGTGGACCATGCTTTGGGTTGATGCATTTGGATGCATTATCATATATTGTGGTACTGATCATGTCGAGCATCATGTGTAGATAAAAGTTATCTTTTCTCTTCAAGTGGCATAAGTTTTTCAGGTGATATCACGAAATAGTTGGTTTCATTTGGACAGGTTGGCTCTTTTTTATTGCACATTAGGTATATTATTTCAATTGCTCATTATTAGGTTGATCATGGAATATTTGACAAGATTCATTTGATAATGTCTTCATGACAGTCTATTGATGTTTGTCACACAATTATTTGGTGTCAACGGTTATGATACATTATATGATACATGGCACATTGGAATCATATTAATGCTCTCTTTGTCACTTGAGTTTGATATTTCATTTGGCATCATTGGTATATGAGGTTACTATACACTCTTCAGTTGGTTTTTTCATTGCATATCTTCATGACTCTTTCACATTATCTTGGTGTCATTGGCTAGGACATAGTGGTTGGTATATATGAAGTCTTCATCCGGTTCATATGTTTCAAATTGGCTTAATTTCATAATCAGCTTCTAAAGATGAAAGGTTTTTATGTTGATCACAGGATCATGGTGTTGTCTATTTGATGTAGTGTTAACTCTTATAGGTGATTGCAAAGGTATATTGTTGATTTAGTTTAGTCTTTGACATTTAGATTTAATGTATTTATACATTTGGTGAATACATTTATTCACATATATATGATAGTATTGAGCTTCAGTTTTGCACCATGAACATAGCATGAATTCACACTTCATTGTGACTCGAAACTATATGATTTACATACTCAGACTTCAATGTTACATTGATTATTCATATACACATGGTATTTATGCTTATTCATAATGCTAACACTTAAGCATTATCAAGCACTTTGATTACTTCACATATTTTATAGTGCTATCGGGTTTCAATTTACATTATTCACTTAGCACATTATGTGTTATCGGGTTGATATATATATAGTGCTTTCATAAAGCATTTTAGACCGACAAAATTCACATTATTATTGGGCTCATTCTTTTGCATTTATATTCGGCATATTTCATTTGAAATCGACATTGGAAAATGATAACTCACGTGAATGTGAGTTGGCAGTGATAGGTTAGAATGATGATTTCCTTGGCAATACATGTGGACAGTGATTTGGCACTTGATTATAACATTATGGTGTCGGTGTTTGATGGAACTCAAAATGATTAAAATTTTATTTGTGGATTCCAAATGATTATTGTTTTTCATTGAGTACTCAATGGTAAAGGAATTGTTATGTTTTTCATTTCACATTGCAAACCTAAACCCTAACTATGCCGCCATGGAAAAACTAAGATCACAGTATACAATTGGTTTTCAAGCTGAAAGTTGGAAGAGTTTCAGTGAGGAAGTTATAAGAAGTTTGCACAATTAGCTGGTAAAATTTTGGCCACCTTGATAGGTATTTTTTTTTAGTTTGAAAGTTTTGTGTTGGCTTCAAAGCTAACTATTTTTGTGATTAAGTTGAAGATCAGAAATTTGTAAAGAACTAATCATGTTTTTCACTAACCCAAGTTTGCTCAAGGTTTTTATCATTTTCAGTGGCATTTCATTGATATATCCTTCATTATAATTTAAACCCATAGGGGTATCATGATCAAACAACATTGTTTAACAGTTTATAAATTTTGGTTATTGGATACGAGTTTTTGACAAGATGAATAACCGTTTTACAAACATTGTATATATATATATATACATATATATATATACATATATATATATATATATATATATATATCTTTGCAAAAACACTTGAGATGGTGATGAGATGGAATAGATTGGATGGAGTATTGTTTATTGTAAAATCATTATGTAAAGAGGAAAAGTGGGCTCATATTTATTTTATCTCTGGTTGTATTACATAGATTATTTTGAATTGGGCATTATTGCAAAATCATTTTGTATCCTATTGTAATTTTATAACTGCAGAAAGTTATTGTAGTTATAAGGCTTTGATGGGTTGCAATATCTTGAATGTTTCATGAAGTTGGTGCTTCAGAAAGTTTATGGGATTTGGTGCTCTTTTGAATGGATAAAATGATCAGTTTGTGAGTGGTTTTTTATACCCCAAGAGGGTTTTTCCACTTAGGAAATCTTTGTGTTATGTGATATTTTTTTCACTCATTCTATTTCAAGTTAATGTGCTTAACAAGTCATTGCTTTGATACTTTTAGTTTGTATTAAAAGACAAGTTAAGGTTTTTTAAAAAACCTTCCTAAAGAAAGTTAAACTTACATTGTGTAAAGTTGAAGTCCTTTTTCAAAAAGCATAAAAATGATTGTTCACAATTTGATGGAACAATGCTACATGATGCTTTTAATATGAGTTGGTTCTCTTGCATATAAAGTTTAAGTGTTCATGTGTTTGGTTAAAACTTCCACATTATTTCAAGGTCAAAAATTTAAGTTGTGCATTCAAATTCAAAAGTTTAAAAATTATATCACTCTGATTCACCCCCCCCCCTCTCAGAGTGAATCCACTTCCAACAATATGATGTTCAAGAAGATCCTTAACCTTTTCAAGATCAAAGGTGGAAATGTAAGGAATGCACATAGAAAGGATAATGATCATGAATGATAAGATCGACAAAACTTGTCCCTAAGTGTAGAGTGCAAGAGGAATATGGAAGATAGGATATGGATGATAAGGGGATGGAGGAAGGACTTAAGCATCAAGTTTCACAACCAAATATCCCTCTAATAAACCATGGAAAATGGGAATTATACTCCTATATGTTGGAAGATTAATGATATTATGGAAGAATCTAAGGAATTATGCAAAGGTTTGGCTTAAATGAGAATGATGGGGGATGAATGTTGGATAATGGATAGGAGGTTGGAAGGCCTGTTGATGGATAGATGGAAAGGATGGCAAGATCAACGTTGGCACACACCTTGAAGGGTGGTGGAGTGATGGATGAAAAATGGATTTGGAAGGTGATACGTTATTAGATGGAAAATTGGAGGAAGCTTTTGGATTAGAAAATTTGGATGCCAATTTAGGTTTTATTGCTTCTATGAGACTTTTAGGAATCCACACGATTTTTAACTTTGATTTTTTCTTTGTGGGCCTTTGTGGCCTTTGACATTTTTCTTTTTTATTTATGGACCTTTGGGGTCTTTGAAAATTTCCTTTTTGCTTTGATGGGCCTTTGTGACCTTTTGAAATTTTCTTTTGATTTTGGATCAAATTTTCTTTTATTTTTGCATGTCTCTTTAAGGAGACATGTTGATCCTTTGATACATGTGGATTTTGATATAGAATCTTTTGAGATTTTGTACCCAAATTGTTTCCAAGAGCAATGGGAGGGGTGGATTGAGATGAATGATATGGAGGTATTATGGATGAGTTAATGTGGGTAGAATTTTGAAAGGGAATCAAGGATATGTGCCTTTGTTGTTCTTGAGAAATAGGATATGGACCTAGGATAGAGGGAAGGTTTGATGGACTAGGATGAGGACCTAGGATAGATGGAATGTGTGATGAACTAGAATGAGGACCTAGGATAGATGAAAGGTTTTATGAATTAGGAAACTTAGGCGTATAACCAAGGCTATGGTGATATGGGTTTCTTTGAACATAAAGGGGTTATAGGATACCTTGCTCATGAAGGCCTAATCCTTTTCCTTTGTAATTCATACTTTGATACATTTATTTACCAATGCGATATGTATTGTTTGTGAAACAAGATACGAGTCTATTTTGGGGAGGATATGATATGGATGAGAGGATAGGTGTTGGAAGTAAACCAGAATGGATAAAGGTGTAGGATCCCAATTTATAGGTGCGGGGTTCATGGATAGCTTGAATAGGAGTGATAGGCTCTTGACATGGGGATAATGGGGTGTTTTGATCTTGACTTGGAAAATGATTATGAAGTGGTATGAAAGGAATATCTTGATCATGAGAAGGATAAACATCTTCATGGGATGAAATGGTATCCTTGAATGGAAGCATATCTTGATCTTGACAAGGAAGGGAATCATGAGATTTTGTAGAAAGCATGTCTTGATCATTAGTTGGTAAGAAATCATTAGATAGGATGGAAGAACTATCATGCACTTGTGATTCAATAGAATCATGAGATGGTATGGCTTGATTAGATGACGTGGAAGAAGAATTTGGAAGGATACTTGTCTCTTGAGATGGAAGGGAATTATTTTGGATGAAAAGTGAAAGGAGGGGATCATCATAAGATTCTTGAGAAATGGGATCTTGATCAAAGGTTGGAAGATTTTGTGGAATTTTGATATTATTGGATGGAGTGGAAAGAATATCTTGATGTGTAGGGGAGTCTATGCTAGCATGCTTTGGATTGAGAGATTGACATGAATCATTGGATGTTGAAGTTATGATAGAAGAGGATGATTGGATGGAATTGTTAACTTGAGTGAAAGAATCTTGAGATTTATTTTGGCTTATGATGGATGGAGATAAATGCATGACCTAATAGGATTGCTCAATATCATTGGTGTTTGAGGACTTAGATTTGGGCTTATTGAAATTTTGCAAAAATTCAATGACATTGAACTTGGATGATATAGTTTTTGGTGAAGAAGGCCTCATGTTCATTGTTTGGTCAAGAGGATATGGGTAGATGTCTAGCAAAAAATATCTTTCTATGGTTTCTCTTTGTATGTCTTGGAATTTTTGTTGAAGCTTTTTCATCTACTAAGTTAAAGCATTCAATTGATCCTCATCTATTTCAACCATGGTGGTTTGAGTTTCAATTTCCTATTCTTTGGATTTTTAGTCTTCATGACCTTGTTAAAATGGACATACGAATGTTATTATTTTCAATAAACTTTTGATCTTAGTTTGGTATAATGTCAAGGATATTAACTTAAGTCAAATAGAATGATAGATTCTATTGATTAGACTAAGTTGATAAGTTTGATTATACAGTTTCATTTCTTTGATTTAGGATGATTGATCCTAAAACTTAACTTACTAATCAAAGGTGCTTGATTGAGACACTTTTGGATGGTAGATCTTGGTTTGATTTGAAAAAAAATCAATTGTAAAGTCCAGTTTATGTAGGTTTAAGACTCTATTTTGATTTAGGAAATTTTATGTTCTAATAAAAATCCAAATTTTGATGTTAACTATCTGACAGGGGTTTCTAGTAGCCTTTTGTTTTCTTTGTGTTTTTCAAGATGATCTTACCTGAATTAATGTTTTGAAAACATAGAAAGCAATTGTAGAATAGTTGTTTTTAAGACATAGAATCTAAACAATAAGTGTATGTTCAAGAACCACGCATGGTCCTTATTGACTTCCATTGGTTTCATTAACAAAAAGTACACTTCAGAAAGACACACTCTTAAGGTCAAAAAGGTCATCACTATATTCAACAACCCACATCTTAAAATTGGTCGACTCACACAATCATGTCACCCCCTAGAGGGTGCCTGTGTTTTTGTCTTTTCCAGGTGCGTACTCAAAGTTAGATTTCTCGATCCCTTGAGCAAACGGTCCTTGCAAATTATATGGTGAGTGTCTTGGGGGAAGATTCTTCCCTCCCCTTGTATTGTGAGTATTACAATGTCTGTTTACTAACTTAGCTGGATTCTACACTATGGTTCATAGATAGGGTTTCTGTTTGGAGCAGGAAATGATAAACTCCCTCAGGAGACCTCCCAATCTTTAGAAAAAATATTTTGGGGATGGTTATCTTGCACACTTCTGTCGAATTGTACTTTCATCAACTCACTTTTGATTATAGTGGGTTAGAATCCTTGGCTTTAGGCATTCCCACTTAGGTCATTCCTGTAGGGTGAGTACTTTTTCCCACTACGGTAGGACTTCTAAAGGATTTAATAAAGTGTAAATTGCATGAAATCAAAGGATGAGTATGGAATTTTGATCACCCAATGAAGGGGAGAGCATATGCCTATCACCACACAATCACAGTAATCAATTGTTCAATTTTTAGAGCCCAAACGACAATTTTCTTTCTATGTGAAGATGTTGCTTCACAAAAGAAATGATGTCAATTTTAACTGAGATAGCAATGTATGATGAATACCCTATGATTGGTGTATTTTAATCCAAATGACTACCCTAGGATTGGCTCATTTTAATCCAAATGGCTACCCTAGGATTGGTTCATTTTAATCCAAATCCAAAAACCAGTGAGTTTCTAATGTTCTTTTTAGCCAACTTTGACAAAGCTTGTGTAGATAGTTAATTTAAGCCCAAATTAATGCTAGTTGGTCCTAAAGCATGAATGAAAAATAACATATGATGGGTTATTTTACCATGAGTATTTGAAAACACTATTACAATGGATATCAAATATTTTTTTCTTTCACTTCAATGCTCCATGTTCCTCTTAAAACCTTTGTATGACCAAGATATGGCCATTTTAAAATTAACTATCAAAGCACTAAAATAGAGGTTAGAAGCACTAAAAGATAGTGCAAAAGTGCTAAAATATAGTCCAGAAGCACTAAAAGATAGTGCAAAAGAACTAAAACAAAAAAAGATAATGCAGAAGCACTAAAACAGTATTGAACCTAAAATAGTCAACCGTCCTAAAATCTTTTTTGGTAGAAGCGCTAAAACATATTTTACAAGTGCTAGAACTTTTGGTAGAAGCACTAAAACTTTTAGTGAACTCAGTACAGAATCCCTTGATCGCACTAAAATAAAACATTCCTATATCCTGTACGAACATTTTTCAAAAATATTGTTAAAATATGGGGTTAGAGCCCCATGGTGGGTGCCAAAATGTAAGTGTGAATAACTAAATAAGTAAAACAACTAAAGCACTTCTTAATGAAACATTATATCAAAGATTCAATGATTAAACTAGTTTAAAAGCATAAAAAACTTGAAAGTGTCTCATTTTCTCCTATCTTCAAAGATTTATCAAGTCATGGAGGGCTCTCAGATTTGGTAAACACCATAACTATTTAAAATGCCTATCTAGAGAATGGAATTGATGCTAAATGCAATGATGTGGTGATTGATAATGAAACTAAAAAGCTATGATACTAATTTAAATGAAGCCTGATGCATGAAATCTACAGTAAAAACCATGATGTTGCGGTGATGTGAATTTTACTGATGCTAAATGCTATTGCTATTGCTATTGCTATTGCTATTGCTATCATTTCTTGATTGCTAAGAATGTTGCAGAGTAAGTTTGCACAAAGATTTAGGGTTCTCAGATGCATTTCCTATTTTAGAAGGTTGTATTTATAGATTTACGATAGCACATTAATACGGGGCAGCACAAGAAAGTCTTGGATTCAATTTGGAGAATTGAATGGTGAGAGATTGAAAAGATTGAGCTGATTATGGGAATGGTTTCTCCCCATGAAAACATCAGGCTAGATGATAGGAAGAATCAGAGGAATGAGATTGAGAGGATTTCCTACAAATTTGTCTCCACATATTTCCCATGAATACCAGTTGAATTAAATTGGATATTTGATATCTAATTTGGTAGGTGAGTGAATAGAGGAAATTTCCCTTTATGCCTTTATTTGAATAATTTATGATTTTATTCAAATTAGTAAAAGGGGATAAATAATTTAATAAAACAAACTATCTAATTTTTTTATTAAATAAATATAGAAGGGATATGATAATTAAACAACAAAGTATTTAACCTTGTTTAATTAATTAAGATTGAATGATGTGATAATTAAATAACACAAACAATTTGAAGTTGTATATTTAATTAAAATGAAAGAATAGGAGAATGAAGTATACATAAATATTATACATCAGGTTATGAATAGTTAGCTTGTGGCTATCTTAACTCTCTATTAAGTCATATTATCATTAGTATATTGTTATTTAGTTGTTTAGGTTGGCCTAAGACTTATATAGGTGTGTATAAGTCAGCCTAGGTGATATCCTAGGCATAAATAGGTATATATAGGAGGTTGTGAGTCTTATTTCATCATCAAGTTGTGAAGTGTGTTCTCATTGGAGATATTTGGAGGTTTTCCCCGTCGAATTGGCTTGTTATTCTCAGTTATTATCAGGTATTTGTATCATATTTCATATCATATTCTTCTATTGTGCAAGTTATTTCATAACAAGTGGTATTAGAGCATGATCTTTGCACCATAGAGGCAAGGTTTTTTCTCAATTTGGAGGAGATTTTGGGAATAGCATATCTTTAATTTTTTGAAGAATTTTTTTATTATTTTTAAAGGGTTTTTGAAGAACATATTAAAGAAGCTGCAGTCCATATTTTAAAAGAATTGGAGCAGAATTAAGTGAAGTATTGTAGAATTAGGGTTTCTACACAATTTTTTTGGAATATGTATTTGTCACACATATTGTCGAATTGGAGTCTAATTTTTATTGAGTTTTTGAATACATACTAAAGGAGATTACAGTAAAAAATTTGGAGGAATTGGAGAAGAAATAAGAAAGTTATTGAAAACTTCAAATTTTCACAAATATCACTCTCCACATTGCAAATTTGTTTATTTCTTGGAGATATTTCTAGGTGAGAGTTATTTTGGCCCTAGTAAGTTACAGTAAAAATTTTAGAGAATTTAAGTTTCATTTGTGTGATTTATTTCAAAATTAGTGGTTCCCATCATGATGGGGCCTGCAACAAGGGGCAAAAAGAATGTTGTCACTCTGAGGAAGACTCCTAATAAGGATGGGGTAACAATAGAGGATATTACTCATGATGAGGAAATTAGTTAGGTTGAGGAAGATATTTCCTCAATCAAGATGGATATGTGTGACCTAAGAGGAGATATATCAAACATAAGAAACATGTTATGTACCTATATGGCTGAACCAAGAAAGGAGTTCTCAAGTGACCAAGGTGAAAATTATAGGTCAGCTAACATTCAAACAAGTTTTAATACTCCTATGGGATCTAGGAATTTATTTCCAAAGGTGGATATGTGCAAGTTTGATGGCAAGGATCCTCTAACATGGATAAACCAAATGGATTTTTTTTTTAAGTACACCAAATCCCAAATGGACAAAAGGTCGTGATGGATTCCCTATATCTAGAACCAAATCAATTCATTTGGTATCGTTGGCTTTGCACTCATCGAAGGAGAAAGGGGCTCACCATCTTAGGGTCAATTTTTACAAAGGAACTCCAAGCACAATATAGCAATAGTGTGACAGACAACTTCTTTAGCCAGCTGGCTATACTTCAACAAATAGGATCAGTTAAGGATTATATTCAACAATTCCAAAATCTATCCTTAAGAGTGGATACAATTACATGGGAAAAATTGAATGATTTATTCTTGGGGGTCTCAAAGATCACATTCAACATGAGGTACGCATTTTTAGCCCTAGCTCCATAAATGAGTCTTTTATCTTAGCACGCAGGGTAGAGGACAAGTACTTGATTCCTAAGAAGTAGGGGGCTAATGTGACAAGAGAGAAAGAATATGCAACACTACCTACTAGGTTGACTCCACAAAAAATTGAGGAGAAAAGAGAAAAAGGGTTGTGTTTAAATTGTGATAGCAAATACAGTCGAGGACATAAATGTAGTGAAAAGAAATTGTTCTATATTGAAGGTCCAAGTGAGGAATTGAAGAGGAGGAATCCATACTAGAGGATGAAAGGGAGTCAAATGAGGAAGCACATGATTCTCAACCAATCATTTCTTATCATGCACTCTTAGGTTTCAGTGCTCCATAAATTCTCAAGGTGGTGGGGTTCCTAAAGAAGCATAAGGCAATAGTGTTGATCAACTCAAGTAGTACTCATAATTTCATCAACAAAAATTTAGTTACTCGTCTACATTGTTTTATATATCCAGCTCTAGAGTTTCAAGTTTTGATTGCAGATGGTGGTACAGTTAATTGTTTAGGGAAGTGTCATAGCATTAAATTATCCATGGGAGATTATCAACTTGATACCCCAATGTATGTGATATCCATGGGTGTAGCAAATATTGTTTTGGGAGTACAATGGCTTACTACATTGGGAACAATTGAGATGAACTTCCAAGAACTATTCATTAGATTTCAATCAAAAGGAAGGGTAGTAGAGATAAGGGGGTTGAAGTAAAAATCCCCACAAATGGTAAGCTCTCATCAAATGCAAAAAATTCTTAAGAAAGGAGTGAATGAATTTGTGACCTAGCTATGTTCATTAGAAGTCTCTCAATCTAATGCTCCTACTCATCCAGATTTGCAAGCTATAATTGATCATCACTCAGTTGTTCTTAGAGATATTCCTAAAGGACTTCCTCCTAAGAGGGATCATGATCATGCCATACAATTATTTCTAGGGAGCCAATTACCGAACATCAGGCCTTACAGGTATCCACACATACAAAAGAATGAGATAGAAAAATTGTTGAGGAGATGCTAGAGGCAGGAATTATCAGGCTTAGCCAAAGTGCTTACTCCTCACCTGTGGTGATGGTATGTAAGAAGGATGATACTTGATGCATGTGTCCAGATTATAGAGTGATCAACATGTACACCATTAGAGATAATTTTCCTATTCTAGTCATTGATGATTTGCTAGATGAATTGAATGGAGCTATGTATTTTACCAAGTTAGATCTTAGATCTAGTTATCAACAAATTCGGATTAAGGAGGAAGATATTTGTAAGATAGCATTTCAGACTCATGGGGGTCTTTATGAATTTTTGGTGATGCCATTCGGTCTTACCAATGCACCATCTATATTCCAAACTTTGATGAATTCCATTTTTAAGAAGTTCTTGAGAAAGTTTGTGTTAGTATTCTTTGATGATATATTGATTTATAGCAAGACTTGGGAAGAACATTTGCAACATGTGGTTCAAGCATTACAAATACTTGAAGATCATAAACTCTATGCTAAGCAATCCAAGTGTGTTTTTGGTCTTAAGGAGGTGGAGTAGTTGGGACACATAGTTTCACATGAAGGAGTAAAGGTGGACCCTAACAAAATTAAGGCTATCATGGAATGGCCTATTCCAAAAGCCATTAAGAAATTGAGGGGTTTCTTGGGATTGAAAGGATACTATAGAAGATTTGTGAAGAATTATGGTCATATAGAAGCACCTCTCACCACTCTATTGAAGAAGGATTCTTTTCATTGGAATGAGTCTTGTTATGCCTTGCGTAACACCCCCCACTTTGATCTAGATCAAAATGGGTCCCCCTTCTCTTCTGGTTTCTTTGCCTCTCTTATTTGCTTCGCTTTTGGGAGTTCTTCTGTTTCTCCATGTTTTATCTTTTGTTCTGTCTAATCTAATCTTGGTTCTTCCTTAGTTGAAATTCAGGTTTTCTCCTGAGTTTGGGATTTTCCACCCCATACGGATTTTCCTGGATCTCGCTTGAACTCTAGTCGAGCGTTGTGGGTTCGTGGATTTTTAGTCTTCGGGGAAATCTGCATGGACCGGATTTTTGCGGATCTCTTTCCCCCCCAAATTTTCCCAAAATATGTTGTTCCCTATTTGTCCTAGGTTTTCTAGAATGACTTCTCCTTCGCGGAATTCCGTCCCGCGCGGATTTCCCCAGAATCTGGTGGAATGTGAACAAGTATGGAGTAACTCTAAGTTAATATGATTCGTTTTAGTGATGATTTTGATTAATCAACTTCTCTTTGTATGATCTTCTCTGTTGAATGTAGGATTAAATCATGTACAAGGTGATATTTTTCAGGGGAGCTCAGTTGGGGTGCATGCTTCAGTCCAGTTTGGTCATAAAAATCCGCTAAGGCAAAGGTCGGCAAGACTTTCTAGGCTCTTACCGACTGGTGGCTCAGCTCTGATTGTTCGAGAGCCAAACAATCAGAATAATCCCCATGGTGCATCTTCATTAGTATAGGGTTATCATAGTCTCCTCGACTCATGGTTTGTTTGGTTCAAATCTATGTTTATATCACCTATCGGCAAGACCCCAGAGATGTCACCGCGACAAAAAGGTGAACTAGTAGGCTTTCACTGAGACATTAGAGGTCTGCAGGACATCCCCCCAACCAAAGAATGCTACGGCAATGCATGAGAAGTAAAAAAATCCATGTCGGCATGACTAAAGAGGGGTCTTAGCGAAGAAGGAAAGTCACAACGACGCATGTGGAGCTAAGAAGGTGTATCGGTATGACAACAATGAGGTTTCCCCAAAGAAAAGGATCGACAAAAGGTTGTGTTGTTGGTATAGGGTCCCAACAAAGAAAATAGATCTCACTGACATAGAACGAAGTGGTATCAGTGAAGGGACATGCTCTCACCACAAGGTCTTGGCGATGGGCGAAGGTCATACCGAAAGAACAAAGTGAGCCCACCGGGAAGGAAAAGGAACTCGGGGAGACTTCAGGCGAATAAAAGGTTTTGTTGTGGCGTCACGGCAACAAGTGATGGTCTCGCCGACGGCAGGAAGGGCTCGATGACAGAGGAGAAATTTGGGGTAATGTCTCCCCAATACAAAATGTGCTCACCTAGAGAAGAGGGACTTCGGCGTGTGGTCTTGCCGAGTTCATGTAGTCTTGTCAATTGGTTTTGTAAGCTCGATGTGACTTCTGAGCCCATTGAAACATCTCACCAATTGACCCTTGCTATGTTGATGCCTGTTGTAAGACGAAATCGCATTGGGGAGACATCGATGGTGTCTCACTAACCTATGATTTAGGTCAGACCATTCTTGACTGCTCAGAATTTGGAGTGGCAGTTGGTCGCCCAATCAGAAGGAGCTGAGGGAGACCTTTGACTGATTGACTACCCTTGTGGAGGGGACTAACAGAGTGTGACCGGATGATTTTCTTCTAAGAATAGGTGGCGATGGATCGGCTCAGACGGTGTTTCAGATTTGCAAGGAGGTATGATGGTGCTTCCAATAGGTGGTTAACGCGTAAAAGTTCTAGAACAGAAGGGAGGCCAATTGAATGAAGAAAGCTATGACTCAGAAGGATAGCTGCGGTGACCACTGATGACAGAGGTAGTTAGTATTAATGGTGGGATATCCTGGTGCATTCAAGATGGCCCCAATAAAGTTTGAAGCTGGACATGGAGATGAAAGAATTAATGATGCCATAGCAAAAGATCTACAGATCTTTTCCAGGAGCCTTCTATCAGCATGGGCAACAAGGATTCACATTAAATGTAGTTTTGACTTTCCTTAGAAAGATATGAGAGCCGACTCTCCCGGATGCAGATATTTTGTAAACCCTAGTGTAGGGGACAACACATCATTTGGTACATTTTTTATATAAGGCATTCTTGCCTCTTTGTAAAGGTGGGAACTTCTATAGTTAGAAAATTCAGAGTTAGAACTTTCATTGTTAGCACCACTAGATTAGAACTTCTAGAGTTAGAGAACTTTCAGACAGAGAACCATTTAGAGTTGGAACTGTTAGGAGTTAGTTAGTTAATAGAAGGAGATAGAGTTGTATCTTGATTCTGAGTAATAAGAGCTTCTCTTTGTCTTCTTGGTTAGCAATAAGATTTTAGTACAGATTGTAATGCATTTTCTAAGTTATTTTAGCATAGTTGGAAACAATATGGAGACTCAGATTCTCTATACACTGGTGATTGTGCCAGCTTTGTAAATATTGTTTATCCTTTTTGATAATAGTAGATACAATCAGAGTTTAATCTACTTCATGTTGTGTTCCTGAATGATATTTGTCTTAATTTGATCATTTGATTTGTGAAGTCTTGAAGGAATGAAAGATTATTTGTGTTTTGTTTAAATAATGATTAAAATCTATTATGTGAATCAGCACTGTGAATGAAAGAAGTTGTGTGTCAATCACAAGTTTATCTTGTTCTATAGTTTAAGTTCATAATTCTTTGAAGTTAACAAGTCTGGTCAAGATTGGATAAACTATTGTTCTTTTCTGTTTCAAAACTTTGACTTATCTTTTTATATTTCTTTAAAAACCCATGCTAGAGTAGGTTTTATTTCATGTTTGATCTTAGAACAATCTAGAAGCTCAACACCAGCAAGCCCCTTGAATATTATTGTTGCATGGACCACTGAGTAACATCAGCATAGTTGAGACCCAACTACAAAGACCTTGGGAGCTAAGGCATCCATGTGTTGCCTTTCTCTTTCAGGAGAAGCATAATAGAAATATTTTGTTTGCATTGTTGTGGTGCCAAAATCACCATCAACAGGAACTAGTGCTAGAAGGAGGGCCTAGAAGGGAAAACTGGATAAAGCTAGGTTTTCCTCTCAAGAAAGGCCTCACAGAGTCCTTCGATTAGCTGAAAATCCATGACCATTGATAGAACTCAAGACCCCAACAAGACACAAGGTTCGCAAGACTAGGGCAGCCATCATACTTCCTTTATCAACCCCACTCACTCCACCATGCTTTTCACCAATAGCCCAGTGGATACCTATCAATCCACCATCACGTCCATCTCAATTGTTATCATAGCTGGTTCAACCCATAAAATAGCTGGCTCAACCACCACCACCACCACCACCAATGGCATTCTTCCAGAATAATCCCTCTCCATTGGGGACTATTCCCGGAGGTTTTCATGACATGCCTAAAAACCTTGAGAAATTTTTTCCTAAGTACATTCATGGTGAGTCAAGGAGTGTTGAAGAGCACATACAATCTTTTAAGGATGCTTGTACTAGAGCTCAGATAGCCCACCAGGATGTAGTCTGTAGGTTGTTTCCTTATTCCTTAGGGGATATGGCCTACAATTGGTACCTTAATCTCCCTCAAGGTTCTATCCTAACCTAGACACACCTGGAAAATGCTTTTATTTATTAGTTCAGAATCTATGTGGATCCAGCTCTTTTATATCACCAATTCACTACCATCAGAAAGGAACTAGGTGAACCCTTGCCTTTATTCAATACTAGGTTCCAACGAATGTATAGAAGATTGCAAGATCCTTATTTAGTCACTGAGGATAGTGCCATTCAAGCTTACTTTAGGGTTATAGACCCCTTGCTGGGCTTGTTCTTGTAAAGGACCTATCAACCAGCTGAGATTGACTATCTATCCAAAGTCTATCACCTAGCTATCAAGCTGCAGCAACAAATCAGTTTTCATCAAGAAGGCCTAGGAGGAGGTTTCCCTTCAATAGGATACCGGATGCATAGCCCAACCCCTCCATTCAATACTGTCTTAGGAATGTCTCCTTCCCATTATGGGCCTCTATCTGAATTACAAACCCAACCACCTATTCCATTCTTTTCTCCTAGGACTTATGATCTTTTTCAACAATCACAGCTTCCTCAAAGTTCCCATGGTCATCAGAACCAAATTGGAACACCAAGTCATGTTGGTCTGCCACCTGTGGGAAAAGTTGTGGAAAGTGAGAAAATAGTTCAGCTTACAAATGAGATGGAAACCTTGAAGAAAACACTGTCTCAAGTTACAAATGACATGGTTCAACTTCGGTTGAACCCTTCCCAAAACTAGGGTAACTACCCTAGTCAAAGCAGCAACAATTAGGCTAGTTATTAGAATCATAACAATTACAACCAAAGGGGTTATCAAGGCTAAAATTCCTCTAATCAAGGGTACCAAAACCAAAATAGAGGGTATAATCAAAGGCCAAATAACAACAAACAATGGAATACCGGGCCTAATAATGGTGGAGTCTCTCACAACTATCAAGCAAATGAGGAAAGAACACATACTGCAAACGTGGCCGACTTGAATTTCATGACTAACTAGTGTAGATTACATGATACTACAACCCATTCTGAGATAAACTGCCCTCAGATGGAGAAGGTTGTCAAGATGGCACACGAAGATGCCCACCTTTTAGGGGAATTCAAACAAAGGAGGTGATTCAGTGGATAATGTAATGGCTTATGACATCTTTGAAGAGGAATCATCATTCCCAAGGCAAGAGGAGAATGAACCAGAAGAAGATTCATATGATGCCTAGGCTTTTCAAATAAAAGGAGGGCACTTTCTAAGAAATCAAGGTAAGAGTCCATCCACTACATCAGCACCTCCTATTCACATGGTGCCTCCAAATCAAAGTGCTGATAATAATCCTCCTCCACCAAAAGGCCCGCTTGACCTTCATAACAAGGGTAATTCCTCTACTATTTTCAAAAGTAATTCAAGTTATAATACAAAATTTGACATTGTTTCTGAGATGCAGAAACATAAAACTTCTTTGTCATATTTTGAAATTTTAAAGTGGTGCCCTGCTCAAAGGGAGATAGTGCTGAAAGCTCTAGAACAAGATGATAAGTCAAAAGGAAAGAGCAAGGTGGCACCTACTGGGGATGTGAATGCAGCCTTATACAAAAACAAGGTAGGTACTCCACCTTTCCTTTTAAGTTTAAGAATTTCTAGAAAGAACCTTCACAACTGTTTGTTAGATTCAAGGGCTTTGGGAAATGTCATGCCATTTTCCATATGCAAGAAGTTGGGATTGGACCCTATTTAGAAAAATAAGAAGGTCATTCAACTTGACAAAACTGAGGTCAACATGGTAGGGGAATTAAGAAACATACACGCTCAAGTAGGATCAGATCCTAGGATCCTAACAAACATAGACATCCAAGTGGCAGAAATTCCCAAGACCTATGGTATGCTGCTAAGCCGAGATTTGATGAAGAATTTAGGGGGATATCTTTCCCTTGAATTTTCACATATGTGGCAAACATGGAAAGAGATTCCTAATCAGATCAAGATTGAGAGTGGGCCTCACCTCAAGCATATCATTACTGAATATGATTGCCACAATGAGGTAGCCTATTTTGAAACTAGAATAGGTGTGTATAAAATAGATGAAATTTTAACCTTCTCTATTCTTGATCCTAAAGACCTACCAATACCAGGGTTCCATGATCCTACAATTAATGAAAACCAACAAGCATTGGTCAGAAAACTACAACAAGATCAGCTGGTCTTGGGAGAATATGTAGATCTACAAAGTTTCCTGCTCCCCAATTGGTGCAGGGTACATTACCAAAACCATTCTGAACTAACTTGCCAACCCTGCATTGACATCTTAGATCATGTTTCGAAAGTTGAGGAAGCTAGCACAAGCCATCCTGAGATCATTACAGACCGCTTCTCATTTGAAGCCAAGGAAGCAATCATGTTAACAAGGGATACAATACTTTCAAAAGAAATCCCTTCTCAGATCAAACCTACTCTAGACACATGCCCAAATTAGTATACTGATAAGGAGCAGCCCCAAGGTTTGTTTAACACCCCTTCACTCACGGATATACCAAAATCCAAGGGGTTAACCAAAGAGACAAGTGACGGCCAGGAAGATAACCACAGGTTACATAATGCAATTAAGTAGGAATTGGATAAAGTACCTAGAGAACCTTCAGACAATCCTTTTCCTATGTCTAGTACAAGAGATCAAGCAGTCCCACCTTTGGTTAATCCTATTCAAATATCTATGAAAACTTCAAAAGGATTAACCCCTCCTTGTGATCAGTTGTGGACCCTTACCTTTGATGGATCCAAGTCCAAGACCGGTTGTAGTGTTGGAATTGTACTAACCAGCTCGAAAAGGAAAGTTTTCTTTGCTTCTTATAGGCTGCAATTTGGGTGCACTAATAATGTAGCTGAATATGAAGCTCTAGCTCGAGGATTAATGTTTGCACATAAGAAAAGGGTCACTAACTTGGTGGTCCAAGGAGATTCATAAGTAGTTATCAGGTAGGTGCACAGCTAGTATACATGTCACAATAGAAGACTGGCAGCATATAGAAATCGGGTGTGGAACCTGATTGAAGACTTAGATGCCTTTGGGATTAGTTTAATCCCTAGAGAAGAAAATTAGGCAGCTGATTCACTGGTTGTTGTTGTAAGCACCTTGGAGCCTATGCAAGGCTCCAAGTTTAAAAGATTCTTAGTGGAACTGATGTCCACCCCAGCTGTTCCTAACAATATCAAGAATTTCCAATTCTTTGATGATGATCGACATATTTTGGCCTTCCTAGCAAGCTCAGATTTTTTTGAGGGGAAAATTATTGATGAGTCCATCAGGGATCAAGGAGATTGGAACCCTGAGGATTGTGATACAGAAGGGGTCCTTAATTTGAGAAGTAATAGTATCCCCAAGGGAATGGTGGCTTTGGAGATACTTTTTGACTTAGATCCAAGGGCTCGAGAGAAGGCATCAACAGAAGAAAAGGGAGGAGAATATGAGACAATTAACCTTGCCGATTCTGGCCCTAAAAAAAATGTCTATATAGGGAAGGCCTGCCCTGAAGTAATTAGAGAAGACATACTAAGGGTGCTTAAAAAGGATATTGCTGCAATTTCTTGGGGGTATGAAGACCTCTAGACATTTGATGCTTTGGTTATCACCCACACTATCCCCTTGAAGCCTGAAGTTAAACCCTTCTGACAGAAGCAGCGCCTTGTCAATGCCTTGATTGAGCCATTGATCTACAAAGAAGTTCAAAAGTTACTGTCTGCAAGGATAATCTTCCCTGTGTTCCATTCTACGTGGGTGGCTAACTTAGTCCCAGTCTGCAAGAAGAACGGGGAGATTAGGCTATGCATAGACTTTAGAAACTTGAATAGGGCTTCAGAAAAGGATAATTACCCACTCCCTTCCTTGGATGAGGTATTACAGACTATCAATGAGGCACAAATGATGTCATTCTTGGATGGTTACTCTGGATACAACCAGGTAATGGTTGCCTTTGAGGATAGGATGAAGATGGCTTTCACTACAAATTGGGGGACGTTCGCATACAGAAGAATGGCGTTCGGCCTGATAAATGTGGGAGTAACTTTCTAGCACACCATGGACATAGCCTTCAGGGATCTAATTGGAAAATGTACCATTGTTTACATAGATGACCTGACAGTGTTCTCCAAGGATCGACTGAATCATGCTGCAGACTTAGCCAAAGTTCTCGAGAGATGCATCCAATATGGCGTCTCCCTCAATCCCAACAAATGTGTGTTCGGAGTTTCAGAAGGGAAGTTGTTGGGTCACATAATTTCTGAAAGGGGGATTTCAGCTGACCCAGATCGAGTTGAATCCATTATGAAGATTGCTAGGCCAGGGAGCAAGAAAGAGTTAAGATCTTTCTTTGGAAAGATCAACTTCGTAAGGAAGTTTATCATAGGTTTTGCAGAGATTGTAAAGCCTTTGAACGAAATGATGAAAAGGGATGTCAAGATAGAATGGATAGATGAAGCAAAGGTCGCATTCACACAAGTCAAGCGCTCCATTTCAGAAGCACCTATTCTCACTAGCCCCGATTACAAGAGACCATTCTACATTTACTCTTTTTCCTCTGAGCATTCATGCGCGGCTGTTTTAACTCAATGCAAAGAGGAGGTAGAGGAGATACCGATTGCTTTCATGAGTTCTCCCTTCAAGAACGTAGAAATCAGGTACCCACCCCTAGAGAAGCAAGCTTTTGTGCTAGTCTGAGCTGTCAAGAAGTTTCAACATTACATCCTTTGCAGCAAAATCATTGTTGTAGTTCTGGACGCAGCTGTAAAGTCTCTACTTATGCAAAGCGAGCTGGGAGAAAGGAGGGGCAAATGGATGGCCATCTTGCAAGAATTCAATCCGGAGATACATCCCATGAAAGTAGTCAGGGGCATGGGTTTATCCCAGTCCATGGCAAATGCTGGTGACAATATCATCTGTCAACAATACACGACCCAGTCTTTGTCTAACAACCCCTGGTATGTTGATACCATTTGCTTTATGCTCAATAATCGATGTCTAGAAGGAATGAATGCCACTCAAAGGAGAGCCCTAAGACTGAAGAGTTCTCATTACATGCTCAAAGGAGGGTTACTGTATAGAAGGAATTTTGAAGGGGTATATCTGAGATGCCTTGATCATCAAGAGGCCAAGCAGGTGATTTCTGAGTTTCATGGGAAGCATGGCACAGGTCATGGTTCTGTAGATGCTCTGGCACACCAAATCCTCAGGTCTGGTTATTACTGGCCCTGTGTATTCAAGGATACCCATCAACATGTGAGAACATGTCACATGTGCCAAGTTTTTGCACCAAGGGAATGCCATGCAGCCATGCCACTACAGCTCGTTTACGAGGTAAGGCCATTTGCCCAGTGGGCACTAGATTTCATTGGAGTGATTAACCCGAATTCCTCTGTAGGACATAAGTTTATCTTGACTGCTACTAATTACTGCATGAGGTGGGCAAAGGCCATACCTTGCAAAAATAGCACAACGGATGTAGTGATCAAGTTCCTCACCGAATGCATCACTATGAGGTTTGGGGTACCCTTCGCTCTAGTATGTGATAATGGTTATGCCTTTTCTTCTGCTGAGTTTATTTCCTAGGCATATGATCACAAGATTGTCTTGAAGTATTCTTCAAACTATTATCCACAAGGCAATGGAGTTGCAGAGTCTACCAATAAGAATCTCTTAGGGGTGATTAAGAAATTGTTAGAACATAACCCTAAAGACTAGCATACCCAGCTGAGATTCGCATTATGGACAAATAGGACTAGGATTAAGGCTGCCTTAAACACCTCACCATTCAAGCTGGTATATGGCCAAGAGCCTATCTTTCCTATCCATCTCCAAATACCTATCCTGGAGTTCATGAAGAAATTTTACTCCAGTGACAATAGGATAGAGATCAAGTTAGCTGCTTTGTTGACATTGGAAGAGCAAAGAGATGTGGCTTTACAACAATTCTTTAGGCATCAGGATGTTGTCAAGTGCTGGTTTGACAAAAGAGCTAAGATAAAAGCTTTTAGGATATCAGACCTAGTACTGTTATGGGATAAAGCCAATGAAAAGAAGGGCAGCCACCAAAAGTTTGACAAACTATGGCTAGGTCTTTATCAAATTGCTGAGATCCTAGGGGAAAATGCTTTTAGAATGAGTAGCCTAACTTGTGAACTGGTTCCTTTTCTTGTTAATGGGCAGTTCCTTAAGCACTATTTTGAGTCTTGAGGCTGGTTAGCTTCTATTATGTACATGAGTATTTCATTTTCTTTTATGTAGGTAATTTAGTTGTCTCATGTTTGTAAATAATTTGCATCCATATATATAACTTTTGTGTTTCAGCTTGTAAATAACTCTTTCATTGATGTGAATAACCTTCTATTCATTGTGTAAATAATGTGGCTCTTGCCTGTAAATAGCTTCCTACTTGTACGTTTGTCCATGTCTCCTTTTGTTTTCTTTTCCTTTTGTTTTTTGTTTGTTCTGTTCTTTGGGGGTTTAATCTGTTTCTTCCTATTTGAAGCTATGGGTTGCTAACTAAAGCATGTTGTGGTCATTAGGAGAGAAGTGGTTTAGGTATTTTCAAGTTTGCTGGTTGGATGATTCTTTCCTCAATTCATTGTTTCATGTTTGTTGTCAATAAAGGTTGTGGAAAGTGTTGGAGAACAAGGTACCAAGGAAGTAACATTCATCAACTCCCCTGAATTTGTCACAAATCATTAAAATCATCTCCTCTTCTAGTGGTGTATTTGTCCTAGAATGATAGTGTTGTAAAATTTGAGTGAAAAATCCAACTTCCAAGTGTTGTTATGAGGTCCATTGTAGTTTTCAACCCAGATAAGATATAAAATATGTGACATATCAAAAAAAAGAGAGAGCAGAATTAAAATGAACTATCTGAAATTCCAAAAGAAAAGAAAAGAATTATCAAAAGAAGAAGAGGAATCAATATCAATGGGTGATTCCAATATCTCTACTGGGGCTATGGATGCCTGTATGGCAGTAGAGCAATGCTGTGAGAGAACTAGAGGTATCTCCGTCGGGGCTATGGACGCCTGTCTAGCAGTGGAGCAATGCCTAGGATATCATTGCACAAAGGAAATCAACTCATGTAGCTCAAATTTTACATATTAATATTCAAAGGATGAAGAAATTTATGAAAGCAATGATGCACTATCAAGCACACACATAGATTTAGGGATAGCCATTGTTTGACTTACATTTGAGATTCTAGGTTTGCCTTGCTTGTTATAACTGACCTAATTGGAGTTGTCATGTTCATGAGCTAGGAGTTCTGGGTAGCTGAATCCTTCAGATTCATGAAAATGGTTAAACCATTTTCCTAGTCGAGTCGCCATTTGTTATGCATTGTGTAACACCCCCCACTTTGATCTGGATCAAAATGGGTCCCCCTTCTCTTCTGGTTTCTTTGCCTCTGTTATTTGCTTCACTTTTGGGAGTTCTTCTATATCTTCGTGTTTTATCTTTTGTTTTGTATAATCTAATCTTGGTTCTACCTCAGTTGAAATTTGAGCTTTCTCCTGAGTTTGGGATTTTCCACCCCATCTAGATTTTCCCGAATCTCGCTTGAACTCTAGCCGAGAGTTGTGGGTTCGCAGATTTTCGGTCTTCATGGAAATCCATGTGGACTGGATTTTTGCGGATCTCTTTCCCCCCTGGATTTTCCCAAAATCCATTATTCCCTGTTTGTCCCGGGTTTGTCAGAATGAATTCTGTCCCACGTGGATTTCCCCAGAATTTGGTGAAATGTGAACAAGTATGGAGTAACTCTAAGTTAATATGATTCATTTCAGTGATGATTTTGATTAATCAGCTTCTCTTTGTATGATCTTCTCTATTGAATGTAGGATTAAATCATGTACAGGGTGATATTTGTCAGGGGAGCTCAGTTGGGGTGCATGCTTCAGTACAGTTTGGTCGTGAAAATCCGCTAAGGCAAAGGTCAGCAAGACTTTCTAGGCTCTTACCGACTAGTGGCTCGGCTCTGACTGTTTGAGAGCCAAACAATCAGAATACTCCCCATGGTGCATCTTAATTGGTATAGGGTTATCACAGTCTCCTCAACTCATGGTTCATTTGGTTCAAATCTGCATTTATATTGCCTATCGGCAAGACCCCAGAGATGTCACCGCGACAAAAAGGTCAACTAGTAGGCTTTTGCTGAGACATTAGAGGTTTGTAGGACATCCCCCCGACCAGAGCACGTTATGGAGACACATGAGAAGCAAAACAATCCATGTTGGCATGACTAAAGAGGGGTCTTAGCGAAGAAGGAAAGTCACACCGATGCATGTGTTGCAAAGAAGGCGTATTGGTTTGACAGCAACGAGGTTTCCCCGAAGCAAAGGATCAACAAAAGGTTGTGATGTTGGTATAGGGTCCCAGCGAAGAAAATAGATCTCACCGACATAGAACGAAGTGGTATCAGTGAAGGGACATGCTCTCGCCACAAGGTCTTAGCGATGGGCGAAGATCATACTGAAAGAACAAAGTGAGCCCGCCGGGAAGGAAAAGGAACTCGGGGAGACTTCAGGTGAATGAAAGGTTTTGCTGCGGGATCACGGCGACAAGTGATGGTCTCACCGACGGTAGGAAGGGCTCGGTGAGAGGAGAAATTTGGGGTAATGTCTCCCTGACATGATAAAGTCTCCCCAATATAAAATGTGCTCGCCCAGAGAAGAGGGACTTCGGCATGTGGTCTTGCTGAGTTCATGTAGTCTTGCTGATTGGTTTTGTAAGCTCGATGTGACTTTTGAGCCCGCTGAGATGTCTCAGTGATTGACCCTTGCTATGTCAATGCCTGTTGTAAGATAAAATCATATCATCGAGACATCGATGGTGTCTCACCGACCTGGGATTTAGGTCAGACCACTCTTGACTGCTCAGAATTCAGAGTGATAGCTGGTCACCAAATCAGAAGGAGCTGAGGGAGACCTTTGACTGATTGACCGCCCTTGTGAAGGGGACTAACAGAGTGCGACCAAATGATTTTCTTCTGAGAACAGGTGGTGATGGATCAGCTCAAATGGTGTTTCAGATTTGCAAGGAGGTCTGACGGTGCTTCCAACAGGTGGTTAACGTGCAAAAGGTCCAGAACAAAAGGGAGGCCAATTGAATGAAGAAAGCTATAACTCAAAAGGATAGCTACGGTGACCACTGATGACATAGGCAATTAGTATTAATGGAGGGATATCCTGGTGCATTCAAGGTGACCCCAACAAAGTTCAAATCTAGACATGGAGATGAAAGAATTAATGATGCCATAGCAAAAGATCTACAGATCTTTTCCAAGAGCCTTTTATCAGCATGGGCAACAAGGATTCACATTAAATAAAGTTTTGAATTTCCTCAGAAAGATCTGAGAGCCGACTCTCCCGGATGCAGATATTTTGTAAACTTTAGTGCAGGGGACAACACATACTTTGGTACATTATGTATATAAGGAATTCTTGCCTCTTTGTAAAGGTGGGAACTTCTACAGTTAGAAAATTCAGAGTTAGAACTTCTAGAGTTAGAGAACTTTCAAATAGAGAACCATTTAGAGTTAGAACTGTTAGGAGTTAGTTAGTTAACAGAAGGAGATATAGTTTCATCTTGATTCTATGTAATAAGAGCTTCTCTTTTTCTTCTTGGTTAGCAGTAAGATTTTAGTATAGATTGTAATGCATTTTCTAAGTTCTTTTAGCGTATTTGGAAACAATCTGGAGACTCAGATTCTCTGTACACTGGTGATTGTGCCAACTTTGTAAATATTGTTTATCTATTTTGATAATAGTAGAAACAATTAGATTTTAATCTACTTCATGTTGTGTTCCTAAATGATATTTGTCTTACTTTGATCATTTGATTTGTGAAGTCTTGAAGGAATGAAATATTATTTGTGTTTTGTTTAAATGATGATTAAAATTTGTTATGTGAATCAACACTATGAATGAAAGAGGTTGTGTGTCAATCACAAGCTTATCTTGTTCTGCAGTTTAAGTTTATAATTCCTTGAAGTTAACAAGTTTGGTCAAGATTGGATAAACTATTGTTCTTTTTTGTTTCAAAACTCTAACTTATCTTTTTATATTTCTGTAAAAACCCCTATTAGAGTAGGTTTTATTTCATGTTTGATATTAGAACAATCCAGAAGCTCAACACCAATAGACCCCTTGAATATTACTATTGCATGGACCACTGAGTAACATCAGCACAGTTGAGACCCAACTACAAAGACCTTGGGAGCTAACGCATCCATGTGTTTCCTTTCTCTTTCAGGAGAAGCATAATAGAAATATTTTGTTTACATTGTTGTGGTGCCAAAATCACCATCAACAAGTCTACTAATATAGCATTTGAGAGATTGAAGGAGGCTATGTGTGCAACTCTAGTGCTTGCCACTCTTGACTTCACCAAGGAACTCATTGTGGAATGTGATGCTTCTAGAAATGGGACAGGAGCAGTGCTTATGCAAGAATGTTGACCAATTTCTTTTGAGATTCATCAGTTAAATGGTAAGAATCAGCCAGAACCTATTTATGAGAAGGAAATGCTAGCAATCCTTCATGCAGTTAAACAATGGAGGCCTTATCTATTAGGTAGACACTTCAAGGTTAAGACAGATCATGATAGCCTAAAATAGTTTTTGGAACAAAGACTATCTTCTGAAGAGCAATAAAAATGGGTCACTAAGATGTTAGGATATGACTTTGAGATTGTATATAAGAAAGGGAAACAAAATATTGTAGCAGATGCACCTTCAAGGAAGGATGAGAAAGATGAAGCCTTATTGTGTGCCCTTTCAATATTACAAGAAAATTGGGTGGAGAAAGCCAAAGTAGAATGGAAAAATGATGTTGTGACAAGTAGTCTCATCAAACAATTATAGCTCAAATAAGTTTTTTTGGAAGGGAGATACTCTTTGGTATAAAGAGTGTTTGTATCTCTACAAGAATTCCACTCTTAAACACAAGATTCTTACAGAGTTGCATGAGTCTCTAGTTGGTGGTCATTCAATATTTTTGAAGACATCATTGAGTCAAGCAAGATTTTTTTGGGGAAGGGCTAAAAGATGATGTTAAAATTTTTGTGGTTGAATGTTTGGTTTTTCAAAGGAATAAAGGGGAGACAATTAAGACACCAGGTCTCTTGCAACCCTTATCTATTCCTAGCTAGCGTTGGGAAGAGGTATCCATGGACTTCATCACATGGCTTCCCAAATATAAAGGTCATAATGTCATGATGGTAGTAGTTGATCACCTCACTAAATATGCACATTTCATTGCATTATCACATCCTTTTACGACAAGTGCAGTGGAAAAATATTTTTTGGAGAATATCCAAAAACTACATGGTACACCTAAGGTTATTGTTAGTGATCGTGATCTTATCTTCACTAGTCACTTTTGGAAAGATTTATTCTCATGTTTGGGTACTCAATTGGCTCATAGTTCTTCATACCACCCTCAATTGAATGGGAAAATTGAGGTTGTTAATAAGTGTTTGGAAGGATATCTACGTTGTTTCACTTCAGAGAAACAGTCTCAATGGGTAGATTGGCTACCACTTCTAGAATGGTGGTATAACACTTCTTTTCATAGCTCATCAAAAATGTCTCCATTTTTTGGAACTTTATGGATATCACCCTCCTTCCATCACATCATCAATAAAGGTGTCACCAAGAGTTTAGGCAATAGAAGACCATTTGCTTCATCAACAACAACTACTTTTAGGACTCAAGGAGAATTTAGCCATGGCACAAAATAGAATGAAACAACATGCAGACCAACGTTGTAGTGAAAGAAGTTTTGAAGTTTGGGATTGGGTCTTCTTGAGATTGCAGCCTTATAAGAAAATCTCACTAAAGCAACAAAAAAAGAATAATAAGTTGTCTCCAAGGTATTATGGTCCATACCAAATCATGCAAAAGATTGATAGTGTTGCCTACAAGCTAGAGTTGCCACCAACAAAAAAGATACATCCATTTTTTCATGTTTCCTATTTGAAGAAGATAATTGGGCATAATATTCCAACTCAAACAAAACTACCAGAGCTTGATGAAGAAGGAAGAATCATTTTGGAAGTAGAGTGCATTTGTCAAACACGCACAAAGAAGTTGAGGAATAGAACTCTCACTGAGTATCTCATCCAATGGAAGAATTTACCAGTTGAAGATGCCACATGGGAGGATGAGGAGTTCATTCAAAAGAATCCAAACTTGATTAGCATTGAGGAAAATGCTTCTTTGAAGAAGGGGGGCATGATACGCCCTTAACATTATTGTACATCGGGTTATGAATAGTTGGCTTGTGGCTATCTTAACTCTCTATTAAGTCATATTATCATTAGTATATTGTTATTTAGTTGTTTAGGTTGGCCTAAGACTTATATAGGTGTGTCTAAGTCAGGCTAGGTGATATCCTAAGCATAAATAGGTATATATAGGAGGTTGTGAGTCTTATTTCATCATCAAGTTGTGAAGTGTGTTCTCATTGGAGATATTTGGAGGTTTTCCCCCTAGAAGTGGCTTGTTATTCTTAGTTATTATCAAGTATTTGTAGCATATTTCATATCATATTTTTCTATTGTGCAAGTTATTTCATAACAAATTCAATCTAGAGAATTGAATGGTGAGAGATTGAGCTGATTATGGGAATGGTTTCTCCCCATGAAAACATCAGGCCAGATGATAGGAAGAATCAGAGGAATGAGATTGAGAGGATTGCCTAAAAATTTGTCTCCACAACTTTCCCATGAATACGAGTTGAATTAAATTGGATATTTGATATCTAATTTGGTAGGTGAGTGAATACAAGAAATTTCCCTTTATCCTTTATTTGAATAATTTATGATTTTATTCAAATTAGTAAAAGGGGATAAATAATTTAATAAAACAAACTATAGAATTTTTTTATTAAATAAATATAGAAGGGATATAATAATTAAACAACAGAGTATTTAACCTTGTTTAATTAATTAAGATTGAATGATGTGATAATTAAATAGCACAAACAATTTGAAGTTGTATATTTAATTAAAATTGAAGAATAGTAGAATGAAGTATAAATAAATATTTCTATTTATTTATTAAGTAGATGAATTTAATTATGATAATTAAATAAAACAAAGTGAAATTCATTTATTTAATTAAGATGAAAATAATAGAATAAAGATTGAAGAATTTAAGATGAACTATAAATAAATATTTCTATTTATTTAATAATAGATGGAATAAAGGTTAATTAATCAAATAAATCATATTTAATTAATTATATTCTCCAGACTATTTTTAGGTGTATACAGAAACTTCCTTGCATGCAAGCACAAATGTTTTATGAAGGATCTAGTCACTAAGCAGGTTGCCTTGTAGAAGAGAGAAGAGGAGCCAGTAGCTCTCGCTTCAACATCTTCTTTTGTGTCCTCTTCCACTCTTTCTGCTATAGTTACCTCCTCCTAAATATTTCTTTTGGCTCCCCCTTTGAGTGTGAATGATCCTCACCCAAAGAGGGTGCAAGTATTCGTTGCTCCTTCGACTGAGCCTCCCCTTCTGATGTCCCTTCCAGATATCCCACCCTTTTCAAAATTTATGGATATGCTAAATACCTCAATGGTGTCTCTCATAATTTTCTCCTCTTCCTCCTCACCCTCTTCTTCATCTGTAGGGATCTCGCATCCTCCGATGAAGGGAAAGATGGAGGATGACCCTTCTTGCAATGGGGGTTGGAAGAAGGGTTCACCTTCTTCAGAAGGTGGTTCTACATTAGCTTGCATCATCTTAGTGATAGAGGAAGCCTCGGTGTCCCTAGAGTTTTTCATTGCTCCTGAATCTATAGTGAGCCTAGTAGTGGATCTCGGGTGCCACCTCCATTGCCTATTGAGTTGACACATGGCACTCCTATAAAGTGTGTGTTCAACTTTGTAGACAATGTCTTAGCCTTATCAAATATTTTTATGAGATTGTTGGAATTCACCTCATAGAAACTAAGTCGAGAAGACCTTGATGGGCCTTCTTCCTTAACTCTTGTTTCAAGAGGGTCAGAGGTTACCCCCCTTGATATATTACCTTTGCAAGCTCGTCTGCCCTCCCCTTATAGTGATCTAGATTGAGTGAACTGTGACCTCTTGGTTGATGAGGAATAGGGGGCACCTGTTCTTTATCTATAGATTAGATTGTGTATGTGTTTTGTGTTCCCTCATGCTTGTTTTATATGTTCTTGGATGACCCTTGTCACCCTCATAGGTGCTTAGATACAAGAGTGTTTTTGTCTCATAAAACTTCTTCTATTTGTCACATCATTCTTCTCTTTGTCGTGTATTGATTTTCAACAATTGGGGATGATGTAAAGTGTTGGAGGCATTTAGGCCTCCCTTCCATGTTGACCCAATTTTTTCTTTTTACTCTTTTTCACATTCCTTTCTTCACATGGTTTAATATAGTAGGGGCTTGATGAAGTTCATTTATATATTATTATACTTATTTATCTATATTTATGAGTAGCTCTAACCTTGAAATATCAAATCTCCCTGTCTCTTGTTCATTATGTTATGATTTCCCCTTTCCTTTTATCTTTCTCTCTTCCTTGCTTACTTTTTTATGTTGTGGTGCTTATACGTCATCCCTCACATGTGCGACAACATTACCATGGTTACATCTCATTATGTTCCTCAAGCCACAACATCACCTCCATTCTTAATTTTCTCTCCTAAGGGTGTTGCGTTCCTTTGTGTTCAACATGCCCCATCCTAAGGGGGGGCTATCATGCTGTTTCAATTTTCAAAAGGTGTATTCGGTGGCTAGTGAAACCCTTCTTGAAAATCTCTAATTTTTTAAAAATTGCATTCTTCAACTTGGATCCCTAGATGACTTTTTCTTTCATCTTAGATTTGTAAGATAGAATATGTACATTCCTTTGTGAGGGAACATTCTTTCTTTTGGATTCCTTGATGAAATGAATCTTTTAGAAGAAATCCTTGATGCTTGAATCATTGGCGAATAAATCAATCTATTTTCAAAAAATGTTATCACTTTCAAACTGAGTGTCCTTTGAGTGGACCCCTTTTCTTTTGAAGGGTTCCCAAGGGACCCCTTTGAAAGCTCTTCCTTAATTTTTTTATTATCTACGTGATTTTTTGCTTGTCTTCCTATGTGAATTATTTTTGAAATCTAACATTTTTATGTACGGATTAACATGTTGCTTTGTAGGTGTGCTTATGATGCTTCTTTTCAATCAACCTTGTAGGACTGAGTGCTTATAAGGTCCCATCAGACTCTGTGGATCCTCTTATGTATGGATTCCTTTAGGACTAAGCACCTGTGGGGTACCTCCTTGGAAAGTTTGAGGACCTATGAAGCACTTACATCCTACAGGATCTCTTCAACTCTATAGCTTCAAGGACCTACAAAGCCTTTTATTCACCATCCATAGGTATGTGGATTTGCGGTGCATTTTTTTCAACTCTCCTTGGGTCTAAGGGCCTGTGGATCCTACTCTTCCTATGCTTTTGGGTGGGTCAAATTATGATCTACTTCCTTGAAAGTTTAGGTATACATTTTAAAACTCCTTTTGATCTACTTTAACTCACATCTAGTAGCACATATGCTTGCTAAAGTGGGGGAAAAATGTAATGGATTAAATTTTCACCCCTCACAAATTACCTATTTGCATCCCCTCACCTTAGAATAATTAAATCCAAAAATTCATTTAAACTTCATCCACCCGCTCTCCACCCACTTGGTAGTTGTCTGTAGTGTCAGTGGGGGAATTTTCATCAGGGATGCTAGTGCAACACACGAACATCTATGTGGTACATTGTTGTCTTGACAAGATTCCTACCTTTGGAACTTCCAGAGGTATTACACTTCTCCATTAGTAATGAAGAGTAATGCCCATTTTCCCTTGACTGACCTTGAACAACTCATTTGGACTACTATTCACTTCAATATATTCATTCATTCATTCAATCGATCCTCTACATCCTCGACACAATCTTCTTGATCTTCTACACTCTACTTGCTACTACACACTCTATTTTTCTCTCACCATTGTTGAAAATTTAAAGTGTTACTTTGTTGTATTCTACTCTCATTGTTGCAATGACAATTGCATCTTCAATCTTGTGAGCTTGCATCTCCCTTCACATGCTCGAGGACACCTTGCTTGGGAGGTGATATCCATTCATCTTAGCATTGTTATTTGATTTACATAGCATAGTGTTGTTTCCATTTCTTGGAATTTCTTCCATTACTTTCTTTATCACATTTTCTATCGCGTGGCTATGCTGGCTATCCATGGAGGTGGGAACATTGGAATAGGGGTTTAACTATGGCAAGCCCCAAAACAGCCCCAAAATTTTTCTCATTCTATTGTGTGTAGGTTTTGCATTCATGTGGAGCTTGTGGGAGTCTAGAATATTTGTAAGTTATATTTCCATCACCTTTCACTCTTGTCAAATTCTATTTGGAACTTTAAAACATTTCTATCATTATTTTATCATTCTATCATTTTCTACTTTTGTTATTACATTAAACTGTACTAGTTAACTAGTTAGTTCGTTTCCCTAGGTTTTGCATTATATTTCATACTTTCTATCTGCATAAATGTCGATGCATCAGTGAGATGCTAGTGCACTACATTTCCATCCATGTTATGTGCTACTATCCTCTAGAAGAGGGCTATCTGAGGTACGGTCCAAAATTTGAAAACGTACTCTCTTAACCCCCTGAAACCTTAAGGTTAGTATAAATATAGTAGTACTAATATTTCTCTTCTTTATCTACCTTAAACGTCTTACAACTTCCCTAAACCTTCCATCTAGCTTGAGGTAGATCAGGATAGTTGATCATTCTAGACCCTCTTGTGACCCAAGGTTCTGAGCATTCAGTCCCCCTCCTCTACACTATGTAAGGTTGTCTAAGAGGAAACATGGATAACAGGATCTCCTTTCCCACCATATTTCTCAAATCTAGGAACTTCTATACCTTGTGGAATTTGTGTTCTCAATATCTCCAAGGATAACAAATTTGTTTTGATGTATTGTGAAGGTTGACCTTTGTTGTTTTGATTTAAGGTGGTGATTTTTTATTGAAGGGATGACATGGTTTGAAAAGCTATGTTAATGATTGGATCATTGTTGGTATTACATGAGTTGGATGGGAATAAGGTGGAGTGGTGTATGTTTGTGGAGGGAAAGTGAATTGTAGGTTTGTAAGGGGATATGTGGTATGAAATACTTGCACAATAGGAGAATATGATATGAAATATTCTGCAAATACTTGATAATAACTTAGAATAACAAGCCACTTCGAGGGGTAAAACCTCCAAATATCTCTAATGAGAACACACTTCACAACTTGATGATGAAATAAGACTCACAACCTCCTATATATACCTATTTATGCCTAGGATATCACCTAGACTGACTTAGAAACACCTATATAAGTCTTAGGCCGACCTAAACAACTAAATAACAATATAATAATTATAATATGACTTAATAAAGAGTTAACATAGCGACAAGCTGACTATTCATAACCCGATGTACACTAATATTAATGGTGTAGCATGCCCCCCTTCTTCAAAGAAGCATTGTCCTCAATGCTAATCAAGTTTGGATTCTTTTGAATGAACTCCTCATCCTCCCATGTGGCATCTTCAACTAGTAAATTTTTCCATTGGATGAGATACTCAATGAGAGTTCTATTCCTCAGCTTCTTTGTGCATGTTTGACAAATGCACTCTACTTCCAAAATGATTCTTCTTTCTTCATCAAACTCTAGTAGTGTTGTTTGAGTGGGAATATTATGCCCAATTACCTTCTTCAAATAGGAAACATGAAAAACTGGATGTATCTTTGTTGTTGGTGGCAACTCTAGCTTGTAGGAAACACTACAAATCTTTTGCATGATTTGGTATGGACTATAATACCTTGGAGACAACTTATTATTCATTTTTTGTTGCTTTAGTGAGATTTTCTTATAAGGTTGCAATCTCAAGAAGACCCAATCCCCAACTTCAAAACTTCTTTCACTACAATGTTGGTCTGCTTGTTGTTTCATTCAATTTTGTGCCATGGCTAAATTCTCCTTGAGTCCTGAAAGTACTTTTTGTTGATGAAGCAAGTGGTATTCTACTGCCTAAAATCTTGGTGACACCTTTATTGATAATGTGATGGAAGGAGGATGATATCAATAAAGTGCCAAAAATGGAGACATTTTTTATGAGCTATGAAAAGAAGTGTTATACCACCATTTTGCAAGTGGTAGCCAATTTTCCCATTGATACTATTTATTTGAAGTGAAACAACGTAGATATCCTTCCAAACACTTACTAACAACCTCAATTTTCCCATCTAATTGAGGGTGGTATGAAGAGCTATGAGCCAATTGAGTACCCAAACATGAGAATAAATCTTTCCAAAAGGACTAGTGAAGATAGGATCATGATCACTAACAATAACCTTAGGTGTACCATGTAGCTTTTGGATATTCTCCAAAAAATATTTTGCCACTGCACTTGTTGTAAAAGGATGTGACAATGCAATGAAATGTGCATATTCAGTGAGGCGATCAACTACTACAATGATGACATTATGACCTTTATATTTGGGAAGCCCTATGATGAAGTCCATGGATACCTCTTCCCAACGCTGGCTAGGAATAGATAAGGGTTGCAAGAGACTTGGTGTCTTAATTGTCTCCCCTTTATTCCTTTGACAAACCAAACATTCAACCACAAATTTTTTAACATCACCTTTTATCCCTTCCCAAAAAAATTTTGCTTGACTCAATGATATGTCTTCAAAAATCCTAAATGACCATCCATGGGAGACTCATGCAACTCTATGAGAATCTTGTGTTTAAGAGTGGAATTCTTGTAGAGATACAAATGCTCTTTATACCAAAGAGTATCTCCCTTCCAACAAAACTTATTTTAACTACTACGATCACTTTTTAATTGTTCAATGAGATTACTTGTCGCAACATCATTTTGCCACTCTGCTTTGGCTTCCTCCGCCCAATTTTCTTGTAATATTGAAAGGGCACACAATAAGGCTTCATCTTTCTCATCCTTCCTTGAAAGTGCATTTGCTACCATATTTTCTTTCCCTTTCTAATATACAATCTCAAATTCATATCCTAACATCTTAGTGACCCATTTTTGTTGCTCTTCAGAAGATAGTCTTTGTTCCAAAAAATATTTTAGGCTATCATGATCTATCTTAACCTTGAAGTGTCTACCCAATAGATAAGGCCTCCATTGTTTAACTGCATGGAGGATTGTTAGCATTTCCTTCTCATAAATAGGTTTTAGTTGATTCTTACCCTTTAATTGATGTCTCTCACAAGCAATTGGTCAACCTTCTTGCATGAGCACTACTCCTATCCCATTTCCAAAAGCATCACATTCCTCAATTAATTCCTTGGTAAAGTCAAGAGTGGAAAGCACTGGATTTGTACACATAGCCTCCTTCAATCTCTCAAATGTTGTATTGGTGGACTCGTTCCAATGAAAATAATCCTTCTTCAATAGAGTGGTGAGAGGTGTTTCTATACAACCATAATTCTTCACAAATCTTCTATAGTACCTTTTCAATTTGAAGAAACCCCTTAGTTTCTTAATGGTTTTTGGAATAGGCCATTCCATGATAGCCTTAATTTTGTTAGGGTCCACCTTTACTCCATCATGTGAAACTATGTGTCCCAAATACTCCACCTCTTTAAGACCAAAAGTACACTTGGATGGCTTAGCATAGAGTTTATGATCTTCAAGTATTTGTAATGCTTGATCCACATGTTGCAAATTTTCTTCCCAAGTCTTGCTATAAATCAATATATCATCAAAGAATACTAACACAAACTTTCCCAAGAAATTCTTAAAAATGGAATTCATCAAAGTTTGGAATGTAGATGGTGCATTGGTAAGACAAAATGGCATCACCAAAAAATGATAATGACCCTCATGAGTCTGAAATGTTGTCTTACAAATATCTTCCTCCTTAATTTGAATTTGGTGATAACCAGATCTAAGATGTAACTTGGTAAAATACATAGCTCCATTCAATTCATCTAGCAAATCATCAATGACTGGAATAGGAAACTTATCTTTAATGGTGTACATGTTGAGAAATCTATAATCTGGACACATGTTCCAAGTATCATCCTTCTTACGCACCATCACCATAGGCGAGGAGTAAGCACTGTGGCTGTGCCTAATAATTCCTGCCTCTAGCATCTCCTCAACATTTTTTTCTATCTCACTCTTTTGTATGTGTGGATACCTGTAAGGTCTGATGCTCGATGGTTGTCTCCCTAGAACTAAATACATGGCATGATCATGATACCTCTTAGGAGGAAGTCCTTTAGGCATATCTCCAAAAACAACTGAGTGACGATCAATTATAGCTTGCAAATCTAGATGAGTAGGAGCATTAGATTGAGAGACTTGTAATGAACATAGTTGGGCCACAAATCCATCCATTCCTTTCTTAAGCAACTTTTGCATTTGATGAGAGCTTACCATTTCTGGGGATTTTTCCTTCAACCCCCTTAGCTCTACTACCCTTCCTTCTGATTGAAATCTCATGAATAGTTCTTCAAAGTTCATCTCAATTGTTCCCAATGTAGTAAGCCATTGTACTCCAAAAACAATATTTGTTGCACCCATGGATATTGCATACATTGGGGTATCAAGTTGATAATCTTCCATGGATAATTTAATGCTATGACACTTCCCTTAACAACTAACTATACCACCATTTGCAATCAAAAGCTAAGACTCTAGAGCTAGATATATAAAACAATTTAGACGAGTAGCTAACTTTTTGTTGATGAAATTATGAGTACTACCTCAGTCGATCAACACTGTTACCTTATGCTTCTTTAAGAACCCCACCACCTTGAGAATTTGTGGAGCACTAAAACTTGAGAGTGCATGACAAGAAATGATTGGTTGAGAATCATGTGATTCCTCATTTGACTCCCTTTCATCCTCTAGTATGGGTTCCTCCTCTTCTTCCTCACTTGGACCTTCAATATAGAACAATTTCTTTTCACTGCATTTATGTCCTCAACTATATTTGCTATCACAATTGAAACACAACCCTTTTGTTATTTTCTCCTCAATTTGTTGTGGAGTCAACCTAGTAGGTTGTGTTGAATATCCTTTCTCTCGTCACATTATCCCCTTGCTTCTTAGGAATCAAATAATTCTCCTCTAACCTGCATGCTAAGATAAAAGACTCATTTATGGAGCTAGGGCTAAACATGCGTAACTCATGTTGAATGTGATCCTTGAGACCCCCCAAGAATAAATCATTCAATTTTTCCTTCGTAATTGTATCCACTTTTAAGGATAGATTTTGGAATTGTTGA
This sequence comes from Sequoia sempervirens, assembly GCA_007258455.2. Lineage (NCBI taxonomy): Eukaryota > Viridiplantae > Streptophyta > Pinopsida > Cupressales > Cupressaceae > Sequoia > Sequoia sempervirens. Next base: position 365,127,589 of record VDFB02193867.1, read on the forward strand.
ATATAATCCTTAATTGACCCTATTTGTTGAAGTTTAGCCAGTTGGCTGGAGAAGTTGTCTATCATGCTACTGCTATATTGTGCTTGGAGTTCCTCCATAAAAATTGACCATGAGACAATGAGCCCGTTTTTCCTTCGATGAGTGCAAAGCCAATGATACCAAATGAATTGATCTGGTTCTAGATATAGGGAATCCATCGTGACCTTTTGTCCATTTGGGATTTGGTGTACTTCAAAAAAAATCTCCATTTGGTTTATCCATGTTAGAGGATCCTTTCAATCGAAGTTGCACATATCCACCTTTGGAAATAAATTCCTAGATCCCATAGGAGTACTAAAGCTTGTGTCAATGTTAGCTGACCTAGAATTTTCACCTTGGTTGCTTGAAAACTCCTTTCTTGGTTCAACCATGTAGGTGCTTAACATGTTTTGTATGTCTAATATATCCCCTCTTAGGTCACACATATCCATCTTCATTGAGGAAATATCTCCCTTTACCTTATTGATTTCCTTATTAGGAGTAATATCCTCTATTGTTACCCCATCCTTATTGGGAGTCTTCCCTGGAGTGACAACATTCTTTTTGCCCTTTGTTGCAGGCCCAATCATGATGGGAACTGCTAATTTTGAAATAAATCACACAAATGAAACTTAAATTCTCTGAATTTTTTACTAAACTTACTAGGTCCATAATAACTCACCTCGAAAAATCTCCAAGAAATAAGCAGATTTGCAGCATGGAGAGTGATAATTGTGAAAAAATTAATTTTTCAATAACTTGCTTATTTTTGCTCAAATTTCTCCAAATTTTTTACTATAATCTCCTTGAGTATTTCTTCAAAAACCCAATAAAAATAAAACTCCAATTCGACAAGATGTACGAGATATATAGATTCCAAAAAAAATGTGTAGAAACCCTAATTCTACTCTAATTCTTCTGAAATCTAGACTGTAGCTTCTTTAATATTTTCTTCAAAAACCCTTTAAAATTGAGAGAAAAAATCACCAAAATCTGAAAGATATGCTCTTCCCAAAATTGCCTCCAAAATTGAGAAAAAACCTTGCCTCTATGGTGCCAAGATCATGCTCTAATACCACTTGGTATGAAATACTTGCACAATAGGAGAATATGATATGAAATATGCTGAAAATACTTGATAATAACTAAGAATAACAAGCCACTTTGAGGGGGAAAACCTCCCAATATCTCTAATGAGAACACACTTCACAACTTGATGATGAAATAAGACTCACAACCTCCTATATATACCTATTTATGCCTAGGATATCACCTAAGCCAACTTAGAAACACCTATATAAGTCTTAGGCCAACCTAAACAACTAAATAACAATATAATAATGATAATATGACTTAATAGAGAGTTAAGATAGTCACAAGATGACTATTCATAAGTCGATGTACACTAATATTAAGGGCGTAGCAATATGATTGAGGAGATATGATATTTGAATGTACAAAGCTAGAAGGATTCTTAGTGGAAATACCTAAGGAAGTGTTGACATTTATAGTAGGCTAAATAGTTGTGGTAACATGAGTACTGGTGTATGTACATAGGAATACATGGATATTTTGGGAGGAATGGAATTTCCACCTTGCCTTCAATATTATACCCCAAAGCTTGAGCACTAGTCATGGTAGGGATGTTTGTATTAACAAGATGACCTATACCTTGTATAATTTCTATTCCATGTTTAGATTCAAGCATTTTCCTTAGATTATCTAAAGTAGGAATGATAATAGTGTCAATGTTTTCAGTATGCACAAAGTCTTATAACTTTTCTAGACCTTCATCCATTCTTCTTATGTTTTCTTACAGGACATGAGCAACATCATGCACATTGGTTGTAGGTAAGGAATTCATTGGAAATGAGGTATGTAGGCTATGATCCATAGAGGGTTGATTATCAACACTATTAGCTAATGAGTTGGAAAACTCAAGATCCACAGTGAATGGTGTATCGCAGGATGACATGAGTCTCAAACTACATCTCATAAAAGTATTGCTAATAGGACACCAAGTTGTAAATATCATACAAGATTCACAAACTTAATTTCAACCCAAAATGGAAAGAGGGTGAAATGCAATGAAATGACCTAGAATGCAATATGTAAATGCAATTTTTAGATTCTAAATAAGGTAATTTTCTGATTACACTATTGAAAAACCTAAAAATAATGTCTTGTAAATTCAATTTGGAAATCACACAATGCACTATTTTTATCAAATGAAGCTAAATATGACCAAATTGAAGAAATAGAAATTCTACAAACAAAAATAGAAATCTGAGAACAATAAATAGAAATATAGAAATGAATGTTTTAATGCCCATAAAATCAAGAAATGACCCTAATTAAGGACTGGGTCTTTGTTAGGGTTTTGAAAAGTGTTTTTATAGATTTCATATTCTGATCAGATACAAAAAGTTACAGTTTGATTTTTCTATGAATTTAATGTTGAATGCAAGTGCAAAATGTTACAAAATGACAACCTAGAAAACCTCATTTGATATGCAATTTTGTTTCAATTTTCAAATGCAAATAAATATGATGCAATGCTTTGTAAATTATGTGCAAAATGACTGATTTTTTATATTTTTCAGATTTAAAGAATCCAATGATGCAATCCTAAGACTATTAAATGAAATGCAAAGTTAAGTGCAACCTAGACACCCTAAATAAGACTCAATTCAATGCAAAGAGATGTAAAAGAATGCAAGATCTAAATATAGGGTGCAAATGGACTCCAAAATCAGAAAATTACAATGCTCAAACTCAAGTTCACCACAATGAAAAGGGTGAAAAATGGGGTTATATGAAAGGGGGTTCACCAAAATGATAACAAATAACCCTATTCTCCACTATTTCTTTCAAGAAATTAGATCCAAAAAATGAAGTGACTAACAACCAAAAGGTGATTAAAATCAAAGTATGAATCAAAAAAATTCTCCTTTATGCAAGGATGGGGGTATGAGTCAAATAAAACTTTGGGGAGAAAGATTAAAACCATCAAACAAACTCCAAAATGTAAGCTATAAAATGCAAATGGAAGGCTATACTTAAGACTAATAGAAACAACAATCAAAAGGCAGATATAGAAAGGGGAGAATGATGTGTACCGGTCACTAAAAGTCACGTTTTGAAGCTCGTTGAGGACTTATTCACCCTATGGTGAATGGGTCCTAGCTAGGGATTTGCAAAAATCATTTTTTAGGTTCTCTTCTTCAATGTATGCACTCCCAGATTCCTAGTTTTCATTGTTAGACAACCATTTAAAATAAATACTATAGAAGAGTTTCCATGAAATGATAACTTTCCTTGCAACTTTGTAAACTTTGCAACTTTCTTCATTTTTTCTCTTCAAAGGATCTTTCACTTGAAAACCTGAAATCACACATCAAAGAGAGAAAAATATTGTTTGATAGGTGAATGGGGATTTTCCTTAGTCAAACCCTATTTGTGTAATCAAACCTTGAAATGAAACAAAATATCATGAAGGAATGTTGAATGAACAAGCAATTTCATAACTCACCAAACCTTTGTTTGAATCTTGGATTGTAGATCTACAACTTACGTGAATTGGCTTCAATGGATGTGAATCTTGATCATGAAACTTGATTTGAAATGATGTCTTTGAATACTTGAATAGATCTTGAACTCTACATCAACATATTAGCTCAAAAAACATGCATGATGCAATATGACTTTGACATGATAATGGAATCTTGATTGCTGAAATAATCTTCAATAAATCTACTCTTGAATGCCTTGGAATGCTTCTTGAATTGCTCTTGATAATTCTCTAGCTTGATCTCATGAGGTCACCTAAAAATTCTAGGATGAAACATAGTGAAATGACCTCTTATTTATACATATCTTAGCATTAATTCCTGAAATTCAAATATCACAAGCTAACATCTAAATATACATTTGAAATCATTGAAAAACCACCAAAAACATATTTTAAACTAGGGTACTAGTTCTAAGTGAGGACCCATTCACCCTATGGTGAATGGGTCCTAGGTCACTTACCTAGGACACACATTCTTCAAGGATGAGTGATATGTTATATCATTAATGAATATCAGGTATTCTCCTTTAGCAATTGCAATTAATTAGGCTTGGATTTGAATTAAAGGGGACAATTAAGGTAAATTAACCTCAATTAATTAATAAATCCATAGGTTAGTGTGAAAGTGTAAAGGTACACCTCACAACGCCAAAAATAAGGCACAATTAAGTCTATTTTAATTAAAAGACCCAAACTTAATGTGAATGTGTAAAACACGTATTACAACACTAAATCAAGGCATAAATTAGTCCTTTTATTAATATTTATTTCCCAAATTAAGTGTGAAAAAGGGATACTTTTTCCTAAACTACACCCTTATTCAATTTCTCTTCACAAATTCTACTATAACTCTCCTCTCTAATCTACTATTATGTTGATCATAAATCTTCCATAAAAACTAATTACTATCTGCCAACAATCCTCTTTAATACTTGTTCTTTATTTTCTATTTTATATGATATGTTTATTGTCTTTTACTCTGCAACACACCTTCTTATCAACCTACTGGTGTATATCAAATATAAATTCTTATCTTGCACATTCTACATTCACTATTTGTATCTACAATTAAGAGAGACAACACTTCACAATACATACATCTTTTCAAAATGATGTTCCCTTTCTTATTTTTAATCTTCTCACACATCTCTTCCTTAACACCCACTACATTTGGTGCATATATATGATAATTAGTCCTCTCGCATATCTCTCACTTCTACCTTCTTACTTTCACTCAAAATTCTCTTTACCTTTATACCCTCCTTATGCCTTTACGAATAGAGGTGATAATTCAAAGGAGGGGTGACTTCTTACTAAGGGCAACATCCCTTGTTAACAATTCTTAACAAATTGAATACTTAATCACTACCTTAACAATATATTATTTTAATTATCTTCTAATATTTCTATATATTCTTCTTCTCAAATCTACATATGTACCCCTTGTCTAATATGCTTATATACTATCCATGGATCTGCTACTGTATATTTGATATTACTTGTTTATACACCACACCTTCTTAACTTATTTAATCTTCACACATCTCACTCACTCTCACTTTTCAACATACAAATATTACTCTTTTTATACCTTACCAAAGGAGGTGACCCCCCTTGGAGACATATCCTTTCACCTTCAAAAACACAACACATCATTACCAATACTAATCACACCTCTTCAATTTAATAGTTTTTTGCTCAAACTTCTTTTATGAATCACACAATTTTAAAATTGAATAAGACAAAATATGGATAAGAAAAAAATTGTCTTTAGTGCCCGATGATTTTGTCTTCTTATAGTAAGTCAGCCACATAAACTTTAATCGTTGTTTTAAGTGCTGCCTTAAATTTATCGTTGATCCTTTCTTTAATAATATTTGATGCTCTTTCTTTCTAATAAATTTGTTCACCTTTTTCATTAACCTCTTCCATGATAATTAGTTAGTGTGGGCGATTTATATTATATTAATGTTTAATAATTTCTTATGACGGTCGGCTATTTTTATGAGGATTGACCACTATTAATAAATATGAATTTAATCCAAATTCATCATTGCCTTTGTTTACTCATTAACATCATTGTTTTTCATAGTAATCTCATTTAAATGACTCGTTCAACCCTTTGGAACTGGCATGTGCCAATGCATGAACTCATTAGTTTTTCAAGCAATAATTAGCCGATAGGCTTTTATTGTGGACTTGCTAGTCCACAAGCCATCGACAAACCTGTCTCACATGACCTTTAAACCATTTTACGGCCCGGAAAACCACTTGATCTCCTCTGTCTGCAGCCCTCTTGAAACCAGCATAGAATGGTCGACTACCTAATCGCCTGTGTCTGAGGTATGATTGCAGGCTATTCACAGAATGAACAGCCTAAGGCTTCAGCCTAAGGAAGCCTTGAGGTTGCTTTTGGAGATGATCATGGAGGACGTGGAGCCAAGGTAGTGGACGTATTAAAAAATATATACAGTCATCATTGCGGAAGGACTTGCCCTGAGGTTGTTTCTGCTTATCATCATGCCCTCATTTATGCCCTCATTGAATGCAAACTCGCTCCAAACACTCCACTGTGTAATTTAATTTCTTAGTCTAATCTCATTAAGACTAAATCTAGGAGATATTTTCTATGTCAGGTCAGCCGCCCTTCATCACCGCCTCCGCTTATAAATAGACTATGCTGTAGACAATTCTATAAGCTTTCGAGTTGAGTGAGCGATCTTCAGACGGTACTGCACTTTTTTCATGTCATTTGTATAGCGTTGCAAGTTTTCTTTTATATTTTCTGCTCAATATGTATATTGTTTGCGAGACATGGCGATGGCTTAACCGTTTTTTAGTTTGGCAATTGCAGATCTGTTTTAAGGAAGAAAGATGGCCCATACGAAGCAGACTGGGCATTTAGTTCTTCTTTTCGTTTAATGTGTATAGATTGAAGCGGAAACTGTAGGGCATTTAGTTTTGGTTTCTCATTTTTAAAAATAGCTAAAATAGCTGCTGAAGTAGGGTTTCGTAAAATTTTCTTCTAAACTCTCCCCATTCTCATCTTTTATAAATTTCTGCTTTGGTCGGTCTTCTATCATATGTTTTTTTTACCAAATCTGCCCATTTTTCTGATCGCCATCATTGACAGCTCAACACAATTTCTGCAGAATCTTGAGCTATGTCACTTATCATGGTGTCTTTTACTGAAGTCAAAGCTGAAAGGCTCAAGGCCGAATGGGGAGCAGAGCTGGGCGAAACAGGTAGGTCTACGTTTGGGAAAGGTAGATGTAGAACATGAATTTCACCGGTTTGATGGCGCCGCAGTGTTCGCGGTTTCACATTCTAATGTATCTCAAAACTGCCGGCACAGTTTTCGGGTTAGCAGACAAATTTTTTCTTCTTGCAATACAAACATTTTATTTGCAAGATCTGCACAAGAACCCTGTTATGTGCAGAGAAGGGGTTTCTTATCATTTCTTTAACTTTTTTGAGCAATGCCTAAACAAAAACGTGGCCTCATGGATTGCAATCATTATTAGATATGCTTGATATGGGCTTTTGGGTAGAGCCTTGAAAAATTTAAGCATGTGAATGGTAGTTATAAAGTCAGTCTATGCAGATTTTTTCTGAAAGAATAAGATTATCCCGATTGAAATATATGCAGAATGTAGATGCCTATGAATGATTTGACAAATGTCTCAGCTAGTTGTTGCCTAAATAAAAGGATGAGTAAGCATACGACTGGTATTAACCTACTTAGACTAAACATGATTACAACTCACATATGCCATGTATAGATGGTACTCATCCACCGAAACTTCTATACTAGCCTTGTTAGCTATGTTACCTACAAAAAGTAATGAAGCGTGAATTAAGGACCAAGAAGGGAACCTTCCCGTTAACTATGATGGACTTGAAGGAACTCCATAATCTCGCTAGGATAAATAATGTTTTTGTAAATTTTCTTACTTATGCTCAGTTTTCATTACTCCTTTCAAGCTGTAGCATCAAAATTTCAACACAAATGTCAAAAATGCAATAATCATCACACAGAAAGGATCTTATTGGGTAAATTAATTCCTCTAAACAGTAATTTTGAAAACATCAATTCAATGTCATTTACTGAATCAAACGCCTGTACTCTGAGTGAGATAAAAGTCATATGTACATCTAGAATTACAACAAAACAAAGATGTACCTAAAAACGTGAATGTCTCTTATCCAGAGAGAGAGCAACAGTGCGATATCTGGGGACTATGTTACCCTTTTATAACTTGTATGTCATTGGATCATGTATTTGAACTTGTCAGTCAGTTAAGCAATCCAACAGAATAGTTAAATCACAATCTGATTGCGGGAACTAAACAATACTTAACTTCAAACTACATCTTTAAGGTAAATGTAATTGATAGATGCTAATTCTATAATTAGCTTGTTAATCTCAAAATAGATCAAGCTATGGAAACAAGACATCACAAAACAACTATACCAGCATATGACGTGCTTTGTACTTAGATAAGAATTTGGTGCGCACGTCTTGATTTTGCAAACCTTCACATCATGAACAATCACGTATCAGAGCTGCTAAAATTATAGCCAATGATACATTTCATCCATTGAGAGAAATTAGAGAAGTTGTTGACAAAATCCTGAAATAAACAGATATGAAAATTTATTTTGTACTTTGGAAACAAAAACTCTACTTATAAAACAATCTCTGATAATGAACTGTCACATCCAATAGAAGCTATTTTGGGTATAATGTTTATCTAATCTGGCAAATATGGTTGATAGAAAAGCTTGGATATATTTTTTCACCAAATTTCCATTTCTGTTTGAGTTGGCTTATCTTATTATCTGCTTCTCAGGAAGAAAAGGATGCTATCAAAAGTTGTGGAATTTGGATTTACAAGTGCCAACTGCAGTTTTTTGAAAATTTCTAAAGCCCATTCAACAAATCCATTTTGTGCATATCTTGCAGTCATACAGTCAATAATAGCAGATCTCTGAGGCATTCTGTCAAACAGATCATGTGCCTTGACTATGCTGCGAGTACTATTTACTTATATAAGTGCTAGGTTTTCTAGTATAGTGAAAACCTAATATTTTTGTTATTCTGCATTGAAATTTTATTTGTATTAGTGCTTTGGAAGGGTGAAAATTTTCTAGTCATCAACTATTACTTGTACTCCTCATTATGTCTACTAAAGTTGTCACTTCATTGAAAGACTTCACAAACTGACTTTGAATTAGGTAGATGAGTGGAATTTTTAAAGGATTTACTTGAATGGGTAGAATTTCTTTATGTCATGGTTTTCATTTCCACCCAACTGATGAAGAGCTTTTTAGCTACTATTTGAAGAGAAAGTGTGGAAAAGGGCTCCAGTTTGATGTTATTTCAGAGATCAATCTATACAAGTATGAGCCTTGGGATTTACCAGATAAGCCATTGATATTTCATTTTAATTGAATTAAAATTTATAGCCCAAAAATTGTTTTGTAAGCAATTATTGTGTTTAAGAGATCACGTAATATTATTATTTTTATGCTGTTGACAGGTAGGAATTGGTTGATTAAGCTTGAAAATGGAATTAACTGCAAATGATGAAGTGCAGTTCAGGATTTTTTTTGTTTGGAAGCTACTGAGTTATTAAAATGAATCTTATAAACGTATTTCTTGGTACATGTAATTAACCACTTTTAAGATTTGTTGGCTTGGACTTATTCATATAATGTTGGATGCAGGCAAGTCTTGCCTACAGAGTAGAGATTTGCAATGGTACTTTTTCAGCTCTGTTGGGGTGAAAAATACTTTAGTATATCATGTTGGACAGGCTCCCCATGGAGAAGGGACCAATTGGGTGATGCACGAATATAGACTTGAAGACAAGGAATTGAAAGTGTCAAAATATTATTTAAGTAATTGTAATTAATGAGGTTTGAAATTTCCAAAATGGATGTGAAATCAGACCTTGCATTTTTTCTTTTCTAGCCTTAATAAACTTATAATTGCTAGTTAGCTTTTATCTTCAAACACTACCAAGATATCGATCTAAGATAGAAATGGATTGCAACTTTGTAGAGACTTTGATGGCCTGTGATATGTCTATGGTCAAATATGAAGGATTCATATGAAAATTTATAGAATTGATATGAAAAATACTCACTGAGTTCTCCCTACAATCATGCAGATCCTTTAATGATGGCTAACCAAAGTATCAGCTGTAGTTAGAAGGGTGATAGGAATCTCAGAACTAACCTCAACAGGAAAATCCAAGATGAAATATTCGAGGGTGAGTCTGTCTTTAGATTGGTTTGCCGCTCCCTTGGGCCACATCTTTGGTACTTCTTCCCAAATTTGCTGCAAACCAGACATGTATGTATCCTTTTTGTTTTTTTGATTACTCCATGGTTCGTACTTTTCCCATGCTGTCCTTAAATCCTAGTTTGGTATTCAACTTGATATGTGACTAAGAAATAGTCTCATCTCTCCATTCCCATTACGGGAGCTGTTATACATATTGTTTACTAGTTGTGCATTGAGTTAAATATGTTGAAGTGATTGAACAGTCATGTCTCAAAAGTGCAGAACATGATAATTTAATCCAAGAAACATGAAATATTTCTATTGTGTGTTGTTGATGTTGCTTCTTGTATTTTTCCATCAGACGGTGGTGCAAAATATCAGTTAAATAGTTGAGTTTTTTTCTCCTTTTTGTGGTTGTAGGATTCTTGTGTAATTTGTCGGGTCTTTCAAAAGAGTGGTCCTGGTCCCAAAAATGGGAAACACAATGATGCTCCTTTTAGGGAAGAGGATTGGAATGAAGATGCCTCTGCAGAAGCTGGGGTACTATCTTCTTTAGAAATAGTCAATCCTCCACCTGATCCAAGCAATTATCCACAATGGCCAGCCCATATGCGAGGCTCTCAACATTCTTCAGTACATCGATGAGACCTAGAACTTAAATTTATTTTTCTTCATATAGATACATATTTCCTATAACATAATCATATTATGTCAAGCTATTTCAAAATGTTGCTCCTAAAATAAACCCAAATACCAAAAAAATTATGATCATTCATACTTTTTATTTTTAGTACGGAATCATATTTTATATCAAGAAAATTCATGGACGCTAGTATCTAATTAGCCTGCCTTGTATAATTGTGTCAAAGAACTATGCATATGTAGGCATGTCATACCCGCGACTACAATGTGTCAATTAAGATGTGTTTCTAAAGCTCACGCGTCCTTTTAGTGCTTTTCCATTTTTTATTTTTTCTCTGTTGGGTTTGAAATCAATTTTGTTTTTCAAGATTGGGCATCAAGAAAGGATAGAACAAATCCCATGCCATTTTCCTTCTTGAATTTCTAATTGTGATTTGGACCTGTGCAACTTGTTCGACTATTGTACTATCCTCAGGGATGTACGTATGCATTGGACCTCAATGTTGAAGACATAAATGAACCTCATTGCACATAAACACATTATTTAAGTATTAGTAGTCTTCTATTACACGTTCTTTGCCCCGATACTAAACCTTTCCACAACCTTGTATAGTCTCATTAGCCAATAGGCTTCCTTGTGAACTTGAAAAATTGTTGAATAACATCTGAAAAAGTTGTTGAATAACATTTATATATGATACAATAATTATTTGCACAAATAAAAATTCACATTTTAAATCAAAACATATATAAATTTATATTATTATATAACTAACTAATTATGTGATATTAAAATACGTCTAAAATTTACCTTTAATTTCCTATCGGCTTATCCCTTGAACCTCCTATAGGTGCAAGTGCTAGTTGCTACTCCTTAATTATATTGATCACTACTTTTGAAAAGGGCTCACTACCTTCAATATGTACATGAAATCACTGTCTTTTAATGCTTTATTATTATTATCTTAACACAAATATTTAAAAGTCTGCTATCTCACATGCTTTGTCTTTGGCTCCCATAGCTATCCATTTATTTTATTCTATCTTGATGAAGGTGGTAACATTTCTCTTTTGTTTATACAATCTTTTACTCATTTTCTTCTTGTCCTAGTACCTAATTATTTTAACTTTTATAAGATTAATTATCTCAAACCTATACTTCATATTAGAATTTTTCAAATATATTTAGGTAACTATGAATTAAAAGGATTTCTTCCTATATCATCATCTCCATAACTTGAATATCATATGCTTGCAATGAAATGGCATCTACAAGTGTGTAGAATGTCTACCCTCTCATGGAACCTCATGAATAATGACTTGTCACTTGACTTTATATTTTATTGTTGTCATATTATAGATTAAATTGGCCATGAATAGCAATATAGTGGCCTTTGTCCATAAAATTTTTCTCCAACCTTTGATATTAATGACATTATCAATTCCAACAATCTTTCCCATACACTTGAGATCAATGACAATATGTCCTCTTGCCTTTGACATCAATGAAAACTTTCAACAAACTATATTTAGCCCATGTTTTTGTTAATCCTATCACAAAAGCAATGCAAGACATTGATGATTTAATTGTGACTACAAGTGATTGGATTTATGGAAATTAGTAGATTCAACACATTTTAAGTTTCAATCAAAAGCTGATGTTCAATTTAATTATTTTGCATTTTCCAAAATATTCTCTCTTATGTTTTTGAAGGATGAATCTAGATGTGTGAGAAGTCTCATTTTCTTTTCCCTATTGTTCTTCTTGTTCAACTTTTTTTTTAGCTCAAATTGGTTTTGCATTGGATTGGGTGGAGGAGGGTTTTAATGGGTTTGAATGAAAAATTGATGAAACAAAAAACAATAAAAAATAAAAAAATCCCAAATTTAAATCAAGTCAAAAAATAATTTAAACTCCTTCTATATGATGACATTATTGATGGTAAGGAGGGGGCTTCAATATGAAATTTGAGTCACACTCATGTTCTTTCATGTATGGATTTGAAATATAGTGAAATAAAAATGAAATGACTTGTAATCTATTTTCTTGTTTTATGATAGACATAAAGTGAATGTATTATAACATGAATGCATTAAAATGCATTCAACTTATAGGCTTGAGATACCCAAACTAGAACATGAACATGTTTATAAGGTTACCAAGCACAATACAAACCTAAATTATAATATGAGTGTGTTATGTATTAGATAATGTGTTTAACCACTTTTTGGTTGCCTATATTTGTGTGCTTTCTTATTTATTTATTATTTATTACATTAATGTATTGCTTGCATAGTTACTTTAGATTGACTTACTTCATGGTTATTTCATACTATATATTGTGTACATGATTTTTTCTCAAATTTGGGGACCACACATTTGTTTCCCACTTTTATGCATGTTTCATGGATAACTTTACACTTCTTTGGGCCAAAACATTTCTTATATGTGACCATATTTTAGATTTTCCTTGTCTAAAATCATATTCATTATGACACATTCATACTGTTTGAGGGGGAAATATTATACTCATTTTTATGATTTCACTAGGTTTTCCATGCATAAACTAAAGGGGACATGTTGTCTACACATGAGGACATTAATTTTAAAATTTTACACAAATTAATCTTTTATAGAATGAGGTGGTTCACACCGGTGCCAACTCTTCAACAACCTATCTATCATATAGATTGAAGAGGTTAACTCAATCACAAACCCTTAATAACCATAGAAATTTGATATTACTTTTCTTCACATGACTTCATGCCCAGATCAACTTGGTCACATATTTATGCCTCTATTTCTCTTTATTATTTCAAAATGGGGTGACAATGATTCTTGATTCATGCAATGAAAATTATTGAGCTTTATGTTGATGATCATTTTAGTGTGGGTGCTACGAATTCCTTTTTATGCTGATGTGTGTAGATTTGGAAGAGCACTCTCATGGATGAATACAAAGAAAAGAGAGGGCCATCCTCCAAGCTGTATCCTTTTGAAAAATCCTTGTTACTTTACACATTGTCATATTTCATTAGCATGTATGTTTCATGGTAGATTTGTATGCACACTAAATTAGGAGAAAAATGTAGAGAAAAAGGTTCACACTTATTATGTTTACCCTCTTGTCTTGCATTTACCTTAAATCCCTATCAATATGAAGTCCTAGTTTCTAATTTAAGAATTACAATGTTCAAATTGATAGAACCTAACCTTAACCTATCATTGAGCCAACCTATCTCTAGTCATCTAGACTTTGGAATTCCTATCCTACCATTTTTCCTTCCCACAATGTGATCATTATTGTGATTCTATCTATTAGATAAAATTGCTAGTGTGATTCCATCCATTCTAATCTATAATTGATTTTACATTATTGGGGTAGACCCAATTCTAAAAAGTGATTATTTCTAGTTGACTTTATTGTAAAACTTTCAAAACACACTCTTAAGATTAACTAGTTAAATACAACTCCTTGAACACTCTAATCAATATTGGAAACATTCGTCTACAAACAATCATTAAAAGCATGGAGAGAGTATATTTAAACTAAGAAAATCCTTATGCTCAACATTGTCCATTGGACATCCTTTTATCTTTTTACAACTCATTGTGAATAACAATTGCAAAGAGGATTGACTTAAAATTTCGAACGTAAAGTAATTCAATCCTAACACAACAAACTCCCAAATATATTCTAAACATTGACTTGAACTTACGTAAACACTTAATCAAAAGAACCAAATTCAATGTAGACAATAAATGCATACAAGATCACACTTTTTGGATGGCCCCACAAATCTAAAGCAAGATCTCAATTTTTTGAAAACAAAGCTGCAAGATAACAATTATGTCTTAAGGATTTGTAGAACTCAATAGCACATCATTTAGACATAATCATTATCTTGCAACTAAATAATTAGTCTATAGACTTTCCCTGTGGACTTGCAAGTCCAAAATTGATCTGTGAACCTGTCTCACACTTGAAAACAAGATTTATTCACCGTTAAAACCACTCTTGAGTTGCCGTAAAACAAATTTCAGCTGCTGGTAAATCAGCTGCCATTTAATAGTAAAATCCTCCAAAATATCATGTGAAATCCTAAAAATTCAAAATCAAATCATACCTAATTTCTGTGAAAAAATCTAAATTTATTTAAATGAAAAAATTCTATCGACCTAATCCTTGAACCTCTTTAAGTACAAATGCTAGTTTGTAGAACTAAATGACTGTTTTTGTTAAGAGCTTCCTACGATAACCTCTGAGTCAATGTGCTCCATCAAATCCTGGCAGCAAAGTCTGCAGGTCTCCTGCAATTTCGGGCTTGTGCCATCGTCACCCACTTGATAACTCCTTCTGTACGTAAATCGTCCTGTATGAACCGTACGCGGATAGATCACAAATTCAATACTCGGACCCACCCTGCCATAGATTACGCCTTCCTAAACTGGATCTTCTTACCTGCTCCAAAGTAGTTGTATTGGGTCCTCCATGGAATGGAAGTTAGATTATTACAGAAAACGGTGGCATCGACTTTCCCATCAAGACTTTATATATTCAAACATTACCCATCACTCAACATCTGCTAGATTTTTTTACTGTAAATATAAATTTACAGGAGCTTTTCTTCATTCAATTATGGTCTATGATATGAGGATTTTATGGTCGTAGAAGTGATTTCAGCTGGCATATTTTTATGATATGACATGATAATGTTTCTGTGTAGTAAAGATGGAGTTTTTGAGACGTGTCATTCAATGTTTGAACTACTTGTTTCAATCATTTGCAAAAGAAATGACTGTCTGAATAGACAACAAAAAATACCATGTTACTAAATGGAAATACTGTTACGAACAAAGTTTTTTTTTTTTCATTATTCTCTCATATGATAACAGTTTTAGATTTTGTATATTTCTTTATTTGTAAGGATTTGATTTTTTTTTAATTTACATCTTTTTGGAAGGGCAATCCTTTAATGCTGGAAAATGTATCAAATGGTATAGGTAAAATACAAGTTTTGGTAGAAGTAAAAAGATTTACAAAAAGTGATTTAATTGCAATGATAATATCATTAATTGGAATAGATGTGAAAGGAAATCATTAAAATAATTATAAAATCATTAGGTTAAATTTGTTTTCATTGTCTTATGCAAAATGTCGAATTTATTGTTCTTCAAAGTGTGCATCCAATGATGTTCCAATTTTTAGTGTTTCCTCTTTTCAGTATATTTTCTTGGCCTCATGAATTGTAATATTATTTATATCATATGTTAAATATGGAATAAATCACTTTAGATGCTTAGATTATATGTTCGAGAGTTGTAGTTGAAAAATTCTTGTGGTATCTCTATGAATTACATGACTTGACGTAAAAATAGAGATATGGGAAGTGATGTGAGAATATTAGAGGTTATTTTTTAGCTAATTCTATTCTAGATTTTAAAGGTCTATTTATAATCCTATAAGGATAAGACCTCTTGTAAATTCATTTGTAGTACTTAAGTGAGTGATTAATCACCTTTAAGTTAGATTCTTGACCTAAAGGGTCCTTCGAGAGAAAAGTTAGCTCCTAACTATTATTATTGGTTCTCATTGATCTATATTTCTTTGATCAATGATTTTTTTAATAAGTTCATTTTGTTGCTCTTCTAAACTAAGATAAGATCCATTATTGAAGAACTATTAAAAGAATATTTACCTTAGATTATTTATCACTTTTTATCTAAAATTACTAAACGTATAAAAAAAGAAAAATAGGGGAAGAAAAAGAGAAATGAAGAAATATTGGGTGAACAAAAATAAAAAGTACATTCTAGATAACTCCAAAACAATGGAAACACATAGTGAACTAACATTTCATAATATTTAATTTTAGTGACAATGGCTTTTGATCTACATAATGAGACAATTGAGATCTCATATAAACACAACATTTTCTATCAAATTGGCTACATATTAGTGATACAAAGATCTATCATCTAAACCTGTGTATCATAAAGAATGAAAGATAAAGAGTATCAAATATATATAGCTAAAAAAGGTTTAAGGGTATGATTAAATTACAATCAAGAAGTAAAAAAATTACTTATAAAAAGGAGATCACCATATTCATTTATGATAAATAGTGGGTTCCCTAATGTTTTTGAAAGAGGAAAAAATGGGTTTTATAGGGACTCGAAACCACAAAGTTTACAAACTAAAGATAAGATCATTAAAGATACCAAAATCAAAAAGGTTGTAAAAACAACAACAACAAAAATCCACAGCCACCAAAAAGGCCAATGAAGGCCATAGAACCAAAAAACTAGACAAAACGCTAGCAACAATTAAATTTGGGTCTTTAATAAATCTGCAGTCTCAGCTTCCAGCTCGTTCATATCCTGAACCCCCCTCTTTAAGATCTGAACTATCTGGGTAGTAGGGGGCGCTTTCCTTTTAAGGTTGGCATGGGTCCTTTTCGAAATACCTTGTTCCTCATTCTTTCTTTCCTTATTCTCTTCCAAATCAACAACCAGCGAACCCTGTTGCATTTTTTCCATATTTTCAGACATAGCATTGATGTTGACATTGTGCCTAGCCATTTTATGGTTTTGTTCCACAATGGTTTTCATATTGTTTTTAATTTTGACCATTTTAGCTTCCAGAGATTTGTACTTATCCTCAATGTCACTTTCTCTCATTCCAATACTGTTCTTTTTTCATTTTCCATCTTCGTTGCTGAGAGCCACTAGCTTTAGTTCCAGCTCCTCCGACTTACTATACAAAGCCCTATTTCTTTGATTAAGATCATTAATTTCTTGATAGGCCCATTTCAAAACTCTGAAAATGTCACTAATGCCATTCTTTGCAAAGGCAAGAATATCACTAGACTGAACCCGATCTAATATGAGGTTAACATCATCCGGGTTGGGGGAGCTAGGAAATCTAGTACCATCAACTCTGAAAGAGGTAGGAGGGGAGGGCACAACATTTCTACTAGCTTCAGGGTTCTCAACTTTGTCTTCCAAGGAATCTGCAAAGTAGGAAACCAACTTATTGGTAGGAGAGCCCTTGAGAACATGATTCTTTAAGGGGATAGGGCAATCGAGGTAGGTCTCAAGGTTAGCTTTAGGAAACTGGGGTTTTTTTGGCTGGGTTTTCTTACCAAACATCTCAGAGGACGGGTGGGCTTCAACAATTCTCTCCTGGTAAGGCTGATTCTTCGAACCCCCACTATCTGTATCATAGTCCTCAGATGCCATAGAGGCAACAAGTTTGGATAAAGCTGACATACTTTGATAGTGTTCATATATTAACCTAACAAGACTAGGATGAAGAATAGGGTATCTCCTGGGATTTTTCTTATGGTCCTCAAGGCTATTACTCAATAAACATAACAGGTAGTGAGGTAGAGAAATCCATACCTTATGGCAGAAGTGGTTAAGAATGGAAAAATGATGACCATACACTCTGGTAAATCTCCCATCCAAGGTGATATACTCCATTACAACATGAAGCACCTTTCTCCACAGTGCCTTGATGGTGTCAATTTTGAAATAGTTGTTGGAAATTTAAACTAGTTTCAATTTCTCCTTATCCTTCTTAGGAAATCTGATGACTGCCTCATCAAAAAACCTTCTGTCATGATAAAACTTCACACCCTCAGTAGACATTCCAGTAATCTCCCCTATAATTTTCTCATCCAGCTTCACCTTTCTCCCAAAGAGAATTATTTCGCCATTGTTCCAGTTCTTCTCGATGCAGTCTGTGGCCATAGTATCAGGCCCATGAAGTTTTTCTAGAAATGGAACCATCCCACCTCTTACAATCTACTTCTAGACCTTATCATTCCTTATGTGCACCTCATAGCTTTTTGGCTCAACTCTTTTCCTATCCCCCCCATTTTCGTTTCCACCTTTCTGCAGACTCCACCAGTGTTGAGCACCTATTGCAGAATTACGCAGCTATTCCAATGCACCCACAAAGCATGCCACTTTTTCTTCCCATCTAAGTAATATGAGTGGCCCCATAATATCTCTTGATTTTGATGTACTTGGCCCCTTTCCCTTTAATCATTAACTGTATTTGCCTCTTTCCCATGCGTAACATCATAATCTAGTAAGGGTCTAACTTCAGTTCTCAAGTCCCTACAATTCTACCAGGTGTTCAGCCCTTGCTTCCTAACCCCTTCATTCACAAAGTAATTTTCCATGTTGTTAGCTTCCCTGTAGACGTGTGATACTTTTACTTTTTCAAACTTGTCTAGAATATCTACTTTGCTTCATCAATCCAATTCTTTATTTACCAAGAGGGTGGGGTCCTTCCTAAGAGACAATCAATGATATTTTTAGAATCCCCTTCTAGCCATAAATTTTTTATATTCAAATTATGAGCTAACTTTAAAACTTGAAAAGCTCCTATAGCCTCTACCACATGGTTGGTTTGATGACCTAGCCTGGATATGGCCACAACTGCCATAAAATTACCATTTGAATCCCTTAACACACCTCCACTTCCGGCCATGCCCAGATTACCCTTCGCAGTGCCATCAAAGTTGGTCTTTACCAACTGTTTGGAGGAAAGGTCCAGCACACACCCTCCCTACTTTTCTTGGTTGGCTCGGAAGCTAAAGAAATGTTCACTTTAATATTCCAACCCTTTTCTATCATTAAATCATAGGGAGTGCACACCACTACTTCAAGGTTAAGAGCTTTTTGAGGAATCACATTGAAGTTTTCCTTTATAAGTCTAATTTTTTTCTCAAAGACATTATTCTTCGACATCTTCTTGTCCTTGAAAAGTCTAGATATTATTACGTTCTTTCCACACTCCCCAAACAACAAAAGGGAATATGAAAGCCCATAACCTTCGAATGAAGGGATTTTGAGTAGGGGCTTTCCATTGTAAAAAGAAATCTTCAATGGTCTGGGGGAACACCCAAGAGATATTCCAGAGGGCTAATAATTTTCCCCAAATTAAGGAAGCAAACAAACAATGGAGAAATAGGTGGTTAGCTGACTCCACCTCACTCTTGGAGAGGTAACATCTGTTGGGGATTTGAAATCCCCATTTACAAAGATTGTCCACCATGAGCACCTTATTCTGAAGCATAATCCAGAAGAAGATATTGACTTTAGGATTAAAGTGTTTAATCTTGGATGCTTTTGACTAGAAGGGAGGGGGATCTTGAGAAAGGGACAACAAAGAGACAACCGAAGAGACAAAGTAGTTACCCGAAGGGTTGTACATCCAAACAAGAATATCATCTTGTTGAGTCTGTCCCAAACTAACAGACTTTAAGGAGGATTGAAGTTGAGCCAACTCCTGACTAATCACACATAAGTTCACCCAGTCTCCTTCATACCAATAATCTTTGACAAGCTCCTCGAAAGAAACTTTACAAAGCTCTTCACATCTATTGAATCTTTCAATTTTGATAAGGGGTTCCTTAAAAATCCATTTATCCTCCCAAAATTTGGCTTGATTGCCACTTCTAATGTGTCATCCTATCCCTGATTCCAAAATTTTTCTACCAGCAATCATATCATTCCAGTAAGTTGAGCCATGAGGGAGGATAGGAGATTCCAACAAAGCTTTGAGGGACATGCGGTTGGCCATATATTTACTTCTTAAAATGTCTTTACATTCTCCACCAGACGAGAAAGATCTCCATATTTGTTTTCCTAGAAGAGTATTATTCATAATTCTATTTTTTCTGCGACCTAAACCCCCTAAGGTTTTCGGTCTGCAAACCAAATTCCACCCTATAAGAGGCATTCTCTTTCGTTCCTCCACTCTAGACCAAAGGAATTTTTTTTTAAGATCTTTTCAATGGCCTCAACATATTTAGCAAGAATTTTGAAAAGGCTTAAAGCATAAACTAGGAGGTTTTGAAGAGAAGCTTTAAGAAGTTGAATTTTTCCAGCTTGGATCAAAAGAGCTCCTTTCCAACTTGCCAAATTCTTTCTGAACCTTTCAACCAACAAACACCAAAAGGAATCTAGAGGTTTAAGGCATAACAGAAGTCCAAGATAAGAAGAAGGTAAGGATTCCACTCCGCAACCAAGGATTCTTGCAATCTTGATCTATCTATGCTCAAGGGTCTTGAAGAAAAAAAGGGAACCCTTCTGTCTGTTGACCATCTTCCCAGTCGCCTTCTCATACATATCCAAAGTTTTTTTCAATGTCTTAGCCTCATTCACCATAGATCTTCCCATCAACATAGTGTCATCAACAAACTGTTGGTGAGAACAAATCAGATTAGTGGAAGAAGGACTAAGACCTACAAGAGATCTTTGTTCAATCAATCTCTTAAGATTCATTCCCAGTCTTTCAGCCATTATAGTAAAAAGAATGGGTGAGATAGGGTCACCCTGTCTTAAACCTTTT
Source organism: Sequoia sempervirens (assembly GCA_007258455.2). NCBI lineage: Eukaryota > Viridiplantae > Streptophyta > Pinopsida > Cupressales > Cupressaceae > Sequoia > Sequoia sempervirens. The sequence continues at coordinate 365,148,482 of VDFB02193867.1, forward strand.
GAATTTTGAAAGAATCTACAAGGAGATCCATTCACAATGATAGATGTGGAAACCATAGTAACCAACTAATTCACCAACTGAATGACTCTGCTACTAAAATCAAACCCCCTTAGAATTTTGAATAAAAACTCCCAATCAACACGGTCATAAGCTTTGGATATATCCAACTTAAGAAGAAACCCTTCAGTTTTAGATTCCACAAGTGAATGAATATTCTCATGGACTGTGACTATAGAATCTAAGATTTTCCTTCCAGGAACAAAACCATTCTACTAAGGGAAAATCAACGAAGGAAGGATAGAAAGGATCCTTGAAGCCAAAACCTTTGATATGATTTTATAGAGAGAGTTGCAAAGACTAATGGGTTTGAAGTCCTCAAACTCCATTGCCCCTGGTTTCTTAGGAATAAGGACCACAAAAGTAGCATTTAGTTCCTTAAGGAGCCTTCTGGATCCAAAGAATTCCTTAATAGCATTCACAACATCATTTTCAACAATATCCCAAAACCATTGAAAAAAGAGCATAGGAAATCCGTCAGGCCCAGGGGCCTTATTTCCTTCAAAAGAAAAGACAACTTTCATGATTTCCTCCTTAGAGGGGATGGCCACAAGCTTTTCATTATCGTCCCTATCAACAACCTTAGGGATAGCCTCTAATAAAAACTCTTGGTCATTTTGATTGATTTTCCCATTCACTGAAATAAGGTTGTTATAGAAGAGGACAACTTTCTTTTTGATGTCTTCCTCTTCCTCTTCCTCGAATCTCGTACCATTAACTTCTATGAAAGAGATTCTATTGGTAGCCCTATGTTTAGAAGTAGATAAATAGAAGTTCCTTAATGTTAAAATCATTATTCTATTAACATTAGAAAGAAAATTACAATAATAGACAAAGAAAATTACAACAATAGACAATGTTGCATTTCTTTTAAGTATTATAGATAAGAAAGAGGAGAGTCTATTGGAACCTAAGATTGAAGCCAATAGATTTTTAGTGGCTATGTGTCATCAATTGGTTATTTTTTATATTTTTAACCCCTATTTTTATCCATTTAGTTTCTTAAGAAGTGCCTAATTCACCCATATTTGATAGATTTTATTTGATCTTGAAATAATGTCACCTAAAGTTATAAATTTTAATTCATTTATATGGACATATTTCATGTTATTGTATCTAAAAATTTGGGCTCTAATTTCCCTAACATATTAAGAGCTATTTTTTAATTTTATATACTCACCCCATTTCAACATATATGTTTAAAATTTTTCTATTAATAAATAATTAAGATGTTGAATGACCATAATAGATATATATTGACAAAAAATTTAGATGTTGAATCACCATAAAATTTGTATATTAATAGAAAAATTAATCGCTAGATTACAAAAAACTAATACAAATAAAAATATTGTCGCCCATTATAAAGTTTGATCTCTAATATGAAAAATATGATGAAGGGATACCCCACCCAACACCCACACATAACACAACAACAAATATTAACACAAAAAATAGGAAGAAAAATAAACCACTTTTGATTCTTCTAGAAAATGGAATCATAGACTTAGAAGTTACAATGCTACAACCACATGTGCTTGTCTCATTACAAAGAAAATTAACTCTTTAAGAAAACTCTACAATTCAGAGTCATAATCTACACTAATTGAGATGCACTAATTGAGACGCCTTTTGTCACCTTCGTTCACCCCTTTATTTGGAATCAATAACTGCCTTAGAATCTTTTGGAAAGTGTAACTCCCCTTTTTGTTTTGGTGCCCAAAAATTCCTGCCACTTGTTTTCTCCCCAAGATTTTTCATTTGAAATTCACATTTGGTAGCACAACTTCCTAGATCCATAACTTTTGACTCGGGTGTCTAATTTACTATTATAATATTTGGAAATATGATGAGATTTACAACATCAAAATATCTAAATATCGTTTCATCCATTTTTCAAGATTTTACATGGCTTACATAAGGGCTTCAAATTTTAGTCTAAAACTTTATAAGAGAAGTTTCTTGGGATGAAAACTTTAATATCTCCAAAATAAGGGTATGTGTAGGATCATGATGGGCCAAAAAGTGGCAATATGATGGGTATATGTAGAGTATGTGGCTGACAACTTTTTTTTTACCCAAAATTGATGAAATGAAAAGGGTTCTTAAAGGAGATTCTCAGATTTCCACCAATATAAATTATGCTTTAATTTGAATTTAATAAATAATTATTATTCATTTTCTATTTGAATTATTACTAAAGTCCTGATTGATAGACTGATTGAGAAACATCTATAGCTTTCAAACGGTATCACATTTTTTGAATCCAAAACATGTGTCACATTCTATACTTCTCATACTATAGGATTAAAAAATTAAAAAAATGAATTTCATGAAGTTTTGACCAAGTTAAGGTGGTCAAACATATGAGTTTCTATATTATTTAAAATTTGTAATAAAAAATTCATAATTAATTATTTACTTGGAAAAAAATTACAAAAAAATATGCATCACATCGGGACATGAGTCATCTACTTAGATTTAAAATCTTATAAAAAAATATTATCATTTTATTGTGGTTATCGTGGTCAGACATACACCTACTTCTTATTTTTTCGCTAAAATTTAAGTACTATTGCATTGAAATTTCAAATTTTCACCAAATAGATTTTTTTTTTTTTTAATAAACCTAGTAGTTTAGAAACTACATTAAATTTTTTATAGATTCTATTCTTACATATTTTTGAAATAATATAGATAACTTATTCAAATTTTTACGTCAAGTTTCCTAGCTCTTATTTTTTTGAATTTTTCGCCACTTAAGGGCTTATTTTTTCCATTATGATCCTACACATACCCATAATACAAGATATTGAGATGATTATTTCACTATCAAATTCATTTTCCAATTCCTCTCTTTGAGGTAATTTTTTAGGTGCATATATGCTCATTTAGGGCGACTTAATTAAAATATTAGGTGATTGTTTTTGGCCTTTTGGACTTCTAACTATCTTACACCCCTTAAGTGTCATCATGGGATCCAAAATAACTAAATAAAATAAGGAAAAAAAAAATTTGGTGATGCAAGATTTCCAAGTTACACCATTGGATTCTCTTGCATCAAATTCCTATGATACTATTCTTCTTTGTAAGTGATTTTTTAGTAGTTTTATAAAAATTCTCAAGAGACCATATCATTTCTTAAAATATACCTTAGTTGATACCTTCAACAATTAATCCTAAGAATAACTTCCAACTTATTCTCACCCTATTACATCATCCTTTTTTATATTTAATTATATTGAAAGTGGAAGTTGTTCCATGATCATTTTCTATCTTTTTCTCAAGACATAACCCACAATTATTGATTACATATATAACAAAATTTCCATTCCCTCACATAAATGTGAACCTTGCAACTAAAATTCATTCCATAACCTAGTCCATTTATATTAATATTTAACATTTTAACAATTTTAATGATCAAATCTAAGCTAATTAACTAAAATTCACCATTTCAAATATTAATTTACAAAAAAAATGTGACATAAAGTACACAATAAGACCTTTCCTAATCCATAGAAGTATTTGTTTTCATTAAACAAAAATCAAGTATTTGTGTTGTAAGCCATTAAAATATGTCTTTATTGACATAAAATACCTAAACATTGCATATTTGCATTCTTGTAAAAAATATTCATTTAAAAAAAAAATACATCTTCAAGGTATATATGTGCTTTATTTTCTAAAAGAAACTAAAAGATAAACCTTTATAAGGTAAACATGGTTCTTTTTATGTGTGATTGTGTACACAAACTATGTAAAGTAATGTTCCTTGAGGATATTTCCAACTAGAATAACAATGATATACAATCACTTGACTTGGGACTAATAACACAAAAACATACTAAAAAAACAATACAAACAATATATGGAGTATATGGTCATATATTAGGGAAAAGAATAGATAATAGAGTATAATAGTAAAATAGGTGGATGGAAAATAAAAATAAAATTTATATTTGATAAACTCACACAAAAACACAAATATGCACCTAATAAATAGATAATTATACATTTAAACTATAAGAATTTCAAATATTAGGGAATTGCAAATCAAAATTTGTCAATAGATAAGACATAACAAGGCTATTGAGAATCATAATGGCCTAGTGGCTAGCCTTGTCCTTTTGGATGACCAATTATACAACTTAATCCAAGTTATTAGAATGTTTTAAAATCAAACACAAAGATTCTACTTTTAAAAATTAGTAGAATTCCCTTCTAGAACTCTTTAATTCTACACAAATATTCGCATATTTCACTTACAAGTTAGACTCTATAAAGGAGACCCTACAAAATAGAATGGTTAAAGAGGAGTTTGATTCAATCAATCATCTTGTGGGAATTCTAGCAATATCCACATAGCATGAAATATTAGTTAAAATACCAATATAAAGTTTAACTCAAAAATCACACTAATTCTAAGTATAAACATATTTTTTTTACATAAGACAAGTCTCAACAATGGTAAAGAGACACCAAAGGTGAGGTTTGGATAAATACTAGAAGGAAAAGAGGGGAAAATGGGATAGAGATGACTAAACAAACTCTAAAGATGCTAAGTCGAGGATTTAATTTTCTTAATGTAAAAATAGTGTGGGTTTGCAAGGAAATTGGGAGACAAAACTAAAAATAGGTATTTTTGGATTTCTAAAGATGAAAGATGGAGAGGTAGAGGGAAAAAGATAATAAAAAGGAAAAAAATAAAGTAAAATTGGATATAATTAATTTTACAAGGATGTGATAAGGGTTTTAGTAATGGTTTAGGAATTGTAAAAGAAAATGGAGGAAAATCCCAAGGTAAGAGTATGGTTCATAAGAGAAAAAATGGGATATTAGGGATGAAAAGGGTAAAAAATACACCAAAGGATAACAAATCTAAAGTTCAAATGAAATTAATCAATTTAATAATTAATTTATAGAGTTTTAGAAATTGGGAAAGAAAATATGAAAGGAAAATGAAAACAAAACCTAAGGGGGGACTCTTTATAGCTCAGAAGGAGGCAATTAAGTGATGATGAATAAAGAAGAAAATGAAATAGAAATAAAAGTGATGGGAAATGGGTGGGGATTGATAAAGATAGGTGTATGAAGAATGTAGGTATATTTGAGAGGTTTTATTATTAAAACTAAATAGAAACTACTCTAAGCTGGTGTACAATCATGAAAAAAATACTAAAATAAAGAGATCCTATGTAGATTTTTTTGTGAAGGTATAAAAATGTTGTTTATCATGATATAAAAGGATAAATCAATATAAAATATAAAATATAGTAAACAATAATAGAAAATATTGATGAAATAATGTCACCAAGTGAAAACTTAGTATTTTGTAGTGTAAAAATGAGGGAAAGGAAGTCTATTCTATGAATATTTTTGGAGAGAATTCATAGAGATAAAATAGATCACCTTGAGATACCTCATTAAATGTGCATCCTATCAAAAATAAATCATGATTGGAAAAAAGACTGGGTTGACTGGCAATCCCTTGCCATCAAGGAATAAACCCTAAGACTAAGGAGGTTCAATTAAATATGGAAAATCAAGGGTAAAGGATGTCATCTAAATATGGAAGTTAGGTCTCAAGATCAACTTTAAGATACATATTTTAGAAGGGTAGGTGCAGGATCATCATGGAAAAAATAGGTCCTTAAGTGGCAAAAAATTCAAAAAAATCAGAGTTAGGCAACTTGACGTAAAATTTTTAATAAGTTATCTATATTATTTCAAATATATGTAAGAATAGAATCTGTAGAAAATTGAATGTAGTTTCTAAACTACTAGGTTTTTAAAAATAAAATAAAATATATTTGGTGAAAATTTGAAATTTCAATGCATTGGTACTTAAATTTCGGGGAAAAATAAGAAGTAGTAGCTTATTCCACCACCCTAACCATAATAAAATGATAATATTTTTTATAAAGATTTTAGATATAAGTAGAGGACTCATGCCCTGATGTGATGCATATTTTGTAATTTTTTCTAAGTAAATAATTAATTATGAATTTTTTATTACAACTTTTAAAAATATAAAAAAATCGTATGTCTAACCACCTTAACTTGGTCAAAACTTCATGAAATTCAATTTTTATTTTTTTAATCCTATAGTATGTCAAACATAGAATGTGATGCATGTTTTGGATTCAAAAACTTTGATACCGTTTGAAAGCTATAGATGTTTTTCAATAAGCCTATCAATCAGGACTTTAGTCGTAATTTTAATAGAAAATGAATAATAATTACCTATTAAATTTAAAGTAAAGCATAATTTATATCGATGGAAAGCCGATAATCTCCTTTAAAAAACCTTTTCGTTTCATTGATTTTGGGTAAAAAAATATCCGTTAGCTACATACCCATCATATTGCCACTTTTTGGCCCATCATGATCCTGCACATACCCAGAAGCTAAAAGAATTATTTTTTTCACTAGTCTAAGGATATAGGATTTGATTAATTGATTTGGGAAAAAGGTAAACAGGTTGTTATAAGGAAGGGTTAAGTGTGACATAAAAAGGAGAAAAATAAAGGGGAAACAATTAAATTACAATAAATCATGTAGGAAATGGGTTAGGATGACAAATGATGATCAAAAATTCATATATGAGGATAAGAACAAGGGGAAAAAATCCTAAAAAGCCACACATGATTGAACGAAATTGTAAAACATAAGAAAGGGGATTATAAAGTAAAAAAATTATAATCTTGAATCCTCTCCACCCCACCCCACCCCACATAAATAAGAAAAAAAATTAAAAAAATTGATGGGAAATGGGTGGGGATTGATAAAGATAGGTGTATGAAGAATGTAGGAATATTAGATAGAAAATGGAGAGGTTTTATTAGTAAAACTAAACAAAAACTACTCTAAACTAGTGCACAATCATGAAAGAAATACAAAAATGAAGAGATCCCATGTATAATTTTTCATTCAAAGGTATAAAAATGTTGCATACCATGGTGTGAAAGATAAAGCAATATAAAATATAGTAAACACTAACATAGGCTCATTCTTTTAGAAAATATTGATGAAATAATGCCACCAAGTGAAAACTTACTATTTATAGTGTAAAAATGAGGGAAAGGTGGTCTATTCTATCAGTATTTTTGGAGATAATTAATGGAGATAAATTAGATCACCTTGACCTACTTCATTAAATGTACACCCTATTATAAAATGATCTTTATTGGAAAGAAGACTAGATTGACTAGGAATTCCTTGCCATCAAGGAATAAACCCTAAGAATGACAAGGTTCAACTTTATATGGAAAATCAAGGGTAAAGGAGACCATATAAATATGGTGGTTGCATCTCAAGATCAACTTCAAGATACATGTTTTAGAAGCCAAAAAAATTATTTTTTTCAATAGACTTAGGATATAGGATCTAATTAATCAATTTGGTAAAAGGTAAAAAGGTTGTTATAAGGAAAGATTAAGTGTGACATAAAAAGGAGAAAAAACTAGGGGAAGGGAAAATAAAGGGGAAAAATTAAATTAAAATAAAGAATATAGGAAATGGATTAGGATGAAAAAGGGTGATAAATATTTGGTATATGAGGACAACAACAAGGGGAAAAATGCCAAAAAAACACATTTTATTGAATGAAATTGTAAAAAAATAAGAAAGAGAATTATAAAGTGAGTAATTTATAATCTTGAATCCTACCCACCGCACCCCACCCCACATAAAGAAGAAGAAAAAATAATAATAAAAGTGATCAGAAATGGGTGTGTATTGGTAAAGGTAGGTGTATGAAGAATGTACATACATTAGATAGAAAATTGTGAGGTTTTATTAGTAAAACCAAATAAAAACTACTCTAAGCTAGTGCACAATCATGGAAAAAATACCACAATGAAGAGATCCTATGTAGATTTTTTTGTGAAGGTATGAAAATGTTGCATACCATGGTGTGAAGGATAAATCAATATAAAATATAGTAAAGACTAATAGGCAAGCATTATTTTATAAATATTGATGAAATAATGCCACCAAGTGAAAACTTACTATTTGTAGTGTAAAATGGGGGAAATGAAGTCGATTCTATAAATATTTTTCGATAGTGTCTAGTCAAAAAATGGATGCTTTATGGTTTAAGATATAAAACATCACTTTCCTCCAACTAACATTCAAGGATGCCTTAGAGGTCTTAACCTAATGAAGGATATAAGAGATCTGAAAATAAGGTATCCTAGGATATGATTCAGATAAGAAAGGGGTTCACCACCAAGTGTAAACTTGGAAAAGAAAATATTGGAAAACACATTGTGATATGCAAAATGACCTAGAATTAGAAATGCAAGCTAAATGAGAGATGAAAATGATGAAATTAAACTAGATACTAGTCAAGTTAGGGTATGTGTACCTAGGAAATGTGGAGATGTGAGGATTCTGGAAATGCAAAGAACTACCAAAATATGCCTAGGAGGACTAAGATACCTAAGATGGCGTATTAGTCTCAATGTTGTTTTTCAGGGCAAATGCGAAGTCTTTAGATGCCAGATCAAGATCTGAAGGAATCTCTACAAAATACCACTTGGAGGACTAAGACACCCAAGGTGGCGTATTAGTCCCATTCTAAATTTCTAAAGTTTTTGTTCAAATGTGATCCTGAACTCCAAGGTCTGCACTTGCTCCTCTCCAGATCTGAGGTCCTAAAACTTCTAGATCTGACCTGTAGGTGAGTTTTCGTGAAGATGAAAAATTTGTAATGAAAATTTGCAACTTTGACAACTTTGAACTTTAAAGGATCTTCAAGTCTTCGACCTAAATCTACAAATATAAACACACAAGAGGGAAAAACTTGTTGATTGTTAGTGAATAGGGGTTTACCTTGGTCAAACCCCTTATAGGTAATTAAACCAAATGATGAAATGAAGCATGAAATATGAAATGTGTAAATGATATCACCTTGTATGATGTCTTGTGAAGCAAATCTGCAATCTTCCATGTAGTGGCTATGAAGAATGTAGATCTTGGATCCTTGGATTTGATGTGAACAATAGATGTAAATAGATCTTCAATGCCACATCCACAATCTTGGCTCAACAACATAAATGGATGCACTAAACCCTTGACATGATGCTCGAATCTTGATGATGGCTCCAAATGCTTGATGAATTGCTCTTGAATGCATAAACTTGCCTTAGAAATGAATACTTGAATGCTTGTTATCTTTTTATGAGAAAATGAGAGAGGGAACCTTGTATTTATATTTATCCATGCTTAATATCCCAAAATTACACCACACCAAGCCAACATATGAATTCATTAAATAAAGGAGGGTAAATCCCGCCCAAATTTGAAATTGAATCTTGAAAATAAGCCAAGGAGGACTAAGATGCCTTAGGTGACGTCTTAGTCCCAAGGCTCAATTCTCAAGGAAAAAACTCCAAAAAGGGACCTATTTTGGTGTTTACAATATTAGGGTCCCAAGATGCATGGAGGACAAAGACGCCCTAGGTTGCATTTTAGTCCCACTCCACAAATTAGGGACACAGAGATAAACCTTAAATGATCATTTATCTTTTGATGTTTTTCGGGATTTTCCATAAAAATATATAATTCATAGGGCTTTTGGATGCAAAATAGGGCCAATTGAGTCATAAAGAAGCACAAATAAAGCAAGGCAGGCCCAAACACGTGTGAAAATGCAAAGGTATGCATTTTGCTACACTACATTTGGCCCCCACTTTAGTGAGAGGATGAACTTGCTTCAAACTCACACTAAAGTAACCAACCACACAATCAAGAGGGGTTCAAGTGTACCAATGTTAGTAGGATAGGATAACAATGATCAAGAGGGATGATCAAGCCCCCAAGGTTGAGATCCTATGACAAACCAACATAAGCACAAAGGAACACACATGCAGATGATATATGAATCCATAATCAAATTGCCAACATACACCATCAAGGACAAGAAAAAGGAAAAATAAAAAGGAAAAGGAAAAAGGGAAAGCTACAATGGATCAAGCTTTGACTGGCCATCCAACACAGTGGACCGGATCTAGGTTGTTTGTCCAAAAGATTTGCAAGTGGAATGAGTTGTCCACTATACAAACAAGACACATCCTAACAAGGGCTATGGGAGCTAGTTGTCTACTAGGTGAGCCCCAAGAAGTCCATATCAATGTCATGCCCCCATGACTATGATAAGGACAAAAGAAAATGCACATTGTAGACACATAAAAGTGACCTAGGCCTACAAGCTCTATTTTCGTCACATTCCTCCTAGCATAATTAAAATACTTAATTATGTCCTATGATCCACTTTCAACTATTAATTAGATAATTCATAATTATTTAATTAATTCATGTCTTTTATTCTTCTTGATTATTTAAATAAATAAATAATATTTATTTATTTAAATGTGTCACTAATTCTCTAATGTCTTTCCATAATTAAATAAATTCCTTAATTTATTTAATTATCTTTGTACATCATTTCCTCTTGATTATTTAAATAAATAAACTTTATTTATTTATTTAAATACGTCACTAATTCCTACTTGTCTTCTCATAATTAAATAAATTATTTAATTTATTTAATTATGTCCACATTGGCAATTTTTCCAATTTTAAATAAAATTCTTTATTTAAAATGGTCCCACTTTCTAATTTTCCCTCTTTTAGTAAATAATTCAAATTAATTATTTACTGTCACATGACCCCACCTATTTCCTTTTTTTTATACAGTAGGGGTGTCCTTGCGACCCAGCCTAGTGGCCCAACAACCCATACCTTGGGTACTTGGGGCGAGCTAGGGCAAGACTAATCCCCTGCAGATGAGATTTGTCACCCGCAAGTAGTCCCACCTATTAAACCCGAGAGTGGAGTACTTGAACTCGAGACCAATGGGGAGCAAACCCACTGCCCAAGCCAACTCTACTAACCATTCAAGCTACATGACCCCACCTATTTTGAATTAAATTAATTTTTAATTCAAAATAGCAATTTTCCTCCATAAATCAAGTAATTTCTAATATTATTTGATTTTCCAGCTCTCCTTTTTTGTGCCATTCTTATCTCCTTGTCACATGCATTTTAACCCTTGATTTTATTTTCTCAAATCAAATTTTTTCCACTGATTTCAAATTTACTCTTATTTTTCCCTAACCTTAATTGTGGGTTGTCACATTGAATTTTGACCATTGATCTTAGGGCATTTGTCAATCTTCAATCTTAGTCATTCATCCAAAATTGCATTTTCTATAAAATGGCAATTTTGGTCTCATTTTGACATCTCATGAACATCTTAAAGGCAATCTTGACATCTAAGCATACTTCACATCTTTTGGAATTTTGGCATACTTTAGGCTTATTTCATTGTTGCTTGCTAGTTGCATAGTTGCATAGTGTAGCATTTGTCATAAAATCCTTCAACATTTGCTTAGGTATTGGCATAGTCATAGGTTGCTAACATAAAATATAAGGGAAAACTACATATTGCAGCAAAACTTTTGGAATTTTGGCATACTTTAGGCTTATTTCATTGTTGCTTGCTAGTTGCATAGTTGCATAGTGTAGCATTTGTCATAAAATCCTTCAACATTTGCTTAGGTCTTGGCATAGTCATAGGTTGCTAACATAAAATATAAGGGAAAACTACATATTTGGTGAGATTATTCCTTTTATTTTCATGTTTTCCTCCTTGGTGCTTCATTATTTACTTTGGGTTTTTGTTTATTTATGCACCAATTTGCTAACTTGAATATTTCCCATAGTTACATTGGTGAACCGGACGTGAAACACATATTTTTTACATAATTTTGTATGACTTTTTTTTTTTTTTTGCAGGTATAGGTACGAACGCTACATTCGTAGTCTTCTAAGCTACAAACTTTCTGTCACAATGCATTTGCTTTGCAAAGTGATGCATCTACCATCTTGAGACGCATTTGATTGATAAAAAGTTGCATTTGTTCTGCTGCCATGCATTCAAAAACTTGACGATGCATCTGACAGACTGAGATGCATTTGTTCTGCATTTCAATGCATCTGATTGGTAAATTCCAATGTACGAACCCGAGACACATTTGTCTGGTAAAATTTTCTTTTCGAATTTTGCAAAATTTTTCTAGATTTCTCTTTTTCATTTAGTAGTTTAGAGGTTTTTGTAGGTTACTAATCTACTATTGTAGCATGTGGCATTGAATTTTTGTGGGTCCAAGACATCTCTTTAGACTACTAACAAGTGGTTTTGTAGGTTTGATTGTCCAAGGGTGTTATTTTTGAAACTTGTTGTGTTTGTTTTAGATTAGAAAACACTTCCATTGGTGCTTTAAAAATAAAATTTGCTTGTCTCACTTAGATTTAATTAGGAGGTTAAAGAACTTTGATTTATTGTGCTTGAAGGTGGTAGGTGATTATGCTCTCACCTTGTGCAAACTAGGTGATCAGAAAACCAAACCCATCCATTTTATGTTTTTGAACCCTAGAGGGGCCTGCCTCGAAACAGGGAGTGACTCCAACCATTTTTTCACTCAGGCCAGTATATAAAAGGATGAGTCTAAATTTTCAAGTCCTCAATGGTATGTAGGCCTTAGCCATGTAGTACCATTCAAAAATGAGTACCTACCTTTTCTTTTAAAGGTATAAGAGCCCTTAGTGGATTGGTTAAAGCCTTAAGTGGCTTACTATATGCTAGCGAGGTGTCGTGTCCATGCGTATTCACTAGAACCCTTTTTTTAGTGGCCAAAATCCCATCTATTTGCTAGCGCAACAACAATTGTTGTGAAGGCATCCACATTCTCGTAGTTCTTAGTAGAGGTGATCAGCCTGCCATGGGAGATTTATGGGGGTTGGAAGCTTGGTTGACCTGAGAAGTGAGTGCACTATAAGGGGGATCCCATGTGGCCAAGCTTCTGGATTCATCCATTAAGAATAGGTGTGGTTGGGGAAACCCACATGGAATCTAGCAAATATAGTCCTTGCCTAAGCTAGGGTTGTACTTGTCTTCTTTGTGTATGTTTTCAAAATATTGTGTTTGTCAAGTGTTTTTTGAGACATTCAACAAATAAACACCTTTCAAAATCCTAGAAACAATCGTTCAACTTAAAACAAATTTGAAATTTTGTCAAAATTGCAAACAAACATGACTTATTCTTCCTACAACACATTTGTCGCAATGCATTCGCTATTTTGTACTACATTTGAAATTTTTTATAACGCATTTACTTTGAGAAGCTGCATTCTCTACTTTATGCAATGTAGTTGCATATCCTGCATCACATTTTCTTAACAAAACACCGCATTTGATTTCTCAAGCCACATTTGTTATCTGTGAAGCCGCATTCGTTGAAACTATGATGCATCTGCCAAATTGCAACACATATGTGGCTTGAAATGATGCATTTTCGTGATAAAAAAAACCACTCTTGCAATCAAAAACCTAATAGAAAACTTGTCCAATTTGATATCAAACATCTTTTTCCAACAGCCTCTATCAAAAACTAGACCAAGAATTGCTCAAATCCCTCATTCTTTGCTTGCATTTACCCATAGGTCCAAATTTGCAAAATTTTGGTTGCATCCTTAGAGTCCATCTTCTTCATTTTCAACCATAAACCGGTCTTTAGGTCCCCATTTCATTTGCATGTTTTGGAATAGGGAAACTTACCATACTTTGCAAAATCATTGTCTTTAAGAGTAGGTTATCATTGGACTGAGTCAACATTATTTCCCTTACTCATTGTCCTTTTGTGATACTTTCCAACTCAAAAGTCTAGTTAGGAAACCTCACTTTGTCATCTTGTCATCTTGTCCTTTAGTTACATTAATAAGTCCTTTGATGATCCAAATTGAAGACATAGATCAAGCTTTGGGTGGTTGAGTAAACCTTTTTCTAAACGCCAATCATTACTTAGGCCTTTTCATTTGCATACCTTAGAAACTTTCAAGTCATCTTAGTCCTCATTTTGCATACCTTCAAAAAATCCAAAAAATAGCCATCATTGTCCTTTGGCATTTGTCACTTCCTTTAGTTAACATTGTCATATTGCATTCCTTATTGTCAAAAATCCAAAAAACATAGTTTCACTATCAAGTTGTCATTCTCTTCCTTCTTCCTAATTTGAGCAATTCCTTATATGGTTGAGACTAGGCTTCAAAGAAAAAGAACAAAAATGGTTAATTTTGGACAAGACACCAACACTTATATATTTTCCAATGACATGAATCAAAGCATGAACCAAGACACATCCTTTATCAATCCTTTTAGCGAAATGAACATTCCATCTTCCTCACGTAATCCCTTTGAATCATTCATGCATAGAGATGAAAATGGACATGTATTTATGGAAGATTTAGGAGCCATTGCACAAAATCCTGACATAGCCTCCTTCATCGAAGATTGTCTTACATGACCCACAAATATATTTAGCTATGTTCTTAGACCAAGGGGCTAAATTTCCACGTGGCTTTGACATTAACACTTTTAGAGAAGCCTCTCTCGATCACAATGCCAACAAAAAAATTGCAAACAATACATCCAACACTAGTCAATTCCAAAAAAATGCAAACAATACTTTTGTTGGTGCCACCTCAAAAATTTCCACAAGCACTATCAATGCTAACTCTAATGACACATCCAATAAAAAAACTTCCAACACAATCAATGAGACATCCATTGGAGGGACACCAATTATGTCACAAGCCATGTCACAATCAATCCCCACAATGTCAACAATGTTCTCATAGTCAATCGGAGCTACCATTGTATCCTCATCAATGGGGGAAATATCTTCAAACCCCCTATTTGGAGCTTCATCATCAAATCCTTTCATTGGGTCTTCATTCAATCCCTTTGGAGGAAGTAAACTATGTATTTCTATTCCAAGGCCACAACCAAATGTCAACACATCATCACAACTTAACACCAAGACCCACATCCCTTAAAGGAAAAACAAAAACATTCCCCATGGAAAATTCTACCGATTTGGACAAGGAAATCAGATGACACAACATATGACTTCATCTGGGCACCAAAATATTCAAGGTCAACACATCCCACAAATATCGACTAACATGGCTCAAGGACACATTCCCACATATGCATCACACATCCACACCCATCAACACATACCTAATCAAAACTCACAATACCATCAACATTAAAATCAAAACACATCATACATCCCACAACAAAATTAGAACATCTCATCCCAACAAACTGGCACTCATGGGATACCTATCACTCCCATGTGTGATGCAACAAACAATCCTATAATTGACGCTTTGACAGGTCAAGTGGAAAACTTGAAAAAAAAAATAGAGACTATGAAAACGTCCATTAAAACATCACACATGTCATATGACCTATGTCCATACCCTTTTGATACAAGTCTATACATGCCACCATTCCTTCCTGGATACATGACACCAAACTTCACTAAATACAAAGGAAAAACTAACCCCATTGAACACATTCGAGAATTCATGACCAATTGTGTGGACATTGCCTATGAAAATACTTATTTAATGAGACTCTTCCCTAAGAGTCTTGCAAGCCCCACACTTGAATGGTTTTCCACTTTACAAAAGGGAATAAAATCATGCAACGAACTTGTAGACAAATTTGTACGAAACTATTCCTATAACATTGACACAGATGTCTCCATTACCAACCTATGCAAACTTGCACAAGAAGAAGTGGATGATACTTTTATCCCATTCTTCCAAAGATGGAGAAGTTTAGCAATTCATTGCCATATTCACATACCTGAGAAGGAAAAAGTTGACATGCTTGTCCAAACCCTCCTAAGCCCATTGAAATACGGCTTGCAAGTCCACTATTGCACAACCTTCACAAACTTAGTTGAAAATGGTGTCCAACTTGAGAAGGCCCTTATTGCTAAAGGAGAACTAAAATATAGCCCTAAGAATATAAATTAAAACTCACTAGCTGAAAAGAATAAATACTAGGTATAGAATAAATACATTACCAAAGACAACCTTGTTGACGTTAAGGAAATAAACACAATGGATCTTGTACTTACTCTTAAAGGGGTTCAACCAAAAAATACACAAGTAATTACACCGACAACTGCTACTAATGCCATTCAAAATAGTCACAACAATCAAAATGGTCAAAACCAAGGGCAACCACGAAAGACCAAGCAATTCACAAAGAGACACACATATACTACCTTAGGTGAACCAATCTAAGACATCCTTAAAAATATCCTTCAAAACGGTATCATCGCATTAGAAGACCCTAAGCCATATGACCCAAGATAGTTTAAACCTTCATGGTGGAATGACAACAATTTCTATGATTACCACTATGCTAAAGGGCATAAAACCTCCTCCTACCAACAACTAAGGAATCTGGTACAAGACCTCATTGAAAATCGCACGATTGAACTAGGCGGACAACAATTTGCATCGAATGCAGACCATGGTTCAAATAAGGCCTCGACATCAGGTCTGAATACTAATGATAATTGTGCCAATTACACTCACACTACCTGGAACTATTCTGGTGGATCCATTATTAATCATATCTGAACTGATGATGAATATGTCAATACAATTACCATCAAGAGAGCACCTAAGTGTAATATCACTACCCATGGTGGAAACATCACCATAGTTGGTCCTCCTCTTCCTAGACAATCGAAGATGATGATCCCTTGTCCATCTACCAAGCAGTCACAATCTAGCCCATCCACTAAATAGTCACAACCTAACAGTTCAACCTTATTGACCAACTAGGTAAGACACCTGTTCAAATCTCTATACTTGAGTTACGCATTTCTCCCATGCATAAGGCCATACTTGACAACAATTTGCAAGAATCTTCTATCCCTCATGACATTGATGTCAACCAGTTTGAATCCATGGTTGGATACCTTACTACATCTCATCACATAACATTTTCAAACCAAGACTATTCATCACCAAAATCCAATCATAACGACACCTTACACATTGAAGTCTTTATCCATAAGCATAATGTTAGACGAGTTTTAGTAAATGGTGGAGCAGGACTAAATATATGCTCCTTAAAACTAGTTAAGGCTCTAGGATTCTCTGATGCTTGCATAGATGCTACAAAGAGCATTGTTATAAAGGCATATGATGACGAAGAACATTCCTCTCGAGGTGTTATCACTCATCCTATCTGAGTTGGGCCGGTCATTGTAGACACAACTTGCCAAGTCTTGGATCTTGAGTTGCTATATAATATCCTGGTTGGTCGACCTTGGATTCACACCTTAAAAGTCATTTCGTCCACCTACCATCAATGCTTGAAGTTCCCCTTTGATGGCACCAAGATCACCATATATGGAGACCCCAATCCTTTCCAATATTGCACCAACCTAGGGGGTGTTTTAGAACATCAAGTTCCCATTAACCGATAAGCTTCAAACTCCTCTTCATCCAAATATGTTGATCTATCCACACTCATCAAATCATTTGCATCCACTCCCTCATCATCCACCACATCATCTTCCTCCACCCTGAAGGCTAATCCAAATATCAAGATCTAGGACCTAGGTTGTGGGGAATACAAAGCGAGCACAACATACTACATCACCAAAATGCCCAAGTCTCCTAAAGATTATGGCCGAACTTGTTTTAGAATGGAACCTAAAGAATTTTTCAAATTTCCTCCATCATTGATTTTTATAAAATGGGGTGACATGAACAAGGAAGACATCAAGGATATATCAACTTGGATTTATAAGGACCCAGAAGATCCATCCCCATTACCAGTCCAAATGTACGACAAAGGCTATGAGATAATGAAGGAAAAAGGCTACAATGGAACTAGTGGCCTTGGAAAAAATAAAACTGGAATGCGAGAACTGATAATGCCTTCCCGAAGACCAAAAATTCTTGGACTAGGGTTTGGGCAACCCAAAAATGATGATCAACATACCCATGTAATTTTGGGTGAGAGCGTGAATCCTTCGAAAAGTGTCAAGACTATTGAGGATTCCCTTAGTGAAACTAAATCCCATGAGTGGGAATTTAGCTCCCAACAATCCCTGAGTGACTATTTCCTTGACAAGTTATTCCTTGAACCTAGGGAACCTACATTCAAAGAAATATTTTGGAAAATCTTTAAAATTGATCCAGCACAGAATAATGACAACCCTAAAATCCCAAGGAAAAGAGAAGACTAGAGTAGACTCTTTTTCTCGCAGAACAATGACAAATCTGAGTCAACTTCTAATCCCATTGGCCATAATCCTGATATACCTGTCCAACCATTTGAACCTAATGATCATCACTTGGATTCATCTAACTCATCGCATGACACTACTGGCCCAAATGCCAATTCATTTGTCCCTTATTTTGACAATGAGTATGAATCAAGCACAAGAGAATATTGGATAGAATCCGATTGGGAGTTAGATGATGACAATTTTATCTTTAACCTCTCTGAGTCTGTCTACATGCTTTCTACATCCTCCCCACTATTCACCAATTCTGATGATGGAATCTCCTTAGTCTACCCACATCTAATTGATTGGGATCAACAAGGCCCACAATTATGGACATATTTCAGAATGATGAGGCCATTGCAAAATTCATGGGACTATGTGAGGGCATACCAAGTGGAGACGACAAGGCTAGAGCTGCTATTGACCTAGATTGTGTAGCCTACTTTGGGGAGACTACATCATCCTCTAGTCGCAAAATTAAAAAAAAAATTAAAAAAAATGACATGTCTTTAGGTGAAAACCGAAAGACTCCTTTTGATGATAAAAAAGTAAAAATAAAGGACGTATCTACGAGTGAAAACCTCATCAAGGTGCCCAAGAATGAGGGACTGGAATTTCTCCTCGTGACTTAAGAAAAATCAGCAATGCTTATTGAAGACACCATGGAAGTTAACATAGCCACAACAGAAGATCCCAAAATTGTCCTCTTTGTAGCATCTTTGACATAGGAAGAGAAACCTGGATTTCACAAATTCTTCTTAGAGCATAAGGTTAACTTTGTGTGGTCCTATGCCGACATGCCTGGGTTTGATCCAGAACTAGTCTTGCACCATTTTCCATTACTTCCAGACACCAAGCTAGTGAAACAGAAGTTGTAAAAGATGCACCCACAAATCGCCTTATTAGTCAAAGAGAACTTAAGAAATTGCTAGATGTGGGATTCATATGGTCAATAGACTATGCCAAACAGATTTCAAATCTTGTACCAATCACAAAGCCAAATGGTCAAATCCACATTTGCGTAGATTTTTGGGACTTGAATAATTCATGTCTGGAGGATGACTTTCCATTAGGAAACATAGACATCATAGTTGACCTTAAAGAAGGATATGATATGTTGTCCCTCATGGATGATTTCTTGGGTTATAATCAGATTCATATTGCCCCAGAAGATCAACATAAAATAGCATTCACATGTCCTTGGGGTATATACTACTGGAGCATCATGCCTTTTGGTCTCAAGAATTTAGGTGCCACATATCAAAGAGCCATGAAAACAACCTTTCACGACATGATGCATACTCTAATGGAAGATTATGTGGATGAACTTTTGGCAAAGTCTTTGACACATAAGGATCACCTTAAGATGCTAGACAATTTTTTTGAAATACTGGAAGAATACAAGGTCCGCTTGAATCTCAAGAAATGTGTCTTTGGTGTGACATCAGGAAAACTATTGGGATACATAGTTTCTCACAGAGGCATTGAAGTGGATCTTGCCAAAGTAAAAGCAATATTAGACATGCATCCCCTAAAAGGGATAAGTGAACTTAGTACATTGCAAGGAAGGTTACAATCTATCTAATGCTTCATAGCACAACTGGTCGACAAGTGTCAACCATTTCAGTATCTCCTATGCAAGGGCATCCCCTTTGTGTGGACTGATAGATTTCAAAATTCCTTCCAACTAATAAAAGACTATCTATTGTCACCACCTATCTTAATGCCACCTATCGAAGGAATTTTTTTGATTTTATACATTTCTACAAAAACTTCAACACTAGGGGCATTACTGGCACAAATTGATTATGACGAGAACGAAAGGGCCATATACTACATCAGTCAAAAATTGGTCAAATACAAACTAAAATACACACCCATTGAACATGCTTTTCTAGAAATTGTATTTGCAACTAAAAAATTAAGACATTACATGTTGAATCACAAGACACAACTTGTAGTGAAGATTGATCCCTTGAAATATCTCCTAAGTTGCGTAGGGTTGACAAGTTGATTGGAAAAGTGGGTCATGATTTTGAGTGAGTATGACATTTAGTATGTGGAATGATAGGCCATTAAAGGACAAGTGATAGTAGATCAATTGGAAGATGCACCTATACAAGGCAAGCATCCATTGGTAGCAGAATTTCCTGATGAGTCCATATTTCATGCAGAACCTAAATTGCCTTGGAAACTTTACTTTGATGGGTCTCATACTAGTCATGGCTCTGGAGCAAGAATGACTCCATCCCTAAGTCATTGCACATTTCTTTTCCATGTAAAAATAATATTGCATAATATGAGGCACTTGTCACAAGACTCAAAATGGCCATAAAATGGAAAATAAAAAATCTACATGTTCTAAGAGATTCTTAGTTGGTCATCAATTAACCAAGTCAACGATGACTATGAAACCAAGGATGAGAATTTAATGCCTTATAAATGAATGGTTGAAATTTTTTAGTCATACTTCCACATGCTTGATTTTGAATAGATTCCTAGGGCACAAAACAAGGCAGCAGACACAATGGCTACAATTGGGTCTCTTCTAGATATTCCAAGCAATGTGCCCCAATTTGAGTTTTTGGTGGAACAAATTTTGGTTCTTGCATATGATATGATAGAATTAGAGATGGTTTGTGAGCTTGTTGGTTCCAACTCACCATGGTATCAAGACATTTATGAGTATCTCCAGTCCTAGACCCTTCCCCTAAACCTATCCAACAACCAACGAAAGTACTTTATCCATAAGGCTACTCAATACACCATCGTCAGTGATACCCTTCATCACCATAGCTTTGAAAATACCCTTCTTCAATGTCTCGACACTAACGAAGCACAGACAACCTTACACGAGGTACATGAGCATATATGTGGATCTCATTCGAGTGGTCCTACTTTATCCAAGAAGATCATGAGACTTGGGTATTACTTGAGTTTGTCAGAACATGTCACCAATTTCAGATACATAGTGATTTGATTCATGAACTAGTACAAGAACTTTGGCTAATCACTTCTCCTTGGCCTTTCACACAATGGGGACTCAACCTTGTGGGAAAAATCCATCCTACCTCTTCCAATGACCAAAAATTCATCATCACCACCACTGAGTACTTCACTAAGCGAATCAAAGCCATTCCCCTCACATACATAACTGGAAAACAAATCTCCAAATTCATCCTCAACTACATCATCTATTGGTATGGTGTTCCATAGTCCATCATCACAGACAATGAGCATCCTTTCAAAAATTAAGATGTTTGTGAGTTATGTGAACACTTCCACATCCAACATCATTTATCCATGCCATACTACCTGCAAGGAAATGGTGAAGCTGAGGCATCCAATAAAACAATCATCAAAATGCTTAAGAAGATAGTCAATGACGTTGGCCATGATTAGCATATCCAAATTAATCCTACTTTGTGGGCTTATAGCACTAGCATCCACAACCCTATAGGAGCCATTCCATTCGCCTTGGTCTTTGGAGCCAAAGCCATCCTACCCATCGAGGTTGAATTTCCATCCTTAAAAGTCTCCATGAAGGGTTTGATCAATGATGAAGACTATAGAAAGTCATGACTACATGAGCTATAAATGTTAGAGGAAAGAAGACATAATTCCTTGAATCATCTACATGCATATCAGAACTGCCTATATTGCAATTACAACAAGAGAGTCATGGTAAAAAAATTTGACATTGGTGACTTGGTCCTCATGGAAAATCCTAAGAATCAATCTGATAGAGAAAAACTTGGCAAGTTCGAGCCCAATTGGCTGGGTCCTTATATCATCACATCCTTTTTTGGTTTTGGAGCATACCAACTAGCTACTCTAGATGGTGAACAACTAACAAAGACTATCAATAGTTTGTATCTACGAAATTTTGATGCATAACATTAGAGAGTCTGGCTGAAAACCATGAAAATACAAAAAAAATGAAAAATATAAACAATCATCATGTTGATGAAAACCTGGCAAACAGGCATCTTGGCAACACTAAAAAAAAAATGACAAAAATAGTAAAGAGAAATAATTTGTCCAATAGTTAAAACCTAGTAAACATGCACTTTAGATAAGTACCATGGTGAAAACTTGGCAAACAGGCGCCATGTGTAGTAGGTTTTTGCTTCGCCATCTATATTCACTCTATCTACCTTAGTCCATAATAAACACCCACTTTTCTAGCATCATCATGACACCCATCGCAAAACCCTGCCATTCCCTTCATGGCTGGCAATGGTTGACATCAAGTCCTACATATCGTCCACTCGTCACCCCAAGCACATCCTTTCTACATCCTTCAAACCTGGCTAGTCCTGGACTTGACTAGAGGTAATCTTTTATCAACTGACTACAATGAGTATCACACATGGTCCTATCAATCACAAAATGTCTTGAAAAAATACCTAAAAATCAAAAAATGTCTTGAAAAAAGACCTAAAAATCATAAAATGTCCTAAAAAGACCTAATTTTTTTTAAAAAAGTTGAAGAAATACAAAATAAAATAAATTCAAAATATGACAGAAACACAAAAATAGAGTCCCATCTCATCACAGTCAGTTGTGTCAGTTAGTCCATCTCATTTTCAAACTACGTTGTCTTCGCGCATTTGCTACGTAGGCAAGGCTCATTTCTAGGCCCACGAGACATTAGGTCAGTCCTTTTAGGTTGTCAAAATAAAATCATGACTCAATCTTTAGTCATCAAGACAAAGTCATTGGTCATGTCAAACTACAAGGTCTCTAAGTGTATGACGTAGGCAATGCCATCAATCGATGAGCCCTCGAGGCTGCACTAGGTCAGTCCATTAGGGTTCATGACACTGCATTGACACACACATCAAATGTTTTCAAGTCAAACAAGTCATTGAAAACCAGACAAACTCCTAAAACAAAATTGTGGCAACTATGTTATCAACATGTCAACATTGGCATGTAGTCAATTTTGTCAAAACAAAGTCAAATCTATCCAAACAAGTCAAACTCTGGTAAGACCAGTCCAACCATCAAAATTTGGTTATTCTTCAAATTTTTCCTTCTAAAGGATCGCCTTTGACATTTACTTATGCCCTAGGATGTGTCCCGCTTAGGCATCGTCATTGTCATTTGGTATTTCTAAGGGATTCTCTTGAGGATCAATCCTCTCGACATTGACATCATTTAGGATGTGTCCTTCCTGAATTAGGCAACTTTGACATTCGACATCGACAACTTCAAAAAACTTGACATCTCGACATCGTCAAACTTGGCATCTTAACATCAAAACATTTGACACTCAGACACACTTGGCAAACACTTGGAAAACATTATCTTGGCATTTTTCATCATGCTACTAGTTTCTCGATGATGTCCTTGCAAAATAATTTAGAGAAGCAATTATGTATCATGATGATTGGCTTGTCTTGTCTTTTTCAAACAGTCATGTTGCTAGTTCCTTGAGGATGTCCTGGCAACAAGATTTAGATGACCAATGACGTTTCATGACTTGTCTTTCTTATGTTTGTGGTTGATTGTGGAAAAAATACTAGAGTAGTAATGCTTCTAGTATGATTCATGATCATCCTTGTCTACAACTACTCATCTCATGTGATGGTATGACCTTACACACCTTGATCTATGTCATATCATGGTGTTTTTTGGCCACTACAATAATCAGCCCAATGATCTGATTAAGAGCAACAATTATTAATCCTATGGTAATATGTTGAAGGATTCGATCTCCGCACTAACATCCATCTCCTTCTATCTTGTTGTCTTGCCTCATCTATCTCTTGATGATATCCTATGACATACAAAAATAATTGCATACATGATCATATAGATATTGTATTAGTTCATTACACATCTATATATATCCATTCATTTTGTTACATTAAATTACATCATTAACATATCATTTGCATTTATCAATTTGCATCCACATAACATAATAGTGCATTTAAAATTTCCACACATAAATTACATCATAAGGCATCACAAATTACATTATCCATACATATATAGTCATGCGTTAACACATCTATAATCATAAGCATGACATCCATTAGAATCAATACATTACACATCCACATAGAACATCATAATCATCATCCATAACATCACATCATCGTGACATGTAAGAATAAATAAACATCATAATGACATACATCACATGACATATTAAATGCATCATCCTAATCATCATCATCATAAAAGCATATATCATAAAATATGATCAACACATAATGCATCATCACACAACATAAAGAATACTAGCCGCATCAAAACTGCATATATAATCTCAAAAAAATAATCATGTCTTAGGATAGAGTCATGAGATATCCCAAAAATAGAGCTCGCAGGCTCAATGGTCAAAGTATGAATGTCATAACATAATGTATGAAACATAACAACATGATAACAATGTCAAATTCCCATAATTTGAACTCTCCTCATCCCCTCGAGGAGAAGACCGAGGTGATTGATGCTCGTTGATAGGAATTGATATCGATACCATCATGGTAATGGTAGGTTGAGTCTATGAAGCAAATGGATCCCTAACTAGAGGCTGACTGTGCTCTAATCTATGCCCTGAACCAAATGACCCATGGTTGTGGCTATGGTGGGACCTATCACCAGGTGATGTATGTCCTAAAGAGGTAGAGCCACCCACACTACTCTAGCTACGACTACTATGAGTGTGGTTGCTACTCCTTGACCCTATCCCTATCCTATTGTATGATCTAGAAAACTCAAGCTCCCTCTAATCAGTCAAAACTTCCCTCTCATATAACATGTGATACTGACCCCTTCTTGTGCTGATCTTGGCTAGCTCCCTGGAAACATCTCCAACTGACCTTGAGCATAACTGAGCAAATCCAACACACTAGCTCTCTGTCTCCCATCATCGAATCTCGGCCTAATCTCTCTCAATGTGTGTAACCTCAAGCTCTGCCCGTAGGGATCTAATCTTTGCAGTGGCCTCATCTAGTCTCCTCTACATGTCTGTCAGTCTCTGGTCCACTGTGGCATCTCGCAGCAATGGAGGAACCTCAGATATATCATGCTCCCCATCTATCATCATCTCCCAGAGTTGCCTCTCTTCCTCATCCATCTCATCACCAATGTCTAGATCCTCCTCTCTACCAACATCCAAGGCCTCCTCTACTATGTGCACCTCCACCTCCATCTCCTCCTCCTATCTCCCCTCCACCTCTAGTTGTCTCACCTCCACCTCCATCTCTGCCTCTTGTTGTCTCTCCTTGCTTAGAATCTCTGCCTCTTGCCACTCCTCCTCCTATCTCCCCTCCATCACTAGCTTCTCCCCCTCTCTCTACTTCTTCTCGGCTACCTCAGGGATCACCTCTAGTGGTACCCTCTTGGAATGTTGCTAACTCTCCTTGCCTTCCTCCCTCTGTCTCCTCCTCTCCTCCTCCTCCCTCCACCTGTGCCATCCCCTCCATCACCTCCACCATCTCCTCCTCCAACCTTGCCACCTCTCCCCCCATTGCCTCAAACTTTGTCTCTACATCTCCCTAGCCTTTGTCTCTACCTCTCACCTTACCTCTCTGACCTCCTCACTACACCCACAATATAACTGATTTGCGATCAACAGGTGTTGTTCCATTGGAATCTATCAGGGGAATAGGATTGTGTGTCTGCCACCATAAATCAAAATCCACAGTCATCCCTAGATCTACAGGACCTCCACTCCAACCCCATGGTTGTGCCACCAACCCATCTATCTACTACTCAGCAAATGATACTAATATGGCAGGACTTCATGTAGGCTCTCACAATGACATAGCATACTCTGTAGTCCCCATAGGCACACCCTGCTACTCCTCGAACTGATGTATTACCCATTGGGGAAAGTACATCTTGATTATGAGTTGTGACTATACAGTGTGGCCAATCAGATATTGAAACTACCTACAAAATACCAAATGATCTCCCTCTTCGGCCCATTGTGTGCAATCCTTGTACAACCTCTAGACAAATGACATCATGGTGTATATCCGATGCTGCCAAAATCCAGTCTCTTCGACTCTCATCTACCATAAAGCACCCGCATATAAGCAAACATAAGGCATCCCATCTACTAACTATGGCCTCTAAATTGGTGGATGGAAGATGAGAATATGCTCCCAAACCTAGATCATCAGCAATGTCCCCCCATAGCTAATGTTATGCACACCCCTGTAGGCTACCTCATGCAACTAATGATATAACATACTAAGCAAACAGGGCCCCCATGCAAAAACTATCCTATCCCATCACATCCACACTAACACTTCTCCCCATCTGATTGGGAATCCATGTTCCTGGCAATTTGGAATCAGGAATCCAACAATCAAGGTGCATAACATGGCATCCCATCATGGATAGTGCTCAGCTAGGTACTCCCACCAAATCTCATATCCCTCAACACCAAGGTTCATGCCATCATTTTCCTTATATAGCTCAGTCATAGCCTGCACTCCTTGATGTGGATCATACACCACTCGCTCACCTCGAATCAGAATGTGCAAAATATGATACACATCCTCCAAAGTAATAGTAGCCTCCCCCATTGGCAAGTGGAAAGAGAAAGTCTCTGAATTCCATCTCTCAACTAGTGTTGTAAAAAGCCCCCTATTAGCCTAGATAATGGGCATATAGGTGACACAATACAACCCCATTTGCATCAATCACCTCTGCTCCCGGTCCATCAGTTGATCCCGAAATGCATATGTAGATGGCTTGAACTCGCATGTATAGATTAGTGGTAATCATTTATGCATGTTTGAAAATCATTATTACCATCTATCTAACTAAACATAAGCAAAAAGTGAGCCTAAAACTAAGTCAACTTTGGTCAACCCTAGTCAAAGTCAAATGCGTCACATTGATTTCATTTGTGTCACAACTTGGCATTTGCATTGTTTCATCCAGCACTTGTGTCACACTTTGGAAATTGCATCGTTTTGACTCACAAATGTGTCATCTTCATTCACTTGCATTAATCAGTTCATCAAATGCATTGCATGGCTCCATGTATGTGTTGCAATCTTCTGAATGTGTCGCTACACCTATTATTTGTGTTGCAAGACGATTGCGTCTCATTGGACTTTGAATACCTCACATCTAATTGAAACCTAGCATGACTATTACATTTTCATCACGACGTATCAAATGCATCAAACAAAAAATTGAATGTAGCTTATACACATGCATATGCGTCACATCGCATTCATTGACCTTCCTAAAAACTCTAAAAATGCACAAAAAATGATAAAATTACAAAGTAGGTATGGGGTACTTACTGTTGGCTCTGTGCCCTCTGGCCGTCTTAAGGTCTGAATGATGTATCCACAGTGTTTAGTCATAGGAATCGCCATCTTTGCGTGAGGTCTCCTAACTCTAAGCTCTCCAAATTTACAAGTGTGAGTGAAAATGAATTGACTTTTAACCATTTTCAACCTATTTATAGGGTCAAAATGGGATTTTCTTCAAAAATTTATTATTGGAGGCTCATTTAACCAACATTGACCAACCTTTTGGCTGACTTAAACATGTCAAAATCTGAAACTACTAGTGCCATTTCTTTTCTGGTCATCAAATTAGCTTGTTGGGACACTTTTCAAATTTTTCTATCACCGGGCTAAAATTTGCAAATTTTCCCAAGGTGGCATAAATTCTTCATACCTTCATTGGGGCATGTTCCTAACTAAATTTTCTTTGTCACAATGTGATAGGCTGCATTATGATAAAGAGGGGCAAAATGTAGACATAAAAATGGCCTAGGCCTACAAGCTCTATTTTTGTCACATTCCTCCTATTATAATTAAAATACTTAATTATGTCCTATGATCCACTTTCAACTATTAATTAGATAATTCATAATTATTTAATTAATTCATGTCTTTTATTCTCTAATGTCTTTCCATAATTAAATAAATTCCTTGATTTATTTAATTATTTGTGTCCATCATTTCCTCCTAGTTATTTAAATAAGTAAATTTCTTTTATTTATTTAAATACGTCATTAATTCCTACATGTCTTCTCATGATTAAATAAATTCTTTAATTTATTTAATTATGGTCCACATTGGCATTTTCCCAATTTTAAAGAAAATTATTTATTTAAAATGGTCTCACTTTCTAATTTTCTCTCTTTTAGTAAATAATTTAAATTAATTATTTATTGTTACATGACCCCACTTATTTTGAATTAAATTAATTTTTAATTCAAAATAGAAATTTTCTTCCATAAATCAAATAATTTCTAATATTATTTTATTTTCTAGCTCTCTTTTTCTGTGCTATTCTTATCTCCTTGTCACATGCACTTTCAATGCTTGATTTGATTTTCTCAAATCAAATATTTTCCACTCATTTCAAATTTACCCTAATGTTTCCCTAACCCTAATTGTGGGTTGTCACATTGAATTTTGACCATTGATCTTAGGGAATTTGTCAATCTTCAATCTTGGCCATTCATCCAAAATTGCATTTTCTATAAAATGGCAATTTTGGTCTCATTTTGACATCTCATGAACATCTTAGGCAATCTTGACATCTAAGCATACTTCCCATCTTTTGGCATTTTGGCATACTTTAGGCTTATTTCATAGTTTCTTGCTAGTTGCATAGTTGCATAGTGTAGCATTTGTCATAAAATCCTTCAACATTTGCTTAGGTCTTGGCATAGTCATAGGTTGCTCACATAAAATTTGAGGGAAAACTACATATTGCAGTAAATAGAGAAGGTGCAATGGAGGTCAATCATGGAGTTTGAAGATATTTGGTGAGATTATTCCTTTCATTTTCATGTTTTCCTCCTTCGTGCTTCATTATTTACTATGGGTTTTTGTTTATTTATGCACTAATGTACTAACTTGAATATTTCCCATAGTTACACACGCTCACAAGGGATAGTGAAGCTAGTTGTTCACTTGGTGAGCCCCAGGGGACCATATCAAAGCCATACCTCCATGAATTTAATAAGGCACAAAAGATGCAACAAGAAAGAGAGATTTTGCTTAGTTTGTGCAAGGTCTCATCTTAGGGAACATTGTGCTTAATGTTTCTAAGAGAGGACAAGTCAAAGAAATATCACACTCTTAGAGGAAATCAAACCCAATGACACCACCAAGAAAGAAACACATCGCAAGAAGAAAGAAAAATCACACAAGGAACATGAAAACAAATGCAAATAAAATCATGACAAAATAATGCCAATGTATTCCCCCACTTTAAAGAAATTGCTAACACCATGCCATGAGTAATTACTTTAAAGTAGCAAATGAAAATTCCAACAAGAAGGAAGACATGAGAGCCAACTTGGAAATCCCTATGCCAAGTCATATGTTTTTGATAAGCTACATCATGAAAAAGGTAGTATGTCACATGCGAGCCAACTTGAGGCATGTCATCCACATCCCAAGCTTGCTCTTATATGCATATGAAATGTGATCAACTAGCCAAAAGAGGCAATGATAAGTGACATATGAGGACAAGGCTACCTAACCCCTTGCCCCCACTTAGTGTAGGACAAGGATGAGCCAAATAGGATGAAAGTAAGTATCAGTTAGAGGATTTAGGTGCTTCAATACAAGGAAGAGCACCACAGTCCTTGAGATGTTGAATTTTGATTGTCAAAGCCTTACATTCATTAGTAGAATGACCATGAATCCTATGATATGCACATAATGAATTCTTGTAATAAAATTTCTTTCATGTTCTTGGAGGGAGATATTTTAGACGATCTTGGAGTAGTATCGCCAAGATTCTCTCTTGATCAAAACTAGTGGGTGTTCCTTTATTTGAGCAAGATTTCATACACACACTAAATGACAAGGCTTTAGATGAAAGTGGAGCTAAAGGTGGTAAATCTCTATCTTTCTTGAAAGACTATGGTATGTCAGTTTGCTTCGTGTGTTCACTGTTTCCATGTGTAAGAGGAAGATTGCATCTGATACCATAACAATCTTCCAAGTCAGATGAAGGGGGTTTATGCTTCTAAGAAGGATTGGTTTCTTCATGAGAACACAAATCCTTTTTAAATTTATGTGTTGTTCCTTCATGAGGGATGTGTGTTATATAGCCCCCATCACCACCATGGGGTAATGTTGTAGAATTAAGTTGAGTGAATGAAACACAAGGTTGTTTTGTTTTAGATTGTGAGATTTTGCACTCTCCTATAAAGGGAGGTGTAAAACCCCAATCATCATTAGAATTTGTATCTGAAAATGAATCGTTGGTAAATGACTCTTTGGATTTTGAGGGTGAGATTTTGGATTCTCTATTGAAAGGAGGTGTAAAATCTAATGACCCCCAATTATAAATAAAGAGGTTTATTGTAGGCGAAGGATTAGCATCAACTTGTATAGGTTCAACTTTTGATTTTGGAATGAAAGTATTAGGAGAGTTGGAAGTATTTTGATCATGTGATTCATAGCTTCATTCATCTACTTCAACCATGTATATCTTGTTGTTGTATTCAAATTTCATTGTACGGTGGAAAGTAGAGGGGACTCCTTTCATAGCATGAATCCATGTTCTCCCTAGGATAAAATTGTATGGAAGGGGTCCTTGCATGATATGGATAGGGATAGGCAACACGATATGTCTGACTGCAATAGGTAATGTGATCATTCGTGGTGGTTGCCTATTAACATTTTCAAAGCCATGAATATGAACATCCTTAAGTTGAATAATACTTTTGTCCATGCCAATTTTTTCTAGGAGGTCCATGCTACAAAAATTATTTCTGCTCCATTATCTATGAGAGTGCACCTAACTGCAGTTTCTTTAATGATCACCTTTATCATCAAGGATTCATTCTTGTTTTGGGTCTCAAGTGAAGGGAAATTCATGTTTAAGGAATGTTATTTCTAATTGTGTGACTTTTGTGGGATGAAACAAAGATGTTACATTATTCAATTTCATAGAAGCTTGGATCTCCTCCTATAGTTAGGGTAAAAATATTAGGGTAAATGATTAAAAAAATTATAATGAAACCCTAACAAGAAAAATAGAGCACAAATTAGGATGAAATGAAAATAAGAAAGCAAAGCAAACTGATCTCCAAGATAGATTTGATTTATCTCCATTGCTCTTCTCCACCTGCATGAGATTGCAAGATTTTGAAGGTTTGATTGTTAATTGCTCAATTTCACAGCATAATGATAAGATGAAGATGATAGAGGAAAAATAGATAGATAGATGAGAAGATTGGAGGAAATTTTGGGACAGTGTAGATACTAGAAGAAGATTGATCTCAAATGGCTTGTGAAAGGCTTGATTTATAGGCAAGAGATGATATGATTTGATGGCCAAGATTAAAATTCAATTATGTGATGTGTATGGCTAGGATTAAAAGTTTATTTTAGTGCCTATGACACACATTAAGTGGGTTATGATATGAGACCAAAATTAGGATTTGAGGAAATAAGTGGGATTCTTTTATTTATTTGGAGAGAGAAGATTCCTATGATGTGCAATGAATGGGGCTAAAAGTAGGATGTGAGTGAGAATCTCATAATTGAAATAATAAAATTATTTAAATTATTTGTGCATGTGAAGAGTTGTAGTCATGTGACACATGTTGTAAATGTGGTAATAAGTGAGGGATTAATTCAAATATTTAATTTGAATTATTTTGAGACATGTGAAGGGGAATTAATTAAATAAATGAGATTTATTTAATTAATTGGGAAGGTGATTAAGTGGAATAAAAGGGATAAGTGGGATAATGTAATGACCTAGGATAAAATATTACAAGATGTCTTACAAGGTCATGTATCGACTAGGTAATGTTATGACACATACAATTTTGGGTGTATACAGTTTTCCCCTCTTTGAGATGATGTTTGAGATGATGAGATTTATGTTGAGTAACATCATTTCAAAGAAGCTAAGGTATGGATAGAGGGAAGAAAAAGATGATGCCCCAACCACTTGAGGAAGTGAGGAGTAAGATGAATGAAGGAAAGGGATGATAGAAGAATATGATGATGCAAAAGATATGAAGAAATGGGATGATGATATAAGATATGATAATGATGATGATGATCCCTCAAGACAATAGGTGGGTTGGAAAAACGTGGGTATGCTCTCAAAATGAATGAATGAAATGATAAATGAGGGATAAGATGAATGACACAGATAAGAAGTAAATGAAAGGGAAGAATGACACGCTATGCTACAATAAAGTGAACAATCATATGTTTGATGTAGCACTAGACGTTATGCACCAAGGTATAAAGACCAAGGTGACAATGTGTCTTGTGCCCCAACATAATACAACCTTATCTAGATACAAAATATGAATACAAGTAAGCAAGCATGCACAAATGATACAAAGAAAAACAAGGTATTGCCCCTGTCAAGCTATAAACCAATGATTAATTGATTGATTGATGATGATAGTGTTGTCATTCTAGGGAATGACATATCCCTAGATCAACACAAGGATGGTGATTGACTGATTGATTGATTGATTGATTGGGTTTACAACAAGATTAGGATCAATACCAAAGGATGTGATTGGATAATTTGACTTGTTTGATTGACTTCATTGGTATAGATTAAGGATTGACTTGCATTTGGATTATTGCTTGGAATGATTTAAGATGATTCATTTGAAGATTTAAATGATGATTGAGGAATTGATTTGTATGGAATGATTTAAGTTGGAGAGATTTGATTAGAGGATTGATTGATTGATAATTTGAAGGAGTTGAATTGATGTGTTGTATTGATTGGAAGAAGTGATTTGGTTTGATTTTATTTCTTGGATTTTTGATGGATTTTTTATGTATATTTAATTTTTTGGATGTTTGGAAATGTTTGGATTTTTGAAATGTTTTGATTTTTTTTTGATTTTTTTGGATTTTGAAATGTTTTGATTTTTGGATTTTTGAAAATGTTTTGATTTTTTTTTTTGTTTTTGGAATATATGATTTTTTTGTATTTTTTCAAGACCTTTTTTCAAATTTTTGTCTTTTTTTAGGAATTTTTTGAAATTTTTTGAGATGTCAATGGATGACAATTTGGGTACCCTTTGTGCTAGATACCAATGATAATGGAAAACCAAGTCTAGGTGCAAGGAGATAGATGGGATTGATGGATGAAAGGGTGAGTGATAGGATAAGGGGTAGAAGGCTCATGATAGAGGGATCGATAAAAAGGATAGGTCATAGTGAATGGAATGGATGTACACATAATAAGGGAGCTAGGATTTGATCTCAAATACTATGTCATATAGGAATAACATGCCCCATTCTAGGTACAATACTTAGGATTTTTTATGACAAAGCTTATGACAATAGGATAATGATAGGCTTGTTTGAAAGGATGAGGTATATCAAAAGATATCCAAAGAATGTTTCAACATTTTTCCCCCTGTTTTTATCAAGATCAAGAGGAAGAGAGGATGAATGGACTCAATACGATAATTATGTATGATGGATAAGGATGGTAGGTAGGATGGAAACGATATGATAAGAAGTGACATGATAGGATAGATAGTGTGGATGAGACAAAGTGTCCCCAAGTGTAAGTGACATAGAAGATCAACCTACACATGTTGCCTGCTTGTTGGGTTTTCATCATGGTACTTATCCAGGGTGCTTGTTTACCAGGTTTTCATTGTTGAATGAATGGATTTCTCTTTACTTTTTTTTTTTAAATTTTGGATAGGAGAAGGGGAATATGGATAGGAGGGACTCAAGTGTCTAGTTCCATGAAAGGTGATAGTCCCTCTAGAGATGGATGTCATCGCATGGACCATGTCAAATGTCATTATGCTCATAGATGTTGGTAAGGAATTGCATGAGTGTGAGATAGATTAGGTAGATGGAGGATTATGAAAGGCTTATGCAAGGATGGATGGGGAATAGTGGATTATGATGCAAATTGTATATGACTTATGAAAAATATGAATGAGAGGCTTAACCAAATTCGTTTACCATAGGAAGGTGATGGGGAAGATATGTAGGATAGTGGATGAAGGATGGGGAGATGGAGGTATGTGGGAATGGAATCATGACCAATGGTTGCAAACACCATGTTAAACATTGAATATTTTGATGGAAAGGTGGTGTAGGAAGCAATGGTAATGTTTTCTTAGGAGATGGTTGATGCAATGCTTTAGATACCCACATAGACTTAATATTTTTATGACTTTTATTTTCTTGTGGGATAGAATATGAGATTCTTGAATAGAGGGGGAATTTGAGGTGGAAGTGAATGGTTGGGATTTTTGTGATGTAGATGCCTCATTTGACTTGGTTTCCTTTTTCTTAGGGACCCAAACCATTTTATTTTTAGAATTTTCTTTTGGAGGTATGGGCTTACATAGCTTTTTAGATGGGTTTTTCTTTGATTCTCTACTTTTGTGCCCTAAGGCATGAGGACCCTTAGGATTTTTTCTTTATAGGTAGAGGCATCAAATTTTTTTCTTTTGAATCACATGGGTATGGTGGAATGAGTGGATGCTTCATGTTTAGATAATGTGTCCATTGATTGGTCATGTTTAGGATTTTTAGAGTATTTATTGGTAGGTGGATAAGGGGATTGGATAATGGGGATATTAGGTGTTGGGAGAAGTGGAGGTAGACTAGATTGAGGGATATTAGGAGTTGGAAGTAATGGTGGTAGAGTGGATGGTGGAAGTTGTATAATCACATGATTTTGACATTTTTAGGATGATGGAGGTGGAATGGAAACATATGTTTTAGGTGTATGATAGGGATTATGGTGGAAAGAGGACTTAGGATGGATTGATGGAGGAAGTACCAACATATTTAGCTTGTTTTCCTTTGGGTGAGTATCTAGGGCCAAATGAGCATGAAGGGAACTTTACATGGATGGGTTCCAAAATACCTTGCTCATGAAGACCTAAACCTTTACCTTAGTAGTTCATGTTTTGGAGTATGTAATGGACAATGGGACTAGGTGTGTTTTGGACACTAGACTTGAGTTCATTATTAGATGAATAAGGTGAAGTGGATAAAATTATTTGTTGTCCTAAAGAAGAACACTCATGGATGAAGGTGGATAGACCAATAGGATATGATGCAATATTTGCAATGGGATCGATAGTGGGTGATGGGGGATCATTAATATTTTGATTAACATTATGTTCACTTAGATCCAAGGTATTTGGTTGATCTTCTATGCTTGCTTGGGAGGTATGTGTCTCAGCAAGACAAGTGGATAATGTGGGATCATGGATAGGAATAGGTAGGGTGTGGATAGGATCAATGGTGGTTTCTTGCTCATGGATAGGTGAAGTGATAGGCTCTTGACCATGTAATGCATAGAGTTGTCTAAGAGGATCATCATGGCCTTCTTGATCATAGGTAGGATCTAGATCATAGAGGGAAGCTTGATAATGAATAAGACCAATTATGTTATGAGTGGGGTCATTAGAAGGGACTAGATCTTGATTAGAATGAGAGGTTAATGTTCCTCATGCTTAGGATAATTCTCTTGACATAGCTCTTGGATTGCTTGAATGGAAGTGGATGAGGAAGGCTCTTGAATAGGCTCGACATGTTATAGATGGTCAACAACATGGAGACATGATGGAGGTTGACTTGGGCTCAAAGGGGGAGAATCTTGAATAGGCTCAAGGGGGGACTACATGATGGGGTTGTAAGAATGGGCATGGTGTTTGAAGACTCTTTGGTAGGTTAAAACATATGAGATAGATGGAATGGCAATGTTTGATTCCTTGCTAGTAGCCCTTGGGTCACATCCTTTGTAGGTGGATGGGTGGATTTGGATAATGCCATAGGTTTACTTTTGAAATGTTTGAATTTAGGGCATGGATTTGATGGAGGATTAGAAGATGATGGGGGTAATAAAGATTTTGATGGGTTAGAAGGTGGAGAGGCCAATGGATTAGGACTAGGACATGGTGGCTTAGGGATAGGAATTTGATTGGATGGTGGTATGATAAAGTTATAGGGTGCATGAACTAGATTGGTGTTCCCCTTGTCAAATGGAGCATAAGAATTGAAAGGCTCTTGAGTTTTTTTCCAAGGTGGACTTGGGCTTGCATGTTCTTGTTGCAAAGTGAATTGATATGATGATGTGGCATTGACATGGAAAGGATATGGTGGTGTAAGGTTGTCTTGATAAGTGGATGGAATATGTTGGTGTGATGATTGATGTGGAATTTAAAGTTGTGTTTGTTAGGTTTGGGATTGGTGTGTGGTTATGAGTTGTTGGATTTGGGATAGGAGTTATTGTATATGAGGTGATTGACTTTTGTGAAATGGTTGAATGTTTTCTTGTAAGTATTGTATTGTTAATTATTTTAGGGGTTGGTTTGGGTGTTGGAGTGCTTGGATTATTTTTTGTAGGTGGGGTGATAGGATCTTGGTTTTTAATGTTGGCATGGAGTTAAACATGTCTTTACACAATTGTATGTCATCTTGTCTATCAAAGTATACCACATATTTCTTTTCATCATTTCAATTAGGAGGAGGGGCCCTTCGAAGTATGATTTTAGGTCTTGGATTGTTCTCATGACTAGTATTAGGGAGATTTCCTCCTTGAATTATGATCTTGGGCTTAGGTTTTGTCTCATGATTTAGACTAGAGGGATATCCCCCTTGGATTATGACTTTGGGTTTATGATTCAGACCATTTTGACAAGTGGTGACTAGGACTAGGTTGATGATGATGTTGAGATGATAAGATTGGATGATTAGGATGATGTAGCAAGTATTTATTAGAATTTTGACTTGGGAAATATCAAACACAAGATCTCACATGTAAATGCATGAACACACACACCAAACACAATGATAAATTTATCTTTCAAGATTAAATGTTATGATTAAGCAAACACTTGAATACACAACAACAAGCCTAATGTTAGTCCAGTGGGTATGGCCAATTAGGTCTTAAGCTAGGACGCGCAAGGTTGACTAGGGATGATTTGAAAGAAAAATCCTGCCACACAGCGAAAAGAAAGGGGTAGCCCACCCTTCACCTTCACTTCCCAAAAGTATAAAGTTATTTGGGGCTTAGCCAAGAGTGACAAGATTTCAACTCCCAAAGGAGGGTGTCTTTTGATTCACCACTTGATTGAGGCCATCCCTTGGAGTGGTGTGTTCTCTAAGCAAGCCTGCTAAGAAGGGTATGATAAAAGTGAACCAAGTGAGTTGTTTTTTATCACACACACACTTGATTCACACTCACAGTTTTTAATTGACCACTAGAAATGAAATGTGTGTAAGAAAAATATGGAAGCACTTGTTCTTTTTAACAAAAATCCAAAATGTGTGATGGAAGACAATGGTTCTTTTTAAGCCCAATTTCAAAGTGTGATTGCAAACAAGATGTTCATTTTAAAGCTTGAAATTCAAGTGTTTTGCAAACAAGATTGATTGATCAGATGAGAGATAAAGATAATAGAATGAGTGCACCCAAAAAAATTCACTTTCCAATCTATTATGTATGATTGATATTTTTGCTGCTATAGCTCCTTATGATCACCTACAAAATCAAAAAATGATATTATAATGTGGCCATAAAAAAATAAGCTCATCAGAAAAATTGCAATTTTAGATACATGTTTTTAACAGAAATGAATTAGATTTGATTATTTGAAGACATTATTGATATGAAAAATACAAACTCAAAGAAAAGATTCCTATTAATTTTTTGAGAGCTTTCTATAAATGTAAAGAAGTCAGAAAAATTCTCTATTTTGCACCGAGAAATATGGATTCATGAAAACCCTATAGAAAATACAAATTAGATTTTTTAACACCTTATATGACCTCAAAATAAAATCTATAAAGAAAAGACCCTCATTATGATATTTCTAGAAATATAAAAATTTCTAGAAAATTCACTTTTTTGCACCCAGAAAGTTAATTTTATGAAAAAACATAAAATCATGATAACGCCTACAAAAATGGTGATAATCCCTCAATCTTTTTTATTGTAGCCTCTTGAGATAATGCACAAGCTTCTATGAAAATCTTGTAGAAACATTCATAGTTGTTTGGAAGATATGAATAAATTTGTAAAACCTGGGGTTTTGTCCAAAAAATGGTAGATCTGCAACAAAATGTTAATGAAACCTACAAAAAGAAAGCTAGTAGATCTGCAAAAGGAAAGGTTTCTTCATGTTGGGTTCAACAAATGTAGTTAGGGTAAAAATATTAGGGAAAATGCATAAATGAATTATAATGAAACCCTAACAAGCTCAATAGAGCACAAACTAGGATGAAATGAAAATAAGAAAGGAAAGCAAACTAATCTCCAAGCTAGATTTGATTTATCTCCATTGCTCTTCTCCACCTACATGAGAATGCAATACTTTGAAGGTTTGATTGCTAATTTCTCAATTTCATAGCATAACGATAAGATGGAGATGATAGAGGAAAAATAGATAGATAGATGAGAAGATTGGAGAAAAATTTCACAGAGTGTAGATGGGTATGTGCAAGATCATGATGGGCCAAAAAGTGGTGATATGATGGGTATATGTAGGGGTATGTGACTGAATGCTTTTTTTAGCCAAAATTGATGAAACGAAAAGGGTTTTTAAAGGAGATTCCCAACTTTCCACCAATATAAATTATGCTTTACTTTGAATTTAATAAATAATTATTATTCATTTTCTATTTAATTACGACTGAAGTCCTGATTGATAGGTTGATTGAAAAACATCTATAGCTTTCAAACGGTATCACATTTTTTGAATCTGAAACATGTGTCACATTCTATGCTTTGCATACTATAGGATTAAAAAACAAAGAATTTCATTAAGTTTTGACCAAGTTAAGGTGGCACATACGAGTTTTTATATTTTTTAAAAGTTGTAATAAAATATTCATAATTAATTATTTACTTGGAAAAAATTGCAAAAATATGCATCACATCCGGACATGAGTCCTCTACTTATATCTAAAATCTTATAAAAAAATATTATCATTTTATTATGGTTAGGGTGGTCAGACAGATACCTACTTATTTTTTCCCTGAAATTTAAGTACTACTACATTGAAATTTCAAATTTTCACCAAATAGATTTTTAAAAATAAAAATAAACCTAGTATTTTAGAAACTACATTCAATTTTCTACAAATTCTATTCTTACATATTTATGAAATAATATAGATAACTTATTCAAACTTTTTACGTCAAGTTGCCTAACTTTGATTTTTCTGAATTTTTTGCCACTTAAGGGACTATTTTTTCCATGATGATCCTACACATACCCAAATACTAGAAGAAAATTAATCTTGAATGGCCTATGAAAGGCTTGATTTATAGGCAAGAGATGATATGATTCAATGGACAAGATTAAAATTCAATTATGTGATGTGTATGGCTAGGATTAAAAGTTGATTTTAGTGCCTATGCCGCACATTAAGTGGGTTATGACATGAGGATAAAATTAGTATGTGAGGAAATAAGTGGGATTCTTTTATCTATTTGGAGAGAAAAGATTCCTATGACACACAATGAATGGGGCTAAAAATAGTATGTGAGTGGGAATCTCATAATTTAAATAATAGAATTATTTAAATTATTTGTGCATGTGAAGAGTTGTAGTCATGTGACACATGTTGCAAATGTGGTAATAAGTGAGGGATTAATTCAAATATTTAATTTGAATTATTTTGATACATGTGAAGGGGAATTAATTAAATAAATGAGATTTATTTAATTAATTGGGAAGGTGATTAAGTGGAATAAAAGGGATAAGTGAGATAATGTAATGACCTAGGATAAAATATTACAAGATGTCTTACAATGTCATGTATCAACTAGGTAATGTTATGACATGGACAATTTTGGGTGTCTACACCTCCTGATTTATTTGTAACCTTTCTTGAAATAGGCACTTGTATGTAGGTGATAGTTGAATAAGCTGCCATATGGATATATTAGCAGGGTTCTTCTTAAGATCTTCAACTATATTATCAAAAGGTGAACATGGAGCACTAGGAAAAATATGTTGAGGTGATGGTGATGATGCGGGAGCTATTTGTGGTCCCCTACATGTTTGATCAATTTTGTTATATCTTGTTTGTTGCAAAACATTATTAGATTGCATTGTAGATTGCAAGAAATCTTTTATTTTCTTATGTGATTCATTAATGGGAGATAACTTAGGAAGCTCACTAATTAAAGGAGATCCATTTTTTTGTCGTTAGAACCTCAATAATATTGTCTTTATTTGCATGATCTCTTAGTGAAGAAGAATCTAATGTCACTTCACCTAAGGAAGCATCATTACATGTGTCAATGTTTATATTTTCTCGCACCATGATATCCTCCCTAGGAGGAGAGTTTTTAGGAGAACCACAAACTAGATGTTCATGACATTCAAAGGTTGGTTCTTCTAAAATGACTTTATTGTGGGTAGGGGAATGATAAATGGTTGAATTTTCATGCTCAATAAGGGTTTCTCTAGGTGAAGATGGATAACTAATATTTTCATGACTTTCATCGATCAAAGTATCTTCTTCACAACTAGGAGAGATACTAGGAGAAGAACAAATTTTATGATTACCTATGGTTGTGTTGTATTTTTCATCAATTTCTTGTCTACTAAGAGAGGTAGGAGGATAGAAACAACTAGGGCTCTCAAAACTCTCATTGATTAGTTCTTCCAATATCAAAATATCTTCTTCACCAATTGGAGAGATATTAGGAGAAGAACAAATATGATCGTTAGGATTGTCCAATGTTGTATTATCTTTCACTAAAACACTCTCATAGGAATGGGATATGAAATTTTTCTTAGCATGCCTAGAAAGGTAAGGTACTCAAATTGTTTGACCAAAAATGAAAAGAACTTTTAACCATCTCATGCAATGCTTTAATATTGTAAACAATGTGTATCCAAAGATGAAAAAAAAATTTATCCAATGAATACAAAACTTTAAGAATACAAATAATGTATATCCAAAAATGAAAATCACTTTTATGAATGTAAAAATTGTATATGCACAAGTGAATAGTACTTTTATCCAATTAATATTATGCAAAGTTTCATAAATGTGAGCATTTTCAGATCTAATGATGCTTGTAATTGAAATGATTTCAAAAATGAGTGCCCTAAATTGATGTTTTTGACCTAGATGCATAAAATAGATGTTCCCAAAACTTTCTAGACTTATATTATATGTTACCAAGAGGCTTAGGAAGTGATGAATAGGAAAATGAATACCTAAAGATATCACACTTTCTCCACTCAATCATTCACTAATGTCCTAGGGATCCCAATTGGATTGACTAACAACATTACAAGGTGAGTCAATTAAAAATTAGGAAGGACCTAGGAGGGGTTTCTTTAAGTTCTAAGGGGTTCACCACCAAGCAAATGCTTGGAAAAGGAAATGTTGGAAAACATAGTGTGATATGAAAAATGACATATAACTAGAAATATAAGTTAAATGAGATGGAAATGATGAAATTATACAACAAGGAGATAGTATATGTGTACATGGGAAATCTAGAGATGTTGTGAGGATTTTGGAAATGTAAATATGCTTCCAAAAAGTGTTGTGGAAGACTAAGATGCCCAGAATGGTGTATTAGTCTCACTGCTATTTTTTTGGGCATATACAGAGTCTTCAGATCTTAGAACTGAATCTCGAAAAATATCTAAAAATTATTTCCAGGAGGAATAAGATACCCAAGATGGCATATTAGTCCTGTTTTGAATTTCTCCAAACTCTGAACAGGACCCTAAACTCCAAGGTATATACTTGCTTCTCCTCTGATCTGAGGTTCTGAAACTTACAGATCTGACCTGTAGGTGAGTTTCCATGAAGATGACAACTTTGTAATGCAATTTTGCAAATTTTACAACTTTTCACTCCATGTGATCTTCAAGTCTTCAACCTAGATCTGCAATCACAAATATGCAAGAGGGAAAAACTTGTTGTTTGTTAGTGAATGGGGGTTTTCCTTGGTCAAACCCCTTGTTGGTAATTAAACCTTGAAATGAAATAGAAATAATGAGGGAAATGGTGAATGAACAACATGCAATGCTACAACTCACCAAGCCCTTATAAAGTCTACAAACTTGTGTGTAATGAATGCAATGGATATGGATCTTGAATGCTTGAAAGATAGGACTTGAATTGCTTGCTTGAATCAAAACCCTACATCACAAATGTTAGCACAACACACATGATGCAA
Source organism: Sequoia sempervirens (assembly GCA_007258455.2). Lineage (NCBI taxonomy): Eukaryota > Viridiplantae > Streptophyta > Pinopsida > Cupressales > Cupressaceae > Sequoia > Sequoia sempervirens. The sequence continues at coordinate 365,190,877 of VDFB02193867.1, forward strand.
GAAAAGGTTTTGATATGATGCTTGAATCTTGATGATGGCTCCAAATTCTTGATGAATTTTCTCTTGCATGATCTTGTGAACTCAATTATGCTATGATAAAATCTCTCACAAAAGACTTGGATGCTTGTTATGAATGAAGGAACCTTGTATTTATACTTACTTATGCTTAATATCCCAAAATTGTATCACACCGAGCTGACACATGAATTCATTGAATAAAGGAGTCTAAATCCCACCAAAATTTGAAATTAAATCTCAAAAATGACCCAAGGAGGACTAGGACGCCCTAGGTGGCATCTTAGTCCCAAGTCTTAAAAACTTGTGCCAGAGACACCAAAAGGGGGCCCAATCTGGATATGCCAAAATTAGGAACCTGAGAGCCTTGGGGAACAAAGACTCCCTAGGTAGCGTTTTAGTCCCGAACCAAAAATAAAGGACACATTTATGGAGTCATTAAATTATCATTTATGCATTGGAGAATGTCGAGATTAACCAAAAAAAATGTAATTCATAGATCTTGTGGAGACAAAATAGGACTAATTAAGCCATAAAGAAGCATAAATAAAGCAATGCGGGCCCAAACAAGTGTGAAAATGCAAGGGTATGCATTTTCCTACACTACAAGAAGCATAGAAAAGTAGATTTAAATCCTGAAAACTATAGCTTCAAACTCAATAGGGACTAAGAAGCCAATAATGGTGTTTTAGTCCTACTAAAGGAATTTGAAGGGTCCAAAAAGTGGAATAGAATGTAATCAACTCAGATAGGATTTTGAGGTAAAAACCCAAAGAGGTGCTAAGACACCAGTAAGGGTATTTTTGTCCTAGGGAAGGTTTTTTTACCGAAAAATAGCAAATTCTAAGTTGTTAACAGTGTTCTGAGATTTCCTACCTAGGGACTTGATGTTTGGAAACAAAAATTGCGCAAATGAATGCAAGAAAAAGTAACTAATGAGAAGCAATTGGATGAAAAAGTGAATGCAATTTTTTTCAATTTTGAATGCAATAACAATGTTCCTAAATGCAATTAGGATGATTAACAATGCATTTTTCATTTTTTCAATGAGATAAAATGATGCAAGAAAGAAAAAATGCAACCTATATGCACTTTTATTAATGAAAATATGAGAAACCCTAGATGCACTTTCACTATTTATGAGAAACCCTAGATGCACTTTCACTAATACAAGATGAAATGCAAGAATGGATGTAACCTAGATCTAGGGATTTTTATGGACTCCAACTCAGAAAAGGAATGCTCAAGAAGTCAAGTTCACCAAAATGTGTAGTTGAAAAATGGATTCTTTATGGTTTAAGATATAAAACATCACTTTCCTCCAACTAACATTCAAGGATGCCTTAGAGGTCTTAACCAAATGAAGGGTATAAGAGATCTGACAATAAGGTTTCCTAGGATAAGATTGAGATAAGAAAGGGGTTCACCACCAAGTGTAAACTTGGAAAAGAAAATGTTGGAAAATACACTATGATATGAAAAATGACCTAGAATTAGAAAAGCAAGCTAAATGAGAGATGCAAATTATAAAATTATAATACACCAAGTTAGGGTATGTGTACCTGGGAAGTTTGGGGATGTTGTGAGGATTCTAGAAATGCAAAGAAGCTGCCAAAATATTCCTGGGAGGACTAAGATTCCCAAGATGGTGTATTAGTCCCACTGCCATTTTTTAGGGAAAATGTGGATTCTTCAGATGTCAAATAAAGATTTGAAGGAAACTCTGCAAAATTCCACTTGGAGGACTAAGACGCCCAAGGTGGCGTATTATTCGCGTTCTAAATTTTTGAAGTTTTTGAATGTGATCCTGAACTCCAAGGTTTACACTTACTCCTCTCTAGATTTGAGGTCTTGAAACTTCCAAATCTGACCTATAGGTGAGTTTTCATGAAAATGACACATTTGTAATGAAAATTTGCAACTTTGACAACTTTTCAATTTAAAGGATCTTCAAGTCTTCAACCTAGATCTGCAAATACAAACACACAAGAGGGAAAAACTTGTTGATTTTTAGGGAATAGGGGTTTTCCTTGGTCAAACCCCTTGTAGGTAATTAAATCAAATAATGAAATGAAGCATGAAATATGAAATGTGTAAACGATATCACCTTGTATGATGTCTTGTGAAGCAAAGCTACAATCTACCATGTAGTGGCCATGAATAATGTAGAGCTTGGATCCTTGGATTTGATGTGAACAATAGTTGTAAATAGATCTTCAATGCCACATCCACAATATTGGCTCAACAACATGAATGGATGCACTAAACCCTTGAAATGATGCTTGAAACTTGATGATGGATCCAAATACTTTATGAATTTCTCTTGAATGCATAAACTTTCCCGAGAAATGAATACTTGAATTCTTGTTATCTTGTTATGAGAAAATGAGATAGGGAATCTTGTATTTATACTTATTCATGCTTAATATCTCGAAATTACACCATACCAAGCTGACATATGAATTCATTAAATAAAGGAGGCTAAATCCTACCCAAAATTGAAATTGGATCTCAAAAATAATCCAAAGAGGACTGAGACACCCTAGGTGTCGTCTTAGTCCCAAGGCTCAATTCTCAGAGCACAGACTCAAAAAGGGGACCTATTTTGGTGTTTTCAATATCAGGGTCCCAAGACCTATGGAGGACAAAGATGCCCTAGGTGGCATTTTAGTCCCACTCCACAAATCAGGGACACACAGAGAGAAACATTAAATGATCATTTATCTTTTGATGTTTGTCAGGATTTACCATAAAATTATATAATTTATAGGGCTTTTGGATGCAAAATAGGGCCAATTAAGCCATAAGAAGCACAAATAAAGTAAGGAAAACCCAAACAAGTGTGAAAATGTAAAGGTATGCATTTTGCTACACTACAAATAGAATTGTTGAAAGAACACCAGTACATTGAGAGGGGGGGTGAATCAATGAATACAAATTTTTACCAACTTAAATTATTAAACAAGATATAAGATTCGACAAAATCATCACACACAAAGAAGACACCAGATATACATGGAAAACCTGGAAAGGAAAAACCATGGTGAGAAAAGTTGCTTGAGTCTACTGCTCAAATCTAACCTCACAATCAAAGACATTACATATGTTTTGTAAGAACCCACTTATAGGTACATTTACACCCAAGACATGTTTTCAGGCACTAACCTCCTAGTACACTGCACACCAAAGAAAATGTTTTGAGGTATCAACCTCTACAATATTACAAGTTTATATATGAAAATAACACTTCCTCTTCAACCTGAGAATGCACCTTTTCATTTCATTAATTTGTATTGGTTCCTTTGCTCTACAATTCTCTCTCTTCACCCTTCCCTATCACATCACATTAATAGTTTTTCTTATATCACCATATACTCTGCCACTAACTTGAAAAAAAATCAATACAAAAATATAAGTATTTGAATAATGCTTGAGTAATATCACCACAAGAAACATGCAATGGTCGTAGGACCTTGTTTTTAGAAAACACTTACACCACTATTTTGACCAAGATAGTAACAATTACAAAAACCCTAATTGTTTCATAGTCTCCTAAAACCGGTACTTAATGATTTTCTAAAAATACATTCAAATCAACTTCATCTCTATAACTTCCTATCAAATTTTATCTTCTACAAGTATTTATTTTCTCACTTTTAATATCAACCATTGATTATTCCCTTTTTGGAAAGATCTAAAGGTCCTTTTTAGTGTAGGAAAATGAATACCCTTACATTTTCACACTTGTTTGAGCCTTTCTTGCTTTATTTATCCTTATTTATGTCTTAATTGGTCCTATTTTGCATCCACGAGCCTAATAAAATATATCTTTTTATGGCTAATCTCAAAAATCATCAAAGGGTAAATGATAATTCAATGATTTTGGTTGTGTCCCTAATTTTTGGGTCATGACTAAGATGCCACCTAGGGCATCTTTGTCCTCCAACGGTCTTGGGACCCTTATTTTGAGTGCAACTTAAATGGGCCCCTTTTTGGAGTTTTTTCCTCGAGCTTCATGCCTTGGGACTAAGACACCACCCAGGGCGTCTTAGTCCCCCTTAAGGTATTTCAAATTTTAATTTCAAATATTGATGGGATTTATCCTCATTTAATTAATGATTTCATATGTTGGCTTATTGTGGTGTAATTTTAGGATATTAAGCATAGATAAGTATAAATACATGGTTCTTTCAATTATTTTATCCTAACAAGCATTCAAGTATTCATTCCTAAGGAAAGTTTATGAGATCAAGAGGAAATCATCAAGCATTTGGAGCCATCATCAAGATTCAAGCATCATATCAGGGATATTGTGGCATCATGTTTGTCATTGTGCTAATAATTGTGATGTAGGGTTTATGATTCAAGCAAGTGTTTCATCCAAGATCAACATCATTCAAGCAAGAGTCAAGAACCACATCCAGTGCAATCATTTCAAGCATATTTTCATCACCTTATTACAAGGGTTTGGTGACTTGCAACATAGCACTTTTTTCATTCATCATTTCCCTCCATTTCATTTCATTTCAAGGTTTAATTACCAACAAGGGGTTTGACTAAGGAAAACCCCCATTTACTAACAATAAACAAGATTTTCCTCTCTTACATGTTTATGTTTGCATATTTAGGTTGAATAATTGATCATTTGAAGTGAAAAGTTGCAAAGTTACCATCTTCATGAAAACTCACCTACAGGTCAGATCTGGAAGTTTCAGAACATGAGATCAGAGAAGAAGGAAGTGTAGAAATTGAACCTCAAGATCACTTTCAGAGATTTTAGAAATTCAAGATGGGACTAAGTTGACACCAAGAGCATCTTAGTCCTCCAAGTGGAATTTTTTAGATATTCTTTTGGATTATGTTTCAATATCCGAAGATTGTGCATTTCCCCTAAAAAATAGCAACTGGACTAAGTCAATAGTAAGGGCATCTTAGTCCTCCCTAGCATATTTTGACAACATTTTTGCATTTCCAGAATCCTCTTCACATTTTTAGACTTTCTAGATACACATACCCTAACTTTTTGTTGCTTAATTTCATCATTTTTGTTCATTATTTGGCTTGCATTACTAGGTTTTGTAAGTTGAATGTTAAAGTGTCTTTTCCAAGCTTTTGCTTTGTGGTGAACTCTTCAAAGCCTAAAATAACCCCTCCTAGGTCTTCCTTGTTGAGAATTGACTCACCCTTTGGGTTGATAGTCAATCCAATTTGGAATCCTAGGACATTATTGAATGATTGAAGGAGAATAGTGTCATTTCCCCCACCTATTTTCTTTTTGGTTCATTTTGGTGAACTTGACATTTTGGGACATTTATTTTTCTGACTTGGAGTTCATTAAGGTCCTAGATCTAGGTTGCATTCATTCTTGTATTTCATCTTGCATTAGTGAAAGTGCATCTAGGGTTTCTCACATTTACATTAGTGAAAGTGCATATACGTTGCATTTTTAGTTTCTTGCATCATTTCATCTCATTAACAAACTAAAAAGTGCATTGTTAATCATCCTAATTGCATTTAGAAACATTGTTATTGCATTCAAAATTGAAAAAAAATGCATTCAACTTTGCATCCAATTTCTTGTCATTAGTTATTTTTTCTTGCATTCATTTGCCCAATTTTTTGTTTCTAAACATCAGGTCCCCTAACTAGGCAACCTGTGAACACTGTAAACAATCTAGATTTTGTTGTTTTTTTCTAAAAAAAAGGACTAAAATGCCCTAACTGGCGTCTTAGTCCCTCTATGGGTTTTTGGCTTAGAACCCTCTCTATGTTGTTTTCTTTCTGTTCTAGTTTTTGAAACCTCAAAATTCCTTTAATAGGACCAAGAAACCCTTATTGGTATCTTAGTCACTATTGAGTTTGAAGCTATATTTTTCAGGGTTTAAATCTACTTTTCTATGCTTTTGTTTCCTACTTTCAGTTTCCTATTATAGTTTGCAGAATTATTGTTATTCCAATTTCTTTCATTTCAAGTGTATTTTGAAATCATTTCAATTACAAGCATCATTAGACCTCAAAATGCTCACATTTTTGAAACTTTGTCTAATATGGATAAAAGTACTTTTCACTTTTGCATATACAATGTTTACATTCATAAAACTTTGCATAAGTTTGATAAAAGTGCTTTTCATTATTGGATATACATTTTTTTCATTCTTAAAGTTTTGCATACATTGGATAAAATTGTTTTGTATCTTTGGATATATACATTGTTTATATTATTAAAGCATTGCATGAGATGATTAAAATTTCTTTTCATTTTTGGTCAAACAATGTTAATACCTTACCTTTCTAGGCACACTAAGAAAATGTTCATATCCCCTCCCTATGAGAGTGTTTTAGTGAAAGAGACCTTGGAAAATCCTAACGATCACATTTTTTCTTCTCCTAATATCTCTCCTATTAGCAAAGAAGATATTTTGGTGTTAGAAGAACCAATCAATGAGAGTTTTGAGAATCCTAGTTGTTTCTTTCCTTTTACCTCTCTTAGTGGACAAGACATTGATGGACAAGAAGGAACAACCATAGGTAATCATGACAACCATATAACACAACAAGAGACAATTAGAACCGACCCGCATTCATCTTCCAACATCTTCTCAATAATGATGAGGATATTTTGGTGTTAGATAATCAAACCTTTAAGATCTATGACAACCCTCTTTAGATTCCTTTGCCTAAATTTGGAGGACATTATAGGACAAAGGAATGAAATTATGAACAATCATGATAGTTACATTAGTTCTTCTCCAAGTTGTGAGGAAGATGCCTTGATGTTAGAAAATACAACCAATGAAATTCATGAGGAAAACATTCTTAAACAAGATAAAAACATCATTCATGAACAAGAAAATTAAACCATTGATAACTCCCTTACATGTGATGAAGTCATCTTAGAAGAACCAATCCTTGAAATTCAAGAACATTTGGTTTGTAGTTCTCCTAAAAACTCTCCTACTAGGGAAGATAAAATGGTGGAAGAAAATGAGAACATTGACAATAGTAATTCCTTAGATGAAGATGATGAAGTAACATTAGACTCCTCTTCACTAAAAAATCATGAAAATAACGATCAGTCTTCTGAGGCTATGCACATTAGATACCCCTTGGAGTACTCTCCCAAGCCTAAACTTATCATTTATCCACCTTCTAAAAAACCACAAGTTCAAAACAAACCCATCCTTATCCTCGAAGCACCTAAGAACAATGTTTTGAAACAACTGATTTATAATACTATTGCTCATAAATATAACACTAGAAACAATCTACAACCAAGAAAAAAAAATTCAACATCCCTCCCTTTTCCTAATCCCATTTTTCCTAGTGCTCCTCCTTTAACTTCATAGAGTGGGAAGGAGTATGATCTTGTTGAACAACTTAAGAATACTCCTGCAAAGATATCTGTATGGGACCTAATTCAGAATTCACCTAATTATCACACTATGCTTCAAACAACCTTGCAACAAGTTGTGATCCCCTCTAGTGCAAACCTAAATGACAGCAGCAATGATTCATGGAATAAATGTTGACGTTGTTTTCCACCAAAGTGAGCTCCCTCCATTGGAAGTGTAAAAAAAATGATGCTTTCATGATCATAGCTCAATACAATAGCACGGGGATAAAAAAACCCTTGTTGACAATGGCTCAACCTTAAATGTGTAATTCAAAACTTTTGGATAAGCTTGGGGTTGATAAATCAAAAATCCAACCTGACCCTTTATCTATAAGTTGCTTTATTAAAGTGATAAAATGACCACATGGAGTGAGATCACATTACCTATTAAAGTTGAAAAAATTGCATTACAAACCCTTATCCATGTTATGCCTAATGATCTTTCATACAATCTTCTTTTAGGAAGACCATGGATTCATGAGATGCATGTTGTACCCTCTACCCTTCATTGTATCATGAAATATTTACACAACAACAAAGTTTATACAATCTAAGTTGATCCTAAAGCATACACTTGTTTGAACATTGAGAAAGGTAAAGAGAATCCTTTGAAAAAATTGACACCAACTACACAAGTAGAACCCATGCAAGAACAACAAAAATAAAGATGTCCTAAGTCCTTCAGAATGATATCACTAGATCATTTGGGATTGCTGAATTTTGAACCAAAATTCATGGGAGAAGACAAGATCATAAACAAAGAATTAGACAAGGGAAAAGAAAAAGTGGTAATGTCAGCACAAAATTCAGATGACCCTTCGAAAGCATCCACCTCAACCACTTTAGAAGAAAAATAAAAATATACAACAAACTTCAATGAAACTGACTATTAAGAACCACCAAATCCTAAAGAAATGAAAAAGCTTTACGGAAAAAGTTATGAAATTATGAAACAACTTGGATATAATGGAAAAGGATGTGGTGCTAGAGAACAAGGTATATGTGTCCTTATAGAGTCTCAAATGCAAGAAAATACTATTGGTCTTGGTTATTTTCCTTTGATAGAAATAAACAAACCTTCACTTAACATCAACACTCTTTCAAAAGATTCCTCTAGGCCGAATTGAACAATAGTGCATCCTGAACTAATTGACACTAGTGGTCTTGATTGTTATCCTTTTCATGAAACAAAACAAACAAATAAATCCTCACTTAATGTCAATGTCATCTCACAAAACACTAATTATTTGAATTTGTTAGATTTTACACCCTCCTATAAAGAAGAGTACAAAATCTCACAATCTAAAGAGTCTTGTGTAGGTATGACAACTAATACTAAGAAAGAGATATCTTTGCCACAAAATAATGAAGCATCTTCTACTTTTGATCAAGAAAGTATCTTTTTGAGACTCCTCCAAGATCATTTGATATCTCTCCCTCCAAGAAAATGACATAAATTCTACTATAGGAGTTCATTTTGTGCATATCATAGTGTTCATGGTCATTCTACTAAGGAATGTAAGTCTTTGAGTAGTAAAATCCAACATCTTAAGGAGTCTGGTATTCTTCCTTATGTGGGAGCACATAATTCCTCTAATTGATATTTATTTTTACATGAGAATTCATCTCATAAATTATTTTGGCTCATCCTTTCCTTGCATTAAGTGGGGGAAAAGGGTTAGGTAGTATTGTCCTCGTATTTCATTTGTTGATTGTCTTTTTTGTCTAGTTGATCACCTTCCATGTATATGTACGAGCAAGCTTTGGATGTGGATGACATGCCTTAAGTTGGCTCACATGTGACATACTTAGTTATACATTTTTGGGGCAACCCCTTCCATTCTCATGATGTAGCTTATTGGAAACAAATGACTTGGCATAGGACTTTTTGAGTAAGCTCTCATGTCTTCTTCTACTTTAAAGAAATGTCTCATAGCAATGGTGTTAGAAACCACTTTAAATTGGGGGAATACATCTACACTCATGTTTCTTTCTACGATTTTATTTCTTCTTGCAATGTGTCATTTTCTTGGTGGTGTCATTGGGTTTGATTTCCTTTGAGAGTGTTATATTTCTTTGACTTTTCCTCTCTTGGAGACATTAGGGACAATGTTCCTTGAGATTAAGACCTCACATGAACTAATAAAAATCCCTTTGAACATCCCTCTCTCTTGTTGCATTTTCTTTTTGTACCTAATTAGAGTCATGGAGGTATGGCTTTGATATGGTCCCCTGGGGCTCACCTAGAGAACAACTAGCTTCACTAGCCCTTGTGAGCATGCATTTTTGTACCTTATTAAATTCATGGAGGTATGGCTTTAATATGGTCCCCTGGGGCTCACCTAGTGAACAACTAGCTTCACTAGACCTTGTGAGCATGCATTTTTCCTTTTGTATTTATCATATTCATGGGGGTATGACTTTGATATGGACCTCTTGGGGCTCACCTAGTGGAAAACTAGCTTCACTATCCCTTGAGATCATGTGTTTTCTTTGCATAGTGGATAGCATGTTCCACTTGTAAACCTCTTTTGGACAAACAACCTAGACCCGGTCCATAGCATGTTGGACGTCCAGTTGAAGCTTGATTTATTGCATTTTTCTTTTTCTTTTTCTTTTTTTATTTTTACTATCTTTGATGGTGTATGTTTGTGATCTGGTTATGGCTTCATATATCATCTGCAAGTGCATTCCTTTGTGCCTATTTTGGTTTGTCATAGTATCTTGATCCTAGGGGCTTGGCCACCTCTTGGTTATTGTCATCCTATCTTACTAACATTCGTACATATAAACCCGTCTTGATTATGTAGTTGGCTACTTTAATGTGATTTTGAAGCAAGTTCATCCTCTCACTAAAGTGGGGGCTACATGTAGTGTAGGAAAATGCATACCCTTGCATTTTCAAACTTGTTTCGGCCCACCTTTCTTTATTTATCCTTATTTATGTCTTAATTGGTCTTATTTTGCATCTAAAAGCCTAATAAATTATATCTTTTATGGATAATCCCAACAATCATCAAAGGGTAAATGATAATTTAATGATTCTGGTTGTGTCTCTAATTTTTGGGTCAAGACTAAGACACCACCTAGGGCATCTTTCTCCTCCAAAGGTCTTGGGACACTAATTTTGAGTACACCTTAAATTGGCCCCTTTTTGGAGTCTATGCCTTGAGCTTCATACCTCGGGACTAAGATACCACCTAGGGCATCTTAGTCCCCCTTAAGGTATTTTTGAGATTTAGTTTCAAATCTTGGCAAGATTCAACCTCCTTTAATTAATGATTTCATATGTTGGCTTTCTGTGTTGTAATTTTGGGATATTAAGCATAGATAAGTATAAATAAAAGGTTCCTTCAATTATTTTATCTTAACAAGCATTCAAGTATTCATTCCTAAAAAATTTTTATGAGATCAAGAGCAATTCATCAATCATTTGGATCCATCATCAAGATTCAAGCATCATATCAAGGATATTGTGGCATCATGTTTGTCATTGTGCTAACAATTGTGATGTAGGTTTTATGATTCAAGAAAGATTCAAGAACCACATCCATTGTAGCCATTTTAAGCATATTTGCAACACCTTATTACAAGGGTTTGGTGAGTTGCAACATAGTACTTTGTTCATTCAACATTTCCCTCCATTTCATTTCATTTCAAGGTTTAATTACCAACAAGGGGTTTGACTAAGGAAAACCCCCATTTACTAACAATCAACAAGTTTTTCCTCTCTTGTATGTTTTTGTTTGCAGATTTAGGTTGAAGACTTGAAGATCATTTGAAGTGAAAAGTTGCAAAGTTGCCATCTTCATGGAAACTCACCTACAGGTCAAATCTGGAAGTTTCAGAACCTAAGATCAGAGAAGAAGGAAGTGCATAAATTGAACCTTGGGATCACTTTCATAGATTTCATAAATTCAAGATGGGACTAAGTCAGCAACAATGGCGTCTTATTCCTCCAAGTGGAATTTTAGAACTTGAGATCAAAGAAGAAGGAAGTGCATAAATTGAACCTTAGGATCACTTTCATAGATTTTATAATTTCAAGACGGGACTAAGTCACCAACAATGGTGTCTTGTTCCTCCAAGTAGAATTTTGAAGAGATTCTTTCATATTTTGTTCTGACATCCGAAGATTTTACATTTCCCCCAAAAAATAGCAATGGGACTAAGTCAATACTAAGGGAATATTAGTCCTACTTAGCATATTTTGATAACTTTTTTGCATTTCTCGAATCCTCTTCACATTTCCAGACTTCCCAAGTACACATACCCTAACTTTTCATTGCTTAATTTCATCATTTTTGTTCATTATTTGGCTTGCATTACTAGGTTTTTTAAGTTGAATGTTAAAGTGTCTTTTCCAAGATTTTTTCTTGGTGGTGAACCCTTCAAATCCTAAAAGAAACCCTCCTAGGTCTTCCTTTTTGAGAATTGACTCACCCTTTGGGCTAATAGTCAATCCAATTTTGGATCCTAGGACATTATTGAATGACCGAAGGAGAATAGTGGCATTTCTCCCACCTATTTTCTTTTTGATTCATCCTCATTGATTTGCTTTAACTTTAAAAAATGACTATTAGATTAGATCTCTTTAAACCTATGTTGTAGATCTCCATCGCATATAGTTTTTGTAGCACATTTTTACTTTGCACTGCAAGAATTGAAACCGTGATGCACATACACTATGCAATGCAACCATATCCATTAATCTCTATCACCTTCAATGCACACCGTCAATTGAAATTACACTACTTTGGCTTAGTACATTTTATCTTTACACATGAGGAATGATAATTTTGATGCATATAAACCTTGCATTGTAAACAATTGTTGCTATGTAGCTACCTGATCCTTATCACATAGCACAATTTAGCTATGCACTCATGAAAAAAAAAGTGATTTAAAGAGAATTTGTGATGCAACATCCATCATAAGATGAATAGCACATAGACCATTGATCTTCTAAAGAAGCATATTGCACATGTCACAAATTACTCAAATATCATGAATTTTAGAAATGTGATGCAAAGAGTCTTAGTGTTGTAATTGTACAAGCTAACATGTGTCCAAGTTATTACTATTGCATATCACAATATAGCTACATGCTAAGGAAAGTGAGAATGTGATGTGAAGATATGTTGTGATGGAACATCAACTATTAGATCTTAAACATACTTTGTGTGAACCATTGATAAAGCTTGGATAAACATTAAGCCTCAAACTCATGAAATATTAAAGTCCAAACATTCCAGTGAGTCAATAGACCCTAGGATGAAGGGGCCAGTAACAAAATGAATTGTACAACTTAAGTTATGACTTAAGTAACATATTACCGCTAATAGCTATTCAATAGAAAAATAGAAAATCTTGTGAAGTGCCATGACTGAAAAACCCTTCTAGGGTTCATATAGAGAAACCCTAGAAATGAATAAGAGAAAAGACAATTCCATTATGAGCTCACAACATATCATCTAGACTTGTAGATCATACCTCTATCATGTACACAATAAACCCATAACAAATATGCTATCTATTTTCTTTGCAAAATTTTAAAAATAGTATCTACAAGAACTTATTACTAAACTTTGGTTTTAACTTAAATTATCAAATTACATTATAGGATTATAATGGTTAAATTTTGTGATTATTTAGCAACCAAATTATTGGCACTCAATAAATTATAATCAAATAGATATTCTTATGACTAGCTAACTTCCTTGGTTAATTTGAAACTATGGAAGTCATGAATTAACCATTGGTAGAACCTTTATAACTATCCAAATATTGAATTGAGTGTGTCCTTTCATTGATCAATTAATAATCTAATAGGTCATGTTATTTGACCATAATTCCTTTATAATTTATAATTTATGTTATAAAAACTTTATCATTGTTTCTGTTTCTTTTTTATTAGGAAGTAAAATATACTATACTATTCGTATGAATAATATTTATTTGTAATTAATTGATTCTTTCCTATAAGGATATACTATGCAAAAAAAATTGATGAATAGGCAATTATCGATATATGAATTATAAAGATAATAATACATATTCACAAAAAAGGAATGGGTGGTAAGAAGGAACACATCGAGAGTCACATGGGCTAAGCCCAAAAAAGAAAAGTCACTTGGGACTAGCCCACAAAACCATAAAAATTGCAAACATTAAAATAAAAAAGGCCATTAAGTGGCTAGAGCAGTGCCAACAGAGCCAGGAGGGTCCTTGTCATCCATTTTCTTACCCCATACATCAGTGGGGTTTGGAGTGACCTTAGGAGGGCCTCATCTATCATCATCTTCTTTCTCATTCTCCTTTTTATTTATCCTCACATCTAGGTGAGATTTCCAAAGCCAGCCATGGGAAACATTTTGCAGTGTCCATCCAACCAAAGCTGCTACCAAGAGCAGGATCAGAGGGCCACCCAAAGGTGCCACCACCACTCCCTTCTAGCCCTCTAGAGGGCCACCCTAGGTCAGCCCATAGAGGAGGAGAGTGTGAATTTCAAGGAGGGAAAGAGCCATGATGAGGAGGAGCTTGATAGTGGGGATGAGCAGAACCACTTTGTTGTCGGCCCCTTGAGGGTGACTGGTCATGGGAGGAGGTGGACGAAGAGGGAACCTGGACCATAGTGCATGAGGCATTGCCCCAATGGTATAGAAGCACTTAGAGGTGAGAGACCTCTAGTGCAATTTTTTTTTTTTGGAACTTGAATCTACAAAAGCATGTTAGAACAAATAATAGCTTTAGAATACAAAGATATAGTTTATCATTTTAGATGTGAGCAAAAATGTAGGAATTTCTATCTTTTTACATGTTGAAGAGGATTTCCACCTTGAAAGTGTGATAAAGTTGGGTATAATTAGCAGGAAGTCAGGGTGAATCACCTAGCAGAATCATATGCCAAGAGAATGGCTTCAACAGAAACAGTCGAAAGAAGTCATGAATCTAATTTCAAAACTGTTGAGCTCTGGTACACAACTAGAAAAGATGCTTAAAAGACTCAACTTGCCTACAAAATAGGAAACAAGGGTCCTGGACCCCCAAGTGAACAAGTCGATACCCCACTGATAACCCTTGGAAAATAATACACCAAGCAATGTGGGAAAGTTTAGGTTCAACACTTGTAGACCAAGTGGCAGAGTATTGTATTCACCAAATACACACCTAAGACTAAAGATGCCACCGCTGGTTCATACTATCAACCATAGGAAAGTGTGGTGAAATCCATAGATATCCTAGCCTAGGCTTGTAATTTCTGAAAGGGGTGTCTGGGTACCACTTCCAGTCCTTCCACTAAGGCTTGGTGCCATGAATACCCACCTTATGAAGCATATCTACTAGAATAACATTCACCAGACTATCATAAGTATCACGGTCTTGGTTTTGAAGTCTGTAATGAGTATGAAAATATTCCCATGAAATAACATGCATCATGAGTTTTTGAAACACATGTTACAAGGTCTAGATACCTTTTTTTCTAAAATCTTAAAGCCTTGAGCCAAGGTGATCTGGCCAGTGGCTGACCATTGCTAGAAAACAGTGGCCACCACCACACATTTTGTTGATTGAGTGAAATCCCATCATGGAAAATAGAGCCAACCCAATGGAGCTAGGGCTTAACAGCTTCCCAAGCTCTCCAAATTCTTTTAGCCACAAAATTTCCCATAATCTAGACTAGTTCCTTCATAACTAGAAGGGTTTGAAAGCCAATCCCCTTCTAGGTTAGTCTGCGAATAGGAAAGCCAAACTAAATGCAATGCCTAGGAGAATTTTCCAGGCTCCATCACCATTAAGAGCTTTGATTATCCATTTCACACATAGGGAAATCCCTTGTCATTGAGTGGAGAGTAGGCCAAGCCTTCCAGAGTCTCTTGACAGGTAGCAAAACTCCTAGGCTACACGGTGAAACCCTCAATGAGTCTCAGAAGAGGCCCAAAAATGTCACATAAAATATTTTCAAGCTTAGTGTAAGCATCCTTTGAAGGATCCCAATGAGAAGAGTAATAAACATGTGTAGCAGCTAAAACTTTAAAATAGATCTGGAATTTCCCACCTAGAGGGAGGGGCTTGGTAATACAGTAAGCCAGCTTCTGCTCAATCTGAGAAAGAACCATTAGCCACAACTCCACAGGGGAAGCTTATAAGGAAAAGGGAATTCCCAAAAAATTAAAGATTTCCCCTGGACCAATCTACTTCCAGCCATATTGTTGAAACCATTGAGGAATGGGATGAATAGACTACCTGTAGCATAAGGTTTTATGTCATTGAATGGCAGAACCAGAGGAAAGGAAGAAAGTCTCAAGGAAATCCAAAGCCACTTTGATATTATTTTCCTCTTCTAGAAGAGTGAGAAAAAAGTCATCAACAAAGTGTTCATTAACAAGTTGAGCCTATGAATTGGGAAAAAAATGCCTCTAACTCACCATTGGGAAATAGCATTAGCCAACAAATAACCAAACCCTTTCGTAGCAAGCACATAGAGTGAGGGGGTAATTAGGAAACCCTGCTTGATGGAGTGGAACAAGTCAAAGGAAAGGGACTGGTAGCCATTAATGGTGATGCAAGCAGAGGCATCATAAAAGATCATTTTGACAGCCTAAATGAAATTAGGGAAAAAACTAAAGGTAGTCAGCATGGCAAGAATAAAAGGCCATTGAATGTGGTCATATGCTTTAGCAAAGTCAATTTTAAGGAAAATGGATTTTTTATTAGAGCACCTGGCCCATTTCATTCCTTCCCAAACAACAATGATATTATCTAGAATAAATCTGCATTTAATGAAACCAATTTGTTCTAGGCACATAATCTGAGGCAAGAGATGGAAAATTTTCAAAGCAAGGGATTTAGTAATGATTTTTTAGGAAACATTGAGGAGCATTATAGGCCACCAATTGCATATATCCTTAGGATAACTAGACTTAGGTATGAACTTAATATTCCCTTTGTTTATTATGTTTCCTAGGCTTTTAGAATGAAAAGCTTCAAAATAAACTTTATGCAAATCATGCCCAACACAGAACCACGGGGCTTTATAAAATTCACATGGGAAGTCATCAATTCTTGGGGCTTTTTCATCTGCCATGGTGTGAACAACCTCCTTCAGGTCTTCAGCTATGAGCATTTTCTCACAAAAGGCTTTCTGGGCTGAATATAGCCTATTTAACAAAAGAACAAGATAATCCTAAAGAGCTTGTTGACACTCTAGTGTGTAATCCTAAGCAATAAACACCTATTCATAATTCCTAACAAAGGCCTAGAGAATTTCAAGTATCTCAAAGAGCACTTGGGTGCCATCTTTGATCTTTTTTATATCAGGAGATGAGTGCTTGACACGAAGACCTAGAAAAAATTCTTTAGAGACATGATCTTCAATTTTTAGCCAGTGTAACTTGGCCTTGATTTGCACACCTCTGGTAGCATAATTATCTACAACTTTAATTGTATGCCTTAATTTTGCCACCCTGACTTGCAATGAAGGGGAAAAGGGACTAGCCACTAGAGCCTTGGTGGCTAAGTGGAGGTCAGTAGTGGTCACCTCATAGGACCTGCGGTGAAAGATGGCCAGTTGGCATAATTCCATGAAGAAATCTAGCTTGTATTATGAGGTTTCCTACACTCCAAATTCCAAACTGTACAAATGTGGACTAGTGTGGGCTGATAATACAACAAAGATGTGTTCAGGAAGAATTGGGTCTTGCTGGCACGAGGCTGCCTTAACTCCCATTCAATGTGAAAAGAGATGGGGAAATGGTCTAACAATGTCATAGCCACTAATGGCTTAACTGGAAGTGAAGAGCTGGAAAAGAAGAAAAAATATTGAGCCAAGATCATGGCACGATCAAGGTGCTTAAATATCCTATCAAAACCAGCTTGGTAATTACACCAAGTGTGCCAGAGAGAATGAGAATGGCAGTGGCTAATATTGGGATCAAAAAGCCCCAATTTATTATAGATGTAAAACCACGCCTCTCATTCACCAGCTTCCCATCTAAATGATAGAGTACCATCCTTTTCATATTCCATCTCAACCATATTGAAATCCCCACACAAAATCCAAGTAGCAACTGACAGAGTATCAATGATCCATCACTAGATAAGAGATCTTTCAATAGCATCATTTGAGGTATAAACATTAATAATCCCAAAAGAATGATTATCAATGTTAAGAAGAATCCAGACAAGTTGATGTGTGGGGTTAGACCCATGATCAACCACACAAGCATGCCACCATTGGGAAAAAGGGGTAATTACTTTATCATGTCCAGCATCATGTCCAGTACAAACCATTTTACTGGCTAGTCAAATAGATCGACAAGCTAACACAAGAAAAAAACTAGTAACTTTCACTTCCTATAGACAAAGCACTTCAATTCCAGTATACTTCTGAAGAGTATCCCTAATGGAATACTTCCTAGAGAGGTCTATCATACCTCAAACATTCTAGGAGATGAAATTCATCAGTGAAACTCCTCCATATCATTGGATTTTGACTCCTCATCCAAAGTATACAGGTGATTCTATAAATTCTTTGGTGGAACTAAGCCAATTTGAATGGTTGGTGAAGAAAATCTATGTTTCTCCTTAACATATCCGCCTTCTTCCAAAGGACAAGAAGGGATCTGAGATCTCCTGTGATCTTGTGAGATGGGAGAAGATTTAGTCGGCAATGCTATCATGACGATAATAGGCTGAGGCATAGCCTTAGGCCTTGGCCACACAAAAGTAGTGGTAAACCCAACCTGGGCTTCTTTCTCCTTCACCGAAGGGTTTGAAACTTCTTTGGCTAGCTCAGGGACTTTGAAAACCATCCCAGAGCCATTGGACTTATTTTTACAGTTCTTAACTGTTGTCCATTTCTCCTCTAGTTTGGTAGTAGAACTATCCACCTGACGGGGCTCTTCAATATCCCTCGACAGTGAAATATTACGATGAACTACCAAATCAAAATCCTTAATCTTTTGGTTTGTGAACTAACACCTATAACACGTGTTTAGAAAATTAAAATAAGTCACTTTCTGGGTATGTCGAAGAGCTCCAATTTGGATGTCAATGGACTCTTTCAAATCCTATGAAATTTCCACTTTGATACAAACCCGTTTTTGGGGTTGAGCCTGAAAGAACCTATCTGGTTCAACACAAATGACCTTCCCCAGAGAGGACATAATATGTTGCAAAAAGGCACACAAGGCAAAGGAAAACTCAAAAACTCAATCCAAACTAGGACCCATAACTTGATGTCATCTGAGATAGAAAAATATTGGATCCATGGCTAGAAGACCAACAAAGATGACTAGACATACCAGGGACCATGATTCAGGATTTCCTGAACATGACTGACCTCCACAGAGTGAAAAAGAAAAAAATCCTTGGTTAAATTTTGGACCATATCAAGGCGGACCCCATGAGGGACCCAAGTCTTATGGACCCATTCTTTAAGCACATTTTCAGGGGGAGTCCTCCCAACAAAATAACCAACAAGAGTATGCACCTCAAGCCATTGACATGCAAAATCAAAATTTGGCAAGGGTAAAACAACATCAACCAGGGAGCCAAAAGACTTACCTTGTGAAACACTTTCAGAACAAATTTTTGGGGTCATTTGTTCAGAGGGAGAACCATTGAGTAGAGTGGTCGAACTGACAACACCAGCAAGAACTATTGGGTTAGATGTGGTTGAAGGCATAATAAAACCAATAATTCCATAGTAAATGCGGATGTACACACAATAAATGAGAAAAATATTGTACCTAGGGAGCAGTATGATGCAAGAGGGGTCAAGAATGACTGCAAACACAAGAAACCCTAGTGGAGGATCATTCACCTTCCTTCACTCGATCCACTATGCAAAATTTAATTCTTTAAGGGAAAAGAAGAGGTTTATATTAGGGTAGTCAACTAACAATCTAAGTAAAGAGCTTAGAATTTAATAACCTTAAAATATTCTTCAATTTTTCATCAAAAACTTAATGGAATTTAGTATTTATATGTTGCATAAACATGTAGATAATATGGGGTTGTTAAAATCATTAACTTATGCACTATAGAATTACCAACCTAAACCTAAGACTTAGGAATTTAAAAGTATATGGAAATGAAAGTACAATTAACATAATTACTTCAAGTAAATTGGCCTCCTCCAATATAAAATTTATTTTTATTGTTCAATAGCAGCCCTTTGGGTTTAATAGAAATGAATTAATGTATTAAGGTTAATCTTTAATTGGTGGTAAATACAATATTCTATAGTTACTTTTAAATTTACAAGTAACACTTGATTCAAACCATTTATAAGATGAACTTAGAGCAATTTGAAAGCAATAAGTATGAATTTATTGTTTGTTGTTAAGTTATGAATCCAATTAACAATAAGGAGTCCATCTATTCATTTAATAGTTATAGTTAGATTTAACACTACTCTATTGTTGATTAAATTTAATTGAGATTAAAAAGGATTAAATTAGTATTTTGGCATTTTAGTTTTCTTTGATTAAAATTGGGTAATACAATAATACAAATATTGATGTTTTCTATTACCTATATACTTGATGAAAGAGTTGTTCAGTTAGATTTATGATTGTGACATGCCTTGTAAATTGAGTTGTTTTTTTAACTATTTTGATTTATCTAAATAATTATAGAAGTTAATAATATCTTTTTAATGAATACAATTTTATTAGTTTGGAATGTCTTTATGATATGATTTTTGATTGAATTGTCATTGATTAGTAGTTATGTTACATCACATAAATTTCAAGGGTACGATTCTTCCTAGTATTACCAAGTATATGGTTAGAATTCATGTTTTCATGAAATTTTTATGAGGCAGTCTTTAACTCGATAAGTTGTGGAGGAACTGTAATTTGATAGCATCATGAATGTCAAGAACTTGTTACTAAGTTCTCTAAATAAATTAAATATTGGTATAAGATTTATGTTTAGTAACCTTGTTCCTTGTCACTTATTTGAATCTATTATGAAATCACATTTCTATCAAGTGGTGCATAGTAATTCTGGTTGGTAATTTGTTGTTGAGTTCAAAAAAATTGGTTGTTGTGAATGTTTTAGGTAGGTAAAAATGTGGGCATGACAGAACATCCATAAAACCCACAAGAAATATCATTCCCCTTTGCATTCCACTCTTAATTAGTTACTCTTAGAGCTTTAGTTTGATTTAAATTATACCAAACCCAAGTGCTTACATGACTTATATAGGGCTTGGTGCATTAAGTGCACACAATAGAAAGTGTTGTCAAGCTCTCCCTACCTCCTCAAGTATTCAATGGTGAATCCCAACGAAACCAATTCAACCTATAAAGTGTCCCTATCTCCTAGCATCTATTTTTGGTTGAGCTCAAGTTAGGTCATTTTTTTGGTGATTCTATTAACCTACTTAATTAGGTCAAATTAATATCATATTAAAAGAAAAATATCATCAATTTCCTTCTAAGTTTTCCAAATGATGTTTTTTAATATAGATTGGCCTAGTGGTTTTCTCTATCCGATATAAGGAGATACCTAGTATAAACCTAAGTATGGAGAAGAATGGGACTTGTAAGATAATACATTCTCTCTAATATCATCTTTCAAAAATGACCAACCATGTGTTTTCCATTGAAATTAATTATTTAACCTTTTTTAGGAATGTAACCACTACTAAGTAGATATCAAATTCATCAAGTGTTTGTAATCAATTACTTCAATCAAGATAATTTTAGTAGATTACAAAAGATTCTAGTAAAACAAAATCTGGCAAGAGTATGCTTCATAACATACTACATTACATATGGCTGTCAAGATTTACGTACATCATTGCACAAGCTAAATATTTCTTAAGATTTACATATATATCTAGCTATTCCTTCATGCAACAAACTTCCATTGAATTTTCACCTTGTTGATCCTAAGAAGATGAATCCACTTGCACTAGATGAGGAAGTTGAGGATTGGGTTTTGCAATTACATTCGGGTGCCTCACATGGGATAGAAAAAAAGGATATTACAAAATATTTCTCTTTGAATTTTGTAGACATCTCTAACCCAATTTCATTGGCATTATGTTGCAAAGGTCTAATCAAAATTCTATCACTCTTCATTTCAAAATCATGTTTAATAGCATCATAAACCGAGATACATGCCCTTCTTTGTTTGAGATATTATCTAGGAAATAACCCCCTATGTAATCATTGCCTTTAAACAGATCATATTCTTAGAAACTTTTGAGCAATGCATTGTCTTCCATGAAAGGGTCTTTAACCACTTTAGTTGTAATATATTCAATAGATTCAAAGGACTACAATAAATATAGGACATTTTATATAAAAATGGATAGTACTTGAGATGGAAATATGATCCTTTATGCCTATAGATTGATAATATCTTCATCAATTATACACTTGGCACACTCTACCACACTTAGGAAATGCACATTGAAGACTTGTAATAGCTAAGCATGCATAATGGTACCTAAAAATGGATGCTCCTGATTGTGAACCTTGAAGGGTGCTTTGAAATTCCACAGTCGATACTCCTTGGATGTACTTCACAAACCTCTGTGAAAGCTCTGAGAATCACTTCACTCTACCTAGAAACCTCTAAAGCCGCTGGATGCACTAAATGTAAATGAAATGCAACAACCCATTTAATATCTATTTCCACGCATGATGAAAAATGGAAGAGAGAGGAGTGTAACAAAATTGAGTTCTTTTTTTCTTTTTCAAGCATGTAGAATGGATTTGGCATGAGCTACAAAGATTTTACTTGCTATGAAATGATTAATTTTCTATATATTCTCCCTAGAGGTCCAATTAATTTTTTATATAAGTATTTCAAAGATATATGGTATAATTTGAGTATTTATCCTACTATTGAGTTTTTCTATTAGGAAACAACATGCTTTTGATTTTTTTAATTTTACCAATATTTAATAATCAAGGATGTAGGTCAAAATAAATGAATTATTAGGAATACATCTATAATTCATCTTATTATCTCATGAATCCATGGTATTCCCACTACCTATCTTTAGATGTACAAATGTTAATGACTATTTACCAATTAGAAGTTTTATTTTGTATTACCATAATCATTCATGAAAGCATGTGAAAATATATTAGACAAGTCACAAGTTTCCCTAGAATATCCAAAAGTGTTCGCATTTATGATGTAGATAAAAAAAATACTTATCAATAGTGATGGGAAATATTTTGAATATTATAATAAGATAGCATTGTTGTTGAACACCCAAAATACTGGGAGGGGGGTGAATTAGTATTTTATATAACCAATTAATCACAAACCATCCAATTAGTTCAAGGTGTATCTAACTTTCGTAATGAATGAAAACATGAAAGATATCATCACATGAACACCAAGATTTTTACATGGAAAACCAAAATAAGGGAAAAACCACAGTGAGGATTAGCTCACAATATATTATAACCAGTTATAAGATATTACAGGGGCTCATTGCCAGGACTCACTATCCTTAGAAGGCTCATATCCATAATTAGATACAAAATAAAAGTTTCTACACAACCAAAGTGTGAACTGATACAAAGTGCACCTTCCTTGTGCTGAATTCATTTCCTATGAAGCTCTGAATACAAAATACTACTCTGCTCAGCTATTGCTCAACATTCATAGCAATTTTTCCCATATTCTGATCTCACATATACAAATATGCAAGTTTGCAATATACTAGATTGCACACACATCACATTACATTTTTAACACACTATGTAACTCCAAAATGTCCCACATATATACCCTATTACATCTGCATATATCAATCGAGTCAGACTAATTAGATGTAGCCCTATTTTAATCCATAATAGATTTGTTGGCTCCACACTTGATTCAAAACCATCTCTGTGCTCAAGTCAAACATAAAAAATCTTTATTTAGATCAACATGGACCTAAAATAGGTCTTACTAACATAACAATACTTACTTATTCTTTACAACACATAACATGTGTTAGGTCGGGCAAGAAATGGACCTAAACATAAAATAAGCCAAATGATCACACACCAATGATCCATCTAACCAAATAAACATGCACCATCTAGAATATATATAGTACTAACACCTAGATTATCTCCCAAAATTTTAAATACTAAATCCAAACTCCACAGGAATGCAGACCAAATAACTCATACCCATTTACACTATATAGAGCTAGAAACTATATGCCAAACTTCTGCTACATGTAACTTTCATCCTATTCATCCAAAATCATTGAAATATTGATCATATATGCCTTTAGTAGTCCTAAATAACATATTTTAACTACATAAGTTGATCTTATAACACAAGCAATTCTAGACCAAATTACCAGATCAAGATGTCACCAAACATTGTTTACCAGATCAAACAAAATTGTCAAAAATCAATGCTGGCATCAATGACAACACATCAAAGGGATCCTTCTTCATTATTTCAAAGATCTCCCTCTTTTTCATTGATGGCAACATATGCCAAAAATGATTCTCTAGAATCTCCAAAAATGTAAAAATTTCATCATTAAAGACTTATATGAACTCCCCCTTGAAACATACATCAAAACTTCTCTCAAGACACGATATCTTAACTCTATTACCAAAACTTCCTTAACAACTCTAGCACCAAAAATTCTCTCACTTTGACATCAAGGAAAAAGGGTGTGCTAGTGAGACACATGTACAAAAAGACATCTGAAATGAAATGACTAGCTCCCCCTTAGGGAGTTATCCCAAGAATTGCATCCGATCATATGTATAGGAAAGAAAAACTAAAATAAACTGAAATAGAGTAAAAATATGCAAGGTGAAATATGTTCACCTAGAGGAGGAATCACCTTCAAGCTCCTTAATGATTGCTTGCCAAGTAGGTTTTCCTTCAATCCAAAGCTTTCTGACTCCAGCAAGTGCCTTATACATTGATTCCAACTCCACTAAGCTCTCCTCTCCCTCTTTCGGAGTACTAGGATTAAGATTTATCTTTGCAAGTATTTCAACTTCAGCAAGAGAACTTGATATTGGTATATGCTTGCACTTTTTTAAGTCTCCAAGCTGTCCAAACTGCCTTATAGCATCTTCGTTATGTCTTTCCAAAGTGAAGAACTTATTTTGAAAGTCTAAAATGGAATCCCAGGAGGCATAATTTATATCTTTTGCAAGGTCATAAGCTTTAGAGGAATTAGTTAATTGTGACTCTATTGAGTCCATTAGTTTCATAATGCCTTGGGTGGCATCTAGCTAGCTCATGAAATACAAGAATAATGCCTAGGCTTCATCTTCACATTCCTTCACTTCGTTCAAGAATTTCATCGCCTTGCTATGTGTAATTTCACATCTATCTTGAAGATCAAGCAATCTCTTCTTAAAAATCCTTGACTCAACTTCATGTACAGTCTACTCCTTGAGGCTAGAGGTATGCTCCCTGAGTAAATCAACCAAAAATTTTAAATTCTCAATAGGTGTCAGAGAATCGTCAACTATGGTAATATGTGTAGCATCCTATAGTGCCTTGATGGCACCATTGATTAGTTATATCCCCTTTTCATGATTTTATAATCTCTTTTCTTCTAGAGGTAATAAAAGAATCTCTAAGCTCCATCCTTTGAATAGGTGAGATCTTATTTAGATCTACACAACCTTGATGTGATGAGAGCTGAATCAATTGGGGAGGAATGGCTGGTTGAACCTTGTTTTCCTTGTTAGAAGAACCTTAAGTATATTACTGGAGGATTCTCCGAATGAATTTGATGATTCCAAGGTCTTTTTGGATTCTTCTTCATTTCTTTCAATCTCAATTTCTTCTTGGTTATCTTCTTTCTCTTCTTATACTTCTTTTCAGAAGGGTTTTTTCTTTTGTCTATCTTTGTTTTCATCCTCCTTTTTATCCTCATCATCTTTCTTATCATTGTTATTTTCTTCTTCACCTTCTTCTTCTTCTCCATTTTTATTTTCTTCACCTCCATTTCTACTGTCCTCATTCTACTTGTCATGGTGGTCTTCAATATCATCATTGGCATCAATCTTATTTTATTCTTCATTATTTTTACCATTTTTATTTTCAATGTCTTTCGAAGGAGTGGATGTCTCTGTGGAAGCATTTGTATTATCTACCAATGGTGTAGAGATCACCAGATTCTCTATGTCATCAAATAATGGAATTTCCTTTGTAGTTTGAGCATTTACATCTTCTAAAACTACTTTGAAAATAGGTAAATTGGTAATTTGAGGAATATTTTCCTCTGCATCAATAACCTTTGCACTATCATGCTCCTTTTATTGAGTGGATCCAAATGATGAAACTAGAATCATCCCAAATTTCTCTACATTATCTCTAACCATATTCATTGTATCTTTTTTTATCTTTTCTGATTGATCCTCTTCTTTTTCCATAAGTATGGTTACTCTTTGTTTAACCCTGAACTCTTTGGTATACACTTCAATTAGTATGGATTTTTCATTTTCAAATAACAAGGATCCAATTTCCTCTAGAGCATCGGATTTCATCTTATCTTCCTTTTCAATAGCTCCATGTCTTATTTCCATTAATGCATTCCATACAATTGTAGGCACTTTATCTTGAATTTTATTTATATTAGCCTCTAGAATGATAATATACTGAATAATTGCTTCAATGATTATTTTTTTACCTTCTTTAAGCACTTCTTCATATAACTTTGCAGTGTCTTCTAACATATTGTCATGATTCAACATATTGTTAATAAGAACATCTACTTTCATAAAGGAGAGGGAGTTACGCTTACTTACCATTCCATCCATTCCTTCCTCCATTCCATTCCATTCAGATCATTTTCCCGTTCTTTGGCTTCTTGAGACACACCTTCACCACTTGTAATGGCATTGCTTCTCCTTTTTCTACTTAGTTTTTGTTCTCCTTCCAACCCAAGCTTGATATATTCTTCTACCACAACACTTAGATTTCTTTCTCTAAAAGCCTTTTTTTCTTCCTCCTTCTAGAGGTAGTAGGGGGTTCTATCAAAGGTACATCCTTTCTCTTTGAGTTCTAGGTGCTAGGTATGGAGGGTGTAGACACATTAACAATTATCGGAGCACTATGCTCCACCTTTTTCCCTTTAACAACAGTTATGGTAGTAGGTTTTGGCAATGCAGAGCTACTTTGGCATCCCTCTCAGTAGCAATTTATCTTAATCTGTCTACCTCACCTTTTGAAAGTCCATACAACTCAAAGTATTGTTCCAGCTTTTTGTTCACTCTTTTGGTTCTCATAGGTGCAGAGGTCTCCAAGTGCACCTTAATTTATTTCTCTTCATATGTGTCATGTCTTGGTAGAGAGGATTCCTTAGGACTATTTAACAATAATTCAATGTATCTCTCAACCTCATCCTCAACAATCTCATATCCAAGAGGCCCAATCCATATTTTCCTAGTTTCAACTACCTCTATTATACATTCATAATTAGATAAAAGAAAATTTATGTCATTTGCATACTTCTCCACTAAAATTTTAAAAATTCTTTGTCTTCCATACATGTTCTTTTGAAATATTACAAAAAATATGGTCAATGCATTAACTTGGGATTTATAATCTCCAATGTTGTGTAAATAATCAAAAAACCGGTGTGTTACCAGTCTGCTTCTATCCCACACAATGTATTTTCTCCCATGTAGCTCCCTCACTAAGTAGAATAATAAGCATACAATTAGTGTTTTGAATTTAAAAGCGTACTTCTTTATTTTAGTTTGATTCAAGTTCTTCAAAATTTGTTTCCAGAGCAACTCAAATAAATCATAATATTTCCCATTAACTACCATATCATGGGCAATGTAGATTGCAGTTGTAGATATTGATTTTTCCCTTTTGGTGAAGTAGATCTTGTGGTCAATCATGATAGATGTATATTTTACAATATATTGGTGGTGGGTTTAGTTGTTAGTGCTCTTCTTTCAAATGTGGCACCAATTAGCTGCATAACTATATCATTCTTTATAGACTTTAACACTGATATGGGTCTAGTATCACACAACCCTATTATCGCCTTGATCACATATTTTGAAATGAGTCAAAGCATATTTTTCCACATGAATTTTTCATGTATTCTACTGAGGTCTATCCTCTCATATTTCTCATCCAAATTACTATTAAAGTTAAGGCACTAGTTCCAAATGTCTAGTTTCTTTCGCACTAGGTTTACATACTTTGGTTTTACCAAAAAGTAATCTCCAGTCAGCTCACTAGACCATTGATTTTTAAGTATTTGGTGATCATAGTCTTCCAATTTTCCATGTATATAGGTCCTAGTGTCTTCAATGGGAAAAACCCTAATTAGGATCTTTGAAAATGCGCCGTCAAGGTCTTTGTCAAAAAAATCCATGAAAACCTCTTAAACTTTGGTCTCGATATCTCTGTGATGTTGACTACAGTTGATGCAGCTATTATAACCATAATTCTATCTCAAATGCTTATGAAATTACTGGTATTTCAAATCCACAAAGCACAAATAATTGTAAATACCTTTTTCACACTCAACGAGATCAAGGGTTTGAATGTTCTGCATTGAATTGCTTTGAATCACCTTCAAACACTCTTTCAATTTTCTATGCTTTTATTCAATGTACAAAAGTGATTAGAAACAACTTAGAATTTTACTTTATAACTTACCAATCTACCATAATGCTATATTTATTGCTTCATTTTTTTTTTGAAATTTTGAGAAACCCTTAATGTTACACTATAAACCCTAAAATGCTCCACAATTCTTCACATTTGCATATTTTCTACCAAAATATTTTTCAAAATCTTAAGCATGCCATTTTACACCATATATCTTCATGTCACTGCTTGACACTTCATATTTTCATAGGGGTTAGATTTTTATGTCATTGCTCCTCCTAACCCCATGCTTGGGTTTAGTTTTCAAGAGAATTATTTGCACCAGAGGGAGGTACAGATACATTCAATTCATCCTTGTCCTTAGGTTCCTATTTTTTCTTCCAAATCCATTTCCTTCTTAACTTCTATAGGATCAACTTTCTTCACAGGTTCATTCCTCTATTTTGGATTAGTCTGCCTTCCATTCTTGCTTCTACAAAATCTTGAAATGTGTTTGTTGTCATTTTGTGCCCCCCTCTCATGACCCATCACTGATATCTAATCTGAACAATCCTACATGGGCCATATTCCATGATTTTTTCCTTAGAGGTTCCTAAAATTGGCCAAGTCTTATAATTTTGGGTTTTTGGACTATCCCTTACCCGCTTCCTTCATGCCTTCTCCATCGCTCCCTTCCTTCCCCTTTTCCTTCTAAGTATTTCAGGTGTTAGCCTTCGGCCTTACCCTTTACCCCTTACCAATCCCTTTCCACTTCCATTTTACCTTTCTCCTTTCATCCTCCATCCTTTGGTCCTCCCTCTTCCCTCTCCCTTTTCCTCTTCCTTTACATCATTCTTCTATCAACCTTTATGTATCCACCCTCACACTTACACCTTACCTCTTACCTTCTTTACTTCACAAGGCATAAGACTTCAGTTCGACCTTCAACCTCTAATGGTCCAAGGTCTGACCTCTGAAGTCACTTTCTTTTAACCCTTCTCCTTCCATCTCTTCTTCCCATTGATGTCTTGATCCAATAATTTGACAAAGTGTCAAATGCTTCAAGATTCAATGGTATGACTTCCTCCTTACCTCCAACTTTTAGAGGTAAGCCTTCCCTCTTACCCCCGATGTCTCCTTTCTTCATCACAATTTCCTCCTACTTTTTAGGGTTTGAGGACAAATTTTAATGTTTTCCATGAATTCTCTAAGTGATTATATGATGGCCATGCTCATTCATTGTTGCTACCTTACTCTTTACGGCAATCCCTTACCCAGATTGTGGATTTAGGGGAGGACTTTGGATGGATTTTCTAGGAAATCTTCACGATAGGGGGATGGCATGCTAGTTTTTCTCTCTCCAAGCTCTTCTTGGCACAATTTTCACAATAGGTATGGGCGCCCATGCTCATTCATTGTCTCTTATTGACTTTACTAGTGGAATTATTCCTAGTCACGATTTTCATGGGATAGCTCAGATCTTGCATGCCTAGAATTCACTGCTAACCCTAGTCAAGGTTAAGGCTTTGTTATTGTTCATCTTAGTTATGCCTGAAATATAAAGGAAACACTTGTATATTTTTTGGGGGTTCTTCCTCTGGCTTCTCTAGGGTTCTGTCTTGCAAACACTATAATTTTTACATTCTACCATTGTAAGGATTGCTTATATTCTTTTATGTTAATAAAATTTAGCTATTATCATTGCATCTCTTGCATGCTTGAGTAAAATCATCTTACCTTCATGGATAATTTTATTTTTTAGTTGTTTTGTTGATGTATTATGTTTTTTAGAAGCATGGAGAAACACATTTCTACCTTGGTGCATCACCTTCTTCCATTTTCATGTTTTCCTTCTATCCCCTTTTCCTCTATGATTTGTTAGATTAGGGTAGTGATAGGTTTCATGTGTTGGATTAGACCCACACATTTGCACTTAGTTTAGAAGATGAATTTGGCCTTCTATAGAGATCCAACCTCATTCCTGCAAGGTCCCACAACCTCGAGGTTGTTTCCATTATTTCATTAGAACACTAAACTCTTGTTTAGTAGGGTGCAATTTTAAGTGACAATAGTTATTGGCATGCCTAGAGGGACAAGCATGAAAACTTCATTTCATTTTTTTGAGAGAGTGGTGTTTCTCTCAACATTCCATCCTTCAAGAGGCTCTCAAAAAATTACCTGGTGAATCTACTATCAAGGGAGGACTCTACATACAAATTGGTGACCCTGCTGCTACCTAAAACTTTTGGTTCAAAATTACAACTACACATTCATGCTAAGGATTCAAACAAGAGAATATTCTAGAGGTAATTTCCAATACATTCAGCTCTCTTTTTCCACTTCTATAAGAAGAAATAGAAAATATTGTCACCTATACGAAGAAATAGGAGTATAATTCCATCTCCTAGAGCTCAATCTACACAACCTATGAGTAGGTTATTTCAAACTAGGACACTTGTTGCTCATAAAAACAGAAATTTATTCTATATGGCTAGAAAACAAACTTTTGTGTCTTTTGTTAGTGGTATCCCTTTAATTTTAGCCCAAAAGGATGATATACTAGTCAATTCCCTCAAAATTATTACTCATTCTACTAGTGAAATGTCTAATACTCTAGAAAAACATATCATAGTGTAGAACCCCAATCCAAATACCTGCAAAACACAATAAAAAAACACATTAAGAGATCATATGCAAGTAAGAACAAGGATTCCCCATGAAATCTATTAGCAAAGCTTTAAATAGGAAATAAAGCAAGAATGAAATGAAAGAACAAGAAAGTAAGCTAAATCCTATTGAAAAAAATGCAAACTCTTGATCCCATGGGGGAATTGGTGTCAATTTGATGTGAAAATTGGCCCTTTCCCAACTCCAATGCTAGCTTTGATTATTTGATGTAGATTGTGATCCACTTTCATGATGAGTGATGAGTGCTTCAAGACAAAATTTGCATAACCTAGCTACAAATTAGAAAATATGGATGAAGATTGCTAAATATTTGAGCATAGTAAGTTTACTCAAATGGTGGATGGAGAAATGAGGAGATTAGCCTCTTATTTATAGAATGCCAAGTTGAGGAGATGTCCCAAATAGAGCAATGTGGGACTAAGAATTAACCAATTACAAAGTTCCACTTGTCAATATGTGAATGGATAGAGGATGTGCAAGTTTTGAAGAATGTGTCAATAAATGCATATATTTGAATTTTGAAATTGTTGAAATGACATGTGAGAGGGAAAGAAGGTGCATTGAATGACACTTGGCTCAAGGGAAAAGGACTTTGTAAGTGGAGTAAATGCCTTGTTGGAAGGACAAATTCCACTTGGATTTTGAAATCAAACTTGAGGAATATTCCTTAAAAGATGCCTTGTTGAAGAAAATAGAGATTTAATAAATCAAATAACTCTATTTTGATGTGCAAGTGGTAAAAAATGGAGGATGGGACATCAGAAGAGATTAAATTGATCAAGGTTAATTAATTTAATGAAGGTATTAAATGATGTGACCTATTTGACTTAAATTTGTGGATTT